>OX459060.1:4406003-5606003 GCA_949775005.1 Orthosia gothica
AGGAACTACCCTTCCACTGGACCGATTCTGGTGAAACTTGTACTTTTGGATAGGTCTCGAGGAGACCTTCCCTCCGGTCTTTGATCCAGGTCCCTAGCCCCTACCATCAGGGAGTTCTCGTAAGGAGAATGTCGAAGAAAGGAATTCCCGCCAGTTTGAAGCTTTACAATCGAGTTTCTCCTAAAACTAGACATGTTAGCTCTAGGGTACCAGCGAGGGACTTGGAGCCCTCCTACTGGGCCGTTGACACACATAAGTGTTACAGTTATATTCAAAACATTCAGGCGTACAGCCGCGAAATGGTGCGAGAAGTTAGCTTATGCCCCTGATCTTGGCACATAAACTCGATTCCTACTCAGACTGCTGGGTGGATTTTCAAGTTACATTCACACCCGGGTAGCCCTCGTGATGGGCTATCCCAAGGTAGAAGTCCGGTAGCTACATGTCCAACCCCCGATGAGTTATCGTTTGTTACAAGTTTGTTTACATAGCAAATCCATGTAACCTCGCACCATATCAGGTCGCTTAACTCCTCAACCACCAGAGCTAAGCTCCTTCCGAAGTGTGGTTGGGTAGCTGGAAAACTAGGCTGTCTGACGGCGGTACCCTGATGGGTGTACCACCAGCCTTTCCGCAGCTTAAGGTGCCGGGAAGCGGCCGAATACTAAATTTTACGTCGTCTCACAGCTTTAATGTGTCTGTGTGCGTTATATACACCTATATACTAGTTTTGTGTCATGACTGAGTCTAGACGCCCGCCTGTGGGTCCACGAAGGTAATGCTTCAGACAGCATATCTATAACTGACCAGGCACCAAGTGTCCCTGGACGTAGTGACCCGTCGGCAGACGCATAGAAACGTCCATGCCGGCATACACAGACACATCACTTCAAGCAAGTGATGTCTATGTACTAGAATTACACAGGTGCTATCTATTTATAGGGCCTAGACAAAATTCTAGGTCACCTAGAAGCGCTAAATGGCTTGTATCGAATTTTCCAAACACTTACTTGAGTAAAATGTATGTATATTTCCCTTTTTAGAGTGAAAATGCACTATGACTGGCCATGTACTGCTATTATGTATAATTTCTCAGTCATGGTATCCAGCCATCCTATCTAGAACACCTAGGTGGTGTTTCCTAACAAAACAATTATGTGTAAGGAAGCAATCTGATTGGTTGGTGAATAGAATACCTATAGCACCACCTGATACCCTGCTCAAAACGGGGGCCTAAAATAAGTAAACAAAATATTTTTATTTCCTTAAACCTATACATTTATCATATAACTAAGGTACCTTATGTATAATTCTAACACATAAGCGCTATATTCACACTATAAACTATGTAAAAGCCCCCAAAACATGAGTTTAAAGTTATCAAAATTCTACAAAAACTGGTTTTAGTATAAATATAAGGTGCCGCCCTCTTACAGGTCATTGTGAACTAAACGCTCGTTGAGGACGGTTGTTTTTACGGAGTTAAATACTTGTTTCTTTCCGTAATAACACAATCAGTATGCATATTAAAGCTTCTAATTTATTGTTATTAGACTATATAATTCTATTACCTACTGATAGACACATAAAATATAATTTTAGTGTCTCAAAAACATGAGCAAAAATTAGTTACGAGCTTTACTATAAAAGGTTTTTTCACCTACCGACATCGCTTAGTATGCGATGGCGCTCTGGGGTGAGCAGACGTGTGTCTGTCAATACTATTTATATTTTACATATGACAACCTATCTAAAGGTGACGTATCGTCGCGAACAGATAGATACGACATTACATAAACTTATACACACATTGTAAACGCTGTGGGTGAATGAATATAAAGATTCCTACATCGCGCACTACTTTGCATATTTATGTAGTTATAGATACCATTTTTCAATAAAAAAAAAAAATTAGTTACCACCTACCTACATCACAAAAATACGCCCGCAAATTGATGCAATTCCTACCTACAATACCATTCCTACATCGCGCAATTAAAGTTTTCGCACGACTTCGCATAGATACCGTGACTCTTCCTCAGTACTTCGGGGGTATATCGCCTCGAGGGAAGCCAGTTATCGCCAAGCTGGTCTAAATTGGCGACCATTCAGTGATGTTATCACAGCTTCGAACGCCGCGTTCTGTGATAAGATAGCTGAGTGATATTGTGTGTGTTAGACACACACAAAATGAGCGGCTGTCAAACAGTCCCGCTCACCTCTGAGGAGGTGGATGACCATAGGTTTCATGGACCCCTTTTTTACCGGCTTCAACATGAATAGTTATGTTTTAGGGTTTCGTACTACAAGGGTTAAAAGCCAGTCAAGTACTTCGGATAGATTTGATTTTCAAATAAAATATATTTTTAATTTATAAGTGAGATCTATCTCATCCTCATGTCATGAGTTCGAAACCCCGCAAAAGCATTTTTTTTACCCTGAGAAATCAATAGTGACGGATTCGTATGGTATTTTTTTTTGTGAGTAAAATATGGAAAAAAAACGCATTTTAATTAAAATACGACATTATGAAACATTGATCTACTAACGCGCACACATTAAAAACGCTATATGTGAATACATATTGAGGAAGATTCCTATGTCGCGCAGTTTAATTTTTCGTACGTCGTTGCATACATATGCCGGATACCGTGACCTTTATAAATTGTACTTACTTATTGTGATTTAATTATCAAAAGTAATTTAATTAACTCAAGTGCATTTTTTCATAGAAAAAAAACAAAATTTAAGTTATCAGCCTACCTACATTACAAAAATACACCCGACAATTTGATGCAATACCTACAATACCATTCCTACATCGCGCAATTAAAGTTTTCACACGACTTAGCATAGATACCGTAACTCTTCCTCAGTACTTCGGGGGTATATCGCCTCGAGGGAAGCCAGTTATCGCCAAGCTGGTCAAAATTGGCGACCATTCAGTAATGTTATCACAGCATCGCCCGCCTCGTTCTGTGATAAGATAGCTGAGTGATATTGTGTGTGTTAGACACACACAAAATTAGCGGCTGTCAAACAGTCCCGCTCACCTCTGAGGAGATGGATGACCATGAATAGTCATGTTTTAGGGTTTCGTACTAAAAGGGTTAAAAGCTAGTTAAGTACTTTTTGAAATATCAAAATTGATTTTTCGGGAGGGTAGATTTGATTTTCAAATAAAATATTTTTAACTAGCACTACGCCCGCGACTTCGTTCGCGTGATTTCTTATATAATTATACATATATATATATTATTAATATTATAAAGGTAACCGTATTTGAGTGTGTGTGTGTGTATGTGTTTGTATGTTTGTTACTTCTTCACGCTCAAACGGCTGGACGGATCTGGATGAAAATTGGCATAGATATAGATTATAGGCATTAATAGCACATAGGATACCTTTTATTTCGGAAATATGTTCCTTCGAGATAATTTCCAACCTTCACGCGGGCGAAGCCGCTGGCAGAAGCTAGTCCTACATATGACTTTCTAAAGCGACCAAAAAAAAGCTTTTGTTAAATCAATAAAAAATGGGGATTAGTAGATACCTAGGGTTTATTTTTATTGGTTTTGGACGATTCGTTATTGACATAAAGGCCCTTAAAAATTAATAACCCTTTTTGCCCCGTTGAGGGTCGAGTTTTTAACAACCTAAATATGTTATTTACAATTTCCTTCTCTTTTTATTTTTTTGTTTATGTTAATAAACGAACGAAACGATTGCGCCTTAAGATTCCTCAATAAAACTTTAAAATGCCTTCTATATTTAGGGGGCAGTTTTGATTATTGACTTGACTTGACAAGATTCAAGTTCATAAACCCAAGAAATAAAATTCTTCAAAAAAAATTTAACACCAAGGTATCTTTTTTTGTTGATTTTTTGAGTTCCAAAAAACTAATAACGAAAACCTTTTATTCTTTACTTAGATTTGTATTTGTGCCAAATTTCAAGTTTATTAACCCAAATAATAAGACTCTTCAAAAAAACTTTTACACCCCCTAAATTGTCTTTTGGGGTAGTTTCGAAAAACCATTATTGTTTACTTAGGTTGGTATTTAAGTCAAGTTTCAAGTTTATTAACCTAAACAATAACCTCCTTACAAATAAACGTAGAATAAAGTTATACCAGGTATAAACCTATGAAAATGTATGGGTATACCTTTGTTATACCTGGTATAACTTTATTCCGTGTTTATTAGTAAGTGGGTAAGATTCTTCATAAAAAAAATTAACACCCCCTAAATAGTCTTTTGGTCTAAGTTTTCGTAGTTTCGAAAAACTAATAAGGACAACCTTTATTGCTTACTTAAGTTGGTATTTATGCCAAGTTAAAAGTTTATCAGCCGAAGGAATTGTATTTTTCACACAAACTTTCAGCCCCCTTTTTAACCCCTTAGGGGCGGCATTTCCAAAATTCCTTTCTTAGTGCTCACTTATGTCACTTGAGGAACCTTTTTGCCAAATTCATGCTCCTAGGATAGCGGTTTTGGCTGTGCGTTGATCGATCAGTCAGTCAGTCTCTTCTTTTATCTACATATATATATAGATTTCTAAGTGAGGTCATGTATCTCATGTCATGAGTTCGAAACCCCTCAAAAGCAATTTTTTTTTACCCTTAAAAATCAATAGTGACGGATTTGTATGGTATGTGATTTTTTTTGTGACTGAAATAGGAAATGAAAAAGCATTTTAATTAAAATGCGACGTTACGAAACACTGATCCACTAACGCGCACACAGTAAAAACGCTGTATCTGAATGAACATTGAGGTAGATTCCTACATCGCGCAATTAAAGTTTTCGCACGCCTTTTTTATTTTGATACCGTGACTTTTCTAAATTGTACTTACTTAATGTGATTTAATTATCAAAAGAAATTTAATTAACTTACGTTAAACAAGTACCATTTTTCCATGCAAAACCAAATTAAAGTTAGCTAGCTACATTTCAAAAATACTTCCAACAATACCATTCCTACATCGCGCAGTTTAAGTTTTCGCACGCCTTTTATATTTGGATACCGTGACTTTTCTAAATTGTACTTACTTAATGTGATTTAATAATCAAAAGAAATTTAATTAACTTACGTTAAACAAGTACCATTTTTCCATGAAAAACCAAATTAAAGTTATCAATCAAAAATACTTCCAACAATACCATTCTTACATCGCGCAATTAAAGTTTTCGCACGGCTTTTATATTTGGATACCGTGACCTTTCTAAATTGTACTTACTTAATGTGATTTAATTATCAAAAGAAATTTAATTAACTTACGTTAAACAAGTACCATTTTTCCATGCAAAACCAAATTAAAGTTAGCTAGCTACATTTCAAAAATACTTCCAACAATACCATTCCTACATCGCGCAGTTTAAGTTTTCGCACGCCTTTTATATTTGGATACCGTGACTTTTCTAAATTGTACTTACTTAATGTGATTTAATTATCAAAAGAAATTTAATGAACTTACGTTAAACAAGTACCATTTTTCCATGAAAAACCAAATTAAAGTTATCAATCAATAATACCTCCAAGAATACCATTCCTACATCGCGCAATTAAAGTTTTCGCACGGCTTTTATATTTGGATACCGTGACCACAGATAATATAATACTAGCCGTGACCTTTCTAAATTGTACTTACTTAATGTGATTTAATTATCAATAGAAATTTAATTAAATCACATTAAAAAGTACAATTTTTCCATGAAAAACCAAATTAAAGTTAGCTTGCTACATTTTAAAAATACTTCCGACAATACCATTCCTACATCACGCAATTAATGTTTTCCCATGAGTATGCATAGATACCGTGATCTTTCTACAATACTTTGGGGGTCTATCGCCTCGAGGGAAGCCAGTTCTCGCCAAGTTGGTCTAAATTGGCGATCACTCAGTATTGTTACGAGAGGGCGATGCTGTGACATCGTCCTCTCGTTCTGTGATAACATTGCCGAGTGATATTGTGTCTCGTGTAGTATTATATTATCTGTGAACGTCTTAAGACACACAAAGAGCGCGCCTGTCAAACAGTCTCGCTCACCTCTGAGGAGATGGATAATCATAGTTATCTGGACCCTGTTTTTACCGGCTTCAACATGCTTTTTTTTTTTTAATTTAAACATTTCTTTTAGAAAGGGTAGACTTGATTTTGAAATAAAATATTCTTAATTTTTAAGTGAGGTTCAGGATCGCAATTTCATGAGTTTGGAACCCCGGCAAATGCAATTATTTTAGTTTTTTTTAACAGTGAGCAATCAAGAGAGACACATTTATATGATATGATACATATTTTTGTTTGAAAAGGTTGGCAGCACTGGGAGGTAGATTCCTACATCGCGCAATTAAAGTTTACGCCCGACTTTGCATAGATACCATAACCCTTCCTCAGAATTTCGGGGCCAATATCTCCTCGAGGATAACCAGTTTTCCCCAAGCTGGTCCAAATTGGCGAACAGTCAGATGTACCCTGTGTAAAATATTGGTTCAGTTATATGAACTGATAGTCTATTGTGTTCAATTACAATAAGATACCTCCGAGGAGATTAAAAACTACATTGGTTTTCTCGACCCCTTTATTACCGGCATCAAAGAAAATAAGCAGTCCATTTTTGGGTTAATTTTTCACGTTGACGTAACCCTAAAATTTTGGTTTTTTTTACTAAAACTAATAGTTCACAAAGAAGGGATGCAGTATCGCAAACCTCCATGCCATCACGTCAAATAAAAAATATTAAAAGGATAACGGATCACGTTAGGAGCTTACGAACACTTAAACTCCTAACGTGAGTTCGAAACCCCGCAAGCGCAAATATTTTTGCATATTTTTTAAACTGCGACTTTAGAAAAAAAAAGTTGTAGTATAAGTACGAGACATTTTTATGGCTAAAATATAAAAAATATCTATATTCAAAATACGAAATTGCTGATGTCATGTGCTAAACACTAATCAACTTACAGCCACACATTAAAAAGTTTTGTGAGGTTGGCAACACTGGAAAAAGATTCCTAGATCGCGCAATAAGAGTTTTCGTACGACTTTGCATAGATACTGTGCCCTCTCCTCAGTACTTCGGGGTCCAGTTTTTCGAGGGAAGCCAGTTCTCGTCAAGCTGTTCTAAATTGGCGAACACTCAGTTGAACCGGGGGGCAATGGCGGTTCTGTGATCACCTGAGATTAAATAGTTGTGACTATGAGGACCAACTAAACCGAACGAGCCTGTATAACAGGTCACGCTCAATCCACCTCCGAAAAGATACTCGATTCTCGAGTAATCGACTCCTATTTTTTACCAGCTTCAACATGAAAACTCATATTTTTACCCGACTGCCGAAGGAGGGTAATGTGTTTATCAGTCTATGTATGTATGTATGTACATATATATGTATGTATGTTTGTTCCTATATGGCGTTCCAGAGACCAAACGCGTTGGCCGATTTTGATGATTCATATGTCAATCGATGCGTCTTAACCCTGCGAGTGTCATAGGCTACATTAAAATAGGATAATAGAAAAATGGCGGATTTTGGGTGCCATATTGTGGGGGCCCAATATTTTTTTTTCTTCCAAACCCATCGTGTGGGGTATCAAAATAAAGGGTTTTAAGAGATGATTTCAAAAATATAGAACACTTATATGTTTAAATGTATCTAATTCGAAAAAAACTAACTAAAAAGTTATAAATAAAAAAACTTAATTAAAAAAATCAAAAAACCCGACTGCTTCAAAAGCGAACTAAAAAGTCGTCAAAAAGGAAGAAAAAATCATGCTGTGCAGTCGGAGGATACATATTCGCGGGCTGGCTGACCAAAATCTGGTGTATCCTCCGCCTGCACAGCATGATTTTTCTTCCTTGTTTACGACTTTTTAGTTCGCTTTTGAAGCAGTCGGGTTTTTTGATTTTTTTAATTAAGTTTTTTTTTAGTGCTCGTATCAAACCAACCAAGTGCGAGTCGGAAGCACATACTAAAGTCCAAATTCTCGATAATTTATATTAGGTTTACCTCAATGGTGGTTAATTAAATAAAACCGACACCTTTTTAACCGACTTCCCAAAAACGAGGAGGTTCTTAGTTCGGACTTTTTTTTGTTTTTATGTTCGGGCATAACTCCGTCGTATGTAATAGGATTTGCAAAATTATTTTAAATGCATTTAAATTTGATAAAGATATACCTATAACAGAACTCTTCAATAAATGACGGCAAATCTCTCGGGATTCTTACAATCGCATGTCTGTTTATTGTTTACACCATTTCATATCATACCATCACGCCAGTATTCTCTAAACGGGTACGCAGATGTGTACAGTTCACCCTGGTACACTGTCCTTACACTGGTTATGTTCAAGTTACATGTTATTCGGGTAATCTATTCTGGCATCACTGTGGCCATTATAGGTACCTTACTATAGAACTTGTCCATTATGAACCACTAAAGAGTGATAATAAAAATTAAAATACACAAAAATATACAACCGAAATCCAAAAAAACACTACAAAGTAAAAATAACTTCAATTTCGGAAGGCGGTGACAAAAAAAAAAGAAAATAAAACAGGAACACCGACTTCTAAAATTGAATTTATTTTTCACTTTCTTTGTATCTAGTGTTTTTTTTTTGGAAGTCGGTTGTATTTTTTTGTGTAAAGCTTTTTATATACTCAAGCTTGAAGCCAGAATATCTAACACCAGCCTTGCCTCAGGCCCAAGGGATATCGTGTAATCAAGTTACTTCATAAGTAAGTTCATTGTACACTTGTCCGTGTTGTACGGCAACTTTTTTGCATTTTGTTCTAATTAGACATTTTGAGCACGGGTTTTTTTTAGCTACCCTCAAAATCAGATTATAAAGTTTATCCTCGATTTCTGAATTATGCATTTGTAGTTATTTGCCAAACTGTACTTTACCCTGAAACCCTGTAAAAATTTGGCACTAAAGTAGAGTTAAACTCCAACTAACTACAACTGCTCAATTCAGAAATGCCCTTAGGGACTCTCGTACTTATGTATAGTTCTTGCCAAACTTTTTGGCTGCCCTGAAGTGGCTGAAGTTGGCTACAATGACTGCGCAGTAGTAAATCTCATACGAAACCCGTACCGATCCGTGCCTTGCGCATCGGAAACCCAACTTCAAGGCGGCCAAGAAGTTTGGCGAAAACTATATATCAGTTCGCGGTCCTTACTCAAGAACTCGTTTAGCCAACGATCATCGGTTTTGCGGCAAATATGGCCGGTCCGTTGCCACTTCAGCTTACCAATGTAATCATGCAATTTAGGTACTAATGTTACATTGTATTACATCCAAGACCTTTACCGATTTATTTATATTAAAATGCACTTAGTATTCCAATACTGTACAGCGATAGGGTGCTACAATTCTAGCGACAAGTGTCACTTGCGCATGCGTTGCATATTTATTGCCTATCATTGCATATTGACATGCAGCTCGGTTGACTGATTGACATAGTGTTCCGGTGTCCTTTAGAGAACAAGACAGGTATATCTGATAAGGTTGTTTGTAAAAGACGATGCGACAATTCTGTTGGAATCGTCGAGGGAGTGGTGCGCTTGTTGTTAAACAGTGATATGGTATTCAATCGCAAGCCAATTCAATCGAAGCTTGTCAATTATCGGCCCGATCGAAGATTCTTCTTGATAAGACAGATTGTCAGAGATTCGGGCCCCCGAAACCGGCTACCCGTAACTGCAGTCAAAACCTACGAATTACAGATGCTTGCCGAGGTACGTGGTGCGCGGCGGTCAATCGTCGCCAATCCACGAACCAACCTCGTCAACTGTTGCATTGCTTACCCTTGAAGATCGACCCGTAGCCGTAGTTCGATGTACAACAACAACAATGGACATTCAGCCACATCGGAAGACCGGGAGGCTTAATTACGTATCTTTTGCAAGAGCAAAACGATAGCGATCAAACGCTTTATGTCATAAAATATCTGCAGTGTAGGTATAGTAAGTCCTACACAAACGTTTGCTAATCGCTCGCTGTTTATCAAATTCACTTATTTCTAAAAAAACTGCCAACAACTCTAAAACTTTTGTATTGAAGAGCAATTATTGCGCAAAAATCGCTATCGTTTTGCTCTTGCAAAAGATACGTAATAAGCCTGCCGATCAGGCTCATCAGTACCTTTAATTAATCAGAAACCATTTCGTGCTTCTAATATAAATACTGCACATCAGTTAGTGACAATACTCCTAAAAGGGTGATATACGTCGTGGCCTAGTCATAGCAGTCGATGAGTAATATCTACTGTGAGTCTATGAGATGACAAGTTGGGGAGATGACAAAGTCACAGTACTTGGAAGGGCATGATCTTACACTTTGTTAGGGAGTAACATATTTCTAACAAGGGACTATCAAATCATGAATAATTTTGATGAAGTCATATTCTGAACAAGTTTATTCTAAATAACGAAAACAACAAAGTATTAGACTTTGGTTATGGTTTGGTCGTGGCATGATGATTTAATAGTTGTTGAAGTCATAATTATTATAAACAATTCTAAATAACTAAATAAAACAACAATGATGTACATGACCTTTATTTTCAGTAGTAAGTGTTTTACAAGCTTTTATTATTGTATGTATGTAAGTGTGTTCGGGTCAAATCTAGCAACTGAATTTTATAGCAGTTATCCTCCACCGATTAAGAGGAAAGCTTGCATACACGTTTAGTTTGGATGAAAATGCATGTGCTAAGTGACGTCACTCTAAATCGAAAATGGCGGACGGCCCAAGATGGCGGACTAGTTATTTTTTGTGCACTGCCATGATATGGGTATCAAATGAAAAGCTTCATTTAAAAAATACTTTTTAGTAAATAATATTATTCTACCTAAGTCTTTGTAATTGGGAATTACCATTTATGTGGAATAACAAGGGACAGCTGTCATGGTATGAATAATTTTGATGAAGTCATATTCTAAACGATTCTAAATAACGAAAACATCATATAATATACTTAGGTCACGTTTCCACCATGGTTCCACATTGGAGTTTCTTGTGCATTCTTCTCCATAACTAACTACTTTACGAATGCACGGTAGAATCAACTTTTATTCCATTTGAATTGTGACATTCAAAAGTGCCGCTTGGTGGCCCAGTTGAAATAAATATCTTTTGTCTTTTTGTCTTTGTCACCAGCAACCAGCTCTCAAGCAAGTTAAAAACATTGAGGAGCACGATCGAGCGTTTGATCGTATTGTACCTCGGTAGCCAGCAATGCACGGCAACTTGCATGCAAGTGCTTGAAGGTGGAAACGCTGCCTGACTTTGGTAGTGCAGACTGGTGGGTTACTTAGTTTGTGGAATAACAAAGGACAGGTATCATGGTATGAATAATTTTGATGAAGTCATATTCTGAGCAATATTTTTTTTTATTAAGTAAAACCACAAAGTCTTGAATCTTATAGGCTCCTCTGCCGGGCGAGCACAGCGTCTGTAATAGGCTTGAGTAACGCATTTTATCACGATTTATTTAATTTAATTTTTTATTGTTGATATGCTTGCGCTTGACCACTATCTCACCTGATGGTAACTGATAATGTGGTCGAAGGAGTAGCACGCGTGCCTAGAAGTAACCTATTCACTCTTGACTTAAAGACCCCATGCTCCTAAACAGTGATAATAATGTGTGACTCAAGCCTGTCACAGTAGGCCGTGCTCGCCCGCCTGGAGCCATGGAATAGTGTCGTGTAGTACAGTAATGATGTATGGTCTGTAAATAATAATATAGTTCTTTAAGGCATTCGCAGAAAGTCCATGTAACGTGACATTGCGTTTATTTATATCTCAAACGCATCGTTGTCGTATTGTCATATTGCATCTATCTGTGAGAGCCTCAGTCTTATGTAGAACATATACATCTTAAAGTCATCCAAAATTCACATCACAAATAACAGAACAGAAATAGGCTGAAGAATTAATGATGCTCCTCCTTCAACTAGACAGACACAACCGTTCAAAAAAACATAAAAATAACTAGGCCCATCTATTTTAAACCCAATTAACGTGCAGCGTATATAATTAACAGAAATTAGGGCATTTACAACCGCGCGTTCTTGTTGCACCCTTTTGATGTGTTCGGCCCCTTATAACCATCTATTTTAGTTTAAAGTTCGATTCAAACTTATTGGCGGTTGGGCGTCTCTCAGCACAATATCTCCTGTGTCGTGGTCGTACCACATGAATTTGCTACTGGCGAAGTGACAGAGAGTCGAATCGTTTCTCGAGACTCGTCTAGCTTCATTAAACCGGGGATTTTCTGATGGAACTGCTGTTGATTCTGGTTTTCAAGAGTTTCAGTGGTTATTGGAATAGTGTGGCTCTCGCCTCGTCTTTCGTCCAAGTCGCCACAAAGTTAGAATCGACCTGTACCAAGTGTTTGGACTAGATTGGTAAACATGCTAAATAAGTACTAGAATTTATCGTATATCAACTTTAAGTCTTAGCGCATAAGGTGTTATTTTGTGTAGCAGTTCCTAATTATGTACTTTAATGGTTTGGAAGTGTGAAAAATTGACTGACATGAGTTCATCGGATGCGTGTGCGCTGGTCAATATTTTGACAGTAGTTTGGTTACCTACTAACATCGGATGCAATGCAAATGGTATTCTATATGAGACGTATGATACGACAAACGAGTCTTGCGAGTTCTTCTGGCAAATATGAGCAAAAAAGTATTGACATTATTTTAAGATTGCCAATATTGTAGAATCTACAGATACTCAACATAATGTGGGCAAGTGTGAATAAAAAAAATACGGCTGCTGAGAGAAATACATCCCAGGCAGGCGCTTTACTTTGTGTAAATTATTGCATCACCACTGCTCTCAAATCGGTGAAGGAAAACATCGTGTGGAAACTGGCATGTAATAGAACCAAAAATTAGAAAACATGTGACATCCACCAACCCGCACTGGGTCCGCGTGGTGGATTTAGGCCCATTCCCTCTCACAGAGAGGGGGCCTGTGTCCCAGCAGTGGGAACATTAAAATACTGATGATGAGGATAACGGGAAGAGAAACGTTGGCAGACAAACAGCCTTATCACGGGAGAGGCCTGCCGGGCGAGCACGGCCTCTGTGATAGACTTGATTCACGCATTTGATCACGGTTTTTGTTCCCAAACTGTGATAAAAATGTGTGACACAAGCCTGTCACAGTAGGCTGTGCTCGCCTATCTGTATGAGACTCGGATAGACTAGGGCAACATGGTACACAAATAAGGAGGCCTATCCTCAACTTTGGGTGAAAGTGATACTAGTTCATGAAGCTGATGATGAAAGGAGGGAGTGTGGTAACTATGATAAAGATAAAAAATACATCAGGGATGTAATGACAGAACCGCAGATAATATAATACAGATGCCTCATCCCATACAAAGAAACCCTGCCGACGTAACTAGCGTTTTTCGCCTGATTCTTTGTATAAGTACATCGATCGCGATCGGTTCCGTTTCACAGCGATAGATGGTGTTAGCAGCGACTTGCAAGTTAAAGGGTTTTCTCGGTTCGTGTTTTTTTTCTTTAAATACAGTGATGATTTGTTTTATAGTTTGTTTTGCACGTTTTTACAGTTTCATTGCATCAAAATGTGTTACAATACAAAATTAAACAATCGAGTGGAATGCCTCAGAAATTTAATACCCCGCCATCTATTGGAATCAATTTTAAATGATCCGTTCAAATAATCTTTCAAATGAGAATATTCCATAATTTTGTGCTTAGGATAGTTGATTAAACAAGAACATACAATTTTATGATACATTTTACAAAATGTTATTTTTACACAAAATTCAATAACAAATCGATGTATAACGCGTGATATATCTAGTGACATTTATTTGAACCAAATTTTCTTTCTTAACGTCAGTACCTCGTCAGCCAAGTAGCCAATAAGCCTGAATAACAGTTACCTAATATAAGTCTAACTTAACAAATATTACAAGTCCAGAATGTCCAGATACCGTTTAACTATGTGGGAGTCACCAGTATCAATATTAACCATGGAATTTATAAGCTCATAAATATTTCAATACGTACAAAATCTCCATGAATGTCATTGTACAAAAATGCGTTACAAATAAGGCTCGTCGTAAACGAGAAGGCGTAGCAGGTTGCGTCACCCATTCACTGCTGGGCGGCCAACTACCCACGCTTACTATCAAATAGGGTTGTCAATTGTACGAGTTAGTACAAGCTAAAGGCAGTCGTATATGCACCTGTATGTATTAAGGCTTAAAAACGTAACTAAAGCTATACACGTGTAAGAATCCATACTAATATTATAAATCCGAAAGTAACTCTGTCTGTGCTTAAAGATAGACCATGTTCTGGTTTGGTACCTATACCTTTTTGCACCGGAATATGGTCCCCTGAGAAAGTTGCTAAATTAATTTCAGAATCAGACATAGATATGTAACTACATAACCATGTAGTCGTTGACCCAGTAATCGGCAGTAGTAACGATTTTTTTTTATGGTTCCGTACCCGATGGGTCCAAACGGAACCTTATTGCAGTCACTCACGGGTCCGTCTGTCTGTCCGTCTGGCCGTCTCGCGTCTGTCCGTCGTCCGTCGTCGTCTGTCACAAGGGCTTACAGCCAAACCGTTGGAGCTAAAAAGTCTTAAAAGTTTTCACAATATAAGCATCTTGATGACACAAAGCCATGCAAATTCACGTTTTTTTTAAATATTTTTATTGGAGCTCCCCGTACAGATAAAGCGGGCGTGTTTTTAGGGTTCCGTAGCCAAATGGCAAAAAACGGAACCCCTAGAGATTCGTCATGTCTGTCTGTCTGTCTGTCTGTCCGTCCGTATGTCACAGCCACTTTTAGTGAGTAGATAAATACTGTATATTTGTTTTAAAAAAATATTGGAAAACTAAGGAATGAGAATACACCAAAGCCAGCATTTTTTACAAAATTTTGTTCCGAAGAATTTTTGAACTTCCCATGGACCTATGAACTTGAAATTTGGTAATAATGTTTATTATTACGTAGACAAGACTAAACATCATAGACAAGATATACAAATGTATCTAAACTTCTCAAGCTGTCTGGTTTTACGTGACAGGAATCACAATTGAGTTCATAAAGTTTCTAGTGAGTCCGTTTTTTTTTTCTCAAAAGTCTATGTGCTTTGGATCACGTAGCCGTATACCGAAACGGTATAGGAATGGTGACTAAGTTTAGATCTACGTCATGGGTTTACCAAACTTTACTGAGTTCTCCTTTTCTATGCGTCAGTCAAGCTACAGTCAATCCAGTCTTCAGAACTGTACAAGGTGCTGGATTGTTATGTATATTAGAAACTCCAAAGGGGTCGCAATTACAATATCTTTAATCACTTCTTCAACCACCAAAACCAACCTCAACATAATCCCCGTAATCACATCTGTCAAACCCTCGGCGGGCTTCCCCACAGACTTACAATAATCACAGATTATATATCTATCTCAACAAGAACACGATTTTTTTGTGAAATACAACAATTCAACAATTCTTTTAAGCAAACGTTCTCTATCGTCGACTGCATAATCGCTTACCATCTGGTAACATGGTGGTCAAGTGCCTGCCTATAAAAAAACCGGCCAAGTGCGAGTCGGACTCGCGCACGTAGGGTTCCGTACCATTATCGCAAAAACGGCAAAAAAACACGTTTGTTGTATGGGAGTCCCACTTAAATATTTATTTTATTCTTTTTTTAGTATTTGTTGTTATAGCGGCAACAGAAATACATCTTCTGTGAAAGTTTCAACTGTCTAGCTGTCACGGTTCATGAGATACAGCCTGGTGACAGACAGACAGACGGACCGCGGAGTCTCAGTAATAGGGTCCTGTTTTTACCCTTTGGGTACGGAATCCTAAAAATACCAAACTGATATTTTAAATCACTTGCAGTCTTTACTTTCCAGCTGTGACTAAGCAACGGCTGGCGACTAAAAATGCTGCTATCAGCATTGTAAGGGATCTTCAAAGGTACTGAAATATGACTAGGACAGCAGGCCATTGGGAATAATCGAATCATTAGTGATTCTATTATTCCCAATGGCCTTGATTTCCTGATCATGATTCCCTGAGACTATATCGATGATGGTAGGGACATTTATATGGAAGACAATAATTCTTCTGATCCAGTCGAATCTCATTTATGAATCCATATTGATACCACAACAATAAAGTATTATATAGTTCAACATAATTATTATTATGTAGCCTAGAGCAATGACTGCAATTATCTGGTAAACACAGTCTTTGTAACAATTAATTATTGCGTAAGTTATAGCCAACATAAATTAAAAAATCCGACTGCTTATGAAGTGATCTAAAAATACAGAAGACAGGAGGATACATATTCGCTAGTTGGAATGCACAGAATGATTTTCATCTTGCTTAGGTCTTTTTAGTTCGCTTTTTAAGCAGTCCGGTATTTTGATTTTTTTAATTACTCTTTTAATAAAATAAATTCGAATTTCAAAATAACAAAAAGCCTGCCAGTAATACAGGTTATTTTTTTTTAGTTTTCTCGTATTGTACTTAAAACAAATGATAAGGCACGCATTCGTTGTTTGTTATCAAACAAAGCTATATAACTTCAAAGTAGAAAACTAATAATAGGTACGATCAATGAGAAAGGAATGCATAACCTCTTGACCATTCAGTTTTAGCCACATTACGTATATTTCAAAAATTACTGGTGATAGCCAAACCACAATGGATAGGAACCTAAGGAAACCTAGAAAGAAAGTAAAGTCTGGAATGCCTGATGGACTTCACAAAAGTCACTGAGTAAAATTCAGAGTTCATGGTCAACCTTTAGTAGTTGCAGAGACTCCGGTTGTAGAAGAAGAAGCCAGAGAGTAAGCACCTCTAGGAAAGATAAAATGTTACGCCTGATGAAAAACTGAGAGCAATATGCGATGATATTATAAACGCGAAATTTTGTGAGGATTTTGATGAAACTTTGCAGTTTTACAGCTTATACTTCAGAATAACACATATAGGCTATGATTTATAAAGATATTGTGTAGAAATTGGTACTTATTAAAATGAAATAACAGAAAGAGGATCCCCACTAATTCAGCAACAAAAATCTTAATTCACTTATCCACAAATTCAAACTTGATACACAACAACGTCACTCAAGCCCAAATATAGCCGGAGTCGCAGGCGCAGCTTTGTTAAACCGCAAGGATTTCTCAACTGCATATAATCGATTCATCTTGTACGTATATTTTCTGCTCTGTGTTATCTTACATGTACCCTTGACCGCTATTCGACTCACACGCATGACATCATCGTGGAGTTTGCTTGCTTTTTCATTTATTTTTGCCCCAACTTCCATCTCGTTTACACCTCCTACTTTATTATTGCCGTCTCTTTCCCCCATATGGTAATTAAACTCGGTTTTAGAATAAAAGGGCTTTCTTTAGTGATGTCGTCGGTTCTATGTTATAGATATGGGGTTCGATTCTTGTTCTGGGAAATGATTGGGGATTCAGAATGTGTGCGGAATTTCAAGCTGTGTGAATGAATTTTTAGAGGATGCCTGCTAAATCAGACGGTCAGACTTCGTTTGTTTTTAGTGAGAATTTGTTCGGTGATTGAAGATTTCTTGAAAATGGGAGGAAACTGGTTGATAATTTTATAAATAACCATAATAACGACATGGCTATTTTGAATACCTATGTTGATAATATCTGGGCCATAAAGAAAGCGAGTCTTTTGACACCATTTGTCACCGTCGTCAACCTCATAGGAAGACCAATTTTAATAAATAGCAGACACTTGGACAAATTGTCATCATCATCATCAGCCTTATAATGTCCCCACTGCTGGTCCATAGGCATCCTCTTTTTGAGAGAGGTAATTGGCATTAATCCACCACGCGGCTCCAGTGCGGGTTGGTGGATGTCACTTGTCTTCAAATTTTTGGCTTAGGACATGCCGGTTTCCTCACGATGTTTTCTTTCACCGTTTTGAGAGCAGTGGTGATGAAATAATTTACACAAAGTAAAACGCCTGCTTGGGTTTGAACCCTACCTACAACTAGTAAGTCGCGGCCGTTACCACTGGGCCAGTGCTGCTCTCCACCCTCATACCAGGCCCAATTTTAGTAAATAGCCGACACTTGGACAAATTGACATTATTATTTGAAATAACAATAATTATCGAAAGTCCAAACTATATTGTGATAGATTGGACACGTCATATTTCGGTCACTCAAGCCAAGCAACTTTACTTTTTGGAGTGTTTTGCCATTGTTACTGCTGATAAAATTCCAGTTTGACCAGGCTGACAGAGCAAGATTTTCACTAATGAATCGTCTCTTAGCAAAATATATGGTTACTCACAAAAACAATAAGCTCCCCATTCACACAAACACTATCTTCTTCACACTAATTAACAGAGTTCATTGATCACGTAAGCAATTAGCAGTTCTCTCGACACCCATCTTGCCAAAGGATTAGTCACCATGTCAGTAATTACACTTTACACGAAATTCGTCACAGCTATTAGAAGAGTTACTAACAGGAGTCACGTCATTTTGATTGTTGAGTTGAAGATTGTAATCAACTTTTATTGGTAATTAGAAAGTAGAAGAAAGAGGCCGAGGACGACCTCCTTTGACACGGTGGACCAGTATGACGAAGCTCCTCAAGAAGGCGAAATTGCCTGACCCGACAACCCTCGACAGAACTTCTTGGCGCCGTGAAATAAGGAGATCCGACTCCACCTAAACTGGGAAAAGGTTAGGAAGAAGAAGAAGAGGATTGGTATTTAGAATGTTCATCATTGCAGGTAGTTAGTAGCCAGTGAGTCTGGCAGCCTGTCTTACCAAGGGGTATTGAGTTATCCAGTAATTAGATTGTGGAGGATTGATAGGCTGTCGTTCGTCGTTCCATGTAAAACATTGGTAGCTGACCCAAATGAAGTTAAAACGTCCCATGTTCTTCGAACCACTCCCAGATGAACTAAGTCACAACTCAGATCACTCGTTACTAAACGGAAAACAACCGTCTAAAAATAAAAATAGGAAAGCAAACTGTCCAAGGACCAAAAATCCAAAGACACGTAGCATCTACCAATCTGCAGTGGGCTCGCTCGGTAATTCACTGCCTATTCCTTCTCTAGAGGTCTGTATCCCAGCACTGGGAACGTTATATTCTGATTATCGTTATGCTAAAACGATTCAAGTCATTCACGATGCTGACGAACCGTCTGTTTGTATGTGCTAATTAAATTGACCCCTTTAAGGTCAGAACAACCGTACAACTGCAAGCATTAACATCATTTACAACGCTAATATATTCCACCTTTGGCAGAAACAAACACATCATCACGCTTGCAGTCCTTGAAGTGATAGACTGAAGTGAAAACCAACGCTAAATTAAGACAGGAGAATATAAACGGGTATAAATCATAACATTCATAACCCTCCTTTTGGCTTCGCCGTGGTCGGATAAAAAGAAGATACAAGCAAAGGATGTGAAGGAAAACAAACACCCAAAAATGACGTCAATATTTGAAAGGATGTTAACCATCTTCTTTTAAGGGGTAAGCACAAAGCTGACAATAGTATAGTATTTGAAAGGAAACTAGATAATGCTCAGGCGCATGAGATAAACAACTTCCTATTTAAAGACAGAGGACAAATAGACCGGTTTCTCGCAAGGCTGACAGTTATCTGGTTTATGTAATGTAACAGGGTTTTGATTATTTATTAATGAATGAGTATCGAAACAGTATTTTTAAAACACACACACACACGCAGACACACACACACACACAGCAAACATACGCAGACAGACACAGCAAACATACGCAGACACACACAGTTTATTTTTTATCTTTAAGATCTTTAGTGCAGGAAAGTGCCTAATTTCAACATTGGATACTGGTTCAAGCTCTTAGCGATTGCTTAATATCTACCCGTAATGAACAGTCTCATTTGTATCCTGGTCAAGGTCTATTCCCCGTGTTCCAATTAACATACAAATCCTTCAGCCATTGAGGCGTGATTGATTAATAAACTTCCAAACATACTACTGACTTCCACATTTTATAACATTGTGTAGGTACACAAGTAACAAGTAGGAGATGTTGTATCACGACAGTGCCTAAATTCAGCAATGACTATAGGGGAGGACCTTGGCAAAAGCTCTGACAGATTTCTCGGAATTTGATGACATCAGCAACAGATGGAATGCTGCTACCCTTCTATTTAGCCTCTATTGCCTTCCTTCAGAGTAAAGATGTCAGCCATTTCCAACTAGCTAGCAACTATGCATATCATCATCAGCCTTTTTAATGTTCTCACTGCTGGAACACAGTCTGTGAGAGGGAAATGGAGGAAAATGGGAAACTATACATAATTATAATCATGATAAATCCTTCGTAATTTCTCCCAACTCCCATAGCAATATATATATTAATCTTTGCCCCACACTAGGAATATCTTCCTGTATCGTGGGTGCGTTTACAAACATTTAAACTCACACACACAAGACACCCAGATCCGGAACAACTATCTGTAGGCCATACAAATATTTGTTCCATGGAAACAAAATATTTGTATGGCCTTATAAAATGTTTTTTTTTTTTCCCAGCTTCCGGTCATCTGTCCACCAGACCGAATCGGATTAGAACAATGGTAATTTCTATTGTGTCTGGAAATGGACAGTTGAAGGTTTATCAGATTCAAGTTCAAAAGCGCACTGGACAACCAGACATTTAAAACCATACCAATAATAACAAAAACTTGTTCCTTATAAATATAAAAAGCTTTAAACATATGACATCATACTCAGAGGTCATTCGTATCGCATACTGACCTCGCCAGATGTCATATAATGGACTCGCCTGGGTCAAGTTTGTAAGAACGCCTTTTATAACCATATCTTAAAGAGTTATTAAGGATAAATAATAACTTTGTGAATGTAAAAGGAAGTATGTTGCAGGTTATGAGTATGGATGACGTAATGCATGCAGATGCAAGATTAATTCTGTAGAATTGAGCAGATTCATTTCCATTCCGGATTGGTTCTGTGGATGACTTCACAGTTTGGTTTGATTTGAACTCGTGTTAGTCACTGTTTAGCTTGTTTAACATCAAAAAAATAAGTTCAATAGCTAAAAACCGACTACTGAAAAATAACGCTCAATAAAGTACGATACAAGAAAATATTCCCGTAAAACCTTGGTCGTATGGCACCTACCGTAACAAAACAATACAAACAGCAAAGTATTATATTTTTGGGTTTTTGCAGAGCCTGCGGAAACAAATACACATAAATGCATATATGCATACTTAGTCGGGCAAAAATAATTTTCATGACTTTGACGGGATATGTCTCGCAAACGGTACGCTTGACAAAAATATGATGTACCAAACCCTACCTTCATTTTTAACCCCCGCCGGAAAAAGAGGGGTGTTATAAGTTTCACATGTGTTGCTGTGGCATCATAGCGCCTAAACGAATAAACCGATTTTGATTTAGTTTTTTTTTGTTTGAAAGGTGATTTTGTCGAGAGTGTTCTTAGCTATGTTTGAATAAAATCGGTTCAGCCATTCAAAAGTTATGCGCGCTTTACTGTTTAAATCGGGGTGTTTACAGAAGATAAAAGTGTCGAGGGTTTTTAAATTTTGAAATTTTACTTGTAAAATGTTGTGATACCACACATGATGGGGTGGGGCGATTTTTTTTTGTTGTTCTATGCTTCGGGCCCCCTAGAGGTTAGGAGATATTCAATTTAATAGGACTTCGCATAGCCTATCACCAGCGAACAAACAAGACGCTTCCAACAACACCTCATTTGTCAAATTATAATAAGTAGGTAGTTTAGAACTTATGAGGGAACAGATGAACATGCATACATACCCACCCACATACCGGTCAAAAACATAACCCTCCCTTTTGCTTCGCCGTAGTCATGTAAAAATGTATGGGATTGCCTAGCGCTATCAAAAGTCACGAAATCACAATGTATTCCATACATTTTTGGCATTTCAACAATCGCCATCGCTGATATAATGACATTTTGTCTAGTCTCTGCGTGGTGAATGAATACTTAAGAGGCTGCCTTTTTTCCAGTTTTTTATTTTTAAAGATGTGCTATACAAGGAAGTTGCACGACATAAATTTAATAATTCGTGGGATGTTCATAGACTAGCACTTACTGCTAAGTGCAGACAGAAAGCCAATGTTATAAACCTATCTCAATGTACAGGATAGAAATGCTGTAGCCAATGAATACACTACAGTCGATATCAGTAAAGCACTTTTCGCTAATAGTTCCCCACATGACGATAACACTACACTTGAAATATAATCTAAAAAGTTTATTAGTTTGAATAAATTTATCGTTATCAACTTTATAGCAAGAGATATCATGTTCAGTTGCATCTATTTGAACATTAATGCATCGGTTCCCAGGCATATGATATGGCATTATCAGATATCATTTCTCCGATGGGTTTCGGTCCGAGGGTTTCGCCCGGTGTTCCTACTGGATGAATGTTTGGTTTGGTTCTTTGACCTAAGATATATTTAAAGCCTTCTGCCCATTTACCTAAACTTGGAAAATTCTGATTCTCAACTGCTTTGGGATAGACTGGAAGCCGGTTCAAAGGCGATAATGGCTAAATAGGTACCTAGATCGCTCTGATACAATGCTTTACTCATTGGGCAATTTGGAAAACATATAAGTGCTTAGATTGCAATTAATGAAAGAACCGATGGATGGACTGTTTGAAAGATGATATTGCTACAACTGAGATTACGACAAATAAAGGATTATGGAAGAAGAAGCCATGCTGCACCAATCACAAGCAAGGATAACGGCAGGAAAATAATGGAGAGGTCGAGATTGCAATCACTTAATGACATATATAGGTATATACCAATCTCGCTAACCATATGTAATACATATGGTTAGCGAGTTATGGTTATGGTGTAATACATATGGTTAGCGTAGAAGTATATCCTAAAGACATAGATAATGATAATGATTTTCGGAACAGACCCACCCACATCCATCATAATTCACAACAGAACTGTTCCAGTAATGTCCTTGTCAACACTTGTCTTGATGATCATACACCTACGACTGAAATTAACTATAAATTTGAACGAGCATTGGACATGGACAATAGTCGGTTGAAGTCGATTAATATTAATCGAGTCAGGGGTCAGGTTGGTGAATAGGTTGGAGCTATTAGACTGAATGAGCAGGTTTATGGTCTAAGAATTGCTAATATTGTGGCGAAATTGAAAGTTTTAGAACGGATCTGGGTTAAGCAATTTTAGGCTCCTATATGATATGGGACTTAAAATAACAGATGAATTGTCGCTGTTTTCATTTGTAGTAGATACTTATACAACTCCCCAACCTTTCAGCAAATAGATGTGATGATGTGTTATGTTATTTGGGTAGAGATTAGTAGAGAGAGTAGTAGAGATAAATAGTTACCGCGTTAACTATGTAGATATTTGCTTTTTATTTAATTTTCTTCTTCGTAAAAATTTGCTTTTATTTCTTGTTTTGGCGCTTTTAACCCAGTCAAGGCCAGGAACTTCATTATTTTATCAGCTGTTTCATCATTGCCTTTACCAAACCTCTTGCACAGCTGAACAGGAACCTTCTATCAATAGAGTGATTGATGAGTCGCTAAATTCGCAAGTCTTTCTTCAAGCACTTAGAAATTAACCAAAAACGGTTCTGAATCACTGCAAAGCTACAATTTGGATTACTCACAAAATCTGACCCACCTTCACCGAATCCATTTCAAAACAAATATTGCATAAGTCCAGTACCACTGGTTACGATACTCGAGCCTGCTGGTGGGCGGATGGGTATCAGAATGCCACCGCCCGCCCACGTCCAGCCCTACCACTGGCCATTTAAGTAGTTACCTGGTGTTATATCGGTGGCATATTAGCTTGTAGCTTTATATCGGTATATAAATTGTGTGGCAATGATTCTTTACTGTTATTTCTTGTCGTAGCAAACAGTTTAAAAGATTAGATTGTGAACGTTATTATAGCGTACAATATACATTAGAGTTCGTCTAGAAAAGAATCTTCCCAATCGATGTCGTAATCATTATCATAATTTCAGCCGAAAACGTCTACTGAATAAAAGTCTTCCCCAAGCGTTGCCACATCAACGTTGAAATTCACCAGATTGTCATCATCATCATTTTAGCCGAAAGACTTCCACTGCAAAACATAAGCCTCATCAATCAACACCAGTTCTGTGCGTTGTGCATCCAGGTGATTCCCGTAATCTTAACCAGGTCATCGGTCCACCTAGTGGGTGGCTTTCCAACGCAGCGTCACCAGATACTTACAAATAAATCAACGCCTCGTTTCCTCTAGTGTCAGTGTGTCACCACTCACCAGCCCCTATGCTTATAGATTAAAGTGAATTGCTTTAATAGAATCACTGTCATCTCATCTATATAGGGGAGATTCTAATTATTGAATCAACAACTTGTACCAATTTCATCCTTTCTCGAATCAGATAGAAGTTAGAACTATGCAAGCATAGTTTACCTAAACACGTATCTGCGTGATAAAACTATAGGCTACTCAAATAGGTGATAAATATAACTGTCTAGGAAGCTATAGATGAATCTTCATTCATCCGAATGACATCCACTGCTAGACATGGACAAGGTCCAAGGTGCCTCCACTGTACCGACCGTTCCTAAATCTGCTGGAGATTCCCGTCAGCTTAACCAGTTTGTATCTGTGTAACAACAGGTGTATCTGTATACTGTTAAGTACCGCCACTCATGTTAATAGCAGTATTGTCATCTCTTTCCCTCTTGAATTGCCTCAAGTTCAAGAACAGCATATATTATATTAAACAGAAATTTATTTTTATTTTGTAAACTTGTATAGTTGCATTGTACTAGGTGAGTATTTTTTACGATTACTTTATCGGCTCTAACACTGTATGCACGTGCTTGCGCTACTAGCACGTGTCTTAAGCGTATGAAGTATGACTGTGACTGTTTATATTTATTTCTCACTTGTTTTTATTTTATTTTAATCTGAAGTTGATGACTTTTCTATAATAAGTATCTAATAGGTCAGGCAGAATCAGGATCTCTTGCAGTTGCACCAAATAATACTTTTTGTGAATATTTTTACTAAACAGTTCCTGCAGATATAACAGAAGAAGACGCATACATATATCGTCTATTTATTGCAAGCTAAAGTGTTCAATGTGATTTATGACCATTGAAATTACAGCTAAAGCGTGACAAATGTTCTCGGTAAACAGCTTCTCTTGAAAATATTGTTTAAAAATATAGTTCGATCTCTACGCTGCGCGCTGAGTAATATATTTACATTATAATAGGTTTTATCTTTTTAGCTCCAGATTTTGAAGATCATACGTACTCTCATACATATATGTAAATACTAGCTGTTGCCCGCGACTTCGTCTGCGAAGCATTAGTAATTCGAATAGCTTATTTTTTTGTATCGCAGCATAATGTTGTGGGTTTTCCATACAAACTTCTACCTCTCTTTCCACCCCCTTAAGTAAGATTTTCGGGATAAAAACTATGCTATGTCCTGCCCAGCGTCTCAAAATATCTCCGAACCAAACTTTCACATTTATAATATTAACTCCGCCCGCGACTTCGTTCGTGTGATGGCAACCAAAAATAAGCTGCTATTAAACCTGAGACAAACGGTCCAGTTCGGTAGTTCCAAATCGATTTAGAGGTCCCCATCCTAGTGCCATTTGATTCTTCAAAGAAACTTTGACACCCCTAAATCGTCATCTGGGGGTAAATCCGAAAAACTAATGATGCCATCCTTTATTATTTTGCCAAAGGAATAAGATTTTTATACAAATAAATGTCTCCCTTTTAACCCTTTAAAAAATGAATTTCCAAAAACCCCTCCTAAGTGCTGCCCAACGTCATAAAAAGAAGCTATGTGCAGTAAAAGTAATCAAAAATCTTTACCACATTGAAGTTGTATTTTAAGGGTAGTTTCGAAAAACTAATTATTGAAATCCTTTATTGTTTATTTAGGTTGGTATTTATGTCAAGTTTCATGTTTATTGACCCAAGAAATCAGATTCTTCAAAAAAATTAACATCCCCTAAGTCGTCTTTTGGGGGTAGCTTAAAAAAATAATAAGAGCAACCTTTATTATTCATTTAGGTTAGTATTTATGTCAAGTTTCATCTGTAATATATAATATCTGTTAAACCTCCTAAATAGTCTTTTGGTGGTAGTTGCAAAAATCTAATAATGACAACCTTTATTGTTTATTTAGGATGGTATTAATGTCAAGTTTCATGTTTATTCACCCAAGAAAACACATTCTTCAAAAAAAATTACATCCCCTAAATCGTCTTTTGGGGGAAGTTGCAAAAACTAATAATGACAACCGTTATTGTTTACTTAGGATGGTACTTATATCAAGTTTCATGTTTATTCACCCAAGAAATCAGATTCTTCAAAAAAATTAACATACCCTAATTCGTCTTTGGGGGGTAGTTTCAAAAAATAATAACAGCAACCTTTTTTATTAATTAAGGTTAGTATGTGCCAAGTTTTTAGTCCCAAGAAACCAGATTTTTCAAAAACACTGTAATACCTCCTAAATCGTCTTTTGGGGGTAGTTGCAAAAAACTAATAATGACAACCTTTATTATTTATTTAGGATGGTATTTATGCCAAGTTTCAAGTTTATTCACCCAAGAAATCAGAGTCTTCATAAAAACTAACATCCCCTAAATCTTCTTTTGGGGGTAGTTTCAAAAAATAATAATAGTGACCTTTATTATTCATTTAGGTTAGTATTTGTGGCAAGTTTCAAGTTTATTGACCCGAGAAATCTGATTTTTCAAAAACACTGTAATACCTCCTAAATCGTCTTTTGGGGGTAGTTCCAAAAAACTAATAATCACAAACTTCATTGTTTATTTAGAATGGTATTTGTGTCAAGTTTCATGTTTATTCACCCAATAAATCAGATTCTTCAAAAAAATAACATCCCCTAAATCTTCTTTTGGGGGTAGTTTCAAAAAATAATAATAGCGACCTTTATTATTCATTTGGGTTAGTATTTGTGGCAAGTTTCAAGTTTATTGACCCAAGAAATCTGATTTTTCAAAAACACTGTAATACCTCCTAAATCGTCTTTTGGGGGTAGTTCCAAAAAACTAATAATCACAAACTTCATTGTTTATTTAGAATGGTATTTGTGTCAAGTTTCATGTTTATTCACCCAAGAAATCAGATTCTTCAAAAAAATAACATCCCCTAAATCTTCTTTTGGGGGTAGTTTCAAAAAATAATAATAGCGACCTTTATTATTCATTTGGGTTAGTATTTGTGGCAAGTTTCAAGTTTATTGACCCTAGAAATCTGATTTTTCAAAAACACTGTAATACCTCCTAAATCGTCTTTTGGGGGTAGTTGCAAAAAACTAATAATGACAACCTTAATTGTTTATTAAGGATGGTATTTATGTCAAGTTTCATGTTTATTCACCCAAGAAATTAGATTCTTCAAAAAAAAATACATCCCCTAAATCATCTTTTGGGGGTAGTTTCGAAAAACTAACAATGAAAGCCTTTATTGTTTATTTAGATTGGTATTTATGTCAAGTTCCAAGTTTATTAACTGAAGTAATAAGATTCATCAAAAAAACTTTAACTCCCCTAAATCGTCTTTTGGGGGTAGTTTCAAAAAATAATAATAGCTACCTTTATTATTCATTTAGGTTAGTATTTGTGGCAAGTTTCAAGTTTATTGACCCCAGAAATCTGATTTTTTCATACAAACTTTAACACCCCCTAAATCATCATTTGGGGGTAGTTTCGAAAAACTAATAATGTCAATCTTTATCATTTACTTAGAATACTATTTGTGCTAAGGTTCAAGAATGTTGGTCGAAGGAATTAGATTTTTCATACAAACTTTCAACCCCCTTTTTACCCCCTTAGGGGTGGAATTTCCAAAAATCCTTTCTTAGTGCACACTTACGTCACTTGAGGAACCTTTCTGCCAAATTTCATGCTTCTAGGCTTAGCAGTTTTGGCTGTGCGTTGATTGATCAGTCAGTCAGTCAGTCAGTCAGTCAGTCACCTTTCGCTTTTATAGATATAGATAATGTACAGTTTCTGGTATGTGAAGGTTGAAATATAATCGAAAATAGTTTTATATTCAGCAATGAGAATTACTGGAATGATTTATCGAGATATTTTAGAATGAAAACTTCTTTGAGAATGAGTAGATCACGATTTTCCTTGATTCTTAGCGCCTGCGTTCCCTCTGCTTGGTGTTTGTCATGATTTCATGAATCATGATGGATATGCTTGACTAATGGGTTTTTTTTTTCAAATACAAGGTCTCATGCCATTTTTATTTTCTTCATATATAAGTTCCTATCTTTCTACCTAATGCCTTTGGCTACCAAATTATAAGATTTCGTGCAATTTTTATGTTCTCTGATTTTAACAAAAAATTCTTACTTTCTAATTTCGCCATCGCTATTCTAAAATTAGGCTTACTGTGGTCCGAAAAACTTAGCTATAAATGTGTCATATCGTGCTCCAAGAAATGTGATTTGCGAAGAGTATCTTGTGTAAGTTACCTAGTACTCAATCGATTTTTATACAATTTATTGTCCATCGTAGTCTTCATTTCCCCTAATATAATATGCAGAAGAACCAGCTGGTCAAATATTATTTCCATCTCTTGAAGAAATAACACCACCGAACACCGTATCTTCCAGTCCCTTTTCACGAGGGTTGAGCATCTTAAAAATAACGAAATGAATAATAGAAACTAACAAAGTACCACTAGATCTGTCACGAAACTCGATCGTTAAAACATATTTAGTTGCTATGGGAGATTTTCAAGAAACGTCTAAAATAGACCCGGCGGATGTGCGAACAACTCCTACGCATACACCTTTACAAATATCCTCTATCTCATTCTTACGTAGAGTGTTGTTTATGTCTGTCTTTATCTTTGCACCTATGTAGGTGATCTCAAGGAGATTTGGTTCGTAAAAACGGTTTATGAATGAGTGTTAAAGTGTTCAAGTCACCAGTGTGGGTAGTGGTGATCGATTGACATTAATTAAGCAATACTGTGACAACAACACCATTTTGGATTTAATTATGTAACAGATAATTTACGAACAAAAAAGTTTCATTGTTAAATCAATATATATTTATCTATGTACTCACAAAACACCTAATAAAGAGAAGAATAAATGCAGAGAGAATAGCACAAAGGTACTGCTTATTTCAAAATAAGTGTCTTCCAGCAGTCCTGCAGCAGGAAAGTTGGATGAGATACGTAGGCACAGTATTTAGATATTTCTTAGAAAACTTAAAAAAGACTCATCATCAGCATTTTCGTTTAGTTTAAGTCTTGCTCTTTATCCCGACTTTTTCATGGGACATACAACTGAAGTTGTAACAGGTCACTTAGAAATGTATGTGAGATGAATAAGAGAGAATGGTTGAGAAACCCTCAGTCCCAAAGTAAGTGGTAAAGAGCATCAATCCAATGACACAGATAATATAATACTAGCATACCAGTGATGAAGAAACACCAATATAAACCACAGCATTAACAAGGATCCACAGCCATATTTATCTGGCACTAAAACAATTGCACGAAATTTTAGTCACGCTAAAATTTGCTAGTTTTTGAGCTATACACACAAAACAAGAAAGAAGATAATCCATTATAGCATAGCAAGCATAACATTTTTATGACTTCATTGTATACCAACAGAATATATAAGAAAACCGGTTCCAAGACGAACGACCGACGAAACCGCGAAATCACCATTTTCTAATCTTTTTGAAATATTTTGGGATCCATATTAGGAAGGTAGATATGCATTTTTTGCACGGCCAGACATCTTGATATTTATATGCTAATGCCGATGCGTTTGTTAATTATAAATTCTAAGATGGAGGAAAGAAGCGTCATCATTGTATATGGTTGCATGAGCATATGAGATCATCATCGTCTTCATCTTTGCACTGCTTTATCTCAGATTGTTTTTAATCATTGTCAATTAAAATTGTGATGAATTGACAATTAACCGAAATGACATAGGAAGGACGTTGGAGGAATTAAAGTTGAATTGAGATTATTTCGGGCATTTCAGTGTACATTTCGCTGATTGGAGAATCTTCAGATGATTTAATTAATTAAACAATAGTCGAAATATAGGATAAACAAAGCCAACATCATCCGATCTTACGTATAGATAAGCACCAAAATAGTTCCTTGGTGCACCCCAATGTGTGTTGTATTTAGGCTTTGAATTCAGTGCAGTTTGTTGATATATTTGGACAGACACTAACAGTAATAATATTATCGCACTATCTACTACAAAATTCTATATTACTGGATCTACTGATGACCATGAATGACATCAAGTTCACTTAAAATGCCTCAAACCATAGTTTTAATTAGAAGTATTTTTCAGCGAAAAAATTAAACTTCATTAACAATTCAAATAGGAGTTACGTCACTTAATTAAAAAGAGTCATAAACAGTGTTATAGAAGATAATTTGCTCCGTGGCGCTTACAAATACGACCAAGGTTATCTGGCTGTCTGGCCCCGCAAAAAATAAATTTAGTGCATGCAAAGCGTTAAAGACCGGTTTGGATAACATAACAAAACATCATACCAACGTATTCCTTGAAGAGGTAGGTAGAGGTGATATCACCCGTTGTATATGTTGGACCGATCAAGTGAAAGACTCGTCGTCCTCCAGATTCTACACGGTCGTAAGGGAAGCGCTGGACAGAAACCGGTGGAGGCAGATCATCCGCTCCAGATGTAACCCTGATGCTGACCACGATCCTCAGACATGAGGGACCGACTAAGAGAGATATGTTGAAGGGAATGGAGGATCATAATCAAAGATAAAGTTTTGAAACCTTGATGTGATTACGACCCGTAGCGTTGGAGAAACGATGCAAGACTTTACTATCCAGACTGTGGACTGCTACTCAGAAAATCCTAATTGAAAACGCAACGACACTGGTCGACCTGAAGACCAAACCTAGAATCCCCAACTTACCAGTCCCACATGCCACAGGTTGATAAACGAGGTAATCAGAAATAGTTAATTGCAAACTTCTTCATAGGTAGCACAGAAAATATTTCATTTTAATGGATTTTTTATCATTGACAATCTTGCTGTCGGTTGAATGGAACCGTTAGAAGAATTTAATAAGATTATGAATAGAATAGAAATACATAAAGCTGCTGGCATTGTCCATTGTGAATTTGTGAACGTCTGATAGAAAAAGTTAATGCAAACAAAAAAGTTTTGGTTTTTGTATGACAGAGTTATTAATTACAATAATCATATAGGTACTCGTGGCAACATCCCTCTTGATAGGTTTTTTAGTCCTGGTGTATGAGAATCATAGACGTTCAACGAATATTAGATCTCCTAGTGGCAATTTGCGTGTTCATGCCATAATATCATTTAATATGGAACCAATCAAATTGTTCTTATAAATTGACCTCCTGAAGTCCTGAATCTATTGAATTACTGTTTTGTGTTGATTCAGTTGATTGTATTAGGGTCTTCGATTAGATACCCTGGTCTGGCCTTCCCTACTGAATATATTGAATTACTGACTTTTGTTGAATCAGTTTTTTTCCTGGATGGTTCTGTAACTGGATCAGGCAAAATGTTGTTTGGTTTTCCCATCTGCGAATTCTCAGTAGCAGCCCGAACGGGGTTGTGCCCGATTTATTTATATAAACTTTATGTACAATGGTGATACATAAGCGGACTTAATGCAGCAAGGCATTCTCTACCAGTCAACCATTGATGGCAATAGGTTCGGTATTATGTGTGATTTCAACATAGCATAGTTAAGTTCCTTCTAAAAAGTTGTAAGACATAAAGGATAGTTAGCAAGGCTGTACTATTACGAGTAAGAGCATCATGATTTTGTGAAAAAGGGATAGTGTTCACCGTCCTGTATCCTCTGTCTCTCTCTTAGTTGAACCCTGATAGTTTTGACAAGTCAGAGTAAGGCCCCTGATCCTTTTTTTCTACCATATCATTATATATTACACAAATCATCAGCTGCAAAAACAGAACAACCGAAAAACGCATTCCGAATTTTCATCATTCTCACCCAAGCAAATACAGAAATAACCGTTTGTGTGTTGAAACAATTCATCCAAAATAAAACTCAATTTCTCGTGAGCTGTGCCAAAATTCCCAAGCACGTACTTTAAAACTGGATTGCTGGATTTTAACGCGTGAAACTAATTTAATAGATTTCTGAACTAGAAGCAACTTGATCTAAATCTAATAGTTCGTATATAATTAATGGGAAACAAAGAACAGGTCGAAGAAAATTGGTCTTCATAGTCTTCGCTTTTTTTATCACAACGTCGGAGGCATTCATTACGTCCTCTTGAGTGCAGGTGTAGGGCACTTGAGGCACTTCACCTATTTGCCCCAAAATATTTAAAGAGGGTTCCTTGGATTCGAAAAGAAGAAGAAGAAGCTATCTGGATCCTCCAGCAAAGTCTTACGATCCCATAACCTGATTGGATCTAATTTGAAAAAATCTGCATTAAGATCCAGAATCGAAGCTCACGAGGTTCTATCAAGAAATCTTCGTCTGCTATCCAAAGATCCTTTTAAAGAGTCTTTAGGTCTTTAAGTGTAACACCAACGTGATCAAAATAAACCATAGTACTGAATCTAGACCAGCCTAGTGCAGACGTATGATGTAACTTCCTGATCCAACCACGGATATGAGCAGCCCCAGTTGGCAGCATAGCCGCAGGTAACAGAAATAAACTAATAGTATCACTAATTATAGTTCAACACGTCATTTCGGGGAACACACATGAATTGGCATTATGTTTTGTAATTTCTTTGTTCTTTTCGTCTCTTGAATCAGTGTTTATTTACGTAATGTCACCGGTTTAGTCGCTTTTAGACTCTGAGTTACTAGTTGTTTTAGTTACGCCTTACATTATTATTGTGTCTTTGGTAACAGGTTTATTTTTTGTCAGTACAGACACGTCGTCTGTATTTTTTGTCACTGTGATAATATTATTTGTGACAATTGACTTTATATTAACACTTGTATTTTTGTTGGCTGATTTAATATTTAAACACAATCTTTATATTTTGTTAACGTTTATATCATTCCCAAAACTTGATATTAAATTGTAGGCATTCGAGTCAAAGACCGAAAGGGCTTACCATTCGTTCATAATAGTCATAATCATAATTCAAACAGCATGCTACATGTTTATCCACAGTTTCAAAGGCCCTGACATAAATAGTTATTTGAGTCGTAACAACGAAGCTTACTAATGTATTCCACGTACAAGACTAGACACCGAATGACCTTTTGAGGATTCGAGGAAAAAACTAACGCCATATATTCGCAAGGTCATAAATATCTTTTAATGGTCCTGAGGAAAGAATACTAATATGTAGCTGGCAGTGATAGGGATCGTGGAACGAATATTGTTGAATAGCAGAACTTAATAGAAATAAATATATAAGCTCTTCAATAATTCCGTTAGCAAAGCGTCGATCCCACTTCTGTTTTGCAGTTCGACGGGCTATTTTCAACGGCTAATTTATCAAAGTGGAATTCGGAAAGCGCGTCAGAATGATTCGGAAGACTGAGTATTTCGCAGCTTTGTGTAACCTCTTTGATATCATAAATATTGAACGCTTTTTGTAGAAATAGCTAGTTCCATTTATATATGTTGTATTTTGTTTCTATTATCGTAACGACTGTCGTCACTTTCCATCTCATGATTTATTCAGCAGAAGATGTTTAGCAGTTTCGTTCCAACGTTATTGAACTCGTCACCTTGGATTCTGATAACAACACCCTGAAGGCCTCACATTCTTAATGGATAGTCTGGCGAAGCATCAAATCTGGTGTTTTGGGACAACCGCCAAAAGTGTTTACTAGAAATTCGTCAATAGGAATATTGGATGAAATGACGGCACGTGATGATTTCATTTGTTTAGCGTGAGAGTCAATGTTATGATAATTTATTTCACCTCGAGGAGAGCAAGGACATTGAGTCAACTATCATTTCACGCTCTTATTTATGGCTTCCAAAGCCGGTTTGAAATCACAAAAGTCAAAAGCCTGAAATTTTGGATTGGTTTGGGCTCTGAGGTCTTCCCGCGGAGCTAGGACATGGACGACTTCAAAGAAAAATTGAAGAAAATCCTCATTAAAAAGGGGAGGCAATGCCACTGTAACACCCCTGGTATTGCAGATGTCTCTAGGTTATGGTAACTACTTACCATCAGCTTGACCGCCTGCTTGTTTGGCATTCTACAACTACTTGATTATGAATTAATTAAATAATGATGCTATAAAAATCTTTTCGAACTGTCTCTCAGAGCTTCCTCATGCTTTATTTAGCACTGCATTGCAGCACTTACGCCTTCATTATTTCGACACACGTCAATTGAATTGTAAAGAATATTTCAACAATCAGTCGCCTCATTAGCGCTAAAAGTATTGTGTGTTTTGACGTTCTTAAGGATTACATAAACAAGCCACTTTCTATTTGGAGACGAGAGTCAATGCAATATTGAATCAATTTATTTTGAATACTTGAATTGAAACATCACTGTTGACGTGTCCAATACTTTCAGTCACGACTTCAGCAGCAAAAGTTTATGATTTTTACATGGGGCTTAAACATATCTGGTGAATTATGTACAGAAACTTTCGGACGACAAGCATGATCTTACGTTGTTGTAATGCTTTATTCGTAACAGGAGAAATGTGACTATAGGCCTTCAACAGAATCGACCAATCACATGCGAGATTAATGACGCGGTGTGGATTTCCGTTTTGTGTGATTGGCCACACAAAACGGAACACACTCTTTGCGTATTTACGCAATATGGCTGCTGGATAACCCTTCGGTTAATACATTCGGTTGTAGTAATGCTTTATTCCAAATTTGCGCTTTCTTTGGTATAAGGAGTCCTAAATCTTTATTGTTTGTTCAGTTTAATCCTCATATTCTTCCATATTGGCATTTAAAATTGTTATTTCAAAAGTTCTCACCTTTTTAACCTTTCCTTTGTGTTGTTTTTGTTTTTAAGTCCTTCACATCAATATTTAAAAGTAAATAAATGACGTGATCCTGACGTACTAAATAGTATTATTTTCCTCAATCTCATAAATGGGAGGGATGACGATTGATGATAAACGCCATGACATAGGCAGCTGACGTCACACCATAGACATAGGTCTATTTCTCACGGCAATGGAGAGCTTGGTTCTAGGAATAAACAATGATGCTGCAACTGATCAATGTCTTAGGACCAGTAGTTACCTGGATGAATGTTGTTTTGATTTGAACTGAGGTTGATGCATTATTTCCAGGTTTAACGGATTCCTATGGACTGGGATATTCAGTAAGAGAATATGTAGTCAATCTAACGATACAGGAGACATTGATAAAGACTAAAAATCAATTGCCGAAAGTATGTAAGCGCATCACTTCAGAACAGCTGTATCAATTTGTCTGATTATTTTTGTTGTGTTTTAATTGTCCAGGACAAGGTTTGCATGAAAGAAAATTTAGCCAACAAAGAAACAAAGTTTAGATGGTATGAAGTTCACCGGGACCGCTAGTTTTTAATAAAATGATTGAATGAGTTGATGAATGAGTGTTTCAAACAAATAATTTCATTCTATCCTACTATAACTATTTTTGGTGTACAATAAAGTATATGTATTCTATATTTATGTTATAAATGTGAATGTGATCAATTACGCCGATTCAGACCTCAATGGGTGGATGGATGTGGATGAAATTTGGCACACAGGCAGACTATGACCTGAATTAGGGGCATATGTTACTATTTTGCTTCTTCTTCTTTCTGTTCTTCTTCTTTTTCTCTTCTTCTTTTTTGTTCCCTTGGGAGAATTTCCAACTTAAACACCGAAGAAATCTTTGGAAGTATCTATAAAATAATGAGGCCACCTATGTTTTTGTTTGATCCGCATTAAAATTCTTCTCTAACCCGTATTTCCGTTATTTCAAGACTAAAGTATTACAAATTCCGGCTAATACCTCAATCCTAGCATGATCCATGTATCGGTCGGCTGTGAAGCGTGGAACAGTGCCAAGTTTTAATATTAGCGGCCTGGTTAGCTGATGTCATCGGCATCGCAGTGTTTACATATGAAATCGGTAAAATACATACATTTTATTTCAATTGTAAGTGACAGTGTTGTTGGTGTTCTTATTATAAATAAATAAACTAACGCTTTTTTTCCATGGGGTTAGGCAGAAACTACAGAATACCAGCTGCTACGATCCTTGCATACTTCTTTTGCTGAGTTTACGTTCAAACATCTAGTTATACACGCACGTCAGTTATGAGTACTGCGTACCTAGTATTTTTGAGGATCCGTTTTAATGCATCCCGTCCCAGCGTTTCCACTTACGTCTGCCTTGAGTATACCTTTTGTTAATCGCCTTTTACTTGTCCTCTCAACATGACCGAACCATCTAAAAATAATCTTTTCAATTGTTGTCACTACATATTGTTTTTAACGTGCCTGTCGTAATTAGCAGGGGCATGAGATTTGAGAGAAATGAGGGCGATCACTTTGGGTGCAGTTTGAATTGGCTTTTGTTTAGCGAGTTAGCAAGTTTTGAGTGGTGCGAATGTAGAGAAGTTTCTTTAAGTTGATTTGATTTTAGTCATTTGTGTATTCTATAAAATTCAGTTTGAATTGCTGAGGAATTCAACAGAGTATATGTATTGTCTGTACCGAAGGACCAAAAGAGGAGAACAAAACAACGGTAGCTGAACAAATGAATTAAAAAGATGGAAAAGAAATTGTCAATCATTCGTTTAACGAGGAATTAGCTAGGTTAAGACCTGAAACTGTCGAAGTGGAAACATAGTTTAGTTTAGGTTACTCAGTAAACGAAACGAAACGTTTAAGTAAATTAGGTACGTAAATACTTGGGTACTGGAAAACAAGAGACAATTTCAATAACAAACAAACATTTGAGTCAGATGTTATACTAAAGGTTACTTCTTACTACATAGGTAAAACCCAACACATAGTAAACATTACTGAAAAGAAAAAACCATCTGTGGTAACATGAATGAGTTCAATTCTGACTCACAAACCTTGCGGTCACAACTGAACCGAAGGCTGCATGAATCTTGAATTACGACAAAAACATTATATTCATAAAATAAAATAAAAAAATCGAGCATAAACAAATTCCAAATTCGAATACGATGATCTTATGCTGACGCACTCCTTGCGGTTTTCAATACATTCTTGTACAACGTTTTGTAATTCACCAAAATAGCCAGTGAGCAATGCACAGATTGTGTAAATGAGAACAAGGCTTTTGGGATCCTGGAATTATGACCAAAGAGGTGTTTATGACTTTAATGTAGTAAATTGTTTTTGGTTATTTTGTTTTATTTTCCATTGATGATTGTTAGAAAAGTGTGAGTCAGGTTGATTTAAATAAACATGATTTGTAAAATTAAACAACAGAAAAGCATCATTGTTGTATAAAATATTTCATAGTAATGTCTACAAAAACAACGGTAAGCGACCTCGTCAAAATAGTTAATGACCCTGAAAATTATACAATGGTTATTTTCTAAACAAATTGACGCAGTTTTGGAACAGACGAGTGTTTTTCTTATGACGATGAAGTCCTGAATTTTTCAGAAGTACGCTAGGCGTATTTTATTATCTTTGTCAGAAGTATAAATAAGTTATAAGTAGGTAATCGTCAATAAGGTCATTCTTTTTCCAGAAAAAAATCTAAGAAACGGTTTAGACGTTGGTTATTTTCATTTTTGCCTAAACAATGCCTCTACACAAGTAGATAGGTTGAAAGATAGGTAAGTATTAAACATCGCTTGATCATTAAGATAGAAGAAGATTAATACCGACTGATTGACCAATAAATCTATTATTAATTATGTCTAAGTAAAAAACCCATTTATGGGTTCAATCATTTTTATGACCAGAACATAATTCTGAGTAAGTAGTTACTAAGTGACTTAAACCAGCCCAGCATATCCAACTATAAGGACGTCCTAAAATGAGGACCAAATTCAGCAAATCAAAAAATTTGGATCAGTCTCCGCTGATCAGTATTAATTGTGTTATCATATTTGTTGAAGTGGATTGCTTGGTGTCCTAATATCATAAAGTACTTTTATTCCGGAAAATGCACGGCTCCCGTGAAATAGGCCACGGTATCTATGCCGCCGCAATAAACTAGTATTATTTCAGTTTAGAATATAATAGAATAGAAAACATTTATTCGACACAGACAGAACACAACAGCAACAATTACAAATACTGCCCACACCGAAAGGGTCATCTACTAGCATTTGCCGGGCGCCAGACACCAAGCACTGATTTTCAATTGGCACCCCGCTCCGACACACGGACGTGAACTATCAGAAGGAATTTCTTCGCCTGTCAAAAATCGCAACCAATAATATTTGTTGAAATTAGGGCAACACAGATTAGACAGCTGCAGCTGAATCACAAAACAAAGAGAAGATCTTCGAGAATTGGGGCAGTAAATGGCCTTACTTTTCGACATTCTAGTAATTTGAGAGTAAAAATACACCCACGCCACAGAACCTTAAGCTATCGTAAATCCATATTTAAAACCGTATTATATATGATTTACAACGAAAACATCGGTGTAGGTGTCAATATGAATATGACCAAAGATAATATAATACAAGCATAATATGGCCTTACACACCTAAGGATCTGCCCACCTTCTGCACATGCAAACAGCTATCATCGTGGGGGCGACAGGAAACGTACGTACGGAAAGTAACAAACTAACATAGACCTACTTAGATGTGTTTGTTTTTTATTAGAGACTACGAAGGTGATGATGAAAAACCGAAGTGAGGTCTTTGCCCATAAATGAGCTGACAAAATATCTGATCAAATTGATTGTACACGAAAGAAACATATACAAATACCTACAAGTATAGGACAACTTATGTACAAACGGAAGGTAAATCCATAATTGGGTTCTCTAACAGCAAATCTCAGTGTCATAGAGTGATATAATAATATAATAATAAATCATTTTATTTCGGACAACTATGAGATCCATAAATTGTTAGTAACAGGTTTGCACCTAAACACTATTGTTAGTAACTTAACTACAGACAAATTAATGAGACAAACATCAGCTTTAACACGAAATACTAAGGTATATGTCTTCTCACTAATTGCCTCACTATGGTGGAGGACGTATCGGCCGCCACAACTTTCAGGATGCTATTGTGACTGCCTCTTATTCTACTCAGGAGCGAGGCTGTTTTCTTGCGGATGATAGCATGAAAGCCATCAGTATGGGCTACCGCAAACATTTCTGAGGCACTGAAAAAACGAGGCAATCGCAACAGCATCCTAAAAACATTAGTAGGTACATTGGACGCGCAGAACATCCAGCGATCTTTTCGAATAGTTGACCCAAAGATTACGGAAGAAGATGGCAAAACGTCTTGGAAATGGCGTAGTGTCGGCAACGATGGGCAGAATGAAGGAAGGCATTTTCCCTGCTATAGAACATTACTGGTTAGCTTAACAATTTTGGAAACAGCGCAAGAAGCAAGTTTTATTGATTCTTGTTATTATATTCTGAGTAACATTAAGGTCAATTGTGAATTCACGGATCTTATTGCTGCCTTCTTGCGGTTTGATAACTTTTGTATTAGCGATGCTTATAACGTGTACCTAATTATAATTATTTAAGCATCAATTAACATTTATGTTATTATCACTTTAGCAGACTTTATAGCAACAATTCTGGCGATTCTGGCTGTTCCTAAGTTCTTGAGTGTCAAGATTCAATTTCAATCTATCACCCAAGAGAAACACAGATGTATGATCTTTAATTCAAGATAAAAGACGTTTACTACGCCGTTGGCCATAGACCTTTGCGTCATCGACAATTCCTGTGCTTCTTATATACAATCGGACTCGGTCTAGGTGGGTACAATTCCTTCATTATCCTATTTTAGCGTACAACGGCCTCTTGCACTAGGGTCATTATTCTCCTTAAGTCCTGATTAGTGAAGCCATCAATTAGCAAAGGCACGACTTTTAACTTCACTCCTCGATATGCGGATACAGTATAGGTACTTAGATTTTACGGTAAGGAATTCTCTGCCTTCCACCTTTAAATTTGAGTTTGGGTTAAAGGATTTGATCAGGCAAACTCAGCCAGTGTTTTGTAGAGTCTACAAAACATTGGACGAGTGTGCTCTACTATGTAGACGACGCTCAGACCGAATCATTCCAGCATGAATTTCTCAGCAGACAGCTCGCAGCACAAAAACTAAACTATGATGCATCTCAACCTATCCCTTTCATTACTTCAAGTGTGATGTTCTGTGGTATGACTATATGACCTCTGCTACCCTGAGGTCCTGAATGAAATCAGGTTTTGCCGTAGGATTTTATCAGTATTTTATGGTTTGCTATTCTTGCTAGGTTCGCCCATTCGTTTCTGATAATAATCTTTCAGTTGCTTTGGTCCTAAGAGGCGTATTAGGACCAGAGTCCAGGGGTCTCTGAGCTATTAGAGCCAGCCTAGGTTATTTTGAGTGTGCGTTAGGGACAGATGTATCTGTCCCTTTTTTACAGTCGAACCATGATAGTTTTAAGACGTCATGGTACGGGGGCAGGGATCTGTCTTGTATACAAATACATTTAATATATGTATTTTTTTTTATATACTACGGGCTGGTGCTTGTAGGAGTTTTATGACCAGCTGTGGATGTATTTTAGCTGAAATAATGATACTCGTATTACTTAGACTCACGTTTTTATCTTAAGAGTATTCTATTCTATTCTATTCTATTCCTATGCACAATAAACTGTTCGTAAGTAGGTATATAAACAGATATAAACGAAGCATATAAAAATAAAGTTTTAAGTGTGTTCCTTTATTACCTTGCTACGATAAAAATAAGCGTTTAGAATTATATTAAATGCTTTATTTAGAAATCAGTGTTGATTTTTACCCATAAAACTGGTTTCGGTTAGCCAGCTCGCGAATATGTATCCTCCGACTGCACAGCATGATTTTCTTCTTCTTTACGTCTTTTTAGTTCGCTTCTTAATCAGTCGGGTTTTTTAATGTTTTAAGTACCTACCAACCAGCAACCTTAAGCAAAATAATGTATAGTTTGCAATAAATATTATTCGAGACCAACAGAAAATGTAATTATAATTCGCTTCAATTTCAGTAGGTAAGCCAAAAAGTCTGCAAATAAAATCGCATCAAAATCGGACTATCAGCTCAGTAGCAACAAATGATTGCTAAGGCAATGTGACTTAAGTACTTTCATACATAGGATTAAAATTCTGATATGCAATTAATTTATTTAATATCTATCCAAAATCGCACAAAACACAAAAAAATACGCTCCTTCATAGTTTTCATAAGTGATTAACTACTAAAATAAATATAAATATGTAGGTACATACTTAACGTCTAAGGTACAATATTGTTAATAGAAAGTACATAATCTTAAATCAAAGCAACTCACAATAATGTGTACTTGAAAGTTAGCCGCGGGCAACTTAGATCGCACTTAGTTACCTAGACAACTTAGGACCTGCCTTACGCCATATTTGCTAAGATAACGGCAGGCTAAGCAGCCTTAAAAGGCTATACAAGTTATCCAGAAGAAAAATCGAGCACCTTTACAATACCATCATGAATTTTCCGAAGGTTAAAAACGCGCGGAATTACAAAAAATAATGTAAACACTCACCGTTTGTTAAAATTTAATTTCACACACACAACACTTCACTATTATTCACAGAGAACTTCAAATAACACTATAAGCACTCAATAACAACGATTAATAATATTAACGATAGATTATTTTTCGGTTTTAATTCGACAGTTCGTTTTCAAACTGCGCGAGAATGCGTTCGCGCGCGGAATGAAGTTGCGCGCGCACTTGTTGAACGGCGCGCGGGAAAAGTTGAACGGAAATATCACGTATCGAGTGAAGCTTGCCCACGTCACGTTTGGCTAACTTCGCGTCATTGATTTTGGGAAGAAAATTCTTAGAAAATGGAAATCGAATCAATTTATTATAACTTGTAATGTGTTTTCTAGATAATTTTCTTATAGATTCTTTGGATGATAGGTTGGCTGTTTTTAATTATGTTGTACCTAATTTCCAATAGCTATTTTGTGATGATTTTTGTAAGAAAAATCTTTATGCATGTACAGCAACCATTTCTTCCAATAAGATTAGCTCTATTTGGAATCACTGGAGTTATTCTAATGGTAAGACTTAATAAATAGATGTTATATTTTCACAAAATAAATCACAGCATTATCAAGTTTCGCTAGAGGCAAACATCCAAAGAAGGGGAGGCGATCTCAGCATTCTCAACCAGATACATGATGGATGATTGAAGTTTTTTTTTTGAGCATTTAGTTTTAATTTTCTTAGAAATACCAATAATAATTTAAAAACATTAATCTGCCTCCAAAAGTGGAATAATTCATTATTTTTTTGTGGTCACAAAATGTAAGTGTAGATGGCGCTGATCAACAGACCACATCAGTCCGCTGATTATTGAAGTCCGTTGAGACAACCAACAAGCTGCTTAGTTAGTTACTACAAGAACTGCTAGAGGGCGCTAAATTAAACATTAAAAAAACGGCCTTTTCTAATAAGCATGCACAACAAATATTCATGAATTTTAAGACTAGGTACGTATAATTTTTATGATCACTCCCTGTTACTTGCTGCTAGACAGGAAGACCTAAAAAAAATGGTATGGGTATGATAGTATTATATTAACTGTGGTATGGGGAATTATTCAGAGAAAGTTATTGAAAGTAGGTGGGTATACTTCGTTTTTAGTGTTCCGTACCCAAAGGGCAAAAAGTTATAAATAAAAAAACTTAAAAATCAAAAAACCCGACTGCTTCAAAAGCGAACTAAAAAGTCGTAAACAAGGAAAAAATCATGCTGTGCAGGCGGAGGATACACCAGATTTTAGTCAGCCAGCCCGCGAATGTATCCTCCGACTGCACAGCATGATTTTTTCCTTGTTTACGACTTTTTAGTTCGCTTTTGAAGCAATCGGGTTTTTTGATTTTTTGAATTAAGTTTTTTTATTTATAACTTTTCAGTTAGTTTTTATCGAATTAGATACATTTAAACATGTAAGTATCATATATTTTTGAAATCACCTCTTAAAACCCTTTATTTTGATAATCCCACACGATGGGTTTGGAAGAAAAAAAAAATTTGGGCCCCCACATTATGGCACCCAAAATCCGCCATTTTTCTATTATCCAATTTTAATGTAGCCTATGACACTCGCAGGGTTAAGACGCATCGATTGACGAATGAATCATCAAAATCAGCCAACGCGTTTGGTCTCTGGAACGCCATTTAGGAACAAACATACATACATACATACATACATACTTACATACATACATACTTACATACATACATACTTACATACTTACATACATACATACTTACATACATACATAGACTGATAAACACATTACCCCTCCTTCGGCAGTCGGGTAAAAACGGGACCCTATTACTAAGACTCCGCGGTCCGTCTGTCTGTTTGTCTGTCTGCCACCAGGCTGTATCTCACGAACCGTTATAGCTAGAGAGTTGAAATTTTCACGGATGATGTATTTCTGTTGCCGATATAACAACAAATACAAAAAACAGAATAAAATAAATATTTAAGTGGGGCTCCCATACAACAAACGTGTTTTTTTGCCGTTTTTGGCGATAATGGTACGGAATCCTTTGTGCGCGAGTGCGACTAGCACTTGGCCGGTTTTTTTAATTTACACACATGAAACTGAAGTTTGAACATAGCCATGTTTGTTGTTCGGGTACTTAATCTATTCTGGCACCACTTTGGTCACTATAGAACTTGCCCAATATGCACTAAAACAACTAAAAAGTGAAACAAAAAATATACAAAAATCTGTATTTCCTGATAGCTACAACCTGGGCCTCCTGGGAGTCAAGAGTGAATATGTTACTTCTAGGCAAGCGTGCTTCATCGTCGACCCTAACATATAATCGCTTACCATCTGGTGAGATAGATCAAAGATTATTATAATCAATATTGTCTATGGGTGAGGTAGCGTTCAAGTGCGAGGCTACCAAAAAACGAAGAAACAAAAACATGAACACCGACTTCCGAAATTGAAGTCATTAATCACTTTGTAGTGTTGTTTGGAAGTCAGTTGTGTTTTTATGTACAAAATATTTTTTGTTTTAACGGGAATAATATTCTCTAAGAAGGCAAAACATTATGTCACCTTTATACAGGGTGTTTGGAAGGGAGCTGTACATACGCCTAGGGTAGAAACTAGGGATAGTCTGCTACCTACCCCCGCCCATTATATTGACCTTGGCCTCAAGGTTTTTTTTTCAATTTATTATTATTTTTTATTTGACTTTTTTATGATTTTTTGACTAAAACTACCTGTAGCTCAAAATCTATCCATGGGACCGGTCGGCTAATGGTCTTGTTTTAATCGTTAGAGTCTTAGGGTCCTGCAAAAAATTATTTTACACCAGAAAATTGTGGAGAAGAAAAGTTATGGGGCCTGAAGTACCGTAGTAAGGTAAAGAAATAATTTTAAGGGCAACTTTCTATGGGGTTTAAAAAAAAACTAACAGGGTTGGAGTTCTTCTGATTTTTTTAAAACATCCTCAGTCCATGCCCTTTCTAACGATATGCTAAAAGTGTAATTATCACTTTTAGTTTTAAAGTTATTAATTAATTTCCGCAACTAGGGCACTTCAAGCAAAAATTTCAACTAATGAAAATTAAATGTGTTCGATCGTAAAAGGATGGCAAATGAAACAAAAAATTTGGTAATGACTAATGTCATTAAATTACAAATTTTAATTAATTACTAATTTTAATTAATTACAAATTTTGTTCAAATTGATGACCATTGACCTGTAAACATGCTCGGCACCTCTTCCTCATCTCCACGGTCACCGTTCTAAGCAGCAGTTCCTCGCGCATTGTATCGAATGCGGCGTGGATCCTGTTAATTAGAACCTCCCTTGTTGGTACTTCTTCTGCGTACACCAACTCTTTCGCCCTTCCCCAGACGTAGAAGTCGAGTGGGGTAAGGTCAGGCGACCTTGGGGGCCAGGGAATTGGCCCACCCCGACCAATCCAAGAATTAGGAAAGCAGTTGTCCAGAAGCTCCTCACTGCTAGGCTCCAATGAGCAGGACAGCCGTCGTGCTGGAAGACTATGGGCCGATCTTCGTCAAACACTTCTTTCGCTAAATCAGGCAAATCGTTTTCGAGGAAATCTAAGTAGTTTTGCCCGTTTAGGTTGTCTGGCAAAAAGTGCGGCCCTATCAACCGATTACCGATGACGCCTGCCCATACGTTCACGGAGAACCTTCGTTGAAAACCTCTGTGCCTCTTGACTCTCGGGTTTTGATCTCTGGGTGCCCAGTGATGGAGATTGTGGTAATTTACAATTCCTTCCTTGTCAAACTTGGACTCGTCAGTCCAGAGAATACTCCGTAAAAAATTAATATCTTCCACGTCCGTATGGAGCAAGTGGCGGCAAAACTCCACCCTTCTTGCATAGTCGTTATCCTCTAAGCCTAAAACAATAAAAATATCAACGTTAGCGGTTTCCTTATGAATTAGTAGCTATGTAACATTGATTGCTATCTCTGTCTTTCCATTTCTCTCTCTCTCACACACATGCTCATGTTAATTTAAAAATTGCCTATGAAATTCACATGCTAGTTCATTACATAAGAGCTAAAAACAAAAACTTTATGTAAAAAATTACCTTGAACAGGGGTGTAGTGGAAAGGATGACGTCCATTTTCGCGAAGAACCGACCAGACTTTCCACACGCTTAAACCAAGCGTCCGGGCTACGGTTCTTACGCTTCTGGTCGGATCTTCCTCAAATTCAGCCAATATGCGTTCTTCCGCAGCCAAATTTGGTTGAAATCTGTTCACGGCTGGTTCCCGGAAATTTAAATTTCCGGTTTCTCGCAGACGCCGATAAGTTGAGCCAAACGTTTGGTGGTTAGGCACTCGCCGGTTAGGATACCGTTCTTGATAAATCCTCCGTGCCTCGCGCCCATTGCAATCAGCCATTCCATACACCACCAGCATGTCGGTGTACTCTTCACTGGTAAATCCAGCCATTTTGCCAACAACAAGGTAACAAATAACAAAACTTAACAAAAACGAAGTAATAACAAACTCAACAAAATTAACGAAAACAGTGGAGCGTCGTAACGGCAAGTACGTAAGTTAGCTAAGATGGGTAAATCTCGACCAGTGTTGCCAGTGGCAGATAGTCAAATGTTACATGAGACATCTCAAAAAGTTACATTTTCGTGAGAAAAGTTACATTACCTTATTTTATGTGGAAAACGACACTAAAATAATTTTATACTACAATTCGTTTTTTTTTTCTACTTTGTTGTTAGCGGAACACGCCCATTATTTGTATTTTCGCGCGGGCAGGCCCTCCCCCGCGTCACCGCCACGGGTAAATCCGTTGTGTTTAGTTTAGAACATTCAAATTACAACGAGAAACAACTATGCTAGGAACCTACTTGGTCGTATTAGCGAAATATCAATAAACATAATCAAATCTAGGTAACGCCGGCCGGTAGGTATACAGCCCACTCTAGTTCTTGTAAACGAAACCAAAGTTACTTAACAATGAGTAATAAATAGCTAAATGAACTTCTTTAAGCTATGTTCAGTGCATGGCACACTTAAATTATTCTATTTGACTTGATAATCTTGATATTTAGTTGACGATCGATACAAAAATATACTTATTTCAGTTGCAAATACGACTTTGTTATTGATTTACTGATTCCCTAAATAATTAATTATTAAATTAAACTTACAATAAATATAACATTTACTAACCAAGTATTGTTAGCACAAACAAGTCGAAAACAAACCAATCACTACACTATTGATGACGAAATAAATTTAATAAAAATACATTAAATTCGTTATTTTCGTATTTATTTACTCTTCTTTGGAGTTATTAAAACTTTAGCAAACAAAACACGACGCTCACTCGCTCGCCGGAGTAAGCGGAATGGGAGATTTAGAAATACAGTGAGTGAATAAAGTCAGGGCACTGTGCGATAACACGTCGAACAAAAGGTTTGTTAGATGCGTTCCGTTTCACCATTATTTTTTGTTTGCGGGGAAATATTATAATATGTTTAGTAAGTCCTAAAAGTTACCTAAAAGTTACATTTTGAGTCGTGTTACATGGAGGTTACGTGAGACGGTCAAAAGTTACGTAAAATGTAACAAAAGTTACGTTCTGGCAACGCTGATCTCGACTGACTAACAAAGACGAGTGTTGCCAGGGCCCTTAAGTCAAAAGTTACGTTTTCTTTCCTGAAATGTTACATTTTTACTGCAAAAGTTACATTTTTTTTTTTTAATTTAGTTTTTTTTATTTCAAAGGCAAATTGATGTAAGCAAATTGGCGGAATATAAAGGAATCTAATGGTGTATTTAATCTTATGATAAAACAGACTCTAGTTTATAATAGTAATATTTGCTCTAGTTTCATTTGCTGGCAGCGCCATCTTCACAGTTGTTACTATCTAGTCTAGCACCTAATATAATCTATTACTTTGAACCAAATCCACGGTTAGTTAGTTTGGTGCATCTGTTAGTTTTACATTGAACTAACTACTAATATTCGATATGTATAGAACCCTCATATCGTAATATTTACCATATGTTCATAAGAGAGCTGTAAATAAAGGACAAAATCGCCTCAATGCAAAAATAAAACAAAAAAAACTTTCATTATCGACGATGATTTGTCATCTCTCTTTATTGTGTATTAAATTGAGTACTTCTGAATCGCTTTAATTAATTTTTGTTCTATATTTTTTAAATTTTCTTTTTTTCTGAAATCACGAAACATGACAATTACACAGGCCTATTAGACTAAGACGAAAACTAAAAATATATTGTTTAAAATTGGAGACAAAAAAAAAATCAAATCCACCAACCCAGCATTAGATTTTTAATAAACGATATTATCGATAGGTAATAATCGTAGAGGCTTAAATCCACACTTTCTACAGAAATTTTACTTGCTTGCAGTGCTTTTAATATTTATGCTTATGATATTTTTATTTTATTAGTCTTAATTGCAAACTTAGACATATAGTTACTTATTAATACATTAAAGATAGGCACTAGAATCTCAATAATTTCGAAACTTTAACGCTAATTACTTAACAACAATATATCATTGCTTAACAAACAATAAATTTAAGTACCTAATTTGATACTTTAGAATTATTTATTATTTATTCTAAAGTATCAAATTAGGTTATTCCAAGTATTTCATACTAGTTTTGGAGTTGCTATGCCGAGATTTTTTAAATTTGCCGCGCTTTTTCAGTCTCTACTTACGTTTGCCAGACTCTAATCACCCGAACTTTTAGTACGAAACCGCGCGAACTCGCAAAGTAGGAAATGTACGCGCACACGCTCAAGCAAAATCCAGTTTTAATTAATGCAGAATATGTATCATTTTGTCATGGCGCGTTTCATTCAGAGCCATCTCTGAATATGATATGGAGTGAAATACTGGTTAAAATTTCCATTATGGGCCGTCGATTTTTGGCGCGGGGAGGGTGGGGGAGAGAGGGGGGTAGCTTTGGTTACCCCCCTGTGCCATCCCCACCACTCGGAGCCCCATGGTTATGGAGATATTAGATATATTTTATACTTAAATATAATTAGTGAGATAAAAAAAACCCTACACCCTTTCCTTCCCTCTCTCCCTGCCCCTTAAACGATGAACATTTTCGGAAATTTTTACACTAACCTGAGAACTTTAACCATGGATATCTCCATAACTATAGGGCTCCGAGTGGTGGGGATGGTACAGAGGGGTAGCCAAACCTCCCCTCCTTCACCCCCTACCATCCCCGCGGCAAAAATCAACGGCCCATACGGCCCATAATGGAAATTTTATCCGAAATACTTTCTAGACGCGCCAGTTTTAAGTGCGTTCAATTTGGATGGGTTCGTAAACTGTTTGCAATAAAAATCTAGTATTACAAATCTCATTGGTCTCAAAAGTTACGAAAATTGCCTTAAATATAAAAATTACTTACATGTTACGCGAGGGGGTCAAAAGTTACGAAAAATGTAAGAAATGTAACCTTCTGGCAACGCTGCAAAGACCCCAACGAGTTACCTGCCCGGCCCCGTCGACCCAAGAGCGAAAGAGACATGACATGACATGTTTTGTCTCTTACATGTTGCTCTCGTGTAAGAGTGAGACAACAAATTTGCCAACTGTAGGCCAAACTGGTTTAAATTCTGGAAATTACATTTGTCTTACAAATGTCGACTCGTGGTGGTAAAAGTGCCCTAGTTGCGGAAATTAATTAATAACTTTAAAACTAAAAGTGATAAATACACTTTTAGCATATCGTTAGAAAGGGCATGGACTGAGGATGTTTTAAAAAAATCAGAAGAACTCCAACCCTGTTAGTTTTTTTTAAACCCCATAGAAAGTTGCCCTTAAAATTATTTCTTTACCTTACTATGGTACTTCTTTTCTTCTCCACAATTTTCTGGTGTAAAATAATTTTTTGCAGGACCCTAAGACTCTAACGATTAAAACAAGACCATTAGCCGACCGGTCCCATGGATAGATTTTGAGCTACAGGTAGTTTTAGTCAAAAAATCACAAAAAAGTCAAATAAAAAATAAAAATAAATTAAAAAAAAACCTTGAGGCCAAGGTCAATATAATGGGCGGGGGTAGGTAGCAGACTATCCCTAGTTTCTACCCTAGGCGTATGTACAGCTCCCTTCCAAACACCCTGTATGTGTAGGTAGCCACGTAACCACAAAGCTTCTCAGTATTTTAATTGTCAATGAGTTTCTGTTCATCCTTATAAAATAGGTCATTGTTAATTTTAAAATAAGAACTTCTCAATAACTTGATTCATTTGTTTTTCAATTGGGACCTTGATGACACGAAATAAGTAGGTAAGCGGCTTCGCATTTTGTGTTGATGATAAGCAGCTGCTGTATGCATGCTGCATGCAGCTGTGTGATGTTATATATTGGTAAAATCTCATTAGCTGTACCTACCTACCTACCTACCCTACCCACTACTAAGAGCAAAAAAAGCATGCCTAAGGCATTAAGTCCGCCTTTGTAGGTACTTGTGCATAAAGTTTTAATCATGAGAATTTACTTACTTAGCTCATGGCCACACAGGTATATCTACAAGGCTAAGCAAAATTTGCCGAGGTCAGTAGATGGGTAGGTTGTAGCTACGGTCCGTATATACCTACCTACCTGCATGCCGAGACTACTCTGTACCATCCTAACCTAATATTTTGTTTTTCGGACATTGCAACTACTGATAGCCAGAATCTCCAACCTGCTAAACTTCATATCAATCTGATAAACAGTGGCGACCACCAGAAAAGCGCCGAGGCAATGAAACTCGACTAAGTCCCGGAGAATGAATTTAACTGTCTTGGATCCCGCAACGAAATTAATCAGAAAAGAATAACGGAGGAGCTCAGATCAAATTATTTGATCTGAGCGGAGGAGTAGAAAAAAAACCAGCCAAGTGCGAGTCGGACTCGCGCACGATGGGTTCCGTACCATTATCGCAAAAAACGGCAAAAAAAACACGTTTGTTGTATGAGCCCCACTTAAATATTTATTTTATTCTGTTTTTAGTAGTTGTTGTTATAGCGGCAACAGAAATACATCATCTGTGAAAATTCAACTGTCTAGCTATCACGGTTCATGAGATACAGCCTGGTGACAGACAGACAGACGGACCGTGGAGTCTCAGTAATAGGGTTCCTTTTTTACCCTTTGGGCACGGAACCCTAAAAAAACGGCCAAGTGCGAGTCGGACTCGCGCACGAAGCGTTCCGTACCATTATCGCAAAAACGGCAAAATAACACGTTTGTTGTATGGGAGCCTCACTTAAATATTTATTTTATTCTGTTTTTAGTATTTTTTGTTATAGCGGCAACAGAAATACATCATCTGTAAAAATTCAACTGTTAGCTATCACGGTTCATGAGATACAGCCTGGTGACAGGCAGACAGATGGACCGCGGAGTCTTAGTAATAGGGTCTTGTTTTTACCCTTTGGGTAGATACGGAACCCAAAAAAACATAATTTCCATTTCCTTCCATATCAAGCAGGAGACAGAAAAAAAAAACAAGGCCAATAGACACATAATAATATGACATAGGGTAATACCTATTATTTTAGGTACCCAATTCCTTATTAAGGAGGTCATCTGAACTCTATCGTCGACTATTCTACTGACTGCTATCCTACTTGAGCAAGAATCTAGTCGCTCCATATTAAAACCTGCTACCTAGCTCAGATTAGAGATTTTTCTCTAATCTAAGCCTGCTAAGTACCTACCTACTCGGTTGAATCTGATTAAATTGAAGTCGACCCAACGTATGGGAATAAATGGCTAGGAAAGTGCTTGATTTGATAGACATTCGTACCTACATGAGTAAGTAGGTCTACAAAAATACTGCAGCAAATAAAATGAGTCGGCTAACGCCTGAAAATGTCAACCGTGCGTGCATGAAGGAATAAAAACTATTGATCGCAGTTCAGTTTGCCTGTAGAAACTAATAATAGAAAAAAAGGCTGAACAGAACCACAGAACATCGTTCCATAGCGACAATCTATATGGACAAGCTTTACTTGTGTGTGTTGAAAATCCGCCCGACTTTATTAAGGGCAAAATAATGAATAATATTAGCTTTTAGCATCGAAGATTAAGAAATATCTATGTCTATTGATGAAATTCAAGTTTTGCTTGAACAACTTTTGCCTTGAATACCACAATTGTTGGTAAAAACGTTCCAGACTGCATTGCACACAAAAACATTTTGTCTCTTTGTGTGCGAGTCGCCGGCTGAACACATTCAAAGCGCGAAAATAACGATCTTTTTAGTGTTGTTGCTTGGCATCCGCATTTATCGATACTAGAATATTATTTTATAAGTTACTTTTAGTTAGTTACTATACGGTATTATGGACACAAAATAAAGCTAATCGCAGCATTTGCGTCCTAGTGTTTTGTAGGTATATTGTGTAATACTCGCTGCTAAGTGTAAGCTAAGGTTTAGGTACTAAGATTTGATAATTACAAAAGCATACACTTTATACAGTTCACGCTGTAATCTTTTTTAATTTATTATGGCGATTATTTCTTTATTTATTTTAATTAAATTCGTCCTGAACTTAGCCACATCGTCAACGTTAGCAGTGCCCCCGTCCCCACACGGGGCTTCCACCCGTAGTTTCGCACGGACTCCCTATCGGACTTTACACTTTTATCGTATGCTTCAATATTTGGTACAAATTAACTTAACTCCTTTCTTTCTTTTCTTTTCAACAGATATTATTATAAAAAGAGCAGGATAGTTGCAGAGCCTTACCTAATCAGTACTGTAATGTTGTAGTATCTCGTTGGAATATTTGAATCAGGTGTGTTGAAGTTGTCTGTCCCAATACAGTTGGTGATTCGCTAGGAACTTTATATAGTAAGCTGGTGTGAAGTTCTGAGAAATTACTGTTTTACATGTTAGGGTTTTTTGTTTTTGTATGATTTGGTCGACCTGAGAAAACAGATGTGACTAGCATCTAACACTTATTTATTCATTTATTTTTATTAGGTTCAATATCGATTGTTTACACTTAATTGTAACAAAAATTACATGCTTAAACTAATCTTACAGTTTACAGTGCAACAATACTTATAGGCAAACACCACATTTACAATTTGAAAGAATCATACTAAGCAAACTTTCATAGTATATTCATAAGCGCTAATTATATATTTATTTGAGGTTCACCAACAGTTGTTACAGATATTATACAGATAGTAACATATAAGTAATTGTGTGTTAAATCTGACTGCACAACCAATTACTGGCAAACACCACATGCAAATTGCTTTATTTATTATTTATTTATATACACTTTATTGTACACCATAAACAACAAGAAAAAAAGAAACTTAAAATTAAAAACATACAATGGGCGGCCTTATCGCATACCGCGATCTCTTTTTGTATTATAAAGACTTACTGTACTTAAATTCTTTAAAATTATATTAAATACTAATCCTAATAATATCTAAAAACATCGATACGTCTGCGTGGAAGTCAACCAGGTCACTGCATTCGTTTTAAATGAGTTTGTACATACGGGGTAAAAAAATTGTGAATTATTAAAATAAGTTTATTTTTATTTAATTAATTAAACAAAATAATTAAAAAGACCGATAAAATAATATACATACATTTGATAAATGCTACTCGATAAACACTTCAGAATTTGTATACAATCCACCTTATTTATCAGGCCCCTCCACCCTAAGCCATTTCTTTCCATCACCTTAAGCCCTAAACTATTTTGAAGAGCTTTTGTCTTCTGAAGAGTGTTTTAATTATACGTATATTAAAATAACGTACCTTGGCGATATAATTACTTTTACTTTGTAGCAAATCTAACCAAAAACTGCAAATCATTCACTGCATAACAGACGCATAAGCTATAAATAGTGAGTAATGTTTATTTCCAAATGCAAGTACGTAATCGATTTCGGCATCGTTTTGATTTGCAATCAAAACAAATAAAATGATACTTACAGGAACAGTATAGGTACAATAGAATTATTCTGGGTGCTTCAGGTAATAATAGTCAGTAATATTCCGTTATAAGATTAATTGTTTTGTCATACAGAATTCAACTCATACTTAATATCGATATCGACATTACTTAACTAACTTCCCTAAATGGCGTTAACTTGAATGATTCACCAACCCACATATTCCCGCAATGGTGATATAATGCAGCTTTGACCTTATTGGCTAGTCCGCCCATGCGGCAGTTGAATCCACCAATCAAAGAGCTGCTCGGGGAGCGTCGTTCCCCCGCAGCGGGTGCCCTATAAAAGCGTCTGTAACGGATTTTTCGTCAATCACATTCGTTTGGCAAGCCTCTTAACCGGTCGCGCTGAACGACGACTGATATTTAAATAATTTATATTCTACGTTAAGTTCAACAAAACTCTATTCAAAATGGTGAGTACACTTTTATTATTGTTCTAATCATCTTTATTTCAGGGATTCAGAGTCCTTTATCATTTATTTTCGCGTATTTCGAAGAACAAAGTACCGGGTGGACATGCCACCATTTTGTCGGCATGTTAACCGACCAAGTTCAATATTCCCGTGCGTCATGTGAATGTTCTAGTAGAATTGACTCGTCAATTTGACATTATAATTTTGAAATAGTGATCTTCACATTTTTCTGGATCTACGAACTTCCTATAGGAAACTCACTGCTAGATGTGATATTGTTTAACGCAAAGTTAATTTTTCATGACTCATGTTATATTTTCGTGACCGCATCCAAGGATGCCACGCCGGTCGCCGCCACGCCCAAGTGATAATTATTCTAAAAATGGCTTGTTCTATGATATATTTACAGTTTTATAACGGTAAAATAACTTGTCCGCGTCTATTTCTGAAATATTTCGTTGAATTATCCTGTTTTTCATACGATTTTCTCATCGATTTCGCGGTGACGTGTCGATGACCTCATTCGAGGTTACGGTACAAGTACATTAGATACCTACTGTCACATGTTTTGAGAAATAAAATCTTATTCAATAGTTTACCACGGCCTTGCCATCATTATTAGGTATGGATTTTCGTTACCGGTTTGTCACTTGTTCAAACTGATTAATATTCAATGATGAACAGTCACCGACTCGAGCAAAACAGATTTTGATTAGATCAACTTGCCGAGGAAACACCAAGACACTACGAATTAAGGAAATCGAATTTATTTCAACATTTTCAACTTTCATAAACGACATTAGTTATTTCCCTGCCGATCCCCTGTCGTTCATTCGATTTCATCATAAAAGACAAACTAAGTATCGAATACTTGACATGACAGAAATCGAGATTAATTCAAGATTCTCAACTTTTATAAACGACATTAACTTCTATGCCGACCCCCAATTGGTCTTAAAGCAATTTCTATCACCAAAAGTATTATAAGTATCATTCAAAGTTCATTGGGGTAGGTTCAATCGATATCCACTACCTCGCCCCACCAACCAAGATGGCGGTCGCCGGGCGGTTTCCCATCGATCGATAGCCGTTGCCAGGTGGAGGCTTTCACTCAACTGTACTTTATAATACCAGTAATTACTGGCTTTCGCCTTTCTCTTTAGAGTACAATGCTGAGAAAATTGTTGTACTGCGTGTAATTGTTGGTGTGCCAGATCTTTCAATCTTGTAGCTTTATCATGGTGTAGGCAGAGAACTTCATCAAATAAGAATAGATTTGAAATGACTTGGGATTAGGATGTTCAGTAGCTGCAATTAGTTCAATTGGTATTTGTCTTGGATAAGTTATAGGGTTCATTTTGTTAAACTGGAACATTCAATAGCATTGAAGTACTTATATTGAACAGATTCATAACTTACATAGGTATAGTTTTCGGCAAACTTCTTGGCTTCCCTGTAGTTGTCTACAATATCTGCGCAGTAGTAAATCTCATACAAAAACAGCACTGATCCATGCCTTGTGCATCGGAAACCCAACTTCAAAGTGGATCGGAAGTTTGGCGAGAACTATAGCCAACCTTCTTTTATTAAAATACTAGCTACAACTATTGTAAGTTGCATACATCTAACAATATTTTCTCTTTTGCCAACAGCGTGAGTGCATCTCAGTACACGTTGGACAAGCCGGAGTCCAGATCGGTAATGCCTGCTGGGAATTATATTGCCTTGAGCATGGAATCCAGCCCGATGGCCAGATGCCCACAGACAAGACCGTGGGCGGTGGTGATGACTCCTTCAACACCTTCTTCAGCGAGACCGGTGCCGGCAAGCACGTCCCCAGGGCTGTGTTCGTCGACTTGGAACCCACAGTAGTTGGTAAGTTATCATAGGAACTCTCCTGATACTTATCCTTTCCTTATCCTTTATTCTGCATCACAGAAAACTTGACAATATCCAAAGGTCCTCTGAGCATGTTGAATAGTATTATGGCTCCATAACTAACCAAACATTTCTTTTTTGTCAACAGATGAGGTCCGCACTGGAACATACAGACAGTTGTTTCATCCAGAACAACTTATCACTGGTAAGGAAGATGCGGCCAACAACTACGCCCGTGGTCACTACACCATTGGCAAGGAAATCGTAGACCTAGTCCTCGACCGCATCCGCAAGCTTGCTGACCAGTGCACTGGCCTGCAGGGCTTCCTCATCTTCCACTCCTTCGGTGGAGGTACCGGATCCGGTTTCACCTCCCTCCTTATGGAGCGTCTCTCCGTGGACTACGGAAAGAAGTCCAAGCTGGAGTTCGCCATCTACCCGGCGCCTCAGGTGTCCACCGCCGTCGTGGAGCCCTACAACTCCATCCTCACCACCCACACCACCCTGGAGCACTCCGACTGCGCCTTCATGGTAGACAATGAGGCCATCTACGACATCTGCCGCCGCAACCTCGACATCGAGCGCCCAACCTACACCAACCTGAACCGTCTCATCGGGCAGATCGTGTCCTCCATCACGGCCTCCCTGCGTTTCGACGGCGCCCTCAACGTCGACCTGACCGAGTTCCAGACCAACTTGGTGCCCTACCCGCGTATCCACTTCCCCCTGGTCACGTACGCTCCCGTCATCTCTGCCGAGAAGGCGTACCACGAGCAACTGTCGGTGGCTGAGATCACCAACGCGTGCTTCGAACCCGCCAACCAGATGGTGAAGTGCGACCCCCGTCACGGCAAGTACATGGCTTGCTGCATGTTGTACCGTGGAGACGTCGTGCCCAAGGACGTGAACGCGGCCATCGCCACCATCAAGACCAAGCGTACCATCCAGTTTGTAGACTGGTGTCCTACTGGTTTCAAGGTGGGCATCAACTACCAGCCCCCGACCGTTGTGCCCGGCGGAGATCTGGCCAAGGTGCAGCGTGCCGTGTGCATGTTGTCCAACACCACCGCCATCGCTGAGGCCTGGGCTCGTCTGGACCACAAGTTCGACCTCATGTACGCCAAGCGCGCCTTCGTGCACTGGTACGTCGGTGAGGGTATGGAGGAGGGAGAGTTCTCCGAGGCGCGCGAGGATCTGGCTGCGCTGGAGAAGGACTACGAAGAGGTCGGCATGGACTCCGCCGAGGGTGAGGGCGAGGGAGCCGAGGAGTACTAAGCTGAACTTGTTCACTGAGCACTCGCACCGATACATTCCGGTGAAATGAAATAAAACAAAGAAATTATGTTGAAAATTTATCGTTTGATTCCTTCTTATTACCCCCCAACAAACACAATATTCTATTATCAGTAAACACACACATAAAAATCTAAATACAAGGACGATAGACTCGTCTAATTCGTTACATAATAGAATTGAAATTGATCATATCAAAAACAACCCACAATGCTCGAATAAAAAAAATATCGGAGCATCAATATATATGAATGCACGTTAGTTGTTGATATAACAGTGCACTACATTGAAGACAGGAACACTTATCGCTCGCCGATAAACTATGTTGACTTTGATAATACCAGAATACGAATGACTCGATCCACACGGAATCCTTATCTCTAATCATTTGAAGTCCTCAGTAAAATTTTTCGTGCCTATTGTGCACCTGACTAAACTACTCGAGCCAATATTCTTAGAAAAACTCATTAGGAAGGTGTAAGTAGCTAGCTATTCGATCTATGTTAGGTTGGTAAATGTGTACACCTAGGTACATAACTACCCACATAGGTACTTATCTCTAAAAATATTATGTACTATCCGTATCCAGTAAGCACGTTAGCCCCTAGTTTTTTTCAAAGAGTATGTCACACTAAGTTTAACCAGTTTTGGTAATCGTACCTAGCGCTGGAGGTAGATACCTACCCAATTGTATCTCTCTGATGGTCGACAAAACACTAAACCGTAGTGATCGAAGATGGAAACACTCAATTTGAGAACCAACTAGAATATCTTTTAAGTCCTGAGTTAGATTCCTACTGATAGACCGATAGCGCTAGGCTATTTTGATGTCATAAGTTTAAAAAATTCTAAAGTTGCTTATTTCTTGCCTGTGGATACAGTCGTACCTATTTAGCTTATTATTGCGTTTTGTGTCACATCTGTTACTTGCATTTTCAGTAATTCGATGATTTGTGGTTGATTATTTTTATTCAAGTCAAAACTGGCAAAATTAAATTAAAGTTTAAAATAATTATGCTATCATAACTAGGATAGTCTGCGGAGTGTGTAAACCCAATTTGTGTCATATTCGTCCAGTGCAAACTGACATAGGGGTCAATATCCTCTGTTCAGTCGCGCGGCAAAAACGCCCGCACTGACCTTGGGTCGGGGGCCGGCCGGGCAGTTTCGCGCGGTTTTGCCGCGCGCCACTTAAACGCCTTTATCTCGATAGTTTTGTATGTGAGCTATACATGAAACTTATGTTGTTGTAATGTCATTGAACTAAGCTATCAGGTTTCAAATGGAATTTTCATGTTTGGAATTATTTTAAATTTGCAAAAAATGTGTAAAGTCAGTGGAAGGGATTTTTTCCCAGTTTTGTGTACAAATGTAGTTAGAAATGAAAAAATAAACCATTATTTCAATAAGTTTTTATTTTATTTACAAAAGAACACTCTATTTCACATAAATCAATCATTAGATTACACCTCCCCATACATATTTTTCAAAACACAATCTTTACAAAATTATGCTCCAGGTACTTGAGTCGGCCGCCGACAAAAAAAAATGGTATGTTTACATTTTGGTTCCTTGAAATCTGTCAGCCACATGGCTTGGTATAGTATCCTATTACGCTATTTGAAACACATTCTTATCGCAGACAAGGGCTTAGGTGTTAGAATTGTTTAGGTTACGAACAATGAGTCACAATGTAAACACTTGAAAATGATAACAAAACAAAGACCGTACCTTCGTAATTTGGACACAGAGCAAGTACTATTGTATTTCTTTGAAATATTATTGCACAATGTACATGATGATGATATTTACTAATGAAAATACACAAAACAAAGGCTTGTTGCCTAAAAAAAACATTACAAAAAACAATCAGCAAGATGATAAATTTTACGAAAAAAACACATACAAAGATCTACGGTAACATGGATGCGACACGCAGTACTGAGCGCACTGTGCGTACTTGCACTCATGACTCAAAATTAAAACTGAACAATGAGACATCGTCCTAGACGAGAATCTTTCCGTTTAAAAAAAAAAACGGGCGAAGATGGCGGATCAGGCGAGGCGCACCCGCGCACAGGCGAAGATGGCGCATCAGGCGAGGCGCACCCGCGCACAGGCGAAGATGGCGGATCAGGCGAGGCGCACCCGCGCACAGGCGAAGATGGCGGATCAGGCGAGGCGCACCCGCGCACAGGCGAAGATGGCGCATCAGGCGAGGCGCACCCGCGCACAGGCGAAGATGGCGGATCAGGCGAGGCGCACCCTGAAAAAAAAATAATTAAAACGCACATCCAAAAGTAGAAAGAAAGCAATAAGAAACGACCCACAACAAAAAACAGTCTCCTAAAAATATTACAGGTACTAAAATCCGTATGCCACATCCAGTGTTTCAAGGTCGCAGAAATATCGTTTGTGACGTCACGATTCCCGGTGAATTTTTGGGTCAAATGTTTTTGTTTTCTACTAAAATCAAAGTACCGGCGTTATCACTTCAATTAGCGGCTTCCGAGGCGTTACTAATTAGTGTAGGAATAATAACAACGATAGTTTGATAAGAATTTTGCAAAATCACTAAACAAAACACTCCCGAGAAAAAAAGGTCAACGGCTGGCGCGGCGAGAACAATGGAATACTGTTTTTGCTGAAATTCATTTTTCTGATGGAATTTAGGTCAAACACACAATGCCGCTGGTAAAAACTGTTCATCACTTACCGTTCCATATTTTTCTTTCGCCAGAAACTCACTCACAGAAGAATTTACAAAAAAAATGGCACCAAAACAAAGGCGGCCACGTCACTAAGCTCTAGTCGGGACGTCTACTGAGATGTGGCGACTTGAAAAAATCTTTAAGAAGCGAGTATCGATGTTGCCGGTTATTTGAATGAATTTACGTCATCCTTGTCTATGGCCGAACATGTATGCGTATTTACACGCGTGTAGACCAAGCATTAGGCAGAATAAAACCGTCAAAACGAACGCGCGCCAAAACAATCTAATTTAGATTGCGTGACCGAATCCGACAAAAATTTTGTACTCTAAATTAGAGTTGTCGACTGACGAGGGGAAAAATAGTGTGTAAGTGTAAAAATAGTGCAAAAAAAAAATTACAATTTATGAAATTACTATTTCCTTTCTCAGATCACTTACATATCCCTATTAAAAAAAATTGTGCCAAATCAGGTCACGCAATTTTAAGATTTTTAATTATTTTGTTTTTCCAAGCTACAAACGCTTCAAAAAAATATTACAATCATTAGAGTTCACATAATCAATATCATAAATGCATGAAAAATCGACATTGTAAATTTGTGTCATTTTCATGCACGATATGTATTTATATGAATAAAACACAAAAACAATGGTTGCGGTCGAAGCGGGCGGAGGAGGCCAGGCGTCGTCAAACCGAACGAACGATAACGAAACGAACGATTTCTTCTTAGATGCGAAGCGTTCATAATATAAATAAATAACATATCTATTATATTGAGTATTGATTGACTCTTATCTCCGCTACGTAATGAACAAATTTGTAACCTATAGAGATAAAAATAATGACGTGGGAATTTTGTACAAATCATGCGTCTGCAATCTGTCTTACCTACGAATGTCAATGGTCCATGCTTAGAAGACGGTCAATGTGGTCAATATTTTTTTTGGATAGACGCTTCGATTCGCTTCGAATTTGAACCTGAAAGCGGTAGGTAGGTAGATATGCCGATACCTACCTACCTACCGCTTTTTCGTTATACTGCTTCTCAATATCCCGCGCCACGCTTCGAGTAGGTAGTGTACAGTTAGCAAAACAAATAATACACGAAGTGGAAAAAAATACTAGTATGTTTGCTGTCTGGTGATAGTGATTATGTGTAGTTTTATTTCATCACGATCCTTAAAACAGTCTGCTTTTCAGTCATCCCTTACAATGTTTGATTCTATGAACTTTAATAATCCCTTTTTTTAACAATCACTGTATTAACGTCCAGTATGAGACCACATAACGACACCAAATATGATTAACATTGTAACTTTAGTTACACATTGGTATAACTTTATGTCATATGAAACAGCAAGATCAGACCTTTTATTTCTGCCTCTTAACCGTATTTCTATAATTTTTTTACAATTAAAAATTAACAATGTTTCTACTGAAGTAAACTCGTAGATCAAGTTCCAATATACAAAAGTTTTGGTAACAAGGGTTATTTTGTGTTAAAGTCATTATAAATTGAGATACATATACAATTTTGGACTATTTATATTTTAACCATATTGCAATTTTAAATTACTATTTTAACTATATTGTTTTCTTCTTAAATCTAAACACTTATAAGTTATCATTGTAAAGGAAGATGCAGTATTGACATCGAGAGTAGGTTTTTAGTTCATCATTTGAATATAATAGTATCAAAATAAATGGTCTTGGAGAAAACTAAGAGTAGGTATAAAATAAAAATGAAAAAAATATATACTCATTCAATATTACAGATATGTGAGTAACGATAATAATAAAAAAAATGTGAAGAAGTAATTGCAAACGATAGGCGTGGTAAGCATAAGTACAGGATAGGATAGATGGACCCCCTTTTCCGAACTTAGACTCCCATTTAGTCCATTGTGTGTAGGCCTCCTCTCTGTGAGAGCGAATGGGCCGTATCCACCACGCGGGCCCAGTGTGGTTTGATGTCATGACTTAGACTTAAAGACCCCAAGATTGTAGCTATCGGGCAACACAGACTCCGGCAGGCAATTGCACTCCTTAGCTGTACGCATAATGAAAGTGTCCCCAAAACGTTTTGTACACGTAAGTAAAGCGCTTGCCTGGGTTCGAGCCCACGACCATACTCGTAAGTTGCGTCTGTTATCCTGGCCATCACTGCTCTATATTCTAGGAACGGGAATGGAACGAAACGGGCTAGGTGGAATGAGATCATGTAATTTCATTGCACACTTCCCGAAATGCAACTGATAAAAACCGATAAGCTGGCAATGATGTTCAAGGCTCTAGAGCTTTGACTCTACCAGTGCCTCATTGCTGATGAGCTTCTTGGCCCGTTTTTTTATCAACTTAAGTGCATCAAGCTGGTATTTAGCAGATCCGTCCCAGAAATGAGATAAGTACTCCATACATCACCGAACTTGCGCTTGATACAACTTGAGCAACTGTTCTGGCGTGAAGAACCGTGTCACCTTTGCGAGGATACCGAACTTTATAGTAGCCAGCTTAGCCTTTGCCTCAATGTATGGACCAAAATTGAGGATCGTGTTAAAAGTTACGACTAGAAGCTCAAGATGGTCCATTATCGGCACGTTTACACCTCGGAAGGAAGGAGCCGAGTGGAATTGGCTCATTTTAACAGAGAAAAGACACGCCTGGGTTTTAGCAGCATAGAACCTGGCCAATTTGGACACTGGCTTCAAGGATAAGCTCAAACGCTCCACCACAGCCTCACAAAGGACAAGGCTAGACAAGTACCTCTCAGCAACAGTGCTGTCATCTGCATACCTAAGTTTTTAGCAGATCATTTATATGCAGTAAAAATAACGTTGCTGAGAGTACCAACCCTTGAGGGACCCCAGCATTAATATCAAATTGGTCCAACGAGCACCCATCTATAACCACTTGAATTCTGCAATCCAATCACACATACCATCACCAGGCAGACCTAATGAAAGAATCTTACTAATAAGGCTTCCGTGCCAGACCCTATCGAAAGCTTTCGAGTTGTCGAGGGAGACAGCAAGTGCCTCCCCGTGCCTTTCGATTGCCTCACTCCAGATTTGAATGGCATACGCTAGAAGATCCCCTGTACAACGAGTTCGGCGGCAGCCGTATTGGCAATCACTTAGGGTGTCATTAGCTTCTAGGTATGCCAGGAGCTTAATATTAAGCACACGTACAGATAGGTCTGTAATTGGCCGGGTCAGCTCAACTGTCCTTCTTGGACTTGTACGTTAGCTTACTTACAAGCATTCGGCACTTTTCCAGTTTCATACGAAAGGCGAAATAGAAATGTCAAGATCGTAGACAGTTCGGGCGCATACGTTTTAAGAACAAGTGCTAGTATACCGTCGGGGTCACTAGCTTTGTTCAAGTCGAGGTTGCCCAGCATTCTACGAACGTCATTTTGATGGATGCGAATGTCCGACATATATGTCTCACAACCACTAGGAGAAATAAGGGGCCACGCATCACCAGAATGCAGACGCAAAGATTCCGCAAAAAAAGGCAAATAAGTTTGCCTTCTCCTCAGCGAAGCGGGCCAGTGACCCGTCGGGTTTCAGCAGTGGTGGTAGTGAGGGATGGCAGAAGTTCGACTCAACCGACTGACCCAGGGACCGAAACTCTTTATTACCTGCTGGGTAAGAAGCAAGTTATGTCCCTATTCGACTAGTTATGTGGCATTTTAGTAATGTGGTCGGACCGAGACCTTTGCAACACCTTTTTGCAGGACTTGGCAGCGCTGTTGAAGGCCCTATTCTCCGACATAAGTTAGTCACTACCCAAGGTGAACTTGTTGACACAGAGTATCGACACAGATAATATAATCTAGTATTATATACATACAGATGAGATGCCTCATCCCATATTAAGAAACCGTGCCGACGTGACTAGCGTTTTTCACCTGATTATACAAATTATTTTTTTATATATCGATCGCGTTCGATTCCGTTCCACGGCGATAGATAGATCACCATCTATATCCGTGTAACGGAACCGAACGCGATTGATGTACATAAAATAATCAGTATAATCAGTACAGTACGTCGGCACGGTTTCTTTGTATGGGATTAGACACCACTGGTATCGGTCTGGATCTGTTGTCAGCAGAAGGTCCAAGCAATTGGCCGTGTGCGAATCAACATCCCTCGTTTTCGTTGCCCGCTGAACCAGCTGGCTGATTAGTGCCAAAGAAAGCTTATGCATCTCCCCTCTAGCATGATCACTGCAATGGTATGGGAAGAGCCACTCCTGGTGGTAAGCATTAAAGTTCCTTCGTATTGGTGGAAGGGTACCACTGCTGTGCCGCATCATCTGCTTCACTGAGGTAATCTGTGAGCCTGCTTGTCTCTTGATCTCCGTTGTGCGAACGGTAGATATAGGCATTTATACTTTTATCCAGACCTGTGTCCACCAGAACCCAAGGCGTTGTGAATATTGATTGATTTACAATAATGATTAAAAATCGAGTTTTATTAGCTCTTCCATAGTACTATCATTTCTGTTTTATCCGAATGTAACATTGACACACATTGTAATTATTGCTAATAATGTTTATCAAATATATATTTTTTCGGTATAATCGAAATCGCACAATAAGATAAAATAATATTCACAGAAAAATCTTTCAAATGTTTTCATGACGCCATTGTTACGGTAGTTACAATGCTTTTCATATTAAAAATGCTTAAAATCTGTACATCAAAAATCATATCAAATCAAAAATCATACTTGCAGTGGTTTTATTATAACTGAAAAAGCAATTAAAATTATTAACATGAAACCTAAAATTGTACAGAACAACTTATGCCTGCAGTTGTAAAATAAAAAAAAAATCGCGTTAAACTGTGTTGAAAACCATGCTATATTGAGTTACAATGTTCTTCATATTGTGTGTCGATATAACACATTTATTATATTCCGATTATATTCCATTTTAGTCGTTCACTGCTTCACTAACTTTTAAGGCCCACTTGCACAAAAAACTTAATTCAGAGTTAGTTGCTAACACTAGGTTAAATTGACAGTTTGTTATACAATATTGTCAATTTAACCTCGTGTTAGCAACTAATTCTTAGTTAAGTTTTTAGTGCAAGTGTGTAATAATCAATCAAATACATCATATATAACGTACGCACTTGTTTGTTGCAACTTGCAAAGACCTAATGTAAATAAATATACGCGCCGCGAGTCGTGCTGGCTGGCCGGCACCCGCCGCGCGCGTTCCCGCGCTTTTCGCCGCGCTCACTCTTCGTGCGAAGAAGTCTAGTATTTTTTTTAAATAATAAGATTTCGTGGATAAAAACGACACAAATTATGCACAATGTTTTGTTACACCATAATAATCAAAAACACGTAAACTCTAATAACTTGCATTTTCTTTTGTGGATTTTACAGGGTGTTGTAATAAAAAAATAAAATATCTATAAAAGTCGTGGATGAATTCGACACAAAATATTTTAACCAACAGATATCAGTACTCTAAAACGCGTAACACCTATTTAACCTATTGTAATATTCTTTTAGAGCTAGTTTGGCGACTTGTTAGGTATTGGTTAAGTATTAGGATTGCCGTGGACAGATGTGACACAAAATGCCTATGTACATCAGTTACTACTTCGTTAATATCGTGAAAGTAAAATTTTCATCTCTAATTTTCTTTTCGTCCAATACTGGTCGAAAAGACAAATACCTAAATTTCTACCTATCCAAATACCTAAGATGACACAAACTAAGGTATTAGGTTGGGCAAATGGTCTGGAAACTATATGCGAAACACAAACAACTTTAATATTTTTGAAACCTCAAAACCTAGCGCTATCGGTCTATGATATGAGATAATGTATGTGGGTGTGGATCTGACCTTTGCGCAGAAAATATCATAGGCACTCATAGGTTAGTACCAACGGTTAGTCCAAGAGCTAGCAATTTTTTTCTTTGCAATTATTCGTAATTTCATCGATCTAGTTCTTAGACCTTCAAAATTGAACTCATTAGTTATTTATCTTTTCTAAACTAAGACCCGACTAAATCAGAGATGCAGAAAACAGATCTTCGCTAGGTGCCTTAGTTTTTACTCGATTGCAGAAGGAGGGTAATGTGTTTATCAGTCTATGTATGTATGTATGTTTGTTCCTATAAAGGAGTCTACACACCAAACCCGCCGACCCGCCGACACAGCCCGGCGGCTTGGTGTCGGCGACTTTGCTTCAATAAGGTTTGGGTCGCCGACAAGAAGGTTTGGGTCGCCGACACCAAGCCGCCGGGCTGTGTTGGCGGGTCGGCGGGTTTGGTGTGTAGACTCCTTTAGGCGTTCCAGAGACCAAACTTGTTGGCCGATTTTGATGATTCATACGTTAATCGATTCGTCTTACGGCGGATTTTGGGCGCCATATCGTGGGGGCCCAAATTTTATTTGCTTCCAAACCCGTCCTGTGGTGCCTTAGTTATGAATGGCTCATCTCCCCAGCTTGGCCACATTAAATATCTCAATAAATCAAAAAAACCGACTGCTTCAAAAGCGAACTAAGAAGTCGTAAACAAGGAGAAAATCATGCTGTGCAGGCGGAGCATACACCAGATTTTGGTCAACGAGCCCGCGAATATGTATCCTCCGACTGCACAGCATCATTTTTTCCTTGTTTACGACTTTTTAGTTCGCTTTTGAAGCAGTCGGGTTTTTTGATTTATTGAGATATTTAATGTGGCCAAGCTGGGGAGATGAGCCCCAGACCTATAAACCCTTCTAACTTTGTTGGGAACCAGTGACCGACAAATTGTGACATTTAATTTTGGCGACAAATTTCGATTTTAGCGACAATATATTTGAGATAAAAAATCGCTGATGGTGGCCATGCCATGCCAGTGTCAGACACACGTATACGGGTATTGGCGCAGAACATGTTACCTTGCCTTTTAGTCGTAGTGGATAGGTACCTAGTCCCAATGCAGCTGCGCAAAATGTCTCTCTTTCATTCACCACCTGTGAACACAAAATAATAGCCTTCATCCTACTTACCGTATGTTAGTAGTAAATGTAAGTACAATACCAGTTCTACTGTTCAACAGGACAACCCACACAGTTATGATTGAAGGCCTGACGTAATCCAACTAACATTGACAAACTACAAGATTGAAAGTAATGGCTCCAAGAACGTTAACTTGTTTGCATGTAGGCGAACTGAGTCGGTGACATCACTGCATCACCGTTTATGGAGATGACGAATTTAAAATATTCTTGACGACAAGCCGTAAATGGTCCTTGTTGCGGACGGACCATGATTGTAACTTCGTAAGTGCTATGATGTCTGTTCTGAGAATAGGAATAATTGATGGCACTTTTATCGAGGAAATATTTTTTTTGTTTGTTTGTTTAAACCGAATAGGCTCCGAAACTACTAAACCGATTTACAAAAAAAAACACATTTGGAAAGCTAAATTATTCCCGAGTAACATAGGCTATAATTTTGACGGGAGCGAAGCCGCGGGGGTCAGCTATTCAGGTACTAAAATTATAAAGAGGAAAGATTTGTATTTTTGTATGTAACGAATAAACTTAAAAAAACTACTGGACCGAATTCAAAAATTATTTCACCGTTGGGAAGCTACACTATCCCCGGGGGAATACGGGGATAAAAAGTAGCCTATGTCGGCTACTTTTATCCCCGTATTCCCACGGTAACGGGATCTACGCGGGTGAAACCGCGAGGCGTCCGAATAGGAATTTAGGTATACCATCGCGCTTTTATTTCCTGAAAGTATGGGCAACAGTACCTACCTACATCCACATTTAGTCAAATAAGAGACTTAATAGGTATATTACCATCAGAGGTATGTAGAATAGACTTAGGCTGGGGTTGCATCTGAGAAATCCACAGATAAAAATCTAAATAGATGACGCGATTGTATGTTATTCGCGTGTCAAAAAACGGAGTACAATTACTTAGAGCATTTAACCTATGGAGACGGCAAGCCGCGAATCACCGAACAACTTTTTCTGCCACTTTCTGCGGGAGGCGAGGAAAACACATACAGCACACTACAAAAAAATGACAATCACTCACAGATACATGCATCCTATTGCTACAAACGCACACGAAAAAATAATAATCACACAATCAAAAAACACACATACATTGACATATTTGTGTGTATCTATGCAATAATCCTATGACAACAAATACAAAGTGCTAGTGATGTGATACAAAGAATGACTGGAAATTCATTTTAATGCATGAATGAATGAGCAAAATGTTAATTCGTTTTATTTTTGTTATAACAAATAATAATAAACTTAAGTAATTAATTTCACAAATAAAAAAAAATACGCAATATGATTTGTGGTCTGCTAAACTACGTAGGTAGGTAAGGAAGGTAGGAAAGAATTTAAGATACACAGAAAAAAGAACGATTGTATTTATTTTTTGTCAATAATATTTCATAATTACATAATATATATTTTTGGACCCGTGTCTTTTCTGTATGAATGACGTTACAAATAAATGTAATATACAAATACCCCATGCATGGTAGACGAACTGGGGATAGTACCTAATAAAATGGTGGCATACGTCTTGGAACAATGTTAATCATAAACTACCTACAGGTTTCAGCATAGAATAGTATGAAACTGTCACTGACATTTTGTTTTATTTAGGTTCGGGCATTCGGGATTCATACTTGAGCCCCGTTCTTTAATACGGGCCTTATGTATACGTGTTAAATAGTAAGAAAGCGTGACTTTTATTTGACACTTTTTTATGTTTTAACTATTTGATTACGGTGTTTCCTAGCTAAGCTAGTTTGATATCTTAGATAGGAAAACATACGTGTATAGTGTCTACGACACATTCGCTGTTCATTCTTAAACTTTCATTCTTCGATGTACTTCATTCATATTCACTCGTTCTATATCATTCATACAACTCTGTACGTTGCTCGTTTTAAAAATTATAAAAAAAAATTGTAAGGTCTTTATTAAACCTACTGATTTCTACAAATTTCTTTGTTTAATTTATCATAAACATATGGTTTCATAGCCATAATCTAGTTCATATACATGTCTCAATGATCACGACTAGAGGAAATCAATGTTTTTTTTTTTAGTTTATTATATACATGTCGAACACATTTCTGTGGATCAACTTTTTTGGTTAAAAAGGATACACGAACATATGAGTCTTTTCGCAATTGTATATGGCTTCGAATTGATGTGCGGTGGGGTTGTCATTGTAACCACCATGGCTGCGATAGAGTCTCCTCTCGATAGAGGTATCAAACAAAAATTCAAACAAAAATCTAAATCGCTTCATCTGTTTAGGAGCTATGATGCCACAGACAGACACACAGATACACAGCAATACACGTCAAATTGATAACGCCCTCACTAACGAAAAACTCACTAACGAAACGAACAAACTTACTTTTTATTAGCCTAAAACTTTAAAAGAAAATAATTTAAATCTATTCTCATAGACATTTATAAATAATATATTTTTTTAGTTCAACCTATCTTGTCCAGGTACAAACACAAACAAAATTATTTTGATACTGAACATACTGATTCAAAAAATCATTTAATTTATCAATCATTCATTCACGTTGTCCCAGCACTATGCACATCGCTACCCTGTCAGCTCCTGTACTGCGTTTGTGCTACCAACGTACCACTGAATTTTTCTATCGTAAAGGCATTAACCATTATTTCGACATTGTACTTAAATAAAACTATGTTGATGTATAATTTATACTTATATGTGGTAGGAAACACCATGGCTTCGCAAATTGAAAGTGGCAGCTCGCTTTTTGCAAGAGGAAACCGCACAATTAACCATTTTTTCGGCGAACTTTCTTGCGACACAATACGATACACAATGGCGGCGGTCGGCGAATGAACTAGTTTTATATAACGCGTATGGTCATATGGCCAAGCGACTTTGGCAGAGGGGTACGCTCAGCTATGCCATCTCCATAGGTTAAATGCTCTAAGTACAATTACGATCAATGATCGTAATTTGAGCTTTTCATTTAGCATTATCGTCACCGGAAAGCCAACGAAATCTAGAAAAAATGCCTTTTATGCCATATTGAGCTCTAAAGACTGTATAGAAAATGTTGGCCGAGGCATTGTTGAGGAAATGTTTTCTTTCATTGGTAGGTAAGTAAATTTGTTTTTTTTTATTGTTTGTGAAATAGTGGCACACTTGGTTTTCATACAGATGGAGGGACTTGCGTTTCTCTACTTAGATTTATATCTGTGGAGAAATCCCTTCTCTAGTTAGATTTAGACCTGTGAGCTGGGATGCGAATGATGCGAGACGCACAGGACCAATCGATATTGCGACACTTGGAAGCCTATGTCCTGCTATGGACGTCTTTCGGCTGAAATGATGATGTTGGGCTGGGAATTGAACCCAGTACCACACCACACGAGTACCATTACGCTGAGAAATTAAATTATGAGTTTGTTTATTTTACTCGGATTATGATGTCATAATTATATCGATGCATTTACTGTAGGATGGATTGATTAGCCGTAAGCCGTTTCCAGTGGAGTGGGCTGTACGGTACAAACAAGGCTACGTTGATAAAAACAAATGGAGGAAAAACGAAACTGGGTATTTATTTGTTAATTATAGTTTTCCTTAGCAAAATAAGGACAACTGGCATCGATGCCTCCCTGCTTAAAAATAGCTAGGTACCATGTAAGCAGAAACATTGATGAACACAATGAGAATATGAAGTAGGCGCCCACGGTTTACAATGGCATTCTCTGAACCAAACACGGATGGCCACTCGAGGAAATGCGCCCTCAATTTGCATTTGCTCAATTTGCTTCGGTCGACATTTAGAAGCACGTTCGCCTGCCGCTGAGTTTGTATTTGTCGACAGAATGCTTAACTTCGTTTGGTAAAAAGTTGAGGTAGTGACTCGAATGGGTCGACTACAAAATATGTCTCCAAGTTTCATCGTGATATCGAATGTGAGATAGTTTAGAAAGGTTACTTAATGTTCGGATTGCACATAGGTAGCTAAGCTAGTTTTTCAAACAAATCATAGCACAGAAATTAGCTTAGTGTGATCTGGGGTCTCGTGTATTTGTTTGCTATCCTAGCTTCTAAAACGACTAGTATAATCCGCCGAAAACTGAATGCAGATCAAATCGTTTTGACTGAAAAACTCAAATTCATCTCCGATCTTACAAGGAAGCTGCGCATCTATTTACGTCTGAACCATGTCTGAACGTAAGGTTAGGGTTCATTGAACCCAAAAGTTTATTTTAACTCCGCCCGCGTCTGCACCGTGTTTTCATGCTTTTATTCGTTCAACGTCCTAAAATTGGAAGACTGGAGAAAAAGTTTTCTTATTGATTGAAGTTTTTTTGCGATTCTGAAACGGAGAAGTTAGCTAAGTATTGTAGTTTATTTCTCGGGTAGCTTTGAAAAACTGCCTTTCTCTAACCTGTAGATATAGCTAAGATTTTCTTCTTTTCGTGTACGGATGTGGCCACCTCTGGCGTCAGAGTTAAATAAGCCGCCTCTGACTTGGCTATTTCAGACTTACATTAACAATATAAGTCCGTTTCCTCACGATGTTTTCTTCCACCGTTGTCTGAGTACATATGAATTTGAAAAAGTCACATTGGTACTTCCCCGGATTTGAACCCACGATCTTAAGCACGAGAGGCGAAGTCTTAGCCACTGGGCCACCAAGACCGACACAAACGAGCTATGATACAAACTATAGTACAAACCAGTAGTAGTACAAATACAAACCTATATGAATGGGACTCCCGCCGCTAACGCCTTGCTGAATGAATGGGTACCATATTTTTATGCCATGGCCCCCATGATAGAAGCTTTTCTTATAAAAATCTTCTTTCTTTACGATGCCGTGAATTATCTCGTAGTTGCTCTACTTCCGCATTGGCCAGTGGCAAACCTGATCGAGTGCGTATAAAAACTCGCACTAAGCCCTCTGTAGCATAATAGATAATGATACCTGCATATACCTATCGTATTTCCACATCATATCACATACCACAACGCTATCAAATTTCTTCGGGTACGTAATATCAGAAATCAGAAAGGAACTGATTCCGATTGCGTTATTCTTTTGGTTAGACAGGAAGCCGACCCCAACATAATTTTATTGGGAAAAGGCTAGGCTGTTTTATCGTGGACAAAGCAATGTCGTGTAAGGATTCAGGATCAGTAAGTGGTGTTTTATGGGTTCTGTCTGTCTGCACTATAATAATAAACCGGCCACGTGCGTGTCGGACTTCGTACATTTAGGTTTTCTTACCAAAGAAAAATCTGAATTTTCAATATATTGGTTACTAAAATATACTTACGTAATATTAAACATTACTCGTATCAGCAAATTTCAAGTTCATGGGTCAATGGGAAGTTAAAAAATTCTTCGGAACAAATTTGTGCGACAGACGACGGACAGACAGACAGACAAGTGAGTGGCAGCAATAGGGCTCCGATTGGACCCTTCGGGTACGGAACCCTAAAAAGCTGTAAGAGCATTATATTATCTGTGGCATAATTTTATATTTTTCTGCTTTTTGATGCCATTTTCTGGTTTTCCGATGTGCATGGCATGGCGCGCTGCTTAGGTATCGCGTAGACATCAATCAGTTGTAGTCCACATCGGAGTGACGAACTTAGGTACTTTTATGACGCGAACTACATCCAGTTAATGCTGCATTCAGTTCAGTCTGCCACGTGTGACGATTCTGGCAATTTTCCATGTTACTTCGTTCCAATCGGTCTATGAGAAAAAATAGGTCATAGAATAATATCGTAAGCTATCAAATAGAGGACCTAAACATCTTAATTGGTTTATTTGGAAGTCTCATGCCTGTTTTCACTAATCTAACAATGAGCGATACAGTGATGAAATTGTTGGCTGAATAAAACCGTTTGGATCTTAATCCTCAGCTCAGCTAGTTGAAAACTCAAGAAAAACATTATCTTAGTTGTCAACCTAAATGTTCATAAAAACAGGAATCGGTCTATTTACTTCGCTCCTGTCAACTGGTGGCTACCTACCCTAGCCTACCTACCTAACTACCAACCTACCCCTACCTATCCTACACTACATACCTACCTATCCAACCTTACCCTACCTACCTACCTATATTTTTTTTTGATAGCTTATGTCCTAAATTTGGCAAGAAGATAGATGGCACCCTGAGGAAGTCCTCAGGGTGCCATCTATCTCCTTTGAATTCCGTAAAGTGGTTTAGGCGTGAAAAGGTAACAGACAGACAGACAGACAGAGTTACTATCGAATTTTTAATATTAGTATGGATAGGTTATAGGGTTTTATAATAGTGTGTATTTAAAAAATAAAATGCCTGCCAATAATTTATGATACAATATGGTTTATTTCGTTGATAATAACAACACAATATAACTTCGCTCACGTCATCTAAGCGTTGTTTTCAATGCTACATCACGTCATTTAAGGCTCGTAGTTCTAACTGAGACCCACGCAATCACCAGCAGTTTATATTTTTAGATCAAAGTAGCAGATAGCGCCAATGTTTCCCTATCAACAAGTTTAGAAAGAGAGGTAAAAATATGGAGACAAATTTATATTTTGTTTTGTATGGGCCGTTTTCTGAATAGAGAATTTGGGAGTTCAGTAGCCTAGTTGAATAAAGATTCAACTTTTTTGTGTATGTGTGTTTTTGGGAAAGAACCAGATTGTTTCCTTTGCCGAATTCAGTTACACAATTAGGCTGCGGGTGTGTCAAACCAAGTTTGATAGATTTTCAGGCCAAAGTAGAGTTTGACAAATATTCAACTTCCAATTTTTTATTCAGAAATTGTTGGTATCTCTTGGGCCTTCTTTTAATGTTAACACCTTTGTACATCAGGCCATACCTATATGCCATATAGGGTGGTTTTTAAGAGGAAATGTGGGCAGAGAGATCCAACTGGATTACTTTAGTGAAAAGTTATATTTCGAGGTTTGGCTCTCGCCTATTTCCACCTCCAATATTGGACCATTTTAAAAGATATTCCATAAACTGGAAAAGGAAGATATACACTATGCCCCTTTGTCTTTCCTTTTTCATTTATAGTTGTCAAATTTGTACAACAAAACTACAAATCTCTCTGTTTTTTTCACGCAATTTTGAGCGCAATTTTAAGTTGCTTCTAAAGATCATCAAAAAGGAAAACATAGGGGCATAGTATATATTTCCTTTATTTTTCAATTTATGGAGTATCTTTTAAATTCGTCTAATATAGGAGGAGAAAATAGGCGAGAGCCAAACCTCGAATTACAACTTTTTACTAAGGAAATATAGTTGGATGTCTGCGACCGCATTTCCTCTTAATAAACAATCTTGCAGGGGGTGAAAGTATTCCAGAATATGAACGGCTTTTACTATTGGATTATTGGGTAGATCTCAGTTTAAAGTACCGTGCCTTCATTACAAAAATACTGAACAATTTCACACACAAACATAATATTTAAATAACAGATGTATTTACATTACATGCAATACATCGAGGTACAAGCTTTGTATCGTCATTGATAAACAATTAATTAATTACCATTTAATTAGGTCAGGCACAGCCTATGTCCAACAGTGGACTACCTTTGTCAGCCCAGATATAGCAGGAAAATGTCATGTCACCTAAATGAAACCTAAAAAAGTGCTAAAAAGATGCTTTGGCACTTTATAAATTAATTTCAATATTACTATCTACAATTAAATGTTTTATAGATTTTACAGTGAAGTATTGGCACTATAGACATGTCATGTTTCAAGTTGTCGACATAGCTCACAGAATAAGTAGGCTGAAGTGGCAATGGGCCGGCCATATAAGTCGTAGAACAGATGACCGTTGGGGTAGACGTGTTCTTGAGTGGAGACCGCGAACTGGTAAACGTAAGGTAGGACGCCCTCAGGCTAGTTGGAGCGACGACCTTCGCAGGGTGGCTGGTAGCAGCTGGATGACAGTTGGCGAAAATCGAACCAAATGGCGTGCAATTGGAGAGGCCTATGTCCAGCAGTGGACTGCTACAGGCTGATAATGATAATGTCATGTTTATTTTTTTTATTAAAGTACTAGCTTTACCCTCGGCTTCGCCCCCGTCAACTGCCTACAGTCCCTACACTACTTCCCTAGAACCATAGATTTTTCATGTCATTCTTCCGCAGATAGTCTTAACACCGCCATTCAGAAAATGACGTCAAAAGCACAACGCCATCTATCGAATATGGAGTTAAACTGTCCGAGTATTTGAATTGCGTGTGTTGTACCTAATATTTTACTTCTTGAACACGAAGTTCTTCTTGAAATTCATCTAAGTTTTGATAGCGTTAACCGATTGCCATGAAACAGACAAAAATTCTGTTGGTTAGCCTTTAAAACCCTAGCTCAGGGATGGCGAACCTATGGCACGCGTGCCTGTGGTGGCACACGACAAAATATTTTGGGCACACTAAAAAAATGAGGTTATTTAGAATCTAGGTAATTTGCAACACCAGAAATGACACCAACTCCTACTTTTATTGAAATACAACATAAAACTGTAAATAAATATTAGGATTGCTGTAACAATTTCTGGGTGCAAATAAAGAATTGATTAATTCATAGCATTTAGAGTTTAATTGTCAACTAAGACAAAGTCAAAATTCTTTGGTGGCACTACATTGTCACATAAAAAGATATATAATTTAAATGGCACGTTTTCTAATAAAGGTTCGCCATCCCTGCCCTAGCTATTTCTTTTGGAAATATTTTCGATGTTCAAAAACGACTTTTCTACAGATTAATTATATGTATTGATAAGTGATGATGTGTTCTACGGTGAAGCACGCTTGCCTAGAAGTAACCTATTCACTTTTGTCTTAAAGACCCCCAGTTTGTAACTTTCTACTTTAAATCATAATCATCTTCCCCCTTCCCATGTTATATTGGGTCGGCACAACAAGTTTTCTTCTACCTTTCTCCGTGTCCACCGTCACGAAATATGCCTCAAATAAATAATAAAATATTTATCAATGACGATTAATAAAGCTTTTAACACATCTAGATACAAAACAATTGTTATATTCACACTTTATATGGAAGAATATTGTTATGTGATGAACGCAGAATTATCTTGAGAGGTAAATGATTGTTTATTTAAGTTGCAAAGATTCTAGCAGGATAAACAGACAGAGAGATTTGATTGTGATTTACGTTTTCTACCTATTTTTGAAGTGATAGTTTTTATCGGATAGGTTTAAAAAGCTACAGACAAGATTTGCAAACACGTCCTTGACTTTATGACTGTTCATAGGACTATAAACCTTATTCTCATACTAGTTATTTTCATATTCGTATAAGCGAATGTAAGCAAACGTTTTAAACGAAATTGACTTTTAAAGTACAACAAAATAGAGTTCATAGTGCTTAACAGTTTGGCTGCCAGATGCCCGACAAACAATACATTTTCTATTGTGTCTCGTTCTCTGGCAGCCAAACTGTTAATTAGTAAAGTCAAAGACGAGTCCGTGAATTTTGCCCTAAGAAAGTGCTTTGTTCTAGTTAAATGCAAATGCGATGCCATGTATTTGTCTCTCAAATAGGACGTCTAGTACCTATGGGTATATTTGTCTATAACAATAACACTCATATAGACAATAATTTATAAATAGGATAACTTATACAAATATTTCTAGGTGCTTGCTTTAAACCTACCTATTTTTATCTATAAAAAAACTACTTTTCTTTTGGACATTAAGAAGATATTTTTTAAGGCCCGCTTGCGCCGCCCTGGGTTTATATTACTTACGCCGAGTTAGTAGCTAACACGGGCCATTTATGTATGACATATTTGAATTTAACCTTGTGTTAGCAATTAACTCTGAGTTAAGTCTTTGGCGAAAGTAGACCTGAGAAGATATTATTAGAACGTTAAATACTTAAGTGCAGTACTATAATATAAAACCTATATACATAATGTACACGCACACAAAATTATCACTAACAGCAAAGTCCACTAGTACCATTGTCAAAGAGAAAAACTTATCATTTTGTCTATAGTTTTATTCTACGTTGTCTATGATTTACTCTAGCGTATAAAATACTTACTTTTGCTCTAAAAGACTATGGTTTGACCTCTCAAGATAATTCTGCGTTCATTATTAATTATAAAGCTAAAAAATATGGCTCAACGACTCTGTTGGTCTCTAACTTATTTATACAAGATAAAACCAGGAAGATAGATCAGATGTTTTTGCTGTTATTCTGATCAGATGAATGGTCGGTTTTAAGGCTGGCCGCACACGTTATTATTTTTTTCAGATTCAAAAACCTGAAAGCACACATTTCATACAGTGTTGTATGTACCGCACACGTTTGTTTCTTTTTGAACAATGGATAATTCCAAATCATTCCGATTCTGAAATCTATGCGGCCAGCCTAAAATACCTCAGTAATTGTTGCTAGCAGTTACAAGGAGTAAACAAGAATTATTATGTAGCTTGGTCAGTGACCAACAGTATCGCTCCCCTTGGCTACTTTACTATTGACATTGCACGTTATGAAAAATGTTTTAATTTTATTACTAATTTCAATCGGTAACAGCTCACTGATTCGATTGTTTAAGAGGCTTAATATTAAGGCGTTGTGGGGTAAGCAGTATTCATAGTGTGCAAAATTATCAACTTAGCGATGTTTGTTTCAAATGTATTTTTTTCACTTTGTAATTTAAAATCTATTTCATCTGAGTCTAGCTAGACCAGTAGAAATGCATTTAGCTGATCGGTCGAAATTATTTCTTACAAGGTGGAAGTTTCTAAGCTTCAGGCGGATTTTTAAATCTATTGAGAAAATATTTCCATGTTCTGTGAATACTTAAAATTCTGAAATGCTGTAAGAATATACAGCTATAAGTAATAAAAATTGTTTTGTATTTGTTTTTATGAATGTAAGCAACCCTATCTATTTGAGCAAAGCTTGTAAAACCTCTTCATTCTTTTTTTGCTTATGCCTGCCACAATCTTAAGCCTCACATAAACAAAATAATTACAAAACCCGCTGCTTTTCTTATCTATGGCTTCTCTTTCTTAATTGTAATCTAGTGTTATTTGTCGAATTTATCTTAGATTATTAACTATTTGCTTTTAAGCGAGTGCCGTCAAGTTTTTATAGCTGCTTGAGATGTATCATAGTATAAATAATATTAGATTAGCATAAAGTGGAACCCAGAAGTATCAGTAGGGTATGAACCCAATTACTGGGTATGGATCCTATTCCTGGTTATGAACCCAGTTACTGGGAATGGATCCTATTCCTGGTTATGAACCCAGTTACCGAGTATGGACCATATTCTTGGGTGTGAACCCAGTTACTGGTTATGGACCCTATTTCTGGGTTTGATCCCAGCTACTAGGTATGGACCCTATTCTTGGGTATGAACCCATTTACTGGGTATGGACACTATTCCTGGGTGTGAACACAGTTACTGGTTATGGACCCTATTCCTGGGTTTGGACCCTATTCTTGGGTATGAACCCATTTACTGGGTATGGACCCTATTCCTGTTTATGAAGTCAGTTACTGGGTATGGATCAGGTTACTGGGTTGTGACTTGTGGAGTTCGATAGCCATTCGCTTCATGTAAAATACTGATACCGCTGGAACCGGTTAGACTGGAACCTACTCCAACATAGTTGAAAAAAGGCTAGGCTGATGATGGTTTATTGTTTCGTTTAGGCCTTTTTCTATTTCAACCCTCAAATTCTAGTATTATTTATACCATGACAATGTTTCATAATGGTTCCTAAAATACTGTGCAAAACTTAATTTCATGGCCTGCGTGAGATTTTTCATAAATCGCCAATAATAATTATAATAAAATATCTATGTATTTAAATTACATTCCGTTATATACAAATGATATCAACTTATAAATTGACCGATTTTAAATTAGGAATGCCTTAATGGTCTCTTTACATAATGGTCCATGTTGGTCGAAATTACTTGCAATGTATGTATGTAAGTTTGTTCGGGTCAAATCTTGCAACTGAATTTTTTAAAACAGTTAATCCTTCACCGATTAAGATGACTTCACTTCACTTCTTGTTTGAATGGCACCAGATGTGTATAATTTACACAATTCCGCTTAATTCAGGGTTATAGATGATAAACAAAGGAGCAATCTCCGTCGTTCCGATCAATATCGGTAAGAAGAAAATAGTTTTATAATTGCCAAATTATGACGCTGATGGCCGGTGGTAAATTTACCTAAAACAAACAAGAGACAACAAGATGACATTTTGCATACACGTTTAGTTTGGATGACAATGCATGGTTAGCTAAGTGAAGTCATTCTAAATCCAATATGATGGACGGCCCAAGATGGCGGACTAGTAATTTTTTGTGCACTGCCATGATATTGGTACCAAATGAAAGGGTTTACTGAGAAGAGATAAACAGATACGAAAAAAGCATGTTTTAAAAAAATATTTTAATGAATAATTTTATTATTCTACATAACATCAAGCCAGTATTTCCAAAGTAATTAGGCAGAGATGGCATTTATGTACACCCACATTATACAAGTTATTGTTAAGTATAGTCTCATGTAAAAATGATATTTTATTGCCATCAAGCGACAAATCTAGACACCGGGCTTCTAGAGAGACGTACGACCCAGGCATCAAACCTATTTGCTCACATTGACGTAAATTCTACTGATAGACAAGAACATTCAAGAAAAAATTGTTAAAGTTCGCACAGCGCTAAAATATTATTGTTGTCTTATCAAATTATTAAAACATGCAGCGCTAGATCGCTTATAGAGTTTAGTTTCGCGATCAAAACGTTGTAAGCGCCAAGGCGCGTTTCGTTCAACAAAGTGTAAAGTAAGGTGTACGGATTGCAGTACAGTTCAGTCGAACAGAGTGAGTGATCGGATCGCCACATCTAGTGCGTAGTACATATTTATCGATGTTTGCTCATTATTACCTCTTTTATTGAAAATATTATTATTAGTTAGTGATATCTTCATCAAATGGTGTAATATTAAGACCGAAATGGACAATGATGCATAGAAACCAAAATATAGTTGAAGAACAAAGTAAGTTAAATTAATATTGTCGTTTCTCTTTAATAAACAAATTAACTAACAATACTGAGTTGAGATGTTACATATTATTTTGAAATAAGTTCATAACAAGAAATCTTTTAATAACGCTCTTATTTTTGGTTGTTTTGGAGATCAATTTCCAAGGACATACGATTTATAATTACTTATTTAAAATACTCCATATATTCAGAATACAGAAGATTCAGTAATAACTCTAAATTGATTCTGAATCCTTTTATTCATATCACCACGAGTTATTTATGTAAAGTCCGTTCAACAAATCGCAATTAGCGTTCCAGGAACTGCGTGTTAGTAACACCCATGATGTTGGTAGACCTTGGTTCAAGCCTTAAAGGATTAAGATGTAATTATATTCCTCCATTTTTGAACAAATAAAAAATCTTGTTAGATACTCTTAATACTATGTAACATCTCTCCCAACAAAAATATTTCTATCTATAAAATTTAATCTAGCTAACGATTAACTTAACACAAACGTTTCTATGACAATATATTAGTATTTAGTTAAATTACTCATACAATTCATGTTTATATACCTAGTCATAATTATAGGTTGCGATGCGCCCTCTGTGTTTACGTCTTGACAACTTCTTGTAGTTATGACGACACTGAAACAAGAAAAAAAAGTCATTCTGGGTCCAAATAAAAACTATTTAGTCCGTCATGTATTTTTCTTTTGCCACATAAACAACTGCGAGTCGGACTCGCGCACAAAAGGTTACGTACCATTATCGCAAAAAAACGTCAACAAAATCATGTTTGTTATGGGATTGCCCCACTTTTTTTAGTATTTGTTGTTATAGCGGCAACAGAAATAAATCATCTGTGCAAATTTCAACTGTCTAGCTATCACGGTTCATGAGATACAGCCTGGTGACAGACGGGCAGACAGACAGACAGACGGATCGTGGAGTCTTAGTAATAGGGTCCCCATTTTACCCTTTGGGTACGGAACCCTAAAAATTACGACGATACAGTGCGTTGAAATATCGTGTGACGTCACGTCTTGCTATACTTTATACTGACAAGTGACGTCACAAGCCATCACTCCTGAACTTTGATGCGCTTTATCTTTGTAAATTTTTACTTATTTGATATAGCACAAAATACGTGTCCAATATTATTTGATAATCTCACTGACGGACTAAATAGAATTATCATTTTTCGACCCGGAAAAAAATCCCTATTAGGAAAGAAAGAGTAATATGACACTGCGAGTTTTCGCATGAGACTGTCTTCCTCACTAGATACTAAGGGTCGTAATACTCCTGACGAGAGACCAACTTTTCTTTTATGATGTTCCACCATCTGTGTCGGTCCTTGGTGACGTGGAGTGCATCGTGCAAGTTAGTGTTGGGCGTTGTACAGATTTGGTCAGACAACCTGTTCGGGCTCCGACCTCTCAGCCTCCTGCGTCGAACTTACCAGGTATCATCATCTGTTTGAGGTTATGACCTTCTTTTCGGGCAATGTGACCAAAGAATTCCAGAAATCTTCGCAGACAAGTGCTGGAGAGTCTGGCTTGGACGTGCCACGAGGGTCTCTTTTTGCTTCCCTGATCATTGTGACGAGTGATATATGATCAAATTAAGTGAAGTTCCAAAGGACTTAGGAAGGTCGAGTATACAGATTTTATTAGACAATTCGTAAAGAGCTTTTACCAGTAGGACTAACTAGAGCCTCGTGCTCTAGATGTGTATAGTGTAGAGCACTCGGCGCTATAGCGGCGCGGCCAGCAGCCCGCAGAACTGCAGCAGGGCTTCGCGCAGGGCTGCGCTGGCGCCGGCTGCGCGTGCGCTGGCGGCCAGGCGGACCAGTGCGGGGTAGAGACCTGGGGACGATATATGTTACGGGTATTGAGATACTAGGCAAGGTTGATGTGGCTTCAAAGGCTGCCCAATATAAAGGCGCGGTCCCATAGAGAGCTATTTATTAGTTTTGTAGTACAAGGAGAGCTAAACTGCAATTCAATCTATAAGGTTAGACTAAAATGACAATTATTATATTATATTTGTCTAGTTTGGGAGTTGAGGCAACTAGCTAATAGCTAATATCCACAGACATAAATCTAACTAGATAACGCGATTGTATGTTCTTCGCGTGCCAAAAAACGGATTAAAAGTACGATCAATGATCGTAATTTGAGCTTTTCATTTAGCATTATTGGCACCGGAAATCCACTGAAATCTAGAAAAATGCCTTTTTATGCCATATTGAGCTATAAAAAAGAATGTATAGAAAAAGTTGGCCGAGGCAATGGAAATGTTTTCTTTAACTGGTAAGTAAATTTGTTTTTAAATTGTTTGTTAAAAAGTGGCACGCTTGGTTTTCATACAGTTGAAGGGACTTGCGTTATCTATTTAGATTTATGTCTGTGCTAATATCTGTCAATGGGATCGTGTCCTAAGTGGGACTGGGCAGGACATGTCTGACAAGCTTTTGGTTTAAATAGCGCAGAACCAAAAGGTGGCCCTACGTCTCTATGGGCCCAGGAGTGGTACAGAATAGGGTTGCAAAAAGAAATGGCATGCATAATACGATGATGATGAAAATTTTCTTTCAAAAGTTACAAAGCCACACGATAATTTTACGGATAAAAATTTGAAAACAATGTTTAATCTTTTACATTAAGGGTCGATTTCACCAATGAAACTAATACAGCGTTCTAATTGGTAGTTTTTTGGCGGTCTCAACCAATCAGAACGCTGTATTTGCATAAACTGAGTTTAGTTGAACTAATCGCGATTAGTTTCATTGGTGAAATCGGCCCTTAATAAATAACTCCACGATGTTTAAGGCTATGTTTCAGAAGCTGTAACAACACTTACCTATTAACTTCTGCCACGCTACAGCGTCCACTTTGCCGGGGGGCGCCTTTTTCATGGACTCCGTGAGCGTCGCCACTGCTTTCAACACGAACGATATCTCTGATAGTTGGTGCCTGCAAAAAGACATTTATACTCTTCAACTGAACCTTTTGATATGCGAATTTATTTAAAAGCATATAGTTATTTCATGTGGCCTTGATGGAAAATTTAACAATCTTTATATATATAAATTGAGAAGGGGAAGGGGAAAAATCATAATAATCTATGTATTTAAAAAAAATAACAAATAGCTTGCAACCTTATTAAGGCGGTACCCCGAGCAAAACGACGCGCTAGCCGTTTTTTGTGCAGTTTTTAAGAGCTATCTACTCGTTATTTAAAAAGAAATATAAATTAATAAAAATACATTAAATTTCTACATAATATTGATTCCAAAATGGTAGTATACTTTTTTTAAGAAGTATATGTATCACTAATCTCCTCCCAAAAAAAAAAAAAGAGAAATAATGATTGATAGCATGCATCTCCTCGTAAAGACTTCATTAATTTTTTTTTGTACTAACACTAATGGATAGACAATTTGATGACGAACATTTTGTAACTTTTTTTATTCAGAAAGCCAATATTCGATTTTATAAGTATAATAAGCGTATTCACTACTGTAATTGATGCGCCACCAGTGCCGCTTGGGCACTAGGCATGCTCAAGATTTTTTGGTCAGGGTACAGCCTTAAGTGCCATACTGAAAACCTGTGGCAGAATTGGTGCAACCTTATTACGTGACTATCTATGAAGCTTTGATAAATTGTGCAAGGTTGTTTTTTGTTTAAGTTTTTTTTTTTGTAATATCTTCGACTGCTCGAAAGACGTTAGATAATAGTTAAACACAAGTTAAGCACAAATAAAGGAAAAATACCAAAAATTAATAGTGTTGAAAATTAAGGTAAATTTTGGTACTTACAAGTTTTCGAGAAAATCTTAATTTTCCCATATCTTTAAAACATAGCCACAAATAAAAATTATACCAATTTTATTATGGCGGTATAATGGGTAGGTACGGAACTCTCGACTCGCACTTGACAGGTTTTTTTACCACTATTTATATTTTCTTATTTTTTACTTTTTCGCTGTAAAAGAGCTTACCTTGGCAGTGGTTCTGTATTATCTTCGTCCTGCGTATATTTTGATATCACTTCCTGGAACCTGTCCAGTAAAGCTACTATCGCTAAGGGGTCCGTGTCGTCTGGAACAAACAATTGTCTTATTGGGTATTTAATTAATTAAACTATACTTACAAGTTGCCATAGCTTAGTAAATCATACGTTTTCGAAGCAGTGGCTCATTCATTATTACGAAAGAGCCACTGCTTCTAAATTTTTCATTGGCATAGTGGCGGAATTAGAGAATATTGAAGCCGAGAGGCATTCGATCTTCGAGTTTTCGAATCCAATTGTATTTCCTTTATCTGTATAGAAATGTGTGCATTACGTTGTGGAGAAAGGGGTCAATTTGATATTCATATTTAAGACATTTGCTTCGATTTAGACCCTAAGTCACATCACATCACATCATCAGCCTATTAATGTTCCCACTGCTGGGGCACAGGGCTGGGGCCTAAGTATATTTAATGAAATAATATTTATTTATGATATATTTATTTAATCCTTAACAGACATACATATTTTAACATAATATAAACAAATGAATATTCAGAAAAAATAACAAGCCTATATACAAATACAAAAGGGAGAGGGAAAAGGGCTCAAAGTGCATCAAAAAATTCGTCCACATTGATGTCAATGGGAAACGTGTCCAGAACGCTGGCAGCATTGCCACGTTGGATGGCAATGCTTATTCTCTGGCCGAAGAAATGACCAGCCCTCTGGTCATGTGTATGATATTCGATTGATTAACCCAGTTTAAATGTTCACAAGTAAAGACCTAAAAAGGCATGGCCCTCATTGTTAAGATTTAAAACTTACGCTAATAAATGTGGTCTGAATAGACAGAAGTGCTGTCTATTCAGACCACATTTATTTATTTAATATTTCATGCACACAAACGTACAGAGGCAGACTTAATGCTTTAGGCATTTTCAACCAGTCGACCTTTGGGTGATGTTGTAGTGACAAATAGTGGTAGGTGCAATATTGAAAGTTAAACGAATCAGGAAGGAGCTGGAGTAATCTGTGGACACAATCTTCCCCTTGTAAAGATTTTAAACAAATAAATACTCACTCTCTACTCCAGCGAAAGAATCAATATCTTCTAACATGGAGTACTGCAGGAGAGTCTCAAAGCACGTTCTCGCGAACTCTTCTCTCTCTTTCAATTCTTGTTCATTTTCTGTTGACAATTTTGTAAATTAATATTCACATGAGTCGCTGGTTATGATGTAAGGTCGTAAAGACATTGTTAATGACGAATAATAAATGACGAACATTCAGTTGATCGCTTATATTTGACACATTCACGTCATTTTTTTTTACAGCACTGTTATCTACTGAAAAGAAAGACTGGTTATTAAATTAGATAACTTTATTTCAGCCCAGATTTTTTACATCAGATTATTCGATGGTCCAGCAGATTAATTGGATCTGCCTTTTTTTGAGGAAATTCATTATAATTCCTTCTTCTTCCTTCGTTCTGCCCAAATGTCAACGAAGAGTTATTGAGGATTTCTAACGAAAAAAACCTTCAGTTCCTACCGCTTTCATGAGTTGGAGGAACGGAATATATTTCATACTTACGTATAGGTTGCGGCGGCTGCGTATGTAGTGATCCAGCTCTGATAAGCGCTAGCAATGCTCGTAAGTGTTGCGGAGGTAACCGCGGTCGAGCGCGTAGGGCCTGTTCGCGGACTGCTATTACTAGTTGCCGGGCTGCGCGGCCTCCGCCCACACTGAGGAGAAAAATTATAGTTGTAGTAAGGTAAACCACCCTATCGCTGGCACCCCTCCAGTTATTGGCACTTCTGAGTTTATAGGCCAAACATAAGAAAACTATAGAATATGCAAAGTTGGAATTATAGGATTTTATATAGCTTTTTTATAATTGAGAGACAATATATTTATAATTATTATTTCATTGGATGAAACCACTCTTAAAATAAAGATTAGAATATTTCCTTCGATGTCATTATAATTTTTGTATGCTTGTGCATTTTAATATGATTTTCTGGGCATTTGACTACGAAACTAGGGGACGCACTCTCTAAAAGTGCCAATAACTGGGTATCTTAGCCTATTTGTGTTTTTTTTAAGGCGTCTAACAAAATATTAGCTTTAAGGACATAGCGTGATGTTCTTTAGAAAGGTAATTAGGGTGCATACCCTAATTGCTTATCTGTTTTGACACCATGAAGCACACTCCTTTTATTTCATTTTGGTAACTCAACAGTATTCATTGCGTGTTTTACGCTGTCGAGACGGAAGAGAATTTCACAATGATGGTACAGGTGCAAGGACAGTGGTGGCCCAGTGGTATTGGCCCCGACCTACTTATCGTAGGTCGTGGGTTCGAACCCAGGCAGGCGCTTTTCTTTGTGTAAATTATTTTATCACCACTGCTCTGAAGGAAAACATCGTGAGGTAACCGGCATGCCCTAGAACCAAAAAATCGAAGACATGTGACATCCACCAACCCGCACTGGGCCCGCGTGGTGTATTACGGCCCATTCCTTCTCTCACAGAGAGGTGGCCTGTGCCCGAGCTGTGAGAACATTAAAAGGCTGATGATGATGATAACAGGCGTGCGTGTTTGACTATAGGTATGAACGTTAAAGAAGCAAAAGGAGTATGTAAGAATTGTAACAGGTGGCGTTTTGTAGTATCTGCCTGCTTCAAATATATTGAAAAAATCTACTTCATCTTTTTTTTTTTATTCTGTAGGTGCTTGACCACTACCTCACCTGATGAAAAGCGATGATGTAGTCGACGGTGAAGCACGCTTGCCTAGAAAATACCCTATTCACTCTTGACTTAAAGACTCCTATATTGTAGCTATCGGGAAACACAGACTCGGGCAGGGAATTCCACTCCTTAGCTGTATAATAAAAGTGTCCCCAAAACGTTTCATACTAAGTAATGCGGCAATTTTAGTTTTATCGAATGATAAAAATCGATTTACATTATCTACTCATATGTATTTATGTGCGTGTAGCCGAACGTGATCAATGTCAAGTAATGCTACGACAGGGGATTCCCCACAACACCAAACACAAAAAGTATCATATTTGCATCGCTAGCTAATTTTGGAATTGTTGCTCTGTATACACATTATTTTAACTAATTTAAAACTATACAAACCGTGCAGAACTCTTACAAAAAATATATGTTGATACCATAACATACTTCTTACACTTACCCTTGCAATCACACTTCCATCAATCGCGCACAATGATTCCATCTAAATCTTCCCAACGTATACTCCCAAAACGTGCTTTTAGACTCAACCGTACCAGCTAGGCTATTTTCAGTTAAAGCCTGACCGTGAAAACTTAAGCAAAAAAAAAATATTCAAATCACCTCTTAAAACCCTTTACTTTGATACCCCACACGATGTGTTTGGAAGAAAAAAAATTTGGGCCCCCACAATATGGCATCCAAAAGCCGCCATTTTTCTATTGTCCAATTTTAATGCAGCCTATGACACTCGCAGGGTTAAGACAAATCGATTGACGTATGAATCATCAAAATCGGCCAAGGCGTTTGGTCTCTGGAACGCCATATAGGAACAAACATACATACATACTTACATACATAGACTGATAAACACATTACCCTCCTTCGGCAGTCGGGTAAAAAGAGCGTGGAGGGAAATCTATTATTCCGGAGAAGGTATTAACGCTCACTTTCTTTTTTTTTGTCTTGCCATTACTTTCCCACTGCTGGGGACTGCTGGCTCTTTCTGGGCCGGCCTCGACGGCACCTTCGTCTTCAGGAACCCACTGAGACTCTTGCCCAGCGGTCAATTTGCATGCTACTAACGTGACCCGCCCAAAACCATTTGAGCCTTACAGCCTTTTTGTCTATTATGCACGTTAAGCCACTTTCAATTCACTTACTTTCTTACGATAAGGTTAACAGAATAGCACTAAAGGTCACATCATGTAACCATTTTTACTCCTTACTGTTGGCCTCACATAAAAAATATAAATACACTAAAGTCGTACCTAATAAGTTTGCCGGCCTCCAGCCCCAACTTGGCGGCTGCTGCGAATAATTTGTTAGCACTCATGATGGCACTAAGGAACTGATTGAAAACGAAGAAATTGCTCAAGAAATAGAGCAACTACTTATCAATTCCTTCATCCTATCAGTGTACTGCAGATTAATATTATGCGCATTCAGATAATGTAATAAATTGGTTTAATATATTTCTAGATATCGGTGATTACCCGTTTAGATAGCACGACGCCAACACCAATCGAAATCGATAAGGGGAATCCCCGTGATATTTGCTCGGCGCAGAGGCACGTGATGAGCTTGCAAATACTACGTAGCGACATCTATGTCGCCACATACGAACTTATTAAAAAAATCCTACATCGCGCAAACATCGTTTTCGGCGCGATTTGAACGTATACAACAGCCTTACAACGACCGTTAGGCAGTTTACCAGACACAACACCCTTCTGGTCGGAGGATCCTCCCTTTTCAATGAACGTTGTGGGACTTCACACCCAGCTCTGCACACCATAACTACAAGAGAGAGAAACCCACATGGAGACGAGGTGGAAGGTCAATCCCTCCGCTGGTGCATCTCACACTAATGGCGTCGTCCTAGAGAAAGCTGTGAATACTTATTTTATTTTTATTATGAAAGACATATTATGTCATGTCCAGGCAATCACTGTCCATTCCAGGTTGCCTGGAAGAGATCGCGGCAAGCGATATGGTCGCCCATTGTATATTTTTAGTTTAAAGTTTCTTTTGTTCCTGTATTTTCTGGTGTACTATAAAGTATAAATAAATAAATAACTTACGGTGGTTCAAACAGGAATGTTTCTAGCACTTTGGGTAACGTTTCCCAAAATTCTTTATATTCCTCAGGCTGCTCTCTCGCTAACGGCAAACCTGTACCTAATACCTGGAACAACCAACATATAAATAATTGTATACTGAACTGGGCTTGTAGGATTTTGAAGAGAATGTAATGATTATACATTATAGAAATACAAGAATACAGAATTCGAGATCAAATACAGTAATGCTTAATATCGAATTTAAAAAGAGAAAGTACTTAAGGGAATACTTAGTCTTGATATCTGTTGATAAGGGTTAAAATTCATGTGACTAACCCGCAGTTTCCAAGCTCAAAATTATCGGAGAATTAATGTGACAAATTGTCAAGCACGCGTTATCTGCTGTGATTGGCTGTTGAAAACTCATTTTACCAATCACAGCAGTCGCATTAATTCTGCGATAATTTTGATCTGGGAAACTGGGGTTAGGCCCGTATTCCAGCCGCATTTACTTATGCTCCACTCAAATTCAAAATTGGCAGTTATGATTAGTTGTAGTTGGGCATATGATTCTTCAGCTTAACATATATGTGTACTCAATAGAGCAAGATCCCAGACGCCCCAGATGTTACTGAATCTTTTTATACAAAATGTGTGGGAAGTATTGATTAGTTTTAGTTTGTACTTTGAACGGCCGACGGCCAATTAAATGGTAATATTCAACGCGTAATTAGTAATTAATTGAAACACATTGTCGGCACTATACATCTTTTGTAAGTTAACAATTTTCTGGAGAATTATATTAATTGTATATGACAGTTCGATGACAAAAAAAAATACAATAGTCTCATTGCTGGTCGCTGACCTTGAGTGAGGTTTTACTCACAAGACTGAAATTTGATCACAGTTTCATTAATAGGTGTCAATGATGATAACAAAAGTCCAAGTTAGCTAAGTATGCGTATGGTCAAAGTACATTCTAACACTATTCAATCAATATCCCAATTCCACTGATTTTGCGAAAAAAAAAATCGGTAGCGTTTGGGGCGTCTGGGATCTTGGACTTGAGCACGTCACTGTAAAAAAAAAAAACAAAACAACCAATCACTACTTTCCATTTTTGATTGAGCATAAAATTAAAATAAAATTAAATAAAGTAAGAATGTTCACAAAAATGCATGAGTTGTTGCTGTGGGAATACCGGCCTAAAGAAAGTGTGAAATATGACATTTCTAGAAAGCGGATACCTACAATCTGAGTCAATAGGAATGCAGGAGTCAATGAAAACAAAACATTGATTAGGATTTTAATTTTGATACCAATTTATTGGATTCATACAAAGCATTGTTTTTTATAATGCTTTAATAATATATATAAAAGAAAGACGGGTTTGTTACAACACTTATAACTCGAGATCTGCCGGACCAATTTGCATGGTTTTTGATTCGTTGGATTTGTCTCCGCCCCGAATAGCAGAATACATCTTAAAAACGTAGGGTAGGTAGGGTAGGTAGGGTATGTAGGGTATGTAGGGTAGGTAGGATAGGTAGGGTAGGTAGGGTAGGTAGGGTAGGTAGGGTAGGTAGGGTAGGTAGGGTGTAGGTAGGGTAGGTAGGGTGTAGGTAGGGTAGGTAGGGTAGGTAGGGTAGGTAGGGTAGATAGGGTAGGTAGGGTAGGTAGGGTAGGTAGGGTAGGTAGGGTAGGTAGGGTAGGTAGGGTAGGTAGGGTAGGTAGGGTAGGTAGGGTAGGTAGGGTAGGTAGGGTAGGTAGGGTAGGTAGGGTAGGTAGGGTAGGTAGGGTAGGTAGGGTAGGTAGGGTAGGTAGGGTAGGTAGGGTAGGTAGGGTAGGTAGGGTAGGTAGGGTAGGTAGGGTAGGTAGGGTAGGTAGGGTAGGTAGGGTAGGTAGGGTAGGTAGGGTAGGTAGGGTAGGTAGGGTAGGTAGGGTAGGTAGGGTAGGTAGGGTAGGTAGGGTAGGTAGGGTAGGTAGGGTAGGTAGGGTAGGTAGGGTAGGTAGGGTAGGTAGGGTAGGTAGGTAGCCAGATGACGGGAGCGAAGCCGCGTGGGTCAGCTAGTTCTTTAATATATTGGAGTACCTACTAAAATGCTGCAAGCAACTTTTAAATAGCGTGCATGCCTGTTCACCTCATTTGACGGTACCGAATTGATAGAGATGTATAGAATAAGACAGTTTGTGCTGAAATAAATAACTAGTACTTTAGATAAGAATAGAAGGATGAAGATGATGATGAATGGATGTCCGAGTAAAATTGTATAACTTTACCTGTAATAAAAGTGATGAGATTTGTGCGACCTCGTCCATTTGTTCTGCTGATTTGCGTCGCTTGTCTTGTCCGTATTTCTGTACTGCTGTGTGTAGTGCCTAGAAGTTAGTACAGTCATGTCAATAAATGCTATTAAACTTGTAAATTGCCAGAATTTGTAAAGTTGATCATATTCAAGTTCGATTTGTTCGTCAGGTTTTTAGTACCACCCTCGAGGAATAAGGTCGTTGGTTCGAGCCCAGGTTGGCGCTTTACTTTGTGTAAATTATTTCTTCACCACTGCTCTCAAAATAGTAAAGGAAAACATCGTGAGCAAACCGGCATGTCCTAGAATCAATAATTCGAAGACATGTGACATCCACCAACCCGCACTGGTCCAGTGTGGTGGATTACGGCCCATTCCTTCTCACAGAATGGAGGCCTGTTTCCCAGCAGTGGGAACATTAATAGGCTGATGATGTGATGTGATATTTAATTATTTCTGTCTGTCTTTCGCCCGGTACAATTTGTACAGATGTGATTGTTGTGTATAATGAAATTTCGATAAGATATAAAAATTGTTTGGAAATGAATAAATGGAATTGCGTTTCTAGTTATTGCCGCAATTGCTCGTAAAAGTGTACAATGATTTATTTCCATTACATAAAATTTTCAATAGCTTGTTATAAGACGACGAGGTTTACTGGAAATTATTACCTAAATAGACAAACAGTTAATTTCCCTGTCATTGCTCACCAGTAACAAATGCGGTAAGACGTCCCGTGCAGCCTCCGGTGCGGCGCGGTACAGCGCAGCGGCCGCAGCCAGGCAGCGCGGCGCGGCGCCGCCCGGCCGTGAGCTGCACGACGCTGCGAGGGATGTTAGTGCGTTGAACAGTGCTGGTAGGAGCTCGTGGCGTTGGAGGGCTTCCTGAGGATATCAAACATAATATTTTGACGATTTTAATCTCGGATAAACAACGGTTCGATTAAATATCATATCGTCTTTTAAAACCTTACATCTTGAAAAAATTCAATTATTATATTTTTGGACCGAAGTTCCTTATTTGCGAAAGGGAGCTAGACGGAAAAAATTAAGACCAAAAGTTGTAACGACACTTTTTGCTATAGTTGTAAGCCGTGCGGCGTGCGCGAAAAAAACAATAAAATAATAACAATAATGAATCCTGACAGTGTTTCAAAAATATCCATATATATATATATAGATATGGATATGGATATTTTTTATTATTTATTATGTTATTTTTTATTATTATTTTTTATGACGTTTACGAAAGAATAGAAAGACAGAGTGAATGTATATGTAGTGTGTGTATGTATATGTACAATTTATTTTTGTTTCATTAGCGCATCAACTAAAACTTCGTTCCATCCGGGTGTCCCTTGACACCTCACAAGTTTTTTTATTATAAAAATCTTCTGCCAAACTGCAGGACAGTTTGACGGCAGTGTTTTCGTGAATACAGCTCGTAGTTAAAACAAAATTATTACATTATAAAGGGAACACATAGTTTTATTATGGATACATCTAAGGGTCAGTACATCGCCTTGTATTTTTAGTGCGCCGTATGCTTACACAGACGGACAGACGGACGTACGCCATGTCCAAATGCACACATACTCGAGCTACCTCACAGACATACGTCTAACTAGATAACGCAAGTCCTTCCGTCAGTTAGAAAACCTTCACAAAGAATTTAAAAACAAATTTACTTACCAATGAAAGAAAACATTTCCAATGTCTCTGCCAACTTTTTCTATACAGTCTTTACAGCACAATATGGCATAAAAAAGCATTTTGCTAGATTTCGGTGGATTGCCGGTGCTGATAATGCTAAATAAAAAGCTCAAATTACAATCATTGAACGTTATTTTAGTCCATTTTGTAGCACGCGAAGTTCATACAATCGCGTCATCTAGTTAGATTTATGTCTGTGAGTTTTCCAGTTTGATACGTCCCAACCAAACTTAGTTATCCGTAATGAATCATTCAAAGCTTACATAATTCTCGAGTATGATCAAACGCATGCTTACAAGAAATCATCACATACATTTTGAACTCTATTTCAATAGTGATTTGGTTACTTTTTATCAATGAAAAATACCTCAATTCAGTGCTCAGTAGTTATCCTTCGAAAGCAGCACGCCCGTTTTTTCAAAATACCTCTATTTAATAGATCAATATCTATCCTATATTTCTCCTCTGGCAATGAAAAGGGAGGATCCTCCGACCAGACGGGTACAATAGTCACAACGGATCTTTGTGTCTCTAAAGCTGTCTCTGTCAACCATTGCACAAGAAACAGTTTGTCATCGAGTATACTGCATAGAGCAAGCGAGATAGAACGATGAGACAATCGTAAGCGAGGGAAAGAAACAGTTATACAATACTATCTTCACCTTCAACATTGACACAAAAATCGCAACTGCGCAGGGTCATGCAGCCAATTCAGGATTCAAAGATCCGTTGTGAGATTTATAACGCGTCTCGTAGGCATCTGATGGGTATCTGAACAAAGGTTAACATCGAGTTGTTCTATATGTTCAAATCGCACGCAGAAGTTTGATTGCGCGTTAAAAAAATGTGTGACGTCATGTCTTTTTCGTAGTTCACAAAAGATAATCCTACCTTATGAACTATATCCAAACAATGTAACGCGTGTAAGCTGACAGGGGCCGCAGCAGATAGAGAATCCAACGCTGATGCTGCGGCTGATGGTTCCGTACTGCACACGTGGGATAGACAGGAGCCTAGTTTTGTTACGTCAGCTGGGGTGAACCTGGAAAGATTAAGTTAACCTTTATCATAGTCGAGGTGAGTGAAAATCTAATGACCAAAATACAAAATACAACCCCCGACACATTTATCTTGCGAAAACACCCCGATTCAAACAGTAAAATGCCCATAACTTTTGAACTGCTAAACCGATTTTATTCAAATATAGCTAAGAACACTTTCGACAAAATCACCTTTCAAACAAAAAAACTAAATCAAAATCGGTTCATCCGTTTAGGCGCTATGATGCCACAGACAGACACACAGATACACAGCTACACACGTGAAACTCATAACACCCCTCTTTTTCCGGCGGGGGTTAAAAACAGAACAGAACGTTTTGGTATTGATTTGGTGATTTGGTTGGTGGATGTCACATGTCTTCGAATTTTTGGTTCTAGGACTTGCCGGTTTCCTCACGATGTTTTCCTTCACCGTTTTGAGAGCAGTGGTGAAGAAATAATTTACACAAAGTAAAGCGCCTGCCTGGGCTCGAACCCACGACCTACAACTTGTAAGTCGCGGCCGATACCACTGGGCCACCACTGCTCTCACGTGCGTGTCTACTACTAGATAATTATGTTGACATTGATTGTCTACGATGTGAGATTTCGAAACAATTTTCAACGTTAGCAATTAACCAATATTTTTATAAAAAACTATACAATCTCTTTAAATCATACACTTTAGATTTTGGAAGTTTGTGAAATAGGATAACACATTAAATTTGACTTTATAAACAACAATGTAATTTATAAACTCACGTGGGTCGTATATGCTGAAAGATGAGCGGGAAGATCTGCACCAAAGTCGTGAGGAAGTTCAGTGACGGCGCGTATACTTCTACTGGCTTACCGTCTTCTGATGCTGAGGAGGAAATTGACGTGTTTAGTGTTCAGGAAGGAGACCAAAAACTAAAAAAAGTCTTGGGGAGTTAGAAGATCAAGTTGATAAAGCAGAAAAATAAGTTCTTGCAAAACTTTTAACCTTTAAGATTCTCAACAAAATGTTATTTTAGCAATAGGGAATATGACCAGTTATTGGCACTTTTTGAGTGTGCCTCCCCTGGCTCCGTAATCAAATGGCTTCGTTGCAGAATGTTGCTTTTGCAAAATATACCCTAGTCGCAAAATTTCGCTTTCGCGAAATGTCCCCAAGTTGCTAAATGTTCCTTTCGCAGAATTTTCGTCACCTTCCTTCTCAGGGTCTTAAACTATCTCCATGCCAAAGGTGAATGGCAGATTTTGTACCGCATACTTTTTCTGTTGTTCGGTTATAGAATTTGTACCACTTATTATGTCAACTAAGCCATTTATTTGCATGTAAGTTTACTATTTTTAAAACTTCGGATTAATTAATAACATCAATCTAAAGATTTTAATATATAAACGTTATAAAATCGTCCGCTAAACGCAGTTATGTTATTAGAAATTGTCTTACGTAAATAACACAAATATTGAATTGATAATTAATTACTTAGAAATAGAAATAACATTAAATATAATCAAACTCATCATTATCAAAATGTTGCAGTCCGCTGCTGGATATAGGTATCTCCTAATGCCCTGAGTAGGTACGATCCGCACCTCAATCTACCTACTTAATGGTAAGTAAAACACTACAAAGATAGCAATAAATAATTTACTTAACACATAATGCAACATTTACCTATATGCAACAATCTACATTGGTACACTAGTACAAACCTTAAAAAATAAAAGTGGTTATAACATTTACGTCCCAAGTTTAAAAAATCTAAGAATTTAAAAAGGGATTATCTATCATATTAACTACCAAATAAAACCAAAAATATCCCAAAACACGAAATTTCTATTAGCGGTACGAAACTCCCATACAAGCCTGCCGTTCGCCTTTAACCTAAATTGGTTCAGTAGATCCAGAGATTACCCCCTACAACCACACAAACTTTACCTCTTTATAATATGAGTAAAGATAACACAAAATGGAAATTCTGCGTGCGAAAGGGACATTTAGCGACTAGGGGACATTTTTCGAAAAGGGACATTTTGCGAACGGCCGTTGTGCGAAAGGGACATTCTGCGACGAACCCAATCAAATGACCAGGAAATCACATTGAAATGCATACAAAAATGATAATGACATCGAAGGAAATATCCTAATATTTATTATAAGAGTTGTTTCATCCAGTGAAATTGTAATTATAGGTACATATATTTTCACATATTTTTATAAAATATATAAAAAAATCTATCTAAAGTCTTGGCATAGAAATGCCAACATTGCGTAATTCATCGTTTTCCTATTTTTGTCTATAAACTCAGAAGTGGCAATAACAGAACGTGTGCCAGCGATAGGGTGGTTTACACAAGTTCTGTAAGAATAATTAATTGCAAAATTATGTGCGCTAAAGTAATATTAGACGTATAAGGTATTTGAGACAAAGAGTAAATTAATTAAACTTACGGGGAGGGTCGGATGGCGAAGCAGCCGCTATGTTACTCCAAGCAGCCCACGCGGCGGCCCACACTCTTCTCTGTAGAGAAGCCTCCACTTCGGTAGCTCGGCCCGCTGCTGATACCACTTCTTGGAATGATTTGAGGGCACCTACTGACACCTGAGGTACAGAATAAGAGGTTTGAGTTAAATTGTTCATAAAAGTTGCCGTTTTGGGAAGAAATTAGAGACAAATTGGTCGATCACTTGAAATAATTGTACCATATCCAGATGAGCTGCGTTTAAAAATTTCAAGGATCTTTAAATGTCAAGCGTGACCAATGGCTTAAGCTAGGAACAAATTATCGGACACAGTGCGTGCGAAGTTATAAATAAAAATGGAAGAAAAACTTATCGAATGATGATAATGAATGATTGCAGCAGAGATCTTCGTTGAATAAGCTATATTGTCTATGGAATAAGCGCTCGGACACGTCCGCAAACCGCGGCCCTAACGACTGTGCACACATATCAGTCGCGTCCGATAATTTGTTACCAGCTTTAGCATGCATTCCGGAGTCTCGATATCAAATACACAAAATCTTCTCACCTCATGACTCCTCCTGAGCGCGAAGTCAGTGATATAGTCCAGTAATGCTGTCCAGGACCTGTTGAAGTCTCCCACCGTCGTCAGCAGCTGGAAGCGGGAGTGGAACACTCGGGACACGCCTGATAGAGTCAGCACCTGGATGAATAGGACATCGGTTTAAAAAAAAAAAAATATAGAAAAATAAGACTGCCTTTTTTTTTAAGTCGGTTAAGAGTAACTCATCTGAATATAGTTTATTACATTAGAATTCAAAAGCACTTTATTTAGACTGGTACTTTATCCCAAAAATAAGTCACACCGCAGATAATATAATACTAGCATACAGATGCCTCATCCCATACAAAGAAACCGTGCCACGTAACTAGCGTTTTTCATCTGATTATACCGATTATTTTTTGTAAATTGATCGCGTTCGGTTCCGTTCCACGGCGATAGATAGATCACTACCTAATAATCAATCGATATCGATAGAGAAGTGGTTTTTATTTTTACATAAGTACAATTTTTTTTGTCGCCTCTTACTTTATTTCTAACTAGCTGTTCCCCGCGGCTTCGCTCCCGTGGACCACCCCACAGGACCCGTTTTCGGGATAAAAAAAATAGCCTATGTCACTCAGGAATAATGTAGCTTTCTATTGGTGAAAGAATTTTTAAAATCGGTCCATTAGTTTCGGACCCTATTCGGTACAAACAAACAAACAAAAAATCTTTCCTCTTTATCATATTGGTATAGATATTAGTTTGTAAATAATAATATCGATAGATAAATCAAATAATCAGTACAGTACGTCAGGACAGTTTCTTTGTATGGGATGAGACCCCACGGTCACACTAAATAACTTGTCCAGTGTCCTTTCTTTGGTATAGTTGGTCGAATCGTTGAGCTTCTTAAATTCTGAGTTGAGCTGCTCGGTTATTGACAAATGCGTGCACTGACTGGACAGGTCCACTCAATCAGGCTGGTTCTTTCCTCAAAAGACCATTTCAGACATATGTCTACATGGTCTTCACATGATCTAACTCATGTGTGTACTTTAAAATAGACTGTGACCGCTGAGTTTGTTTCGGTCTTTCTTCTCAGAGTAGTCAGATAGGAAACGCCGACCTCATCTAGTTTAAAAAAATATGATCGACATGTAAAAGTGTTTATATAAACCAACTTACAGAAATATAATCGTTTATCAAACCTGTGTTTCTGCCCACTGCTTCTGCGCCGTGTTTCTCGTGTGATGTATTAAAATATGGTCACCGGTATCCACTTTCTCTGAACTTGCTATGTTTGATTGCTTTTGAACCTAAAAATAAGAAGATTGGTATTTAAGTTAGCAATATTTAATAAAAAGTCACTGTGTCTTGTGTCACACTCAGTCAAGCACTACTTTTTAGGGTTCCGTACCCAAAGGGTAAAAACGGGACCCTATTACTATCTGTCTGTCTGTCACCAGGCCATATCTCATGAACCGTGACAGTTAAAATTTTCACAGATGATACTAAAAACAGAATAAAATAAATATTCAAGTGGGGCTCCCATACAACAAACGTGATCGTTTTGCCGTTTTTTGCGATAATGGTACGAAACCCTTCGTCCGCGAGTCCGATTCGCACTTTGCCGGTTTTTAATATTGATTCTTAGGATAACTAAAGAAAATACATAAAGGAGATGTTCCAGAAATGTATGGAGCCTGGGCCAGCTCTATGTACACTTTAAGTAAAAATTGTTGTATATTATACTAACTGTTTTTTATTGTTAATTTTCTTTAATTTCACTTCGTTTCAATGTAAACTCAAATTAACTTTGTCAAGTAGAGCAACACAATTTACAAGTAAACATGGCGTGTCAGATCAGCAGTAGGCGAAACATGTCATTTTGACAATGACAGTATGCGAAGAATGACATTTTGACAATGGCAGTATGCGCAGAATGTCATTTTGACAATGACATTTGTTTGACGTGTCATCGTATTATCTGCGTCAATAAAAAATAACACTAATTCAATTGCAATAGAGAAGCAATCAAGTAATGTCCGTAGTAGTAAAACAATCCCTAAAAACTCCGAAACATATCCAATTCAAAGTCAAAGCAAAGAAAGACTCAAAGAAGTCACTTCTTAAAACTGTAATAAAATAATAAATAATAATAATAAATCTTTATTCAGATATTACAAAAGGTAAAAAACAGTTTAAATATTAGATAACTAATGTAGGTATAATAATGTAAGATGCCTGTACTAGGTAATCCTGTATCACAGGCTGTAGGAGCTCTAAATATATGCTTATCGTAGGACATCAGAATTTTAACAATAATTAACATAATATATGAAGTCTAAAAATAGTGGCAAGATTGTATAAGTTTGGAAATTAATTTTAATTTACTTAAAACTATAAACATAAAACAAAATTACTAGGTCATAATATTACTTAATGTCTTATGTAACTATATTGCAAAAAAGTGCACTTTGATTACACATAACTAAAGATTGAGAAATAATTGCTAAGCAGAATTGTGAAGTCAACATTGCAAAATTAAAACAAAGGCACTTAATTTTTGCAGCCAAAGACTAATGAGCTTAGCCAGCAACAAATTGATGGTTAGTAGGCCATTGCAGTGTCAGCCGCAGACGTTCAACTCGTGTGACGTTGAGTATGACGTACTAGACGCCCTCATAGTCGATAGAGTTGATGTGCCTGTATTCCGCTATTTTCCTAGCAGGGCACTCAGGGTCTCCCGTTTTGTGATTGTTGGGCTTTTTAAATCGCGAACAAGTTGCGCATTTCGATGAGTCCGCTTTCTTAGTGCAATCAGACACCGAGTGTCCAGCTTCACCGCAGTGAGCACACACAGAGTTGACCTCTCTGCATGTTTTTGCTGCATGACCATATAATTGGCATTTGTAGCATCTGGTAACCAGAGTGAAGTCCCTAACAGGGCAGGACGTCCAATTTATAAACAGCCTTGATGTGGAAATTAGGGCTTTACGTATATTGGCTGGAATTTCAATAATCTAATTACAGCTCGACGCATCTTTCCTTCCAGATTTGTGGCTTAATTTAACAGAGTCCAAAAAGGACTCCATGGACATCTCTGGCAACTTGTCGGGTATGTTCTGTTCGTAAATGCACCTAAAGACTTCAGTTTCAGCCAGGGAAGACGGCACTCCTACAATCACGATCCGTGGTTTGCGCTTGTTGGGCTCATCGGCGGTTAGTCCAGATGTAGAAAGCTGGACGGCGTTCTTGATTTTCTCGGCGTCTTGCTTGGTCTTTGTGCTAATAATAACACCTCCATTTTTGGTCTTGCGGTCACCTCGTACATGCAGCTTCATTTGATCAGGTCGGTTTGTTTTTGTTACTCGTGTACCCTTCTTCAAATTAATTTGTAAGTATTTTTATGGAATTCCTCTATTTGTTTCCTATTTATCTATGTAGTGTACATAGTGATGGCCCAAAATCGAACATCTCCTTTTAGGAATGTAATCAATATCAGAATGAACTAAAAAACCCTAAAATAATGAAATCTCCTTAGTATATGATCTGATATCCTAAATACTTGAATAATAATTACCTGTTCTAACATCGGGAACAACACAGCCAACAAGGCTCTCCAAGCTGGCTTGCTGAGTAGGGTCCCGTGGGCACCTATACAGCTGAATAACGTTTGGCTAGCGGCACGACGCACTGGAGCGCGGGGTTCCGTGCATAGTTCACCTGAAGAAAAAAGGAGATGTAGATTTCTTGCAAGACGAAGAATTTTAATGGACATTTTTTGTATGGTCTTTGTGCGAAACCGCCAGCTAATAACATGGTTTGGGGTAGACTAGAACTACCATGCTTATCAAAACAGCCTGTTCGATCTTTTGCTTTGTCCTTTTTAGGGTTCCGTACCAAAATGATATAAAGGAACCCTTATGGTGCGACTCAGTCTGTCTGTCACAGCTGGATATCTCAAGAAATACTAATGTTATTAACGTGGAATTTGGAATATTTTTAGACAACGATTGGCCAACTATTTTGCAAATAAGAAAGTAAAAAATAGTATATTATGCAACTAGTGAATAAAAGACGGATTTAAAGCGAGGGCCATAGATGAATCCCGAGCAAGTGAAGGATTCTAACGACTGAATCACGACCGTAGGGAGTGATTCATGATGACTCGCTATGCTCGTGATTCAAGTGTTAGAATCATGAGCGATGCGAGTGATTCATGGCCCTCGATATAAATCCGTTTTATTCAAGAGTTGCATACTATATTTTATACTATGACTACGAGAAAAAGAAAGACTTAAGCACAAGGAATATTAATAAATACAAAATAAATGGTTTATTTCCTTAAAAATTTACAAAAAAATGTGAAACCCTGACCCCTGAGCTAGGTAACAGCTCCTGTGTTTCAGGGGCCGGTGATCACCTCGGTTACGTTACATATTTATAATTAATTAAACACCATTGTAATTAATATTAGAATTACAATCCAAATAAGTATTCAATAAATATCCTAGACTAAAATCAAAATCATTAGTTAAATCCTAAATATAAACAAACTCAAAATTAAAATCAACGATGGAGTTTGAAAGTCGAGAATTCTCTGCAAAAGAAGTTTGTATAGAGTATTTTTTGCGCAAGGAGGCGCAAGAAGGTTATATAGCATTGAGATGGAGGTCTAATACATTGGTGTGTTCCAAATTCAAACACCAAAACAGTGATTAAAAGTGCTTTTTATTCACTGTTTTCAGTGAATAAAATAAGCTTTTTAGAGGGGGAATGGTATAAAAAATGTTTTCTACATGGACTGAAATGGGTCTTTAAATTCGAAGTGTGGTTACTAGGGTATATGGGGTATCATATGAAAGATCGCTCATTGAACATTCTTATTTTTTTTTGCTTTTTTTAGGCCGCAATGTTTTCGACACTCCGAAGTTTGCATAGAGAAAAATCTGGCATTATTCTATGTAATAGAAGTTTATGTAAAGATTACAGGGAAAATAAAACGATGTCTTTATTTAGCAAACTTTATCAGAAATCATCAACAAGAAAATATATGATGAACGTATCCCTCGGTGCGCGAGTCCGACTCAATCTGACCGGTTTTTTAGGGTTCCGTAGCCAAATAGCAAAAAACGGAACCCTTATAGATTCGTCATGTCTGTCTGTCTGTCTGTCCGTCCGTATGTCACAGCCACTTTTTTCCGAAACTATAAGAACTATGCTGTTGAAACTTGGTAATTAGATGTATTCTGTGAACCGCATTAAGATTTTCACTCAAAATAGAAAAAAAAAACAATAAATTTTGGGGGTCCCCATACTTGAAACTGAAACTAAAAAAAAAATTACATCAAACCCATACGTGTGGGATATCTATGGATAGGTCTTTAAAAATGATATTGAGGTTTCTACTATAATTTTTTTCTAAACTGAATAGTTTGCGCGAGAGACACTTCCAAAGTGGTAAAATGTGTGTCCCCCCCCCCCCTGTAACTTCTAAAATAAGAGAATGATAAAACTAAAAAAAATATATGATGTACATTACTATGTAAACTACCACCGAAAATTGGTTTGAACAAGATCTAGTAAGTAGTTTTTTTGTAATACGTCATAAATCGTAAACCGCAATTTACCAAGTACGGAACCCTTCGTGCGCGAGTCCGACTCGCACTTGGCCGGTTTTTTAATTCACATAGAGCCTGTTTGGATCTAGATCAAGCGTTATTAAAAACGATGGAAGAACCTGCCCTACTTTTTTGAATATGTATAATAATAAATAATAATAATTGAAGGGGATTGAAATGAACTCCTCTTCTTTGAATCAATGAAATTATATTTCTTGCATTTACAAGGGTTAACATTTATAGGGTTTTTGAGACGCGTACATTTAGGCGTCGTGCGTGGTCGCTTGCTCGATGATTGCAGCGAAGTGTCGGCGTGTGGCGCGGCTCCGTCGCTCGCGTCGATGGCGCCCCGCTCCCCCGCAGATAGTGGTGTGCCGCGCGCGTCGTCGCACGCAGTACGGTTTTTTTGTGTTAAAGGCGGGTGCACATAATGGCGTGCACAATAATAATAATAAATTTATTTATTCAATTCAATTAATCAAGGTACAAAGAATGTGAAACAATTTTTATGATCTTAAGCTAACCAAAATTCTACAAGACGTCTGAGTCTGAACTAGATAACTTAATATCTGTATCCCAGACAACAGTGCTCTTCCGTTATACATTTAAAAGCTGATAAGTTCAATCCTGCATATACATTACCTATATTAAATTATACATAAACTAGGAGCAGACAAAAAATTAAATTTAAAGAACAATAAAAGTAAAGTGGTGAAGTGGTGACCTCCTTTTGTGTAGAGTGTGTGTGTATTGAGTGTATGTAGGAGGGTGAGTATGTGACCTTAATGTGGTACAATTATGAGGTTTTCAGTTTCGTCATAGGTCAGTTTATGAATGTACTCAAACACTTTATTCTTACAACTTCTGTTATTTAAAGCAAGTATGTCGATAAACTTATCAATCCTGTCATAGAGGTACGGACCTAAGAAACAGAAATATTTATTAACGAACGGGTGTTTAAACATGGATCTGTCAGTGCTGGCTACCGGTACTCGTCGCCTGGATGCTGTGGTTGGTTTTTTGAAGGTCGTTTTCTTATGTTGGATCAATACAGTGCACAGTATGAACAATTGACGAATAGAGAGGACCTCACAAGTTTGGTAAAGCTGATAAGTTGGAAACAAATATGGCCGAAAAGTGCTTACCTTGAGAATAGCTCTCTGGGCCACCTCAAGTGGTTTAAGTATGGTTTTTGGTGCACCACCCCATACAGAAATACAGTAAGACAGAATGGATTGACCGAGCGCCAGATACACTTGCCTCATCAACCTGGGACAAGCCACATTTCTCAGATTTTTGAAAACGTATATCAGTTTTCTAAGTCTAACAGTTACTAACTCTATATGCGGTTTAAAAGAGAGGTTGTTATCTATTGTTATTCCTAGATATTTTATGACGTTAGTCCTGACCAATGTCGGACACAGACAGATGCCACTGTTACAGCAGTTGTGTGCAGTTAAAGAGAGTGATGTAGGAGGTGAGTTAGAGTTGCGCATTGAAAACGTTATGTACTGTGTTTTATCAGCATTCAGTGTCAGCATGTAACTCCCCAACCAGTGGCACACGATATCCAAACCACGTTGAGCATCCTCATAGACCCGTGCCCACGTATCAGCCGAGAACAGAAGAACAGTGTCATCTGCATAAGAAATTATTTTTCCACCTACAGAAGTAAGTCCACAGAGTCCATTCAAGTACACAAGGAAGAGACTGGGCCCCAAAATACTACCCTGTGGTACACCAAAAGTGACCGGTAAGTCACTGCTAACAAGCTTATCAATTTTAACACATTGATAGCGACCCGAGAGATAATCTTCAAACAACTTTAGTTGCTTGCCTCTTACGCCCAACTCCTCCAACCTACTGAGGAGCAGTGGCACAGAGACCGTGTCAAAGGCCTTTGCCAGGTCCAAGAATATGCCAACAGTTTTTTTACCGGAATCAATATTCCTAACCACGTAATCTACAAGCTCGTGGACAGCATCACAAGTTGACTTGCCTGCCCTAAAACCATACTGATTATTTGAAAGAAGGTTGTTTTTTTCCATGTACTTGACTAATCTACTGTTGATGATTCGTTCCAAGAGCTTAGAGACCGCTGGGAGGATAGAGATGGGTCTGTAGTTGGTGACACGGTCTCTATCACCGGATTTATGGATTGGATGAACAACTGACTTTTTCAAAACAGAGGGGAATGTTCCTTCTTCCAAACACATGTTAAAAATATGGGTCAGAGCAGGGATAACCACATCTCTGTTTTCTTTAAGGAGATTATTTGGTATTGAATCCCACCCAGTGCAACAGACATTTTTAAGATTTAAAATCAGGCGCTCCACTTCTGATTCGTCCGTATCAAGCAATACAAAAGAGTTAAATGAACTATTCGATTTTGGACTAAAGGCAACGGAGTGTAGAGGATTTTGGCAACTGAAAGTCTTGTTAGCTAAAGATTTGCCCACCGTGGCAAAGAATTTGTTCACACCTTCAATCGATTGTGTTGGACAAGGAGTGTCTATTAGTTCTAAAGCGCCATTTTTTACTTTAGTTGTGTTCGTGATATTTTTTATTGCGTCCCATAACTTTTTATTATTTTTACCCGCCTGTTCCAACAAATTTTTATTATAAGCTATTCTAACTTTTCTCAATAAACCATTACAGAAATTTCTATATCTACTATATGTTAATTTAAGAAACTCATTTTCTGGTGATTGTTTCACTTTTTTGTGGAGCGCGTCCCTATGTCTCATACATCGTACCAGTCCTGGTGTTATCCACGGTTTGATAATTTTATTTCGTTTTGATAACTTTATCATGGCAGAGTTACGGATTATAGCATGCTGGATGGAATTGGTGAAGTATTCCATGGCAAAATTAGCGTCATTTGAGCCATAAATTGGCTCCCAGTCAATGCTGGCTAGGTCATTTTTTAATCCGCCCATATTTAACTTATTAACGCTGACATGAGCAAACGTTCTTTTTTGTTCATTATTGAGAGACAGTAGAACTGCCTCGTGATCCGTTATCGTAGATTGCAATACTAAGGTAAGAGCTGGAAATTTCGTTTTTAGTATCACGTGATCAAGACATGACTTGCCATGTCTTGTGGGCAACGTATGTGCTGGTAAAAGGCCATGATATGAGCACAAATTTAGGTACTCCATATAAAATCTAGAATCTTGACCGGGGCAGATGTTTATGTTAATATCTCCCATAATAGTTACATTTTTGAAAGAAGACAGCCCAGCTAAGATATTATCTAGTGAGTGGAGAAAATTCTCTAGGTTTTTGTGTGATGGAGATCTGTAAATAGCCAGAATTGCCATTTCAGTGCCAATCTTTATGATGAGACAATTACAATCCAGACAAGGTGGTTCGTCAATAACAACACTAAGAGTGGTTTTAACGTAAACAGTTACCCCGTCATTTTGGCTACACAATTTTTTCGTTGTATATGAGCAGTAACCGTCCAACCCAGGCACCGTAGGGCAGCAAGACAACCAGCACTCCGTCAGAACAACCACATCACACTCAAAACCAAGCCTACCCAGCATTATAACGAAATTATCAAAATTTCGAGACAAACTACGTATATTTTGAGTTATAACAGTGATACATTCCACGGGACGCGCTATAAGATGCTTGCAATCCTCAACATCACAAGACCGAGATTCCGAAACAGATACTTTATCTATTTCTGTAGCTAAATCATCCATTTGCGAAAACGAGTAGTAGCATATGACCAACTATAATAGAACTGATATTATGTTTACATGAGAGGAATGCGATATAGGTATTGTAGGTGTCACTGAGAGTGGTATAGTTAACAACATATATCCCTATGTAATAGCTGTAATATAGATTCCTGGTCATTTTTCTCTGATTACAATGATTTGCTGATGGTATAGTAGGTGTGATAAGCTTGTGTTCGAATGAGTCAATTAAAAACGAAAACCTCAGATAGATTTTTGAGTAGTGTAGAATTTGTAAGTAAAATAAACAGTTAAAAACATATAAAATAACAATCACGATTAAAACAGCATGCATCATAACAAGACAAATTGAGGGTCCTTGAAGAAAAATAACAATATAAGGTGTTGGTGTAAAATTACATACGAGTATAATTAACAATACTCGTAGTCATATTGTGCTGGCCTTCAGTTTAGTGAGATCAGCCTCCTCTTCAATGCGGACGTGTGCCATTCCTTCCCTTTTTCTTAAATATTTTTTTCCTTAAGATGTCCAGCAATACTTGTAGTCATTCGAACTTGAAAAATCTCTCGCAAGGAAGAATAGCCGCCTTCCCTTAGGGGTAAGACATTCCGAAATGTAAATTGGTTTGTGAGTGGTTTCACTGTTTTCTTGGCCTAATAACCTGGTATTTAGTTTATCGGTTTTCTCCTGTTGTGTAAGTTTCTTGAGATTACTAAGTAAGGTTTCTTTAGTGAGAACTGAAGTAAATTCAACGACAATGGGTTTAGTGACGCCCGGTTTTGCGAACGGGCGATACACATCTCTTATATCTGCCGTTTGTAATTTCAAGTTTAATGTGGTACCAATTTTCTTAATGGTATCAGAAAGTCGCTCTTTGGTCTCATTTCGAAATTTAGGAACATTTCTGATCTCTAGCTTGGTTGTGCACGACTGTTTTTCAAGATTTTCCAACTTATTTTCCAGTAATTTTATGTACGATATGTGTTCCTTACGTTCCTGTCTAAAATTTTCTAATTCTTTTTGCAACTCATCATATTTGGCAGATAAAGTCGACATAGATAAATTTATAGTATCGTTTTGTGTTTTAATTTCTGTCAAAGACGACTCTAAAATGTCTAGTCTGGTTCTTTGTTCCGAAGAAAATTTTGAGAACATATCACGGACTTCTTCCATGAAGGAACCTAAGTCATTTTCACGCTTTCTCTTCAAGCGTGCCGCATTAATGTTAGTCCGGGTTTCGGTGGGTTGCAGGTCTACGCTTTCGGAATCCGTCTCCGTTCCAATTTGATGCTTGGGTGGCACACGATTCATAGGCATTGTGGTTATTTAAATCTTACTAATAAAGTACTAGGATAGCAGCGGAGCACGGTGGTAGCAACCAGCTAGTGGTGAGAGCCGTACGGATGTAGTAGCGTAGCAAGTACCAGGAGCAAACTTACGTACCTCCCTTTGCGCAGTGATGAGCTTGCGCGCGCGCAGTTTATTTGTTGGTTCTCGTCACGCCCCTTTTGCCGGAATACAAGCAGCAGTAGGCGGTGATAGCGTTGGGGCGGAGCTATCACTGGTCAAGCGGTGACTCACTGCAGGTGAGTAACTGGGCAATCGATGTTGAAATAAGCTCTTCAATTTTATGCCCTCCTATTTTATGAACTTATTTAATTCGAGCGAAATTACAAATTTATGAATAAAAATAATAAATACTCAGTTGTTAAAAGCGTCTGAACTCCTCAGAGGTCCGGGGGGAAGATGTATACTCGGTGTATGTCTTTCTAGATTTAGCAAGAAGTGACAAATTTCGGGCACAGCCTATGTCCAGCAGCGGACTGTTGTCTTTCTGGACTTTGTTAGGATAAGTCCTTGGTTAGACGACGCGAAAGATTCCCGGCGGCCGCCTACCTGACTACGTGCGGCGACCACGCGGGGTCCGCGCTTCACGATATGTTAATGGCATATAATCATCAGCCTTTTAATGTTTCACAGGCTTCCTCTTTGTGAGAGAGGGAATGGGCCGTAATCCACCACGCGGGCCCAGTGCGGGTTGGTGGATGTCATGGATGTCGTCGAATTTTTGGTTCCAGAACATGCCGATTTTCTCACGATGTTTTCCTTCACCGTTTTGAGAGCAGTGGTGATGAAATAATTTAAACAAAATAAAGCTCCTGCCTCGGTTCGGACCCACAACCGAGTACCCCGAGGACCCACAACTTGTAAGTAGCGGCTGTTCCCAGTGGGCCGAGACTGCTAATGGCAATTATGTAACCGGGCGAATGTCGTGCGGTCACCGAGTCACGCGAACGCGGTTTGTTGCTGCGAATAAATTCATCTCATAAACGCGCCCTTAGGGTACTCACTAAGTCTGATGTAGAGACACATCCACAGTTTGTCTAGCGGCGGCAACTCGGCGTGGTTGGGCACTTCAGGACATACTGCCGTATCGTTGGCCAGGGCTGCTACCAACTTGTCCCGGTTGTGATATAGGTAGTCTGATATGTTCCACTGCGGAAGAAGAGTAAAAGTTTGAATTGTTGTTTGTATTTCATTATAAGTGTGGTTGGCTGCACAGCCTAGCTTCGCATGGTTGGCCAACCCTTAAATCGAAAAAACGAATAAAATCAGCCTCTCCATAGATTTTATGTTTACATAAAACGACCAAATAGATGGAGTAACTGATTTTCTTTTCAAAAGATCAATTTAGATCCCATGGCAACAGCTGTTTTAAATAATGGGGTCAATTCCCTCTTTATGCTATTTTCATTTACACCCAGCAGAATAAAAATAAAAAAGCTTCGATAGATTTTGCATGCCTAGATGTGCATAACCAATAATCAAAAATAATTTATTAAAATGTGTGAATTCACTTAAACCAAAAAGTACTAACTAATCAAGCCTAAAAATAACCCAGTCTTAAATATGGCATCGAAAAACTACTCCACATCGGTCGTTGTATGGCAGTGCTTATCCTTGAGGCTTGCTGAAATTAGTTCTACAGATACATTATTCAGTCGGTGGATAACTGGTATTATTACATTCTTACCATGAGTCCAACAGCAGTAAGACTAATATTCAACTCCTTGGTTTGCGTGGCGAAAGCGGCTGCAGCAGCTAGGACCTGTCGCAGGCACCTGGGACCAGCGCAGCCCAGCAGGTCTCCCGCTACCACTTGTGCGCACTGGAATGCTGAGCGGATCAACTGCTCGCTGTGGGACAAATAATAAGGCTGAATTAGGTTAATTAATAATAAGACTTGAGAAAACAAGAATTAAGGAGCGTCCTCACTGGGAGCATTCTTTCGTGAGCATTTGTAAACGAGCAATCGTAGGCGAGCAACAAATGCTCCCCAGCGAGCCCAGCATTCACGTTCGCGCAAAACTATGAACGTTCGAGTCGAACATTCCCTTGCGAGATTGGAGCATTCAAATACGATCTTGTTAAATGTCATTCATTCGATAATACGATTGACCAAGAAGGTCACAAACATTTAAGATCAAGGAACTGTTCCTTGCTTTACAAGTGGCCAGTAATATGCCTACATACATACTCATTCATTTCATTATCTGAGTACTCGCTTTCGAGCGTTTTATTTGCGTGAACATTCGAATGCGAGCCGTTTCCGCGAAAATCGTTGCAACGTCCACACCGGCCGAAGTTCCCGCTTGCGTGTAAGCTTTGTAACGCTCGGCTCAACGTCCAAAACACTCGAATATTCGACGTCGAATACTCATTACACGTGAATGCTCTCAGGTCGGACGTTCCTATAGACATGTTGAGGCTTTAAAAAACTTTTTAACAAAAAACAAACCGATTGCCAAAAAAAACACTGCAAAGCGAAAAATAACTTTCTTTTCCGAAGTCGGTGTCTTTGGTACCTACTGTTTTCCGTGTTTTCACACCGATTTCGGCAAAGAAAATTATTTTTCCCCTCGCAGTGTTTTTTTTGGAAGCCGGTTTGTTTTTTGTTAAAAACTTTTTTATTTGTCTTTTTTAGTTTTGATAGGTACCTCCAATTCCCATAAAATCATATATAGCCAAAGTACATCTCATGACGATTCCAATAAGCCCATAAACGACTAGGACACATTGTTTTAATTCGGAGTTCCAGTGCCTACCGCTTCATTATCAGATCAGTCCAATGGTACCATTTTCATGAATACTGTTTATTTATAAGTATTTGCTTCATCATAGTCGTTTAGCTATTCGAGATATTGTACACCCCATGACATACTTAGCATTAAGGAGATAGATGTATTGGCCATCTGTGGTCTTCTTCACCAGTTCCACTTCACCAAATGATACTTTCTGAGTGCAAATGTTGATGAAATATGATTGATGATTTCATTGTTGATGAAAATACCAAAATCGCTACATACATGCATATAATATTTGAGTAGTTCCCTCGATTTCTCCAAGATCCCATCATCAGATCCTGACCTGATGACTATGCGACCAATTGGGAAGTATACCCTTTCAAACATTAGAAGAATTTTTGAAATTTTGAGTAATCGGGAAACACATAAAAAAATATAAAAGATTCCGACGAATTGAGAACCTCCTCCTTTTTTTTGAAGTCGGTTGAAAACGCAGTCATCTAAGTTTAATTTTGCTAAGAAAACGGTGCTGTCATTTAACTGCTCCCCTAGGTCTATCAATCAAGGTTAAGCTTCACTTGCCGTGGTCTTCCATAGATATTGGGTGACCATTCATTTCATTACAGTTAACTGATGAAACTGACCTCGGTGAGCACGATAAACTGTCGGTCTTTCCTTTATTCGTAGATTTTTGACAGTAGTTATGGGTAACCCGTTAATTTGACAACTGGTTGAGGAGGTCGGATAGGCAGTCGCATGAAAAATACTGATTGTCAACTGCAGCGGTGATGAAATCCATATAGGTGATCCAGCACAGAGAATCAGGTACAATTACTTAACTAATGTTGAACTCACCCTAGATCGGGGCACACAGAGTCCTGAGGGTCAGGATAGGATAGTTTTCACCTGCTAAGTCCGCGGAAACGAAATGAGCGAGCGATAGCGTCCCGGTAAATTAGATTTGTGCCGCGTTTTTAGTGATGAGGCTATCAACCGTAGGAACTTATTTATTTATTATATGCTTTATTGTACACCTTAAAATACGTTTATAACAAATTCAAATCTTTTATTTGTAAAATATGGGTAGGTAAAATTACAAGAAACTTAAAATTACTACAAATACAATGGGCGGCCTTATCGCTTTCCGCGATCTCTTCCAGGCAACCTGGTATGGACAGTAATTGTCTGGACTTGAAGTGGGGTTGTCGTTGGTGTGACATTAACATAGTTAAATAATAATAAATTAATTTATTTGCAAACAAGTGTCACAGTTACATAAAAGCTCTGTCTCCTTAAATACTATAATTATAATAGACTAGTTGACCCGGCAAACTTTGTTTTGCCATAAAAACACCAAACATTTATCTACCCTACCTACCATACCCTACCCTACCCTACCCTACACTACACTACCCTATCCTACACTACTCTACCCTACACTACCCTACCCTACGCTACCCTACCCTACCCTACCTACCTACCTACCTACACTACACTACTCTACCTACCTACCCTATCCAACCAAACTTTTTTTTTTTTTTTTTTTTTTGCTTTTAAACCTTCCCTGTATTCTGTCGAATATAACAAAAAAAGAATTATTCAAATCGGTCCAGCCGTTCTCGAGTTTTAGCGAGACTAACGAACAGCATTTGATTTTTATATATATAGATACACAGATAAATACATATGCTACGTTAACTTACTAATTGTGATATTTAGTATCACTCGACTATTTTCAGTTGAGACCCTCACCTCACAACGCTACATTGCATCCGGTAAGACTGGAATCGAATCTACCCTAACAAAGTTGAGATAAGCTATGCAGACGATGACATACCTGTGGTGCGAGGAGATGGCTGAGATGATCTCCATCATCAGCGGCCAGGCTGCGCCGAGCTGGTCTCCTCGGGAGTGCAGGAGTCTTGCTGCACACTCTAGCTGCCTCGCTCTTACGTCACATTGACGAACATTGCATAGTTCTGATAGCGGCTCCAGGAGAAGACGTTCGCGTGCCTAGGAAAAGGTTAAATAGAGTCAAAATAGTAAATAAAGACGTTTCTTAAGGTTACACTAGTCGAAAATTCTTCCATACATACGTAGTCTAGCGATTACTCAACTGTTTGACGATGTCGTTCAAAATAAAAAATGATATCAATTTGTCTCATCATTATCTAGCCCTGTATGGAAACAAAAAAGTAAATAAAGATATATATTTTACAATGCATGTCCTCGAAAAGAGCGGTTTTCCAAGCAGCCAAACTGTGCGGAAAGTGTCACTTTTTTTCACTAGTGCTTTTTACTTTTCTGTACTTTTTTAATTTTTAACACCAACGTCAGCCCGACGCATAGAGTTTTTATTATTTGAGAAAAGTTTTAAAAATTTGTTATGTACAGATTATCATTCATATAAAAGGTAAAATAAAACTAATACTTTATTTTAGGCGTTTTTAATTATTCTAGATTTAGATTTTGATCAATAAATTAATTTTAAATATTAATTAAATATGTTTGGCAGAACGTATATTTTGCTCGTGCCTTATTGCGTTACGATGTGACAGCTATACGCACATGCGCAGTAGATATGCCCGAGGAACTATTAGTTAATCTGTGGATATGCTGAACGCGCTTGAATAAGCCCGCCATTTTAGTCATTTCATTTTATTATTTTTATTATTTCCTCGCACAATGCATAGTAAAATATTGTATGATACACGTACGTAAGATGATTTCCGACTCGTGTCGATTTATCCACTCACTCGCTTCGCTCGCTCGTGAATAAAAATGCCACTCATCGGAAATCACCTACCTTCCGCACTTGTAGCATAAATAACTATTAAAGTTATGAGCGTCGAAAGTTCCATATTTCAACACTAATTTTTGGGCGGAAATAAATATCATAAGAAGAAGGAAAATTGCAAAACGGGCTCCATACAAGGATAGATTAGTAATTCAACAATGCAAATAATTTTATTTTGAAAATATACATTTAGTCGTTTTTCATGATATCTATACTCCCAAAGGTCTGTTTATAAAATTTAACGCGCTCGTTTTCGTCCTAAATCATCATCCATTTCGATACAAATTTGCAAAAGTGCCAATTCGTACGCGAACTAGCTTCTTACTGCTCATCACAGCATCTATTTCATTCGCACGTGTTGTCGGATGAGATAGCATGCATCTTAACCTCGCGCACAAAATAGTTCGTGCCGATATCAACGTCTGACTTTAGTGCGGTGACATTTCTTTGATCAACACTCTTTAAAAAATAAAAAATAAACCGAATGCTTAAGAAGCGAACTAAAATGAAATAAACGGTCGGAGGATACATATTCCCAGGCTGGCTGACCAAAACTGATGTATCTTCGAACTGCACAGCATGATTTCCTTGAAGTCAACTCTTAAAACCCACTATTTTGATACCCCACACGATGGATTTGGAAGAAAAAGAAAATTGATACCCACAATATGGCGCTATAATTCTGCTATTTATCTATTTTCATGTAGCCAGTGACACTCGCAAGGTTAAGACGAATCAATTGATGTAAGAATCATTAAAATTCGCCAACGCTTTTGGTCTCTAGAACGCCATATAGAAACAAACATACATACATACAGACTGACAAACACATCCTCGGCAGTCGGGTAAAAATTAATCGCTAATAAAACAACTTCCAATAGGAAAAGGTTGCCATTGGCAGAATCTTTGACAGCAGTTTTAATTAAAAAGGCTTTCTGAAACCTGAGGTTACACCTGCCGGGCGAGCACGGCCTCTGTGATAGGCTTGCGTCACGCATTTTATCACGATATTTGCTCCCAAACTGTGATAAAAATATGTGACTCAAGCCTGTCACAGTAGGCCGTGCTCGCCCGCCTGACTAAGTTATTATGAGCCCTTACCTCTGTGACGAGTACTGGGTTGTTGTGATGGTATTGGAATGCGGCTTGTACCAAGTAAGTAATGGCTTCTACACCCCACTCTCGCATCCTTATGTGGGGATGTTGACATACCTGAGAAAATGCAAACAATATTCAGTTACATTAAAATAATAGGAACATAATGGAGCAAAGCTCCAAACTGACTCAAAATGAATGCACGGAATTGATGTTGCTTGTGAATAAATATTTTTGAAAAAAACTTACCAAAGCCAGTACATTTCATGTTAGGCTTACCCCCACTTGCCCAGCTCAAAATTATTAATTTATTTATTATTAAAATCTCCCTTACAGCTATCATTACAGGTTAAGCACGCGTTATCTGCTGTGATTGGCTGTTGAAAATTCATTCAAGCAATCACAGCAGATAACGCGTGCTTGACAATTTGTCACATTAATTCTTCGAAAATTTTGAGCTAGGAAACTGCGGGTTGGCACGCATTGCGATTTTTAGCCGCGCGGATTTTAGTCGCGCGAAATTTTGTGGGAATGTCCGCGTATCATACTAACACGCACTGCAGATACAATGCCGCGCAATTTGTGTCTCTTTCTACCTGTTCATAGAGCTCAATATATTCGCCCGAATTTAATCTGCACACGGATTTCTTGCGGTATTGTTTCCGCGTGATTTTTTATACCGTAATGCATGCAGATTCATACAATAGGGTAGTTTACTGAAAATTTGTTTTTTTTTTCGTCAGGTAGATTAATAAAAAATATTGGACACGTATTTTATTTTGACACGTAAACATAAAGTGACAACGATATTATGTGTTGAAATTCACTTGTACACTTTTGTTCACAAACTTGTACACTTTATACTGCCTTAGTGACGTCACAAGCCCCCACTCCTGAGCTTTGATGCGCTTTTACTATGTAATTTTTTATATTTGTTAGAGCAAAAAATACATGGCCAATATTACTTAATAATCTAACTGACGGACTGAATAGAATTATATTTTTTCTACCCAGAAAACCTCCCTATTCCATGTGTCGCAGTATGTGCGGAAAAAAATCGAGCGAATAAAAACCGCTGGGCGTGTTAAGCCTTAGTTGTCTATTTCGATGCATTCATTTAGAGCAGGGGTTCCCAACCAGTGGTCCGTGGACCACCAGTGGTCGCAAAAGCCAAAATATGGTCTGCAAATGATTTTAAATTTAACTGTGAGCCATTGGTCGCCATGCAGTGAGTGAGAAGAGCGCGGGTCTGTGTCGGAAGAGCAGTTTTGGTTACGTAAAATTGAAGAAAATAATTATTCTGCATTGCCGACATTAAAAGCACTTGTGGAAAACAACAAGTATAACGCTAGTAAAGCAAATATACAAGAAAACATCAAAACTCATTTACAAATGTTGATAGATGAATTCAATCGTTACTTCCCAGAATATACCGAAGAAATTAAAGTTGATCAAAAACCGATTCGTAAACCTTTTAGCACGGACGCTGGTGAAGTGACTGAAGGAATCCAGAAAGAATTCCGAAATGACAGAAACTGCAAAGATGCTTTTGAATCAAATTGACTTGAGTCGTTTTAGTGTAAGAACGCAATTTCATTTACTAAACTTCGAGAAATCGCCTTGCGCTATTTTATGGTTTTCTCTACAACTTATTTATGTGAACAAGGATTTTCTGCTTTGTTGGTAATTAAAAACAAGGCGAGGAATCTTTTGAAAATAAGTGATAATTAGCGTGTAGCTTTGAGTAACAATATTAGTCCTAGGATAACCGAAATCGTGAAGAAGATGCAAGCTCAGAAATTACATTAATACTAAATTACAGAAGTTTATCCTAAAAATATTATTATTTCTTTTTATGTAATTTCCTATTGAGTTTGTAATTAAAGTTTCAGTTTGATTATAACAGATTATTTTTATTATACCTGCATAGTGGTCCCTGACCAAGAAAAGGTTGGGAACCCCTGATTTAGAGCAATGTCGTCTAGTTGCCTTACCTCCAAAAGGTGATTTGTGATAGGCCTCCACATGACCTCTATCCTGTGCATATTGGCTAATCCAGTTTCGAGTAACTTTGCCACCGCGAATAGTGATGGTTCCTGAAACATAAATAGAATTTGCAATGAACTGAAAATATTATGACTTACTGGCAGAAATTAGAAGATTCTTAGATAACGAAGATTTAGGGCCGATTTTAAAATCAAACTAATCGAGATTAGTTCAACTAAATTCAGTTTATGCAAATACAGCGATCCGATTGGTAGTTTGTCAGCGGTCTCAAACAAATCGGCCCTAAAACGTATACTTTAATATTGCTGTCAGAATCAGAACGTCTTTGTTACAAAATGACATTGGGTGCGAAAGTTTATTTATTAAAAACAAATTTATTCCTTTTTTGTCAAACCGGACTATATTTTCCTGGGATGAAAAGATCTTGAATAAATTAACTCACCCTATTAGAATAAGCCAGCTCCATAGCCTCGTTGGACAGCTTACACAGCGCATCTATCAAGTGATGCAGCGCTACATCGTCCAGGTTCTTAGAAGACTCGAACACGCGCGACAACATCGCTGAAAGCGCTGTAAGGTACAAATCGTTAAAGCAAAACGTGTAGAGTTAATGTTGATATATGAATGGATAAATGGTTTATTTTATAAAGCACTGTATTTTTTTTAAACTTTGTGACACCAATACCAATGGTCCCACATGAGTATCACAAGAGCCAGACTTATTGAAACTGATTTCATGTAAAAGAAAGAAAGAAATATATGAACTCATTTATTTTTTATTAAGAGTAAAATAAAACTAATAAATAGAAACAATAATAAAAACAAAAAAAAACCCGGTGCGTGACCACAAAGGCTCAGGCACTTCAGCGTGTGCAGCGATATTAAAAAGAATGAATAACGCCGCGCTGGTATTTTGGTAAGACCTACTTGATTTCATGTAAGAGGAAAATACACGGTTTTTAAAAGTCCCTATCAAAACAAAAATTGGCTATCAGACTGTCAAATTAAAACTACTGTGATATGCTGTTTGTAATAACGGTAGGCATTTTTTTACGCCATACATTAGGTTTGTTAATAAGCGCTTTATTTTTTTTTTAAATTTATTAAGTTTGTTTTATATTAACAAAAGTAAATATTGCACTCAAAAATATTGTATCAACATTCAATCATTTAACATTAGTTGACAGTTTGTTAGCTGATTTTTGGGTTTATTGGCATTCAGATAATCGGTGATTTAAATGAACAATAAGTATTGCAAAAGATTTTTTTTAATTTTTATACAAAAATAAATTCAGATTCGTCAAAAATCGTAAGAAAGCGATTCACAGTGCTTAGCGAGTGTGTATTTGGATAATAAATAATTATAGTATAAAAATGATAAACGGACTAAAAAAACACACAAGACTTCACAACTAGCTTTGTTATTCTAACGTTTGTGTAAAGATTGTAATCAAATCAACTTCGTTATAAGAAATCAATTACTATTTTGGATGATATGACAACAAATTAATTAGTATCTTATACTTGTTTTACTCAAAACTTCTTTGGTAGTTTTTGAGTATCAATCCTCTTTGCAACATTCATTCATTCATTCATTTTGACGTCAAAATGACAATCTAGATTCTAGATTGTAATTTTGACGATACATCCCAGTAAGGTATACTCTGATTATAAAATTTCGTAGACTAAACTGACATTTCGGGGGTTGTTACTTTACATACATACATACACACATAAACTCACAGTCGGTAGGCAGAAACTACAGAACGCCACCTGCTACGATCCTTACATACTTCTTTTGCTTCACACACATTCATACATTTAGTCATACACACACGCCGGTTATGAGTACTGCGCACTTGGCCTTTCTGAAGAACATCACCTATAAGGTCTATGTATGTCTTTCTAGGGCGTACCCTCCCGGCGTTTCCATTCACGTCTGCCTTGTAAATACCTTTCGTTAGTCGCCTTTCAATCCTCTCAACATGGCCAAACCATCTTAACATACTCTTTTCAATTTTAGTCACTACATCTTCTTTTAAACCACAACGTTGTCTTATTACCTCATTCCTCAATCTATCAGTTAAAGTTACACCACATATACTCCGCAAGGAGTGCATTTCTACTGCATTAATCCTACTTTCATGTCTTTTTTGCCATACCCAACCTTCACTTCCATACATAAGTGTAGGCACCAGCACGCTGTTGTGAACGGCGAATCGAGCTTCTGGAGACATCGACTTGCTGGTCACAACTGTATGTATAGCACTTGTTGTTGATTGTCACTTTATCGTTACATAAAAGTAGTGTCGTATCCGACCTATCCTGAGTGATCGAAAGTTGATCGAAAATCGAAGTAGATCGAAAATGGAACTATTTCACGGCAAAAATAATACATTTGTTAAAAAACTAGCTGACTTTATTTAGCTTCTAGTCTTTATGTCAGATTTAATTTGATCGATCGCATTTATTTTATTGTTGATTTCATATTTAATACAATAAAAATTATGTACTATGTATGTTACATTTAAATATATTACGTTTATATTCATAAAACATTTATTTACACCAATTAGTAAAATCAATTTAAGGAATTATGTCACATCGATTCGATGATCACTTATGATTGAGCCTTACCTACAATACTATGCACCACGCTAGCAACATTTAAAAAAAAATAAGGTCATTGGCAGATGTCAGTTTAGTCTACGAAATTAAAAATCACAGTATAGTAAGGTTGAACATTCGTTGTTCTTAAAACAAGCATAGACATTAACGTTTAATGGACTCTTACTCTCCATAAAATAACATTCAAACTCAGGGAAGACAATCGATAGCCGCACATACGCTACCACTATATGAAATCCGAATTCTATAGAAGTTGATTTGAATACTGATATTTACAGAAACGTGCGCGACAACATAAAGACACACAAACGGCCAGCAAGCTCCATCCCAGTGCTCCTGTGTTTAAAGCTTTCAAAACCCCTAAATGTGTATACATTTGGAACATTTATTACACGATACCCCATTATAAACTCGAGTAAAAGGTAAAAATTTACATAGTATTCAACCGAATCAGAACTTTTCAAGTAATGAATGATATTATTTCTGTTGACAGGGGAGAATGAATGAAGAATTCATTTCACGCAGATCCCAAGTAAAACTCCACAACAGAAGACAAAGAAGCTCAAACCCAGCTGAAAAACTATGAGTATATTCCATAATCAAAAACAAAGCATCACGATAAGACGTTTCCCATTTTAAGTTCCCTAAAGCTGGCGATTATGGTGAACGCTTACAAAATCGTAGCAAGTTGAAAAATATTAGGACTTTTCAAAAATTTTTTCACCACCTGCAAGATCAACAAAAAGTACACCACTTGCAAGATTAACAAAAACTAATGTTTTAAAATCGCGTATTATTTTATTAATTCACTTCCAAATGTATACGTTTTAAAAAGAATGCTAGGATACTCAGTAATACCACTCATGACTCCGAGTGACTCGGCCACAGGAACTTGCTGACCTGCAAACATTGCCGCTGTACAAACTCAATTATACACCTATACAGAATACAGCTTGTATCGCCAGTTTGGACGGGGTCGATCATTTTGTTCAAGGTCGGCCATTTTGTTCAGGGCCGGCCATTTTGTTCAGGGCCGGCCATTTTGTTCACGGTGTTCGTAAGTTATTGGTAATGTTGAGGGTTAGTTAGTGTTAGTAGCATGCGTTAAATTTTGCATGGTTTTGGTTAAAACAAACATTTTCGGTTTCGTTGCCCTCACAGTTAAAAACCAAGAAAACAAACACAATTCAGATTTTTATCATTTGTTGCAGGACTGGCATGCAAGGTAGAATACATGTATGCCTCTACAAACAGTGTTTGAAGGATTTAACAGACATAAAATAGTGCTTTGAATAGGGATAAGGTGGTAAAGATGCTGCCTTACAGTGTAACGGTGATCATCAATTGGCTGACCAAAAGTATCATTAAATGAATTCATATTAATATTATAAATTCGAAAGTAACTCTGTCTGTCTGTCTGTTACCTTTTCATGCCTAAACCACTGATTCAATTAAATTTGGCAAGGGGATAGATGGATGCTAGACTCTCCTGAGGAAGGACTTAGGTTACTTTCTGTATTAAATAAAAAAAAATATGTAGGTAGGGTAGGGAGGGTAGGGTAGGGTAGGGTGGGTAGATGGGTAGGGTAGGTGGGGTAGGCAGGTATATAGGTAGGTAGGTAAGTAGGATAGGGTAGGTAGGTAGTTAACGGGAGCAAAGCCGCGAGGGACAATACTGGATAAAACCATTAGGATACTTTTAAATACTTTTAACTACAATACTCTTATTAAAACTAAGACTAACCAACAAATAGTCTAGTCTAGTCATTTCAGGGATTAATCTAGTTTACAGTATAAATGTGCAAATCACATTGATAGCTACATCGAAACACCATTTAAAATTAAATAGTACTAACCAGGAAGATCAGCCATGACAGCGGAAGTGCTCATGACTGCGTTGGCGTCTGCGCTGGCGCGGCTTGCTTTCATACTGCCGCCGGTCGATGGTTTTAGGCCTAGGATCCACACCTGGAGACATCAATATGAATGGTGATTTATTTAGGGGTGCACAGAATACACCTTTCCTGCAATAAAAACACTACAGAGTGAAAAATAACTTTAATTATGGAAGTCGGTGTTATTGTTTTAGTTTCTTTGTTTTTTTGACACCGGCTGCCGAAATTGAAGATATTTTTCACTTTGTAGTGTTTTCATTTGGTAAGTCAGTTGTAATTTTTTGTATTTTTCTATAATGCCCACAGTTATGACAGAATAGATTACCGTAATAACATGAAACTAGAATACAAACGGTAAAATTAGTGTACCAGGGTGAACTGTAGGTACACATCTGCGTGCCCCTTTAGAGCATACCGGCGTGATACTATGTTATGAAATGGCGTAAACAATAAACAGACATGATTCACGATTGCAGCAATCCTGAGCGGTTTGCCGTCATTAATTGAAAAGTTCTGTTATATATCTCCGAAGGTCTTCATCAAGTCTGGACCAAATTTAAATTGACCACATGAGAAGCAATAATCAAATAAAAAAGAATCATCAAAATCGATTCACCTAGTTAAAAAGTACTGAGGTAAAACACAGTCCAATTGAGAACCTCCTCCTTTATGCAGTCGGTTAAAATTGCCTGTGAAACATCCGAAAACACCAAATGGATGAAACTATAAGGGTACTGTTTTTGCCAGTTGACTACGGAGTCTTAAAAAATAAAGTATCTTCTGTCGCGATTTTCTGGCATTGCCTGGATGTTCTCAAGTTTCCACGCTTTGAGGTTTTAAACATTTGTTGGCAAAAATCTTGGAATTTTATTAAGAACCCTTATTATTTTTTGTACACTACAAACAAACATACAGGCCAAACGACCCTATTACTTATTGCTTTATTAGTCTAGTTAATGTTCAAAGTAATTTAAATGCAGACTCTCCTATATGTAGAGCGAATCTCTAGAAATAGGCGACAAAGTCCCGTGTTTTAAAGTTTGATTCCGTCTCGTCGTCTTTGTTGCTAAAAGCAATGTCTGATATTTGTTTGCATCAAATCTAAGAGCAGCAGAAAATGGATACTAATATTCTTAGTAAGTCAATTGACTTACCAGATGTTGCAGAGTAGTGAGGACTGGTAACCAAGCTTGCTGTATGGTGTCTCCGTCTCTCTGAGCGGCACATAGCAAGGCTTTCATGGCGGTAACGTGTCTGGAAGTCACCATCACGAAGGATTGTTGTTGACCTGCATACAGAGGAGCATTATTAATGAGTGCCCAACCACACAACCTGGTGCCGGTAGTCAGGATCTGACGGCTCTCGTCGACAGGAAAACGGCAGCGCTCCTAATGCTGGCACCACATACTATGCTGGGAGGGCCTGGCGACAGAGTAGGACAGACCCTGGTTTCCTTACCTGTGGGTAGTGACGCTGATGGCAGCGGAGTGCCCACCCACACGACCTGATGCCGGTAGTCAGGATCAGGCGGGGGAGGAGGCTCTCGTCGCCACGGACACGGCAGGGCTCCTAGGGCTCCCAGAGCGGGGACCACATATTGAGCTGGGAGAGCGCAGCGGCACAGCGCACTGACGCAAGCATCGCGCCCTACTGAGTGGCCCACCTGGGTAAAAAATTAATTTAAATTATTTCATGCCACATAGGCCCACATGGGCATTTATAAAACGTCAGGAGCACGGTCGGATTCGTCGTTTCCTATGGAAAGAACCGGTAATACAAGAATAGTTAATACCATGACGGGCAAGCAAGCCAGTTAGAGTCAGTTACTTGTGGTTATTAACTATTAATATTAGAAAAATGCGGTGAATTTACTGACGAAAAAAAACATAAAAGATCAATCTTGCGACAGGATTGATGCTATTGTTTCTTTCAAAATCAGAAGTCATTTACTGAAATTACACTGAGATTCAGGCCCCTTTCAACGTCAAAAATTACATAAGAGTACCCCAAAATGTCAGCCCGTCACCACTTCCTAGTGTTTTGGGTTGAATCTCGTGACATTTATTACCTCGTGATATTGTTGTATAATATTCTTCTTCAATCGGTTACTCATTAATGAGAATCGTGGTCACTGGGCCACATTAAGCGGCAGTACCACAGACATAAATCTAACTAGATAATGCAAGTCCCTCTATCTGTATGAAAACCAGCCAAGTGCGAGTCGGATGTAGGGCATGTAGGGTTCCGTACCATTATCGCAAAAAAACGGCAACAAAACACGTTTGTTGTATGAAAGCCCCACTTAAATATTAATTTTATTCTGTTTTTAGTACTTCTTCATCAGCTGTGAAAATTTCAACCATCTAGCTATCACGGTTCATGAGATACAGCCTGGTGACAGACAGACAGACAGACGGACCGCGGAGTCTTAGTAATAGGGTCCCATTTTTACCCTTTGGGTACGGAACCCTAAAAAACAAGCGTGCCACTTTTTCACACACAATTTAAAAACAAATTTACTTACAAATTGAAAGAAAACATTCCCAATGCCTCGGCCAACTTTTTCTATACAGTCTTTACAGCTCAATATGGCATAAAAAGGCATTTTTCTGGATTTCAGTGGATTGCCGGTGCCGATGATAAAAATCATAATCATAATCTTTATTTCTCCTCACAAAAGCATGACCTTATTGAACAACTTATAATTACATTTAAAAGGGAACATTTTGCAGTCAAGTGAGGCTGCTGGTGTCTGTTTTAGGTGTTAACCTATATTACAGATCACCACACCTCACCCCATGAACAACAGGTATAACATAACAAATTTTTAATTAAATAGACAAGCGTTTGATGGAACTTATAAACTAAAACAATCTATATGAAATATAATGCTAAATGAAAAGCTTATATTACGATCACTGATCGTTCTTTTACTCCGTTTTTTGACACGCGAAGTACATACAATCGCGTTATCTAGTTAGATTTATATCTGTGGGTAGTATCATAGTGTTGTGTATTAGTCTTTTAAAACTTACCTTCCCGCTGACTCTAGCCAAGGTTTGTATGGCACGAAGTATATTCTCAAGTTCACCAATGCTCGCTTCAGCTAGCACTGACAATCCCCATACTAAGCCACACCATGAGGATTTGAGTAGCTGTGAAAACAAGAAAAAATTAGCACGAACACTAGTCAAAAGTAAATACGGGCACAGCATTTAAATAGTTATTTATGCTACAAGTGCGGAAGGTAGGTGATTGCCGATGAATGGCACACGACACGTCGAGTCAGAAATCATCTTACGTACGTGTATCATACAACATTTTACTATGCATTGTGCGAGGGAATAAAAAAAGAAAATAATGTGCAAGAAATTAATAAAATGGCGGGAGCTTAATCAAGGGCGCTCAGCATATCCACAGATTAACTAATCGTTCCTCGGGCATATCTACTGCGCATGTGTCACGTCGTAACGCAAAAAGGCACGAGCAAAATATACGTTCTGCCAAACATATTTAATGAATATTTAAAATTAATTTATTGATCAAAATCTAAATCTAGAGTAATTAAAAACGCCTTTAATGAAGTATTAGTTTTATTTTACCTTTTATATGAATGATAATCTGTACTTAACTAATTTGTGAAACTTTTCTCAAATAATAAAAACTCTATGCGTCGGGCTGACGTTGGAATAAGAAAATAAAAAAAAATAAGAAAAGCAAAAAGCATTAGTGAAAAAAAGTGAAACTTTCCGTACAGTTTGGCTGCTTGGAAAACGCTTATTTCGAGGACATGCATTGTAAAGTTATAAAGTTCATGATGACGATTAAAAAAAATGACTGAAAATAATTTAGAAATTAATTGCTTTAATTTGAACCTTATTGCAGCGCCGCAAGTATGGTAATTCAATTTTATACCCTGAACTGGTTCTCATAAAACGAAGTTTATAAGTTTTTTTTATACTGAATACCACATCTAATGTGGTATAATTCATTATGTAATATAGCTCTAGGCAGACGGACTGCATTTCAACAGCACTCCAACTGCAAATTTGCAGTTTGAATGCAGTTTACGTGCAGTTGCCATACGTCACACATCCGAACAACTGCTTCGAAACTGCTAACCAACTGCGCAGTCCACTCAACTGCAGTCTGTCTGTCTAGAGCCTTAGATCCTGGGTTATTAACCCCCGACGGAAGACGGGTGTTACATGTTTGACGTATGTACCTGTGTATTTGGGTATTTGTCTGTGGCAAACGGACGAATAGCTCCTAAACGGATGAACCGATTATCATTTAGTTTTTTTTTGTTTGAAAAGGATTATAGAGACTGTTCTTAGCTATGTTTGATGAAAATAGGTTCAGCCATTCAAAAGTTATGAGCGTTTTACTGTTTGAATCTCGGTATTTTCGCAAGATATCGTGTCATAATTACGTGTTCGATAGATTGTCGATCGAAGCGCGTATGTTACTAGATAAATTATGTAGTTTATGTAAATGTTTCATTATTAAATATGTTGTTTGCTTTTTAAGCATAAAATAATAAGTGCGCAGTACCCATAACCGGCGTGTGTGTATGACTAGATGTATGAATGTGTGTGAAGCAAAAGAAGTATGTAAGGATCGTAGCAGGTGGCGTTCTGTAGTTTCTGCCTACCCCCATCGGAAAAAGGCGTGAGTTTATGTATGTACCAGGCCCCTCAGAAAGTATTGCGAAAAAAAGTTTTTATATATGGGAGACTGGCCAGTTATAATGTTTTTCGAAAATATGATTATTTATAAGTAAAAATAAGTAAGTTCCAATTTCAAAATTTCCCTCCACATTTTTTGCGAGTTAATTCAAAGTATTGTGTCTCACTGAAATATGGATCTGCGCCGGGAACATTTTAGAGCTATGATTTTATACGATTTCAAGTGTCGCCTGAAACCGGATGAATCGTACGATAGACTTCAAATGGCATTCATGGATGAAGGTCCTTCCAAGGCAACCGTGTATCGTTGGTATAACGAATTCAAGCGCGGTCGACCAACTTTGGGGGATGACGAAAGAAGCGGTCGCCCTTTGACGGCTGTTACCGAAGAAAACGTGCTAGCAGTGAAAAATTTAATCCAAGACAATAGGCGAATTACATATCAGGAGATTCAACACATATTGAAGATTGGATCGGGAAGCGTTCACGAGATTCTACACAGCCATCTTCGCGTGAGGAGGATAGTATCACGCTGGGTGCCGCACAACCTCACCGATGCTCAGAAGCAGGCCCGGGTGGAATGGTGCCGTGATATGCTTAACAAATTTGAAGCAGGCTCGTCTCGGCGTGTTTACGACATCGTTACAGGTGATGAGTCCTGGATTTATCAATACGACCCAGAAACCAAGCGCCAGTCGACTGTTTGGGTGTTTCAAAATGAGCCAACGCCTACCAAAGTGAAGCGATCTAGAAGCGGGGGTAAGATTTTGATCGCTAGCTTTTTTAATTTGACTGGCCACTTGGTATCAATTCCCTTACGGGATCAAAGAAGCATTAATGCCGAATGGTATACTACCAAATGTTTGCCAGAAGTTTTCTCTGTTATAAGCAACAAGCGACCAAACACAGGGCTCCGCGGGCTACTGCTCCACCACGACAATGCACCTGCGCACACCGCACTCAAAACGAGGGACTTCCTGGACAGCACGCCAGTCAAACTCCTGGGTCACCCTCCTTACAGCCCTGATCTAGCACCGTGTGACTTCTTTTTATTCCCAAAAATAAAAAATCAGCTCAAAGGGATACAATTTTCGTCGCCGGAAGATGCGCTGGCTGCGTTCGAGCAGGCTGTAAACGAGGTGTCTGCGGCGGACTGGAAAAAGTGTTTTGAAAACTGGTTTAGGCGCATGAATCTTTGTATAGAGGCTGGTGGAAAGTACTTTGAAAAGATTTAATAAAAATATATGTACGTATAGAACAATTTTTTTTAGTTTCGCAAAACTTTCTGAGTGTCCCACGTATGTATAAAAATGTGTCGGGGGTTTTAAATTTTACTTGTTAAGAAAATTTTTGACTTTTTGAATTAATAGTCGATTACAAGTTATTTTGATTTTCATTGATTTTTAATTTGATTTCTAATGTTTATAATTTTGATGATGGATTTTTAAATATTATTTTGATTATTCTAAGGTCTTAATTTAAGTGGAATGCATTTTATTTTTCTTTTTTATTGTCTAATCAAGTAAAAAATAAATAAAAAAAAAATGATTTATTAACAGTAATCACTAAAGCAACATGTAGAATTGTATATTATGTGTGTACTTGCCTGCAATCTAACTTCTCTTTCTTTATTCTCTACATCATCTTCTATCTTCTGTACTACGTTGGAGTTCTGATCAGCTTCGCCGTTGTGGGAATTGTTTGTTATTATTTTGTCCGTTTTGCTGTTTACATCTAATGAACAGGGAAACAGGAATTAGTCAGCTAGCTTCATCATCATCATCAGCCTTTTAATGTTCCCACTGCTGGGATACAGGTATCCCCTCTGTGAGAGTAATGGGCCTTAATCCACCACGCGGACCCAGTGCGGGTTGGTGGATGTCACATGTCTTCAAATTTTTGGTTCTAAGACATGCCGGTTTCCTCATGATGTTTTCCTTCACCGTTTTAAGAGCAGTGGTGATGAAATAATTTACAAAAAGTAAAGCGCCTGCCTGGGTTCAAACTCACGACCTACAGCACGTAAGTCGCGACGGTTACCACTGGGCCACCACTACTGTCAGTTAAAGGGTTTAGATAAAAAAAAAACATGGCCCTCTTTTCTAAATAAAATATGTGAGGATCATTGATCAGGGTGTTGATTGCCAATCTTGGCCCTACCAGTGAAAGGGTAAAGTGTCCCAAGTTAGTATGGACTTAATCTTACCTTTGTTATTCCCATTCTTATTAGAGTTGACCTCTCTTTCTTCTGTATCGTTCTGTATGTCTTCATATATTTCTTGCAGTCTGCAAATTAAATATATTGCTTACACAAACCAAATAAATACATAACAAGGTGCAAAATGATAGAATTTTGCTGTATGTCTGCACAAATGTATCTTGGGGACTGTCGAACTTAGTATTAGAGAGCATACAGTTTTTAAGACAATCTTTTTGCGACTAACCAAATTATCTTTTTGTGGACAGTTATGCCCGACAAGGAAAGGATTTTTGATTATTTTACTGAACAGAAGTGTTGGTTAGTTTTTAACAGACTTTCCAAAAAGGAGAAGGTTGTATGTTTTTTACCCGACTGCCGAAGGAGGGTAATGTGTTTATCAGTCTATGTATTTATGTATGTAAGTATGTATTTATGTATGTATGTATGTAAGTATTTATGTATGTAAGTATGTATTTATGTATGTATGTATGTAAGTATTTATGTATGTAAGTATGTATGTATGTTTGTTCCTATATGGCGTTCCAGAGACCAAACGCGTTGGCAGATTTTGATGATTCATACGTCAATCGATTCGTCTTAACCCTGCGAGTGTCATAGGCTACATTAAAATTGGACAATAGAAAAATGGCGGATTTTGGGTGCCATATTGTGGGGCCCCAAATTTTTTTTTCTTCTAAACCCATCGTGTGTGGTATCAAAATAAAGGGTTTTAAGAGGTGATTTCAAAAATATATAACACTTATATGTTTAAATGTATCTAATTCGAAAAAAAAACTAACTAAAAAGTTATAAATAAAAAAACTTAATTAAAAAAATCAAAAAACCCGACTGCTTCAAAAGCGAACTAAAAGTCGTAAACAAGGAAAAAAACATGCTGTGCAGGCGGAGGATACACCAGATTTTGGTCAGCCAGCCCGCGAATATGTATCCTGCGACTGCACACCATGATTTTTTCCTTGTTTACGACTTTTTAGTTCGCTTTTGAAGCAGTCAGGTTTTTTGATTTTTTGAATTAAGTTTTTTTTTCTGTAATTTTTGTGTTCCGTACCCAAAGGGTAAAAACGGACGGGACCCTATAATTAAGACTCCACTGTCCGTCTGCCTGTATCTCATGAACCGTGATAGCTAGACAGTTGAAATTTTCACAGATGATGTATTTCTGTTGCCACTATAACAACAAATACTAAAAACAGATTAAAACAAATATTTAAGTGGGGGCTCCCATACAACAACGTGCTTTTTTGCCGTTTTTTGCGATAATGGTACGGAGCACTTCGTGCGCAAGTCCAACTCGCACTTGGCCGGTTTTTTTTCTAATTTGGTATCTCGTAGAGAATCAGATTGGAAGATTATTCATAAGTAAAGGATATTGGAGTATGATGGAAATTTCACCTGAAGTATTCGTCGCCCTCAACGCTGATGGCTATGGACCGTATGATCTCCATGAGGCAAGCGTACGCCACCGAGATGCCGTACCCATCCTGTATGGTCGGCGCTTCAGTGCGGTCTAGCATTTCTATGCTGAAAGAGAAAATCACAACATTGTACGATGGAGGGTGACACGATAGGGAATATGTATTTCATTATTTTATCTGCTAAATGGAATACTTGTTAGATCTAGTCAATAAATATAAACTTCAAAGTTGACAATAGGGTAGGTTACTGAAAATATTTTTTTTTGTCCTTCAGGTAGATTAATAAAAAATATTGGACACGTTTTTTTTTCTTTTGACACGTAAAAATGAAGTGACGCAGTGAAAATGCTTTGAAATATCATGAAACGTCACGCCGCAGTACCGTACTCCTGAACTTTGATGCGCTTTAACTTTGTATTTTTTTATTGATTTAGTAAAGCAAAAAATACGTTTCCAATATTATTTGATAATCTCACGGACTAAATAGAATTATCATTTTTCTACCAAGGAAACGTCCCTATTAGAAAAGTCCGACATGAACTCTGACGTCAAAGTCCGCGACGCCTTTACATATACCATAGGAAACGGCTTTTTACCACTACCTTGTCTATTATGTAACACATTGCCTATGAAATTCGTTACGAAATATGAACATTTAGACAAATGATTCTATAACTAAAATAAAAAATAAAAAAAACAAAACTACATAATAACAGTTACGAAATGACTTTTGTATGAATCATTATGTAATTGGCAGAATGATACGGAACCTGTTACCTGATTGTGTGTATTCAGTCTACGTTTTTAATACATTGTCGTTGGAAATTATTTGCATTTAATTAAGTAAGCTCATCAGGTAGTGGAAAAAGAATCGTCGAATTGGCTACATCGCTCGTGTTAAAACCTCGACTTTTTATGCTCGACACGAAGTATACTATTTTGCGAGAGAGGCAGATATGTTTACTTGAAATGCAGAATTGTTATATCTCGCTTTTTTTTCGACCAACTTTCATTCTGTTTGACCAAATAAGAGGAGCAGGTCAATTAATTCCTCGTCATTAAAGTAACGGTTTTGAGCTAAGTTTTATTTTATTAGTCTTTTGTGTTAAGCAAATGCTTAAATTGTTACTGAATTACTTACTACACGGATTTAGCAGTGCCAGGGTCAAACGTGATGCAGAGAGGCAGCCAGACTCCCTTCCAGTAGAATCCTGACTGCTGTGGTACGCCAGATGTACCTGGGAAAAAAAAATTTGAATTATAGCCCAGACTATTAAACTTAAATATATCTTAGCACATAGCTCATTCAATCATACGGGTGTAATTACACCAAATCCTCCAAAGTAGATCCATTTTATCAATCGACTTAAATCTTTATGGAGTGATATGAAAGAAAATGGAGTCTATATATATAGAAAATGAAGAAGAAAACGTGTTGCGCCGACCCCAAAAAACATGGAACGAGGGCAGTAAGATGATGATGATGATGTAGATCAGGAGTTCCCAAACTTATTTTGTCTACTGCCAACTTTGAGAATAAATTATTTTTTTGCGCCCCCATTTTTGTTAAAACATGATTGCCCGCGGTCTACTACCTACGTAGAATTAGAATTAGAATTTTATTTATTTGTAAGAATGTAGTTTTACATAGTATGGTGTTAATATTTTTGTTAGTTCTATACATTCTACCACGAAATATATGGTGTACAAATATTTAATTGTCATTCTTAACTTAGTACATAATTAATTTTAATATTTGCGATTTACAGTAGGTCCAATATTAATTAGTATTATTAAAATCAGATAATTGTTACTTTAAAATGTCAAAATTAAGTTCATGTCATCTTGGATTTTTACAAAATTCCATATATTCGCCAATGTCATAAAAAAAATTATCTAATAGCCAACTTGTCAGCTTTTTCTTGAACTTGGGGATGGGAAGTTCCTTAAATGCGTTAGGTAACTTGTTATACACCTGAATGGCATTAACATAAACATTCTTCCTAAATATTTGCAATCTACATTGAGGTACATTTTATTCGTATTTGTATTTATTTCTAGCAATAGCCTGCTTGCGACTGACTTCTGATTGCATGCGAAAAAATAGTGCGGATATTGTTTTACAAGCATACATAGTTCTTTGATATACATGCAGGGCAAAGGTAATATGTGTAGTTTTTTAAATAAAGGTTTACAGCTGTCCAAAACCCATACGCCAGATATTGCCCTAACACACTTCTTTTGTACCCGAAATGCCATTAAAATTTCAACTGAATTGCCCCATAGCATCAGACCATATGATAGCACAGACGATACATATCCGTGATATGCAGTCACTGCTGCGTCTATGGACACCGTTGTTCGTAGACGTTTTATTGCGTATACGAATTTGTCTAGCTTATCGCAAACGTAATTGATGTGCGACTTCCAGTTACAGTTCCGATCCACTATTATGCCCAAGAATTTTGTGTTTACTACTTGTTCTAGGATACTCTCTTCATATTTTATACTAAGAGTCTTAAAGTTTGATTTATAAGTTTGAAATTGAATTATTTTTGTTTTATTTATATTGATTTTTAAATTGTTGTTATTAAGCCAAATTATTATGTCTTTGATTGCTTCATTAATTTCCTGTTCCAATTTATTTATTTATTTATTTATTTAATACTAGGAGAACCAACAGCTATAACAGATGGATAACAATTGTTTAGGAGACATAGAGCCAATTACAGGTTCTCACGGATAGAAACAGAAAAAGTAGTAGAAAACTTAGGATCACTAACAAGCACGATTTATATGATTAAATAAAAAACAATAAGAACTAAACACTTTTAAAAAAGTCAGCATTCAGCCGAGTGCGTGCCGAATAGGTTTTAGTGGTAAATGGGTCAAATGAGAACTCTTTACAAAGAATATTAAAGTCCTTACTCGCTCGCACCATGTATGAATTTCGCCTGTAGTTGGAATAAGAAAATGGAATGGAGATAGGCGGATTAAATCTAACCGATCTCCTGGGAACATTGAAGCGCAGTTTATGCAGGAGATCAGGACAATCAATCTCGTTAGAAATAATTTTCAAAAGAAAGGTGCAATCTGCTAGTCGACGACGATTTATAAGTGGTTGCAAATGAAATTTCTTGCAAAGATTTAAGTAATTATCAGAATGATACGGTATACGCAGCCGAAAACATAGAAAGCGTATAAATCTTTTTTGTATATTTTCAATACGATCAATGTATTTGCCATAACAAGGGTTCCAAATTTGTGATGCATATTCGAGGTGACTTCTCACAAAAGAGCAATAAAGGATCTTAAGGGTCTTGGCCCTCTTGAAACACCCTGCGAGTCTCATAACAAAACCCAGTGACCTCGAAGCTTTGGCTACTATTTGCTCAATGTGCACGTTGAATAGAAGTTTGGAATCATGATATACACCTAGGTCGCGTACACCATCGCATCTCTGCAATAGCTGCCCTTTAAGATTATAAGTTGTAGGGAGAGGAACCCGTTTTCTGCTAAAGGAGATAACTGAGCATTTGACAGGATTCAAATCGAGTTTGTTAATCAAGCAATAATCATCCAGTCGCGCCAGGTCAGATTGGAGAGCATTCATATCATCAACTGATGATATAGAAGAAAATATCTTCATATCATCAGCAAAACAGAGTAAACTTGTGTTGTGGAAACACGAGTCAATGTCGCTTACATAAATTATAAAAAGTAACGGAGCCATCAAGGAACCTTGGGGAACACCACTGGGAACTGAAACCCAGCTCGACATGTAGTTACTGATAACAACAGCTTGAGATCTGTTTTCAAGGTAAGAAATGAACCAACGAAGAAGATCCCCTCTAATACCGTTGTTAAAAAGTTTTGATTTTAGAATATTATGGTCGATTCTATCAAACGCCTTACTGTAATCGGTGTAGACGACATCGACCTGCGCCCCATTGTCCATACTGTCCGTAAGAAAGTCATTGAGCAAAGCCAGATTAGATACTGTTGAACGGCCCTTAAGAAATCCGTGCGGAGAAGGGCTAAATGACTGACTCAACGCTGCGTAAACTTGGTTGTAAACCACCCTCTCGAAAACTTTAGCTAATATGCACAATTTGGAAATAGGTCTGTAATTAACTATTTCGTTTTTGTGCCCTTTTTTGTGCACCGGAGTTATAAAGGCAGACTTCCAGATTTGGGGAACAGAACATGAAGAGAGCGATTTTTTAAACAATAGAGATACTGGCAAGGCTATGGTTTTAGCGCACCCAATCAGAAACTTAGGTGATAGGTAGTCCGGACCAGCAGATTTAAATGGATCAATTTCACTAATAAGCTTGACTACAACATTAAGGTCAATCTCAATTAGAATAGAATAGAATAGAATAGAATAGAATAGAAGTTTATTTCTCTCAAAAAGGTACATTTCATTAAAGGTCGTTAAATCTAGGTTACAGCAGATTCAAACCTTAGTGAGAGCTGGAGTCTATACTGGGTTCGAGACCTGTATGACAGATCTCCAGGCTCACACCCTTAAAAATACAATATTATGGTGCACTTACGTACTACAACAATGTGAAAGTATCAAATTGAGAGGAGGAGATAATTATATAAAAACAAAAGGAGATGTGTCATGTGTGTCTTTGGAGAGTGTTGTGTCCGTGAGTGCAATATAAGTCCTCACCCCAGCGCCCATGAACACCAGGCATGAGCACTTACTTGCCCGAGAGTGTGTGTGTGTCTGTGTGTGACAAGGTGAAACGCGCTCCAAGGATGAAGGTGAATATTTTCGGTAGGCGAAATTATTGTGAAATACTCAGTATATTTTCGGTCTCTGCATAATCCAATTTAAGTAGCCATGTCGTTAATGTTTTTTTACATTTTGATTTGCACATAGGATATATATTTAATATTTTATTAGCCTTGTTATAGACGTAGCTACTGAGGAAATGGAAACTACGTTGGGTCGAACGAAAATTTGTGCGGATGGACGGACAGACAGTATGTTTACGTCGTTGAGTGCCAAACTTGTTTGGATCGTAGGGAGTCCGAGAGTGTGTGGTCAAAACAAGGTTAAGGATAAACAGTTTGCGAACAGTGAGAACCCTACACGCTTCATAAAGATCAGATTCTTCTTCTTCTGATCTTCAAAATTGAGTGAATATCTGTGGTTATGTTGGGATTTATCACAGTTTGGGGAGGACAATGAATAGTAGGGTCATCTTTGTTATGATCAAGAAAAGTAGAATGAAAGTGGGAAGAAAATGCGTTACAAATAGACTCGGGAGAAGAAACCGTGACATCACCATACTTAAGGAAACTGGGCATTGCATTGGACTTAGATCGCTGCTTCACAAAGCTCCAAAAGCGTTTAGGATTCTTTTCAATGGAGGCCTCTGTATCAGCTAAGTAGTTGGTGTAACAATCTGCTTCAATTTTATTAACCCGCTCACGTAAATGTTTGAAGGTCGCCTCGTCGGAAAGTCTGCCATACGTCTTAAATTTATGAAGATATTTAGCCTTCTCTTTAATCAGGCGTTTGAGTGCCGGAGAGTACCAAATAGGATATGAGCTGTGAAGGACTGTCTTAGTAGGAACAAACTTATTTTGGATATCCCCTATAGTAGCATAAAAGTAGTTTACGGCGTCATTAAGCGACATGTCGGAGAATACATTAATCCAATCAATAGCTGCTATTTCCCTGTTTATGGCCACAAAGTCTGCTTTACCGTAAATGTAACTAATAAAAGGAGCTGGAGTTAGGTATGTGTACTCGGCAAACTTCACGTCGATACAAAGGGCAGGGTGATATTTATCAACAGGTGATAAAGGCACCAAACATTCGCACACTGATACAGTTTCATTACATAAAACTAAATCCAGAATCTTACCATGTTCATTTAATATTCCATTACACTGCTTTAACCCTAAAAGACGCAACTCATCTGTTAGCGCGTACTCGTCAGAACTACAAACATTTACTGGTAATAGTGTGTTATTATTTAATTGCCACAAAATTCCACTCAGGTTAAAATCGCCAACAACTAAATAATTATTGGTTGGATTGTTAATCACTATATTACTTAAGCTATGGAGAAAATTTGATAATTGGTCGGAAAAAGAATAGCCACGGTTTTGCTTACACAGATAGATGACACAAATATTCAATTTAAAGTAATTTCTTGTGTTAGGCTGACGCACACTCAAAGTTACCCATAAGTCTTCAGCCGAGGAGTGAAATTGCGGCTGAGGAACCGCAGAAATACACTTACGGACGGCCACCAAGACACCACCACCACGAGACTGACCTGTAAGACAGTAATCCCGGTCGCGACGGCACACAATAAACTGATCACCAAATAATTCCGAATTTGATATGCCATCTACCAACCAAGTTTCCGTTAATACAATAACATCATATGAGCATAAGCGTAGTTGGCGAAAGAAGGATTCCGTCTTTGTACGGAGGCCACGAACATTCTGATAATATACATGCAATCTTTTACCGCTGTTTAAAGCCATTGATTTATACAAGTTATAGCAACAAAATTATTTACACGGTAACAACCACTCAAGCAATAAGAAAACACTAAAAGAATAATTATTGCTTTGTGTATGAGAATGATTACGAATAATAAATACTCATAGTTATTGCAAAAGAAAACTAAAAGCATATAGTAAACTTGTAAAGAGGGTATTTAGTGTAATAACGCAAACACGATTACCAAAAGGTACAAAAAAACCGGCCAAGTGCGAGTCGGACTCGCGCACGAAGGGTTCCGTACTTGGTAAATTGCGGTTTACGATTTATGACGTATTAAAAAAAAACTACTTACTAGATCTCGTTCAAACCAATTTTCGCTGGTAGTTTACATGGTAATGTACATCATATATTTTTTTTAGTTTTATCATTCTCTTATTTTAGAAGTTACAGGGGGGGGGACACACATTTTACCACTTTGGAAGAGTCTCTCGCGCAAACTATTCAGTTTAGAAAAAAATGATATTAGAAACCTCAGTATCATTTTTGAAGACCTATCCATAGATACCCCACACGTATGGGTTTGATGAAAAAAAATATTTTTAGTTTTAGTTTCAAGTATGGGAACCCCCAAAATTTATTGTTTTATTTTTATTTTTGTGTGAAAATCTTAATGCGGTTCACAGAATACATCTACTTACCAAGTTTCAACAGCATAGTTCTTATAGTTTCCGAATAAAGTGGCTGTGACATACGGACGGACAGACAGACAGACAGACAGACAGACAGACAGACATGACGAATCTATAAGGGTTCCGTTTTTTGCCATTTGGCTACGGAACCCTAAAAAGCAGCGATATCCCAGGTAAGTGTGCGAAGAAGCAGGCAGTAATAAGATTCAATAATGAGTGCGAGCGAGATAAGCATGGATTGGTATGTTCTAATTGGTATGTCATTACATTTTATTATTAGTGTTGTATTGTCAGCAAATAAGATTGTTTCGTGGCGAGTTGCTTTGGGGAGGTCATTAATATAAAGCAGAAATAAAAATGATCCTGTTACACTGCCTTGGGGTACTCCTACTGCATTAGTTTTAAATGTAGATTTATATTCTACTTTGTTTCCATTAACGATTTTTGATATTTGTACGTAAATTACCTATCTAGGAGTACTCATATAACTATTAAAATGCGAAAGTATGTCTGTTGCCTTTTTATTTGTTTGTTTGTGTCTACTTTCATTTCGAAACGGAGCGAACGATTGACATGATTTTTTATTTTATATCTATACTTATATAATATTATAAAGCTGAAGAGTTTGTTTGTTTGTTTGTTTGAACGCGCTAATCTCAGGAACTACTGGTTGGAATTGAAAAAATCTTTTTGTGTTGGATAGTCCATTTATCGAGGAAGGCTATAGGCTATATAACATCACGCTGCGACCAATAGGAGCTGAGCATAAATGAAAAGTGTTGCAAAAACGGGCAAAAATATTCCTTTTTGAGAGCTGCCATTGCGTGCGCTGAATCATGTATGTGGGGTAGGTAGAGTAGGATAGGTAGGGTAGGGTAGGGTAGGGTAGGGTAGCGTAGGGTAGGGTCGGGTAGGGTAGGGTAGTGTAGGGTAGGGTAGGGTAGTGTAGGTTCGGGTAGGTTAGGGTAGGGTAGGGTAGGGTAGGGTAGGGTAGTGTAGGGTAGGGTAGGGTAGGTAGTGTAAGGTAGAATAGATAAATGTTTGGTCTTTTTATGGCAAAACAAAGTTTGCTGGGTCAGCTAGTATTCAATAAAACAGGACAGATATATGAACTACTCGGAGAGAAATATCGAACCGAGTTTGAGCAATCTCTTAACTAATATTAGTTGATGTTCCCAAGTTGTAGTTGAGAGTCGAGAGCTCATGCAGTCAGTGTCTAAGAGGCCTCCTAGCTAAATGTAATTACAAATCAAACCCCCCAAGCCTCTACACAACGCCCCCATTATTTTTCTGGGTCTCTTACCGCCCCTCTTAAGGCCTACAGCGCCCACAAGGGGGCGTTATCGCCCACTTTGGGAAAGGCTGATGTAGATCGATAGAATCTTCTGGATTAAACTATTGATCGATGTCGGGTGATCACACACTCTATAGTTCCATGTCCTTTATCGACGACGTTGCTCGAGTTAAAAACCGAACCCTAAAATTAATTATATTTTTTTCAATTAAGGTCCTACAACCGCTTTAGTGCCGTAAAACGGTTATTTTCTAAAGCATTATACTCCCTAGTAACGGCTAGGTTATAATATTCACAGCGGATCTTTGTGTCTCTGAAGTTGGTACTGTCAACTATTGCACACGAAACAGATGAGAGACAGAGAAGTGCATAGAGTAAGCGAGATAGGATGATGCGACAAACGTATGCGAGTGAAAGATACAATTATACAATGCTATTTTCACTTTCAATATTGACACAAAAATAGCTACTGCGCAGCCTCTTGCAGTCAATTCAGAGACACAAAGATCCGTTGTGAGTATTATAAAAGATTTGAAAAAAATATATATTTATTATTGTTTCATGTACATTATTTGTGAAACATGGTTTTTTCGTATATAGGTGTACCAGAATCTCATGGCATTTTTTATTATTTTTAAATTGTGATTTTCATATGGCAATGTCAATTGTCACCTGTCGAATCAAAGTACTTGATGTGTCAACCGCTGCTGAAATTTTTTGATATTATCTTGAAAGTTTGTTATTTTTGTGAAAATGTCGAAAAGCCCACTTCGATCTCATGCGAGACATATTGTTTTCAATGTGTATCATAAAATAAAGGAAGAAGAAGGCGTAAATCAAACTCAATCTTTGATTTTAAAGTGCGTCGTAGAGTGGACCAGTAAGTTGGGCTGACTTGTTTTGATACTTTTAGTTTAATTTATATTTTTCTTACTTAATTTTAATTTCTTTCCACTACTATTATATGGTGAATAAACGTAGGTCAGGGCACATCGAATGATGGCCGGAAGGAAATGGCAACAGTAATGTAACTGTTACTAATTCTTCGACAAGATATTGATTTTAACGGAGATTGAGAATCTTTGACGTAAGAAAAATATTAAGTAATAATCTGCGCCCTGCAGTGGGACGTGTATATAGACGGGAGTTTTTGGCGGGATTTTGTCGAGTGAAGTTCAGTAGCTGTTAATATTATTTGCAAATTGATTCCTAGTAGATATTGTGATATATTATTGGTGTAGTTTTGTGTCTCAACTGTCTCCGCAACTGGACAATTTGTAAAATCATTGACAAAAGCGATCTCGGGATAGTGGAGCGGTGTATTTTATTGTAGTATTTACTGCCTCTGCAAAGCTTACTGGGAAGACTGACTCGATACAATTTGCTGCCAAATACTCCAAAAAACATTAGAATCTGTTACATCCGCATTCTAATGCATACTAAAGAATAAATATAAGATCCAAAACTCTTTCCAAAGACGTGGCTAAAAGGTCCTAGCAACCAGGCCATAAAACTTACATAAAAAAAATATATATAGACTGATGATGATGAATGACTTTAAGTAACATGATACATTTTATTATTTTTTACAGACTTTATACATAAAGTCACTTTATACATAAAGAGATTGGTTTTGAATACGTTAAATGCCAATGAAAAAGAACCATTTTGATGGAGAGAGATGACATAAAACTACAAAGATACAAGTTTTTGAAATGCCAGTGGAGTTCATGGAATCGTATTCTAGTTTTCTAGTTCTGAATGAGGTTTTAAGTATTTATTTAGTATGATTTAAATGCTAAATAATAAATTAGTACATAAATTAATATTCAATTGATTTATTTTTCCTATGTTAAGAACACGAGGTATAACAACATTATTCATACACATACCTATAATACTCACAGTGGATCTTTGTGTCTCTGAATTGGTTGCAAGACCCCGCGCAGTAGCTATTTTTGTGTCAATGTTGAAGGTGAAGATAACTGTCTCTTTCACTCGCTTATGTCACATAAGCTTACGGAGTTTCTTGTGCATTCTTCTCCATAACAAGCTACTTTCCGAATGCACGGTAGAATCAACTTTTATTCCATGTAAATTTAAATTGTGACATTCAAAAGTGCCGCTTGGTGGCCCAGTTGAAATAAATATCTTTTGTCTTTTGTCTTTTTTGTCATCGTCCTATCTCGCTTACTCTATGCAGTATACTCGATGACAAACTGTTTCTTACGCAATGGTTGGCAGGACCAAGTTCAAAGACACAAAGATCCGTTGTGACTACTATAATATAGGTACCTCATGTTCATTAATACTAAAGACATAAATAAAAATTAAACAGTATCAAGATCGTTTGATCCAATTTCCCCAGTATTGCTTACAACAAATTTTTATTTCCCCTTTTGCCATGAGATTCTGGTAAACCTATAACAAATAGTTTTGCTTTAAAAAAATAATTAACATCACGATATTTTTTCGCTACGTTTGGAACTAAAATGTTTAAAAATATTTGTACACAAAAAAAAATATGGCTAGAATTTCTTCATAACTGAAATAGAATATGTAAATATAAGAATATTTTACAAACAAAACTGTCCTAAAGGAGGTTCAATGTTGTTATACTGGTTCCGAGCGGGCGCGCGGCCAGTACTGCGTTAACATTGGGCAACATATACGCCTTAAGCATAGATTAAGAATAATATATGTAGCCTATGTAAAAACTATTGATCAAAATTAGGTAAACCATCTTAAAAACTTGAAGTTACTTGAATGAAGGCCTATAGGACACGTTTACAAAGTTTTCAAAATCTAGTAAGCTAAGCTCTAAAATAATTGTCAGTTACGGAATTTCAATGCACTGAAAATGTGCACAAAAGTGTTTATTATAATGCTATTATCGATTATTCTGGCTATAGTTGGCTTGGTCAGTTGTAGTTTTGTAGAAACAAAAATGAGTAGTAAGTATTTAAGTATGGTATAGTTCGATACCTCAGTTCCAAAGTGTAACAATTCAGAAAAAGGTTCTTTAGAGGTAATTATAAAATTAAACGACTAGTGATAATTTGACCAGTGTATTTTACAAGCTTTTATTTAACTTGCAATGTATGTATGTATGTGTGTTCGGGTCAAATCTTGCAACTGAATTCTAAAGCAGTTATCCTGCACCGATTAAGATGAAATTTTGCATACACGTTTAGTTTGGATGACAATTCCTGGTTAGCTAAGTGACGTCATTCTAAATCCAATATAGCGGACGGCCCAAGATGGCGGCATAGTTATTTTTTGTGCAGATATGGGTACCAAATGAAAGGTTTTGATGAGAAGAATACGAAAAAAGCTTTTTTATAAAAAAAGTTATTTTAATGAATAATTTTATTTTAAACATTCTTATATTAATCTATACTAATCCATACTAATATTATAAATGTGAAAGTAACTCTGTCTGTCTGTCTGTCTGTCTGTTACCTTTTCACGCTTAAACCGCTGCACCGATTTAGATGAAAGTTGGTATGAAGATAGTTTGAGACCTGGGAAAGGACATAGGCTATATAGGTAGGGTAGGGTAGGGTAGGGTAGGGTAGGGTAGTGTAGGGTAGGGTAGTGTAGGGTAGTGTAGGGTAGTGTAGGGTCGGGTAGGGTAGGGTAGGGTACTGTAGGGTAATGTAGGGTAGGGTACTGTAGGGTAGGGTAGGGTAGGTTAGGGTAGGGTAGGGTAGAGTAGGTTAGGGTAGGGTAGGGTAGAGTAGGGTAGTGTAGGGTAGGGTAGGGTAGGGTAGATAAATGTTTGGTCTTTTTATGGCAAAACAAAGTTTGCCGGGTCAGCTAGTCTGAAATATAATATTGTTATGAACGGTTTTATGATAATAGGAAGTTGAAAACATTCTCGTTTCTAAAAGAAAGAAAGAAAGAAAGAAAGAAAATATATTTATTTAGCACAGAACAGAAAGACACACAATATATTAATTAATTCAACAGATAAAAATACAAATAAAGAAAAACTAAAGGAAACAACTTAAGTTTTTACCGTATGAAACTTCGATCAAGGATGTATGAAAAGAAAATATTCTAGATGTATGAAAAATATTGGGTAAGTATAACAACTAAACTACATTTACTTATCGATTTGTTTATCTTTGGAAATGATGGGTAACCATTTAAGGCAGAATTTCTCGTAAATGTCTCAAACTCAGCGAATTTCAGACTTGTTACACTTTGGAACTGAGATATCGAGTTACTCAATCTGCCGACTATTTTCCTATATTGGGGTCGGAATCAGCTGAGTACTCGAATTAGCTGAGTACCAGAATTTTATAAGGTCCCGTCACGTAATAAAAAAACTTTATTCAAAAAATCAAAAAACCCGACTGCTTCAAAAGCGAACTAAAAAGTCGTAAACAAGGAAAAAATCATGCTGTGCAGTTGGAGGATACATATTCGCGGGCTGGCTGACCAAAATCTGGTGTATCCTCCGCCTGCACAGCATGATTTTTTCCTTGTTTACGACTTTTTAGTTCGCTTTTGAAGCAGTCGGGTTTTTTGATTTTTTGAATAAAGTTTTTTTATTTATAACTTTTTAGTTAGTTTTTTTCGAATAAGATACATTTAAACATATAAGTGTTATATATTTTTGAAATCACCTCTTAAAACTCTTTATTTTGATACCCCACACGATGGGATTGGAAGAAATAAAAAATTTGGGCCCCCACAATATGGCACCCAAAATCCGCCATTTTTCTATTATCCAATTTTAATGTAGCCTATGACACTCGCAGGGTTAAGACGCATCGATTGACGTATGAATCATCAAAATCGGCCAACGCGTTTGGTCTCTGGAACGCCACATAGGAACAAACATACATACATACATACATACATACATACTTACATACATACATACATACATACATAGACTGATAAACACATTACCCTCCTTCGGCAGTCGGGTAAAAAGAACGCTGAGTGACAGTGCATGCGATGATGCGTCTGCGCATGGGTACAGTCGCGTTCTAAAGTACTAGGCTGTTGTTTTATAATATCAGAATAATTGTTTTATTGTAGAATCATAATAGGTACTGTTCTACTAAGTACTTTGGAAAAGGCTGGATTTAAAAATGGATAATATTTACTTGTGCATTATTTTTTATTTTGATCTTATCATTCTTCTTCTTCATCGTGTCGGTGATTCCATTTTTAGATTTTAATTTTATCATTTTTTAATTTTAATCTTATCATTATAAATATATAAATATCTTATCCTAAATAAATTATCAACTGCGCCTTTGTCAGCTTCTGTCTTCATAAAAAAATAAATACATCATGCCCATCATGTTTAAAACCATCGTCGTGCAAAGAAAGTTGTGTTTGCGACTGTATTTCGGGCCCAAACGAAGCGTGATCTCAGTGCGGGAAGCATGGGTCAACTGACGAACCAATAGCGTGCGCGCACAGAAATACTGGCGGAGCATTCCGTCGTCGCGCCCCCTTCATACCACCAATTTGATCGATAAATCACTGAGTGCGCATTTTTAAGGCCAACTTTTTTTTACGTGATGGGACCTGTACATGGAGCGACTGCCTATGTGATCTCCATCACCACTCCGTAACTGGGCAACATGATTAGCCTTGGCCAGACTGGTTGACACCGATTTAAGGGTTCTGTCTACCCGTAACTGTCAAAGACCTTCGATTTACAACCGGGACCAACTTGCTAGGTAAAGATGGTCACCCATCCATGGACCGAACTCGGCAAGCGTTGCTTAACCTCGAAGATCGGCCCGTGTGTCTGCTATTATTAAGACTCTGTTTTTTTATCCGTAGTTAACTCAACCAATGATTGAATATCCTAACCAATGGTTTCAAATATCGGTAAATTCAGTTTTTTCATCAAATGTTAGCCTCACAAGTAGTCAAGTTCAGTGGAGATTTAATTATTTAACGATTAGTTGGACTAAAAACTGATGAATAAATGCGTATTTTCCGAAATTTAAACCACTGGTTAGCATATTTAACCATTTGTTAAGTTAACTACGGATCATAAAACTGGGCCTTAGACACGAGCAGGTGATAATTAATGCATAATACTAACTATTATAAAAGCGAAAGAAACTGTCTGTCTGTCTGTAACTTTTTCACGACTAACCGGCCTAACCGATTTAGATTAAATTTGGTATAGAGATAGTTTGAGACCCTGCATGGGAAGGAAATAGGATAGTGACGCATACATGCGCAATTTTATAATGATTTTTTTTATAAACAGACCTTTTGGGCATATGGATATCATGAAAAAACTATTCAATGTATCTGTTCAAAATAAAATATTTGAACTACTAATCTATTCCTGTATGGTAGACCAGGGTCGATAATTTCTAAAAGCAAAAAAAAATACAGTAGGATGAAACCCATTAGAAAAAAATCAAAAAATCAAAAAACCCGACTGCTTCAAAAGCGAACTAAAAATTCGTAAACAAGGCAAAAATAATGCTGTGCAGTCGGAGGATACATATTCGCGGGCTGGCTGACCAAAATCTGGTGTATCCTCCGCCTGCACAGCATTATTTTTGCCTTGTTTACGAATTTTTAGTTCGCTTTTGAAGCAGTCGGGTTTTTTGATTTTTTGATTTAACTTTTTTTATTTATAAGTTTTTAGTTAAGTTTTTTTCGAATTAGATACATTTAAACATATAAGTGTTATATATTTTTGAAATCACCTCTTAAAACCCTTTATTTTGATACCCCACACAATGGGTTTGGACGAAAAAAAAAATTTGGGACCCCACAATATGGCACCCAAAATCCGCCATTTTTCTATTGTCCAATTTTAACGTAGCCTATGACACTCGCAGGGTTAAGACGAATCGATTGACGTATGATTCATCAAAATCGGCCAACGCGTTTGGTCTCTGGAACGCCACATAGGAACAAACATACATACATACATACATACATACATACATACATACATACATACATACATACATACATACATATATACATACATACATAGACTGATAAACACATTACCCTCCTTCGGCAGTCGGGTAATGAGGGGAATATGATTAAAATGAAAGGAAAAATAAATTACGGTCGATCCGAGTTCGGGAAGTGGGAGGGGGTGAGTTTTTAAGGGTGAAAACGGTTTATCTCGATTTCCGGCAAAACTACAAGTCCTATGGAAAAAAGTTAAACGGCAAAGTTGTAGATAATAAAAAGATCTACTACTTTTGAATTGACACTTTTTTCACATAACCTCAAAATGTATGTGAAAAATTCAAATAACCAAGTTTTTGGTTTTTAATTTTTATCTTTTACATTTTTTTATTGTTTTTCACATAGTTTGGTAACAACTTACCTTTTTATGTCCCAAACACACTGTAATTTTTTTTATTTAAAATATTTATTCTTTCACCTTATTTTGACTTAATATCGAAAAAACTACCCTAATTTTCAATCGAAAATTCTGACGTCGTTCGACGTTAAAAAGTAAGTGGGCTCTTTGTTCGTTAAAATCTCTACTTTTTGATGGTGTAAAAAAAATATACATTACTATGGTACATATAATTTAATTAAAAAACGAAATAACAGGTAATAAGGCCCAGACCCTCCTACTCACTTCCCTACATCTCTATAAAATACCTTTTGATGGTCTAAAATTTTCCGTAGGTCACTCAGGTATATCAGTTATCTTAAAATAGCAATAAATAGGTATCTACGCATATAATTTAAAGAAGATTCTACAATTTACACAAAATATTGTAGATGTCTTATTAAACATTAACTTTATTTTTTGCATTTTCTGTGAAAATTTACCATAGTAATGTAAAGTATTTACCATAGAAAGTAGAGATTTCAACGAACAAAGAGCCCACCGACTTTTTTAAAAAAGCTGATATTTTGACGTCAGAATTTTCGATTGAAAATTAGGGTGGTTTTTTCGATATTAAGTCAAAATAAGGTGACAGAATAAATATTTTAAATAAAAAAAAATACAGTGTATTTGGGACATAAAAAGGTAAGTTTTTACCAAACTATGTGAAAAACAATAAAAAATTGTAAAAGATAAAAATTAAAAACCAAAAACTTGGTTATTTGAATTTTTCACATACATTTTGAGGTTATGTGAAAAAGGGTCAATTCAAAAGTAGTAGATCTTTTTATTATCTACAACTTTGCCGTTTTACTTTTTTCCATAGGACTTGTAGTTTTGCCGGAAATCGAGATAAACTGTTTTCACCCTTAAAAACTCACCCCCTCCCACTTCCCGAACTCGGATCGACCGTAATTTATTTTTCCTTTCATTTTGATCATATTCCCCTCATTTTCTAATGGGTTTCATCCTACTATTATTTTTTCACCTTTTATTATTTTTAAAGGCTTCTACCCTGGTCTATGGTGACTGTTTTGCAATTTTCCTACTTCTTATTGTATTTATTTCCGCCCAAAGATGCGTTAAAATTAGTTTTGAAATATGGAACTTTCGAGGCTTATAACTTTCAAATATATGTTTCTTTTTTCCTTTTTGTTTTCATTCAGGGCTAGAATGCCAGATAATGATGAGACAGATTGGTATAATTTTTTATTTTGAACTTACACGATCAAACAGTGCAGTAATCGCCATACAACTTTTGTATGGAAGAATGAGCGACTAGGGCACGCTTAAGTGAGTGAAAAGGGGTACTAATATTGCGCAGTCGAAGTCGCGGGTGGAAGCTAATACATTATATTTCAACAGTGGATAGCGTACAGCGTCCTGCCTTAGCTAGGCTGGTGAAGATGCGATGCACGCGACGGTTCTCGCCAGGAGAGTGCGTGGAAAATGTCGTGCCGGTTTGGACCTTCGTGTTCTTGCAGCAGAATTGCACGTAATGTTATTGATATTGTTCAAGGCACCATCTACACAATTAATTGAAATTGATGTATCTGTTTGTAATATCAAAATAATAGTTTTTTAGTAGGTTAGGTTAGGTTAAAACGGGCTGTCTCAGCTCCGCGAGGTTCTGGTGGCGGAATGGCGGGACAGGCTTTTACGCCCTACCGCCGGCCTCGTTACCATCGAGGCGGTCCGGCCAGTGCTCGAGCGCTGGCTCGGGAGGAGGCACGGCTCCCTGTCGTTTCGGGTGACGCAGGTGCTCTCGGGGCATGGTTGCTTCGGGAAGTACCTGTGTCGCATAAACAGGGAGCCGGACGCCCGGTGTCACCACTGCGTCGACTGCCGGGAGGACACGGCGCAGCATACGCTGGCAGAGTGTGCCGCTTGGGAGGAGCCACGCCGTGCCCTCATCTCTGAAGTAGGCAGTGACCTGTCGCTGCCGGCCGTAGTCGAGTCTATGGTCGGCAGTGGGGAGTCCTGGGACGCGGTGGTATCCTTCTGCGAAACAGTCGTCTCGCAGAAGGAGGCTGCGGAGAGGGAGAGGGAGATTTCATCTGCTAACCCGATCCGCAGCAGACGCGCCGGGCGTCGGCGGAGGGCGGACAACGCCCTCTTCCAGCCCCCCTAAATGGGTCCAGGGGTGGCGGACTCGGGGACGTCCGTCGCCCCCCACACATCAGGACCCGAGGTGGCGGCGCGTAGTGTTCCACGCGCGCCCCTCTTTGACGTCGCGGGGGGAGTCAAACACCTCACTCCCCCTCCAACCCGAGACCGTGGCCCGCACAGGCGGGCCGGCACTAGCCGAGGGTTGCGGAAGAATCATTGTTCCCGCGACCCCCAGCGTAAGTGTGAGATGGAACACCGGGGTGGTTTTTAGTCAGTAGGAGTCTGACAGACCCCTCCGCCCCCCCCCAGGGCGGAGGACATCCGATGAGGATTTTCCACCCCGGAACAAAAAAAAAAAAAAAAAAAAAACAAAAAAAAAGGTTAAAACGGGCTGGTTTCCACAACTCCACGACCAAGTAACTCCACGTACGCGTATTTTGCGTACGGTAGTTTTTTAGTAAATGCATTATGAAAGTATATAATGGTACTTGTAACTAAAAGGCATTTTTTAAGTTTTTGTCAGTCTGTTTTTGTTCGGCTTATCTCCGAAACGACTGGACCGATTTTGACGGAGAGACAGCTGCTTTTATAAGGAGTGATCTAAGTTAGCTTTAATTTTAGAAGAAAAAATATTAAGATGCCGCGTAAAAAAATTAAATCTTAAATAAAATTGCATTTTAAAAGAGATTTTTATCTGTCAAGTCCGACACATGCCAACCGCTGCAAAAACTGAAAGCCAAAATTAACTGTAGCAAAGAACAAAGCAAAATTAAAATGCCACATATTGACTCCCTTTGAATATTTATGGTTTAAGGTTAAGGTTTCCACTATAAAAAATAAGGCAATATGGAATCGCTGGCATGACGATTTAGAAGCGTTTATGGGAGATTGGCATGAAATGGTAAAACACCGCAAAGAGTGGAAGACTTTGGAGGGCGTCCTGCAGTGTGACAATACAGAACAAATAAAAATGGCAATATAAGTCTTCCCCTTAGAGTACTAGGAACTGATCGGTCGAAAAATTGGTAGCAAATTGGATTCACATTTACTACACTCTTTGCGCTGTAGCATGGTGCGGGTGACAGTTGCAATAACATTTGTTACGCATATACGTATACGCATGTTTTGTAGTTTAACGTCATACAGGCAACTATGGTAATAGTATAACTATGGTATGACGTTAAACTACAAAAAATGCGTACACGTATATGCCTAAGTTTTTTTTATTGAATCTGTCACCTTGCACCATGCTACAGCGCAAAGAGTGTAGACACCTTTAATTATACTACAAAACTACACGTTCCAAGTATCTGTGCACTTCGCTGGAATGAGACACCACTGCCTGCCTATCCTTTTTTTTTTTTTTTTCATTTTTTTTTTTCCGCGCGGTACCTCGCGTTCTCCTCGTGCGCCAATGGCGGGAGTTAAAATCAGAGTGACGTGACAGCGCCAGGCGCCACAGTTATTTTAAGCACGCCGTATAAACTGTTAACTCAAATTCACCAAGTTAATCTGAGACACCCTTAAAATCTCTATCTGATCTTCCTCTTTCAGAGAACGCCTGGGCTGCCCAAAGACCTACCGCACAAACCTCTTCCCAAGCTACAGGATGTGCATAAAACGGTGCCGGCCCCTCGTGGACATGTATCTCAAAATGGTGGAGTTTGAGGAGATGAACGCAGAGTTGAACGACACTGTGGAAAGCGAGAATGAGGGAAACGATACGGATGATCGGAACTTGAGGGAGGGATTTAAGAGTAAGTGTCAAAGTTTACTGGAATGCCAAGTGATGACAGATGGAGGTAGGCAGTGACCGAGTGGCGTCCAAAGACTGGAGACAAGACACAGAAGCGTGGGATTGGTACAAGAAAAGAGACCTCTACCCAGCCCACCAGTGTGTCAGGCTTCAGATGGTGATAATGTCAAAGCACACTCTCAGACAGAGAAAAGACGCGTCGTTCTAAAAATATGCATAGGACATTGACCTCTATCTCCACACTGTAAAGTCGAGTCGAAGTGACGCATCAAATTCTGTAGAATATACGCGAATTCGACGGCATGCGCGCGTCTTATGTTTATCTTGATAGGAATGTGTGGAATGCACACTACCTTGTAGAGATAGGGGTCAATATGATCGAAGGAGGAGGCGAAATGCGGAGACGTCCTCAAGCCCCTAGGCACCGCAGGAGACGCCCTGGGCGTCGAGAGTCGCAAGCCGATTCCTGGCCACCGTAAAGGATAGCTTTCCGTCCGATAACGACCCGGCCCAAGTCGACGGCGTGTAGTGGTCCACGCGCGCCTCAAAGAGATGTCAGCAAAACTGACGGGGCTCGTTAGGGCCGATGCCTATCAGGGTCGCGGATAAATTTACCGAAAGAGTTACCGCGGCCCTGGCACAACCAACTGAAGGAACAAGGGTGGGTTTTAGTCAGTAAAAGTCTGACACGCTCTCCTGCTTCACCCAGAGCGGAGAAGTTATTGGAAGATTAGGCTAACCAAAAAAAAAAACGGAGTAAACGGAAACACCCATATTTCGATAAACTCCATTCGAAATAACATTAGACATTTAAATAATCCGTTTTTACAGCCAATTCAAACAATTTTTAGGGTTCCGTACCCGAAGAGTCCAAACGGAGCCCTATTACTGTCACTCACGTGTCCGTCTGTCTGTCACATAGGTTTTACAGCCAAACGGTTGGAGCTATATACTTAAAATTTTCACAGAATAAGCATATTAGCATACAAAGGGTCAAATAAAAAAAAAGATTTTTCCATACAGCTAAGTACATTTCGTGTCGAGCATAAAAAGCCGAGATTTTAACACGAGCGATGTAGCCTATTTAGCACATGGCATAGCTACATGCGAGGTTTAAAATAAAGCCTTTTTATGCGAGACACGAACGAAAATTTTCCACTACCTGATGTGCTTACTTAATTAAATGCAAATAGGTTCCCACAACAATTTATTAGAAACGTTCAGACTAAAAACCACAGACTACGTATATACACACAATAAACGCGCGCTTTTTCGAGAGGTAACAGGTTCAGTATCATTCTGCCGGTTACATAATGATATCAAAACTCCATACAAAAGTCATTTCGTAAGTGTTATTATGTAATTTTGAAATTTTTATTTTATAAACTTGTGTCTAACTGTTCATATTTCGAAACGAATATCTTAGGCAATGTGTTACATAATAGAAAAAGGTAGTGGTAAAAATTTCTAACGTTCATTCGAGAAAATGGAGTAAATATTAGGGGAATATTTTCGGGAAATTATTAACCGGGCGAAAAATATACAAAATGGGCGAATATTATCTAAGTAAGTAACTATTTATCCGGTTTGAGTAATACCTTAAAGGAGATTTTTGTGAGCAGCGGTAATAATATTTGTTACAATGTAAAAACAATGTAGAACCCGAAATATAATTAAAGTATGTCATACTTTAATTATATTTCGGGTTCTATTTTTCTATTTTAGCATATTATTCTTTAGAAAAAAATATAACAACCGACGAGGCAACATCGCTGTGCAGCGCGGTAACTTAGGGCACTCCGATACGGATAGGTTAGTTTCGAAGGGGATGACGGGAGCTGAAATGAGCGGGCAATTTTTTATTTTCAAGTCAATGTTTTATACATTTGTTTTCGCCCACTTAGGATTTCAGTAAAGGCATATTCAGTATTTTTGGCACCATCAATTTCAATTTATTTTCGCTCATTAAAATACTATCCTTATATTTCTAGAAAATACCATTCAAAACTAACTTACAATAGTCAATAACCTGCCTTTGACCGACATTTTTTTCCAGAATACGATTCCGTAAAATTCCCTAAGAAAGTCACACCAGTTAACCTCGAAGACCTAGATCTGGATGATGAAGATGAAGAGGAGTACAAAGAGGGTGAACCGGACAGTAGGTTCATCGTGTACAAAGACAGCAACGTGAACGAGGATATAATGGTGCCGGATGTGGACTATGTGCCGGGCGAGATCAGGGACGAGGCCGATCTCATGCAAATATATTGAGGCTTCTGAAAAAGTGTTTTATTTAACCTGTTCAGACATACCAACAAAAAAACACGTTACTAGCACAGCTTGCCATGATGATATCAACATATCATGTAGCCAGTATAGTTGTCGGCACGTAACTTGGCAAGAGCCGTTAGATGCGCAAAGTCGTTTTTAGGTCTCTTTGGTTACCAAGCGGGACGCGGGGAACGTTTAAGCATCGTTCCGAGCGCGCAAGTGGTTGGTCAGTTGACACAAGGATCGACTGACCAATCGTGTCGCGTCCACGTTCCGTTCGCTCTATATGGTGGTTGGTCAGCTCAAGCACTATGTGTGAACTTATCCCCACTACGCCAGAACCTTGCCAAATTAAGTGCCGACAACTATAACAGTGCATCATTCGCATGTTGTCAGCTACACTGCAACATTCAGAATTGTCAGCAATAGTGCAGCATTCCATGTTGCCAGCAACAGAGATGTATACCACGTTGCTAGCAACACGGCAACATTAAATGTAGCTAGAACTTGGCAAATTCGTACGATACTCTCATGGTCCGCGGGCGACGGGTGACGTAAGGCAGCGGGGGTGCTAAAACGTCCGCGCGGGACGGGGGTCACCTGACGGGAGCGTTGTCGTGTCATCGCGCCGTCAAGTCATTGGGTAGTAACGACCCCGCCACCCGCGCGGACAATGGTAGTTTCACGTACGAATTTCGCAAGCTATAGCAATACTGCAACTTGCCACGTTGCTAGCAAGGCTGTAGCTTTTCATGTAACTGGAAACAATGCTACATCTTATGTTGCTGGCAACACTGCCACATTCAATGTTGCTAGCAACAGCGTAACATTCGTATGTTGCTAGGAATACTGCCACACCATACACACTGCCATTCCATATTGCTAGCAATCAATGCCAACCAAGCAGGTTCTCTTGAAGAGGAGGAGTACAAAGAGGATGACCAGGACAGCAGGTTCATCGTGTACAAAGATGGGAAAGTGAACAAGGATATGATGCTGCCGGATGTGGACTATGTGCCCGGGGACATCATAGGCAAGCATGCTTCACCGTCGACCACATCATCGCTTACCATCAGGTGAGATAGTGGTCAAGCGCGAGCCTGTATACCATTACAAATAAAAACTGAGACGAGGTGGCACTGATGCATTGGTGAATATGAGTCGATAATAAATAGCCTGGACTGTATCCGACTTCGCTATACACTGTTCCATTTAATTTGATGTATTTTTTCTATCAATAATCTTAAAAAAATTACGCAGTCTGCGCATGCTTGTATAAAAATACGCGTTTCTGCGCTCCATACGTTTCTCAAATGACACTGTATTATCGCTTTTGCGTACGAATAACTTATTCGCCTATAATTGTAGACGTATATTGGGTTTTTTGGTTTCTGTTTTCGCGAAGTTTTCTAAGCAAAGTGGTCTATGTCCACTGCTGGACATAGACCATCCCCAACCGTCCCACTCCGATCGGTCCTGTGCGTCTGGCATTCATCGGAAATCAGAGTTAGTTCAATCGAAATATCATATACTTGGGTCACTTTCTTAAAAGGATTTTGTACTGTTTTTATGGAATACTTACCAGCAGCTGTGTTAACGTTCGAAGCAACGAACAAGCTCTGCACGTAGGCACCTAGAGCATTCACTATATCTTGGAATATATTGGTGGCGTGTGGCTTCATGTCATAACATTCACAGAAGGCTTTTAGGAGATCTGTAAAGAAAATAATGTTTTAATTATGAATGTGAAATCATACATCATCATGAATTCGGAAACAGCAAAGGGCAAAGAGTATAAAAAATCGACCAATCACATAGACGGAAAGCCACATCGCGTCTTTCATCTCGCATATGATTGGTCGATTTTTCATACTCTTTGCCCTTTCAGAATTCATTACGCAATAAGGCTGCCGGTCTCTGGGTGTAGCGGGAGGGCGTGTCAGACTTTTACTGACTAAAACCCACCCGTGTTTCTTCAGTTGCTTGTGCCAGGGCCGCGGTATCTCTCTTTCAAAATTATCCGCGACCTGGACGCCCAAGCTGTTTACCGATACTCACTTAAGTGCCTACCGACTAAAACCACACTACCTTACAAATAATCCACATGGCTTGCGTGCCCTTATTTATACTTTTGAAACATGGTTTAAGATTAAAGCTGTTTTAAAATGTATTTAAAATTACTTTGTCAAAAGTAGAAAAGGGAACGTTTTATTCAACACTGCGACAAAATCAATAGATGCGTTTATTAGACAGATATAAATCTAACTAGATGACGCGATTGTATGTACTTCGCGTGTCAAAAAACGGAGTAAAGTTACGATCAATAATCGTAATTTGAGCTTTTCATTTAGCATTATCGGCACCGGAAATCCACTGAAATCTAGAAAAATGCCTAATTATGCCATATTGAGCTGTAAAGACTGTATGCAAAAAGTTGGCAGAGACATTGGAAATGTTTTAATTTCATTGGTAAGTTAATTAATTTTCAAATTGTGTGTGAAAAAGTGGCACGCTTGGTTTTCATAAGATGGAGGGACTTGCGTTATCTAGTCAGATTTATGTCTGTGGTTTATTAGCTGAGGCTGTTTATTAACCGGTTGTATGCCGCCCATAATTACCTACACCATAGAAAAGCAATTGTCTTACGTGGAAACACGTTTCGGGCACTCAAGGGGTCAAAGGTGGTTCTGTATTTTCTTCAGTTCAGTATACTTACTTGGGTGTATAGTCATTTTATGAAGCACTTCTAAGGCCAGTGCTCTCTGCCACATGGGTTTGTCGGGGTCCAGGAATTTGATGGTGAGCGACAGGAAGATCTCGCATTCTGTGACCTGGGGATAGATAGATAGATTTTTTTATACTATAAAATTATTTTTGTTATTATTGTTACGAGATAATGCTACGCCATCTAGTGACGAGAGTAAGAATAAGTAGTAGGTAGTAGCGCCATCTAGAATCGAATAGCGAAACTAGTCTTCTCGATGATTTTTGTCGTATTTAACTTTCCAGAATGTTCGAGCCAAACATTCTGGAGGTTTCTCGACGCTTCAGGAACAATGGGTTCGAAAGTCGAATCCAGATCCTGTTAAATTCTCGATATTCTTATATATTCTTATATTAGTACAGTATGGAACGCTCCAGAAACATCTTCCGTGCTATATAAAGAGCTGTCGGGTTTATCAAGAGGCGAAAATAGTGCGAAGTAAGAAAATTGTCGAAGAAGTGTTTCAGTAATAAAGAGTGTTTAAATAAAGTTTTTAATAATTTATACCTGAACCCCAGCTCGAAACACTATTATTGATGGTTCGTTTTTTTTTGTAACTTTCGTGGTCCCGTATTTTATTGGTAGATTTTTTATTAATAGTTGTAACGGGTAATCGAAAGACAGAAAATCTGATAACAGTATTGCCAAGATCATGTGACCACGACCGCTCTGCCAAGAGCGAAACGACAGAGAAGAAGATTGCCAAGAAGCACCATGTTACCCAGCATGAAGCTACTCAGATAAAATACTGATATACAGGGTGGAATTTTGTAATGCCACCTGGAGGGAAAGTACTCTTAATACTGTTGATAGAAAATTTTATAATAAAATTAATTAAATTATTTTTTTTTTAATTTTTTTTTAACATTCTTTTATTTTTGAAAAGAAAGAAAACTGCATTCAAAGATTTTCGAAAATTCGCTTGCCACACCCGGGAATCGAACCAACTAAAATCTTTAAAAACTACACCCTGTACTTTTATTGCATCAATCGTTAGGGTCAATTACAAGGATGAAATCTCCCTAACAAACTTGATAAATTAAATGAAGGAAAACCAAATCTGGACTTATAAATTCGATGGGTCAAGTTAAAGCACTTTTACTCAAAGATCCATCTGTATCCCTAAGGAGTAATTAATAATTATCATTGACGTCATTTATCCATTAAAATAACGAATTACTATTTTCACAAGACTAGAATTCTTTAGAAGGATAAATTTATGTATCCAAGAAAATGGAGCCCATTTCGAGCAACTAATTAGTTAATTTACTATTTTTTGTAAATAATTAATTATTATTTTTATTAAATAAGGTAATTTAAGATTGAAAATATTAAAATTTAAGATTAAAAAAAATAATCTTAGTTATTGGAATTTGTACTCCATTTTAAGAATTTTTCAAGAAATTTAGACAACCCCTTCTTACATTCCGTTCAACCGATTTTGAGTTCTATACGGTAAGTATAAGGATAGTATAAAACCGGCCAAGTGCGAGTCAGACTCGCGCACGAAGGGTTCCGTACAATTATCGCAAAAAACGGCAACAAAATCACGTTTGCTGTATGGGAGCCCCACTTAAATATTTATTTTATTATGTTTTTAGTGTTTGTTGTTATAGCGGCAAAAATCAAAATCAAAATCATTTTTTTTATTTCATATAGGCCTACATGGACACTTATAAAACGTCGACAAAAAGTGCACGGTTCGGGTTGGTCGTTTCCTATGGAGAAGAACCGGCAAGAAACTCCATGGTTACTCTTTTAAAAAAATGGTTTGGTTTTACAATATTTCCTTGTATTTGTTTATTTGCATTAGTACTTAGGTATTGTCGGGCCTACGTTGTCCCCACATATCTAAGTACTAATGCAAATAAACAAATACAAGGAAATATTGTAAAACCAAACCATTTTTTTAAAAGAGTAACCATGGAGTTTTTTGCCGGTTCTTCTCCATAGGAAACGACCAACCCGAACCGTGCACTTTTTGTCGACGTTTTATAAGTGTCCATGTAGGCCTATATGAAATAAAAAAAATGATTTTGATTTTGATTTTTGCCGCTATAACAACAAACACTAAAAACATAATAAAATAAATATTTAAGTGGGGCTCCCATACAGCAAACGTGATTTTGTTGCCGTTTTTTGCGATAATTGTACGGAACCCTTCGTGCGCGAGTCTGACTCGCACTTGGCCGGTTTTATACTATCCTTATACTTACCGTATAGAACTCAAAATCGGTTGAACGGAATGTAAGAAGGGGTTGTCTAAATTTCTTGAAAAATTCTTAAAATGGAGTACAAATTCCAATAACTAAGATTATTTTTTTTAATCTTAAATTTTAATATTTTCAATCTTAAATTACCTTATTTAATAAAAATAATAATTAATTATTTACAAAAAATAGTAAATTAACTAATTAGTTGCTCGAAATGGGCTCCATTTTCTTGGATACATAAATTTATCCTTCTAAAGAATTCTAGTCTTGTGTAAATAGTGATAAACCGTGATAGCTAGACAGTTGAAACTTTCACAGATTATGTATTTCTGTTGCCGAATTTATTTTAAAATTATTGTTTTATTGTGTTTAGTTTGTTAAAAACCCTTTATTTATATTAGAATTCACGTATAAAGTGACTCACGTAGTGTTTGTGACCAGTTTTATTGTAATAACTCAATAACAATTGATATTTCACGAAGTCATGTACCGGCTGTCAACGTTAGAACTGTGGATTTGAATTCTTCGAACCGGGGGAGTATTTTGTTTTTATTAACATATTTATTACTGTATTATTTACATACTATACACCACTCATACACTGCTCAGGGCTCTGAGCGACGTCCAGTACACACCGGCTACGTTTATGTCTCATTTTGTTTGACAAATTGTGATCAGCAGCTGATGTTGACTCAATTTTCATCTTACAAAAGAGGGCAATCCGCGCGATCTACAAAATGGGTCCTCGCGAGTCCCTTAGAGAAAAATTTAAAGAAATCGATATACTGACTCTACCTTCACTCTATATTTTGGAATGTAATTTGTATGTCCGCAAAAATCGAGGGCTTTTCAAAACTAGAAGCGACTTACATAATTTAAATACACGCAGTAAGCACGAAATTGTAATACCCAAATTCAGATTAACAAAAACTAGCAAGTCTTTTTATATAAACAGTATACGCTTTTATAACAAGTTGCCAAAGTCAGTTATAGAACTGACCGATGGAAAGTTCAAAAACTACATCAAACGTGTCCTTATTAAAAAAGCATATTATAAAATCAAGGACTACGTTGAAGATAAAAATTTTGGCTTTAGCTCCTTCTGCGCATGCGGCTTCCCTGGTAACTCATAAACGGCACAAATATGTGGTTGTCTCTAACTATTCTCAATCTCATTAAGTCTTTGTTTTTTTTTCCTTATTTTGATTATTCTTTTTACAATGGTTTTCAATCATCTTCATAGCCAAAGGGCTAAGAATAGTTACAGCACTGATAACAATATTTGTGCCACATGTTAGATTTAGTCTTTTTTTTATTTTACTTTTGTATAGATTCCTTTACCGATTGTTTTGTAAATGTGTGAACATTGTAGGCCTTCTAGATGCTTGTTAACATTTGTTAACTTTTTAACTCGTTTTATTTTCTTTTGTTTAAATAATATGTAATCTTTTTTTTTTGTATTGTCGGGCCTACGTTGTCCCCACATATCTAAGTACTAATGCAAATAAACAAATACAAGGAAATATTGTAAAACCAAACCATTTTTTTAAAAGAGTAACCATGGAGTTTCTTGCCGGTTCTTCTCCATAGGAAACGACCAACCCGAACCGTGCACTTTTTGTCGACGTTTTATAAGTGTCCATGTAGGCCTATATGAAATAAAAAAAATGATTTTGATTTTGATTTTTGCCGCTATAACAACAAACACTAAAAACATAATAAAATAAATATTTAAGTGGGGCTCCCATACAGCAAACGTGATTTTGTTGCCGTTTTTTGCGATAATTGTACGGAACCCTTCGTGCGCGAGTCTGACTCGCACTTGGCCGGTTTTATACTATCCTTATACTTACCGTATAGAACTCAAAATCGGTTGAACGGAATGTAAGAAGGGGTTGTCTAAATTTCTTGAAAAATTCTTAAAATGGAGTACAAATTCCAATAACTAAGATTATTTTTTTTAATCTTAAATTTTAATATTTTCAATCTTAAATTACCTTATTTAATAAAAATAATAATTAATTATTTACAAAAAATAGTAAATTAACTAATTAGTTGCTCGAAATGGGCTCCATTTTCTTGGATACATAAATTTATCCTTCTAAAGAATTCTAGTCTTGTGTAAATAGTAATTCGTTATTTTAATGGATAAATGACGTCAATGATAATTATTAATTACTCCTTAGGGATACAGATGGATCTTTGAGTAAAAGTGCTTTAACTTGACCCATCGAATTTATAAGTCCAGATTTGGTTTTCCTTCATTTAATTTATCAAGTTTGTTAGGGAGATTTCATCCTTGTAATTGACCCTAACGATTGATGCAATAAAAGTACAGGGTGTAGTTTTTAAAGATTTTAGTTGGTTCGATTCCCGGGTGTGGCAAGCGAATTTTCGAAAATCTTTGAATGCAGTTTTCTTTCTTTTCAAAAATAAAAGAATGTAAAAAAAAAATTTAAAAAAAATTAATTTAATTAATTTTATTATAAAATTTTCTATCAACAGTATTAAGAGTACTTTCCCTCCAGGTGGCATTACAAAATTCCACCCTGTATATCAGTATTTTATCTGAGTAGCTTCATGCTGGGTAACATGGTGCTTCTTGGCAATCTTCTTCTCTGTCGTTTCGCTCTTGGCAGAGCGGTCGTGGTCACATGATCTTGGCAATACTGTTATCAGATTTTCTGTCTTTCGATTACCCGTTACAACTATTAATAAAAAATCTACCAATAAAATACGGGACCACGAAAGGCACAAAAAAACGAACGATCAATAATAGTGTTTCGAGCTGGGGTTCAGGTATAAATTATTAAAAACTTTATTTAAACACTCTTTATTACTGAAACACTTCTTCGACAATTTTCTTACTTCGCACTATTTTCGCCTCTTGATAAACCCGACAGCTCTTTATATAGCACGGAAGATGTTTCTGGAGCGTTCCATACTGTACTAATATAAGAATATATAAGAATATCGAGAATTTAACAGGATCTGGATTCGACTTTCGAACCCATTGTTCCTGAAGCGTCGAGAAACCTCCAGAATGTTTGGCTCGAACATTCTGGAAAGTTAAATACGACAAAAATCATCGAGAAGACTAGTTTACGTGAATTCTAATATAAATAAAGGGTTTTTAACAAACTAAACACAATAAAACAATAATTTTAAAATAAATTCGGCAACAGAAATACATAATCTGTGAAAATTTCAACTGTCTAGCTATCACGGTTCATGAGATACAGCCTGGTGACAGACAGACAGACGGACCGCGGAGTCTCAGTAATAGGGTCCCGTTTTTACCCTTCGGGTACGGAACCCTAAGAAGCATTAACCTGTTACCAAAACTAACTGTTAAATACAGCTGCCATTTGACATATCACCAACGCAATAGAAGTCAAAATCGGTTGAACGGGCTGTAAAATGGGATTTTTAAATGTCTAATGTTATCTTAAATTGAGTATAGAGAGTTCGTGAAACGAATAGTTTGGGCTGGAGTTGAACCCAAATCATCATCATCATCAGCCGACAGACGTCCACTGCTGGACATAGGCCTCCCCCAAGCGTCGCCACATTGACCGGTCCCGTGCGTCTCGCATCCAGCGGATCCCCGCAACCTTCACCAGATCATCGGTCCACCTGGTGGGAGGCCTTTCAACGCATCGTCTTCCGGTTTGAACCCAAATACGAAAAACAAAACCGTATGATATCTCTCTGTTTCCGTAACAAGCGCACGTATAAATAAAATAATGTTGCCAAGACTAAATAATTATAATCTTTTTCATTATTTAAGGTAGGAATCAAAAGAGCAAACTGGTGTAAGGAAACATTAATTTCGAAATAACAATAACTGCAGCCATTATCTGATTTGATCTTTATCACTTAGAAGCAATACTGCACCTTTATACAGGTCGTTTAAATTTTTCAAGTACATTTAAGTACATTTATGATTGCCTACTCTACAGGCTGTTTTTAGGGTGCCGTACCCAAAGGTTGAAAACGGGACCCTATTACTAAGTCACCACTGTCGGTCTGTCTGTCTGTCACCAGGCTGTATTTCATGAACCGTGATAGCTAGACAGTTGAAAATTTTACAGATATTGTATTTCTGTTGCCGCTATAACAAGGTATACTAAAAACAGAATAAAATAAATATTTAAGTGTGTTTTTTTTTATAGTTATACAACAGGTGTTTTTTTTGCGATAATGGTACGGAACCTTTCGTCCACTAAAAATCCTCAGCTATAAAGTACAACTGAATTAGTTTTTCATCCTCTCTTTATAAAATCATCGTCATCATTTCAGCTGAAAGACGTCCACTGCTGGACATAGGCTTCCCACAAGCGTCGCCACACTGATCGTTCCTGTGCGTTTCGCATCCACCGGACTCCAGCAGCCTCGACAAGGTCGTCCCATATGCCCTACCCACTGCCACTTAAGGTTCCCCTAGTCGATGGCTCGAACTATTTTGTGCGCGAGGTTAAAATGCATGCTATCTCATCCGACAACACGTGCGAAAGAAATAGATGCTGTGATGAGCGTAAGAAGCTAGTTCACGTACGAATTAGCACTTTTCCAAATTTGTATCAAAATGCATGATGATTTAGGACGAAAACGAGCGCGCGAAATTTTATAAACAGACCTTTTATTGTATATTTTCAAAATAAAATTATTTGCATTGTTGAATTACTAATTTATCCTTGTATGGAGGCCGTTTTGCATTTTTTCTTCTGTTTATGGTATTTATTTCCGTTAAAATTTATGTTGAAATATGGAACTTTCAAATATATATCTTTTTTTACTTTTTTGTTTCCATACAGGGGCTAGATAATGATGAGACAAATTTATATCATTTTTTATTTTGAACGAACATCGTCAAACAGTGGAGTAATCGCTAGACTACGTTTGTATGTTAGTTTAGCAATTGTTCTGGTTATGTCGGTAATTTTGATTCTCGTCTTAACCAGGTCATCGGCCCACCTAGGAGGAGGCCTTCCAACGCCTTCCTTCTTTATAACTCACCAGCACAGAATGGTACTTGTGCACGATGACAGACACGAGCCTCAGCAGTCGCATGGTGACGGGGAAGTGAGGCCGTTCGGCTGCTGCAGGACTGGCCGCTCCGCCTGCTGCGGCCGCGCCAGGGATGTGCAGCGCTGTGAATGCCGCCCTGGAGAACAAAAAGTATGAGGACAAACAAAACTATCAATTTCATTATTATCGTTAACATATCCGACTTCGAAAATACGGGCGCCATCAGTTGGTCATAACTTAGCTGCCTCCGCCTGTTTTTAATTACCTATTTATTGTATTTTTAATTGTTTGTTTTACTGTAGAAGCTTGTAAGTGCATTAATTTAATTTTTTTTTTACATCGTTCTCACATATATGTATTTTTTTTTCTCGACTACATAATGTAAACAAATACTTGTAAAACACATTTTTTTTAAAAAGAGTAATTGTGGAGTTTCTTGTCCATTCTTTTCCACAACAAGCTACATTTCCGAATGGACGGTAGAATCAATTAATATTAGCTTTAATTTTTTTTTTTTTGACGTTCGGAAGTGCCACTTAATGGCCTAATTGAATAAATCAATTTTGATTTTGATGAGATCAACAGTTGTTAGGGGTTTTGGCTGTACTGGCCTCATATGCAAATTGCCTTAAACAACTATGGTTTAAGCTCGCCTTTGTACACAAGCTGTGCATTGTATTTTTATCTTTATTTATGATTTTGTGTACAATAAATAATAAGAATTAAAAAAACTTTTTTACAAAAAAATACAACCAACTTCAAAGTGAAAAATAACTTCTTTTTCGGAAGTCGGTGTTCCTGTCCTCAAAGTCATTTTCTTTATTTTAATTCGGCCACTAAGCGGCACTTTTGAACGTCAAAATTTTAAATTTATAAGTAATAATAATCGATTCCGTTCTTCGTTTTTTGACACCGACTACCGAAAAAGTTTTTTTTTTGGTATTTTTTTTTATTATTTGAGGTTTTTGCTCTTGGCTGTAGTCTAGGTGAAAGGTGACAGAAGTCGATGATGGAGTGAGCTTACCCAGAAGAAGCCTATTCACTCTAACTTTGAAGACTCCTGTAAAACAGGTCAATCACCTAGCGCAGTAGTCAGAGAATCCATGTATTTGTTTGTTTTATGTAAATAAAGTTATTATTTATTAAAATGGTTCGGGTTGAATGCATTCGGAAACACAGACTTGCTATTACAGCAATCCCGAGAGTATTGCCGTCACTTATTAAAGAGTTCTGTTGTATATCTCCAAAGTTATTCATCAGATCTTCACCAAATGAATGGGACCAATTTGAGAACATAATTTTCAAACAAAAAAAAAATCAAATTCGGTCCACAATTGACGGAGAAATTGGAGAACAACATAAACAAAACAAACATAATGTCGAACATAGAACCTCCTCCTTTTTCGTGAATCGGTTAAAAATAGGGTAGCCTTTCAATCCACAGGGGAATCCACAGAAATATATGAGTAAAGAAGAACAGATGCATGCGGTTAAAGTTATTGTCGCCTTTATTTCGACTGCAACAAAGCTTACTCATATTTGGCAAAAAAAACAAAGTTTAGGGTTCAGCAGACCTAATAAACGGAGAGATCTATCGTGCCAGCTTACCTGTATTTGACATTTGGAGAGAACAGCCTAATGATTAGGGCACATACATGTTCCTTCAACAAGAATCTGAATTCTGGTATCTGTAATCAAAATAAATATCCATTACTTATTATTTCATCTAAGAGAAAGTTGGTTGCAGTCCTCACAATTTTGATATTTATACCTCAAAGTTTAATTAGAACAATCATATTGTTACAAGGGCAACGCCATCTAGTGACGAGATGAAGAACTAGTAGTAACAGTAGCGCCATCTAGTATCTAATAGCGTAGCTAGTCTTCTCGAAAGCTTCGGGAACAATGAGTTTGAAAGTCGATTGTTCTGGCAGATTCTCGAATTATCTAGAACAGTATGGAACGTTCTAGAAACATCTTCCGTGCTATATAAAGAGCGGTCGGATTCGTCGTAAATCAGTTTCGATAGGGAAGCGATACGAAATGAAAATTGTGCGAAGTAATAAAAAGTTGTTAATTCAAGTTTGCTGTTTAAATAATTAATCCCTGAACCCCAGTAACAATATAATCTTAACTTCAAATAGTTATAATCCTTATCCTTAAGACTTAAAGCTCAATTTGGGTGGTAAATTATTCTAAAATGTCACAGAGCATAAAGCTCAATTTTGCTTGCTTACCTTGAAGAAAATAGGTGAGAAGTCAGTGAGGACTGTGTCCAGTAGTTCCAATCCGAAAGTCTTTGGCACGTCCGAGATACCGACCAGCCAGTGGGCCGAGTCTCCGTTTATTAGCTGGATTATATCCTGAAAACAAGGTGTTTTTGATAAGATATACTTTTCTGACCAGCCAGCCGATCAGTGATGACCTATGGCTCTGAGACGTGGTCGCTCACAATAAGCCTCATCAAAAGCTTGCCAAGGGGAAATAGGGAGAGCTATGCTCGGCGTTTCCTTGCGTGATCGAATCAGAAATGTAGAGATCTGCAAGAGAACTAAGGTTACCGACATAGCACGAAGTATTGCCAAACTTAAGTGGCAGTGGGCAGGGCACATTGCTCGCAGAATGGATGGCCGATGGGGCAGAAAAGTTCTGAAGCGAGACCGCGAACCCGAAGACGTTGCGTTGGAAGGCCTCCCACCAGGTAGACCGATGACCTGGTGAAGGTTGCGGGGATCCGCTAGATGCGGGACGCACGGGACCGGTCAATGTGGCGACGCGTGGGGGAGGCCATGGCTGTCCAGCAGTGGACGTCTTTCGGCTGATTTGAAGATGATGATACTTTTCTGAATATACTTGGATAGTTAACAGAGCCTGATTTTCTACAGTTTATTTATTATTATTATTAACGTACATTTATTTTTACAGGTAAGACCCAAGCTAACAAACGGTGTCATACATACATGTTTGCCAGTCCCAGTAACAGGTCTAGGTAGAGGCACAAGTTACACAGTGGACAACACACTAAGTGTCACCCTCTGGAATTCCGCCAAAGAGCAAGAAAATATGTCCAAACGCAGAGAGATGCTATTCAGTATCCTAACTGCTCGAGTCACTGGTGCAAACTTTAACACGTTAGTGCGAGTTGACGGAACTCTAAACAGCCCTTCCCTCGGTCCTAATTTGATTTTTAGTTCTAATTTGCTACAATATTATAGGCTACAATGGCTGCGCAGTAGTAAATGTCATACAAAAACAGCACCGTTTCGTGCCTCGCCCATAGGAAAACCAACGTCAGAGCGGCACAGATGTTTGGCGAGCACTATACGGCCAGACACCTACATGAAGCTGATAGATAATGATATATTGGGCATTTTTTGGTTTGGTCAGTGCTAATGTTGCTAAAGATTCCTGAATCAAGATTAGAACATAGAATGTGCTGTTATTATGTGTGTGTTAAATGACCATATCTCTATCGAGATATTTAATGTCACCTTAATAGTCATTTTATAAGGTTTCAGCAAAATATAATAAATTAACAAATTACCTGTAGTATAAGATATGCGTCGACAGCGCAAGGTTTGAGGTCCTTAGGTGCCTTGTTGTTTGTTTGCGGTCTGACATCAGCTGGGTTCACTTTTAAAGCGCCTGTAACAATTAAGATTATTAATGTTTTTGAAGTGATTTCTGTTTACAAGAAAACGACACTAAAATACCATTACTATGCAGTTATTTACCCATTGCGGAACTCCACGACCTATTCCAGAAGTACGTTTTTAAACTGTCATGGTCACTAACACTATGCCACTACCATGTTTACTGTTTGCTGCGAGTTTCCGATATTTCAGTGTTGTTGCAAGCACCATGATCACAGATAAACCGTGATCATGGTGCTTGCAACAGCACCGAAATAACACAACAAACAGTAAACATGGTAAATAGCCCGTTTTTAATGTTAATGTTAGTATTCCAGAATTATTGATATTTATACATCCTCCAAATAATGTCATTAAAAAAAAAAAAAAAACTTCGTATTCTTCTCAGCAAACCCTTTCATTTGATACCCATATCATGGCTGTGCACAAAAAATAACTAGTCCGCCATCTTGGGCCGTCCGCCATATTGGATTTAGAATGACGCCACTTAGCTAACCATGCATTGTCATCAGAACTAAACGTGTATGCAAAATTTCAACTTAATCGGTGGAGGATAACTGCATTAAAATTCAGTTGCAAGATTAACACATAATTAATTCTATAAGTACTGAAATTCATGAGTATCTGAAGATGTTACCTTCAGCTTCAGCTAACGCCCTCTCAAAGACCAAAGCGACCAGCTGACGCACGGTAGCAGCGGCTGCATGGCTGGTGCTCACATCACGGCTCTCCGAAGGTGATACCATGCGCATACACATTACCATTGTCTGGTAAAGAGAAGAAAATATAAGTTAGTTTTCTGAGGGCTGGAGAAGGAGATGACAAAGTTTTCATGACATTAGAGACCTATTTATAACAGATATAAAACTAACTAGATGACGCGATTGTATGCACTTCGCGTGTCAAAAAAACAGAGTAAAATTACGATCAATGATCGTAATTTGAGATTTAAATTTAGCATTATCGGCACCGGAAATCCACCGAAATCTAGAAAAATTACATAAATCTTTTTATGCCATATTGAGCTGTAAAAAATGTATAGCAAAAATTGGCCGAGGCATTGGAAAGGTTTTCTATCATCGGGAAATAAATTTGTTTTTAAATTGTGTGTGAAAAAGCGGCTTAGTTTTCATACAGATGGAGGGACTTGCGTTATCTAGTTAGATTTATGTCTGTGGTATTTATAAACAGCTCTTCATTTTCATAATTCTTCACATGTTAAAAATCATCAGCTTTATTTATTAGACAGACTACAAAAAAAAAAAAAAAAAAAAACATCACTTTGGGCCTGGTTCTAAAGGAATCTAAGGCCTATATTGATATCTTTAATGTTCATAGTATCAGAGACAACTAAAATTAATTATGATTTGGTTCAGGTATTCAGACATACACAACAAACACAGACAGACATACAGACAGATATAGTTATAAAAGCATCAAAAAAATAATTGTATAACTGTACCCCAAGTAGCCTTTCTCTTTCAGTCCTAAACATCTTCGAACACTCCCTCCCATGGGTACCCACAGGAATAGTCATATTTAAAACACTCCACTTTTTAACATTAAAATCAACTTCCACTCCAAAAGTTTACTTAACAATAATTAATTGTTTAACTCTGTTAATGAAATCTCCTGTGATCTAATCTTATCAGTAATTGCTTGTATCTGTTTTAGCACTTCAAAGTATTGTTGATCTGTTTGAGAGATATGGTTTATGTTTTTTTTTGTTATCTGAAGTGTCGTGTTTCCGGTCAGTAATCATTATATGGGTTTACTAGTATTTACCATGATGATGATATTATGGCATAAAAAAGTGAGTAATTAAAAAAACCCGACATATTCGCGAGCTGGCTGACCAAAACCAGATGTATCCTCCGACTACACAGCATGGTTTTCTTCTAGTTTACGTCGTTTTAGTTCGCTTCTTAAGCAGACGGGGTTTTTGAATTAACTTTTTTATTTATAACTTTTCAGTTGACTTTACTTTGCCCAAATTAAGCACAGTTAAACATAAGGGATTTTTGAAATCACCCCTACAAACCCCTTATTTAGATACCCAACACGAAGGGTTTGGAAGAAAAAAAAGCAGTTGCAGCACTGAGCGAACAATCGCATTTCAGCATATTAACGTAATACAGGATATTTCATTATCATCAGAATGTGTTATATAATAGCATACTAGCTGATCATCAATCCTGAATCGAATCCTGATAAAAGTGATTTTATTTTACAAATAACAAAAAAAATGCAATTCCTTAGAATTCTGCACCAAGCAACAGTGTTGATAATTATTGACCATAGAATTTAATTTTTTTCAACTCACCCTAGCCAGTGTATCTCCGTGCACCAGATCAGACGTGGTCATCAACAGAGCAGCGGTCTGCAGCAGCTTCAACTCCAGGACTCCTCCTTGCCCAAGGTTATAGAGACAGTCCACCACATGCCTGGCACCTTTAGCGTCTATGCCTTGCTGGGCGATAAGACGTTGGATTGTTCCGAGGCAGAACTGGAAATGAAAAGGGGTTGAAGATATATTTTAAAAAGAACAATCAATGAATACAAATGAAATTATTCATATAATGATCAAACGCGAGTCTATCAATAATCATTAAAGAAAAACATTAAAAAAAATTATTTAAAACAAGCTTTTTTCGTATGAGCAAACCCTTTCATTTGATACTCATATATTGGCAGTGCACAAAAAAAAACTAGTCCGCCATCTTGGACCGTCCGCCATTTAGGATTTAGATGACGTCACTTAACCATGCATTGTCATCCAAACTAAACGTGTATGCAAAATTTCATCTTATTAGGTAGAGGATAACTGCTTTAAAGTTCAGTTGCAGGATTTGACCCGAACACACACTTATATACATACATTGCAAGTTAAATAAAAGCTTGTAAAAATACGAGTGCATAAGGACTCTTGTCTTACCTTTATAATCTTCAAGTCCTTAGATTCACAGCCTTGTACAAGAGGGTATAGTATCTGATTCACCACTCCATACAGAGAAGCCTGAGGATTATTGGAGGCCAGGGAAAGCTTCTCTATAGCTTCATCACATGCCTGGAAATAAAATACGAAAAATAAAAAATATGTTTTGCTTTTCGAGAATGACTAACAAAATGTTGTTGTGGCACTGGCACACCTGTTTTCAAGAATATCCTTTAAATGGCTTTGAAATCAAGAATAGCCCCTCAGCTGTCCACCACGTAAGTAAAAAAAACGAAAGTAAACCAACACAATAAAATAAACCAACTTCAAAAGCAAAATACTAAAAAGTTGCAAAATTACTTTTGAAAAAAAAGGTTTTATTTATTTCTTTTTAGTTTTAGTACACTAATAGAACACTAATAAAAAGTGAGCAAGTTCTATAGTAAGGTAACTAAAGGATTGACAAAATACCCATAATAACTAAATTTACACATTTGTGCTGTTTGTCACTAAGGAGTTTGGTTTGTATGTTCCAAATCTTGAAAACTGCTGACTCGATTTTGATGAAACTTGCACTATACCCTAAGTTGAGAGATGCCTAATCCAATAGAAAAACAATGGTCACAATCCGATAAACAGTTTCGGAGAAATGCGTGGACAAACATACATACAAGCATACACTTATGAAATTTGGCACACAAGTTTAGAAGCCCACATAGAGTAACATATGCGAATATTGTGCAATTCCAGCAATATTACATGCATATGTATTGAATTGATTACCTTCGTTTTTTTTGAAGTTGGTAAAAATTACATGCATATTCCCTATTAGATGTGTTTTGTGTAAAGACTGTATGAAATTATTTGCTAAATATATTAACTGGATCTTTTCAGAGGTTAAAGCTACTTGTAGCGATTGTGATTCAGATGTGATGATAGGTATCAGGTTCCATATTTGTGCATACATATTATATTATGTATGAAATGTCATCCTTTTCTCATGGTGGTAGACATATATCATCAAATTCAACTTTTTAATTTAGGTATATACCTATATTGATACAAGTTTCTTGTGTTTAAATGGGTAATTAACAGCAATACAACACAATACAGGCTTTACTAACTGCATGCAACATTATATTTAAAAAAAAAAGCATTGCTTCAGGCTTACTTCCTTCACAATAAGTATAATAAATAATAATAATAAAAATCTTTATTTATCTCGACATCAAAATACAGTGACTATCATAATACTTAACCTTATATGGAGAAGGGTGTCTGAGATAGGTAAGGCCCTGTGTTACAGATCACCCATTTTACGTGTAGTCTTTACAAAATCGAAATTTGATTAATGTTGGGCCGAGGATACTGCCCTGTGGAACACCGTATTGGTTCGAAAGTTCATCGCTAACCCAATTTCCTATTTTTGTTTTTTGTGTTCTGTTAGATAGATAGTTTGTGAATAGTTGCAGCGGCAAGTATGCAAGTGTTTGCTCAATTAGATATGTACTAAAAATCTCAGCCTTGCTATTTGAAAAATAATATTAAGACATACCAACATCATGCACAATGGGCTTTATGTATTAAATGCAGAAAACCAAATTCCTAAAGAAGAAGACATATCATCTTACAAAAAATTTATGGATTACGTATGTATGAATGACAAGACTTAAGTGGCAGTGGGCAGGGCATATTGCTTGCAGAACGGATGGCCAACGGGGCAGAAACATTCTGGAGTGGTGAATGTGAACCGGAAGACGTTGCATTGGATCCGCTGGATGCGGCACGCATGGGAATGATCAATATGGCGACGTTTGGGGGAGGCCTTTATCCAGCAGTGGACATCTTTCGGCTGATATGATGATGATGAAGAATGACATGAAATATAAGGGATTGAATGATATTGGGACAGTATACAGGAGAGAAGGGAAGAAGGATAATTATGTTTTGCGCTGACTTCAAGTAAAATAAATGGGAAGGGGGCCACGATAATGATGATGGCTATCATACTAATAAAAGATAAATTGATAGTCCTTCGAAAATTAAATAAATCATTGGTTTTACAAGATAATAAAACAAAATGTTCATAATAGGTGTTTTTTCTGATCATATAGTAAAGGAATTTGCTATTTAAAAATAAAATCATAATAGTAGATTTTTATAATGTTAAAATATTACTTTTACAATGAGTAATTACATTAATAACTCCACCCATAAATACAGTCATAAAAATGCTCTAATGGATTGAAATGGTATCTATCAGGTTTTAATCTGTTTGAGCGGTGAAATTGTAGATAGCGAGTGTAACCGGTTAATATACACCGGTAAGATAAATAACTTTTGGACAATCTCAATGAAATACATGACTAAAATATTGGGGTTCTTTTTTTAATGTATTTATATACTACTAAAAGCGTTTTATAGATTCAGATGATTATTGCGAGTATGCTGTTGAGTCTCCAATAAGTTCAGCAACAACAAATAACAATTGTATGATAAAAACCTCTCTTATCTGAGGATGTTTCTTCTTGGTCTCCAAACTCAATGTCTTGAAATCATTTTGAAGAACGTCCATGAACTTCTTCGTGCAGTCATCGCCGGTTACAGCGCTTACGAACGCCATTATTTAATTTATTGCTGCTAATTCACTTATTCACATCATAATTCACGTAAAAAATTAAAGAAATTGAATTTCATAAAATTTATGCCATGTACACAATCGACATCACAATTTTCGGTTCGGAAATTGAAACAAATCAAATAGGTTGAACATTTTTTACTTATACTTCAAAATAAATCTATTTGTTAAATAAATATAAGTGTTATAAAAAGTAAAGAATAACATGGTCAAATAAATAAAATATCGTTTAAATGATTAAAAGAATTAGAATAAAAGCAAAATCTATAGATCAATTTTTAAACGAAATACTTGTCTCCATCCATTCCTTTACGCACGCAGTTGCACAAGAATATTCTGCTTCGCATTTTTATTTCATTAAAAAACTTTTCAAAAACCTCAAATAAAAAAATGCGATTATTCTATAAAACACTTAAAAAATAGTACATTATAACAAAGTAAAACAAAATGAATTCATGTACTACTAATTTCCTTTAATGGATTATTCAGAATTGTTTGCAATTTTGCTTGTAAAGGAATTTATGTGACGGTCAGTGTGACCTACGGAAATAATAAATTACCACATTCAGTAATTTTACCCGATTTACCCCACTGTGAATAACCGCAATTGAAGATAATTAGATTAAGTTAGAACTAGTGATTTTGTGAAATAAAACAAAGCTTTAATTAGATTTAACTCATTTAATGAATTATTGTCATAAATTTAAAAAGTGGATTCGAATCAAGTACTTGTTTCTTGTTAAGTTTGCTTATTAAAGCAGGAAAAGATTTGTTCGAACGTTCAGATAAACAATGCACAGTAGAAAATTCGTAAAACAGCATAAACAGTGGTACTCGATGTAAGAACAGCTTCTTGAAGTGAAAGTGAAAGAAGAAATGCAAGTGATCGATGATGACCCACTTTTCACGGTAACATTTTTTTCTAGTATAGCAACATCGATTACTGATTGTGCAGAAGAAAAAACAATGGTGTGATTCCAGATTTTTATTTGTAAGTATTTATAGAATCCAATATCAATTTAGCTAAAGTAACGTTTCAGTGTCGTTAAAAACGTCCCCCCGTCCGAAGATGCTGATACCGAGGTATAAAACGCATAATGTCTACTAGAAATTGGTTTTGTGAGCTTGACGTGCTGTCATTTCAGTTTTTTATTCTATTTATTCAGCTTGATTCAGCTATGCGCCATTTACTGCATTAGAACGGCTGCTGTCTACGGATTTTAGTGCTACTGGTAATAAAACTCGTCGCGGCACAGGTGTGGAATGTATGTATAATAGTGTGTGGAATGTGTAGTCGCCGTGTCCTAATCGTGTTCTATCGTGTTTAGTTTTTCATGCCGGCACCTAGTGTTCGTTACTCCAGTATCGTTTGCATAGTTTTTTTGTCGTCAAGTGCGTCATGAAGTCTAGTGGTGGGTTTAAGCCGGGAGTGCACACCCTCCGTCGCCGGTCGCCTGTGTTTTTAGAACATCGTAAAGATCTTATGATCGTGCAATCGTTGTGCTGTAAACAATGCAGCATGTTCGTGTTCAGTTTAGTAAATAAGATAATCAGTGTTACCTGTCATCTTTGCACGCTAATTTAGCCTCCAAGTGAAAGTCTAGTTAGTCAAATTGCTGATTGAATCTTGTAAGAAATCTGTGCAAAGTATGTATGTCATGTAGATTAGATGTTGTTAATTCTATGTATTGTGATAGTGATATGCTTGATTGACATTGATATTATCAACTGTTTGTGGCTTCCTTATTGTGTGTCTGGTCATCTAATCATTGTACTACAGCATATAATTTTCTATCCATTGATATCTTGACCCGCTAATCTCAGACCGTGAGCTCTCTTTGTGATAACAAGATTACAATTCATTGTTGAATTGTGTTACGAGTCAAAGTTGGTTTCGGGTTAATTGGAGTGATAAAATGGCTTGTACCTTTTTCTTAATTAATTATGGAATAATGATTTGATAAAGTATTCTGGAAATAATGTTGAGGTAACTTTGTTGCATTGCTTCTTCTCTTCATAGTTTCGATTCTACAAAGTGGCAATGGGTAATTTTTTTTAACTGACTGAACAGATCGAGATATTCTTTAAACATCAATTTTTTATTCATTTTTCAGGAGTTAGTAGAAAGATCTCTGGATAATCTAAAAATTTATTTTGGACACCCTGTTAGTTTATTAGTCTTCCTCTTCTTCGTATTGCTGGCATGACAGTCATTCAAATTTGATTGGCTCAAAACTTACCTACTTCCACGGCGTCATTTAGTGATGCATGTGTTTCAGATAGCTTGGAGATATTAATCTGTAACAGTTCATGTTGGGCCGACTTACAAGTTGTAGGTTGTTGGTTCGAACCCCAGACACTTTGTGTAAATTATTTCATCACCACTGATCTCAAAATGGTGAAGGAAAACATCTTGACGAAATCAGCATGTCCTAGAATCAAAGATTTGAAGACATGTGACATTCACCAACCCATACTGGGCCCGCATGGTGGATTATGGCACATTCCCTCTCACAGAGAGAAAGCCTGTGTTCCAGCAGTGGGATCATTAAAAAGCTGATGATTATGAGTTCATGTTTAGTACTTTTCGGGTGCCTATTCCATGCTGTTACAGCTTGGTTAGGCAGGAATAATATTAATACATGCTACTAAAAATAAAAATAAAATATGGGATGCCTTTAAACCCTAGCATGCAATTCATTTGATTACATACTCTAGTCTTCAAGATTTTCTAGGCTTGTGATTTGCTTCTCTGCCAAACCTCATATTATTATATTTCACAAGTCGTTAGCAGTTTGCATCATTTGTTAAATCATTAATCTTTAGTTCTTATTCATCTTAGTTCTAAAATCTCGAACAAGATGGCACTGGCAGAGATATTACCAACATAATTATAGATCGCTTGATATAAAATATGCCCTAGGCGAGATCATCTTACAAGAAACTGACCCGTTGAACTAGAATACACTTATTATTCATCAAATATTTTCTATGTGTTATGAAAACATGATCCAAGGCAGGTCTTATACAGGATGTCTTGATACAAAACACTAGAAAAGTGATGGCAATGATGTTATTAACCCATTCTTTGTATTATAATAATCATATCATCTCAAATTAAAACATACATGCTGGACATAGGCTTCTCTCAAGTATCACGGTTTCACGACCTTGAGCGGTCCTAATCTTAACGCATCTTATAATATCCCAAGCTCTTTTATTGATCATTATCAACTAATCTAAATAGTTGTTTTTGTTTTTCAAAACGTTTCATTTGAAACATTCCTCAAATTTTCACATAAATAAAATCAGTTATTTCTTTACTGAGTTAGCGTTGCGTCTAAATTCTAAGGTATAATATATTGCATCATCTGCTTAGAATTTTCCTTATCAAGCTGGGATAAGGTTTATACCAATATTGCAGTATGAGCCATAACAAACCGTCTGAAAATCATGTTTTCAAGTGAACATTGGATAGTTGGTGAAAATAAATCATTTTTCTGAAGAAAGTGTGAGCATTCTATGTGTTGAAATCATTTTGAAGCGTCGCCTTCTTTTCGTTTTTGGAGTTATAGGTGACATTTAAAACGTCTGAAAACAATCTTTTGGTAATCTCGGTAACCATACAAAACATTTAAAAATAATGGAAAAATGAGACAGGTTGGTTATTTATTTTACATTTTCAAAAATGTGCTCAGGTTACATGTGACGCGCAAAATGACTAAAAACTAACTTTTTCATAGCAAAATTACAAAACCTATGTACATTTTTGATATCAGACATCTATATATATAAAAGAAAGTCGTGTTAGTTACACTATTTATAACTCGAGAAAATTTGTGGGGAGGTAGCTTAGAACCAGGAGACGGACATAGGATAGGGTAGGGTAGGTACGGTAGGGTAGGTAGGGAGGTAGGGTAGGTAGGATATGTAGGGTAGGTAGGGTAGGTAGGGTAGGTAGGGAGGTAGGATAGGTAGGGAAGGTAGGGTAGGTATGGTAGGTAGGGTTGGTGAATGTTTGGTGTTTTTATAGCAAAACAAAGTTTGCCGGGTCAGCTAGTATTGTAATAAAACCGTCTGTTATTTTTTTGACAAAGCAGAAATGACATCCCCATAACACTGACGTTTTGGCCGGTACTGCCCACCTAGCAGGGTTCAGATTCATCTAGTCTAGTGGTTTTATACAGTTTTGACCGTAAAACTATGTGACATGGTTTTGGTCGTGGGCACTTGTACTATGAAGCAACTGTCTCTTTAACTTCCACAATCCACTTACTGGATAAAATAATGCCCTTTGATAAGACCTTCAGGTTTCAGGTTACCCATAACAACTGATATTATTGATGATTGTTCTATGAATAAGTCATGCTAAGACAATCTAATGTGAATCCAACCAGGAATCTGCAATCTGTTAAGACAGAAAGAAAGATTAGAAATTCACAATCTAATACATTCTTTAGATAAGACAAAAGACACATTAGAAAATTAATCAGTATAAACTACAGTGCTATTTTGCTATCATAAATTATTTTAATAATGTTACTGACTTTCCATTTGTCTCAAATGTTATTGGTCCGATTTCTTTTATAACCAAAGTCTTCTTCCTGCCTTATCCCATGTTACACCTTCAACTGTACATTTCCAGACACAATAGAAATTACCATTGTTCTAATCCGATTCGGTCTGGTGGACAGTTTGGGGTCGGCGCACCACGTATTCTTCTTCCATACCGTCCTGTCATCTATCTTTTTTTTTTTTTTTTTTTTTTTTATATATTATAGGCTCGCGCTTGACCACTATCTCACCTGATGGTAAGCGATGATGTGGTCGACGGTGAAGCACGCTTGCCTAGAAGTAACCTATTCACTCTTGACTTAAAGACTCCTAGATTGTAGCTATCGGGAAACACAGACTCCGGCAGGGAATTCCACTCCTTAGCTGTACGCATAATGAAAGTATTTCAAAAACGTTTAGTGCGTATGGGTGGTATGTCTACCATGTAGCGATGGCGCATCGCCGTACGTCTTGTAGTCCGATGATGAAACGGGCTTGCTGGAATTAGATCATGCAATTCCATCGCACACTCCCCGAAATGCAACCGATAAAAGACCGACAAGCTGGCAACTCGGCGACGATGTTCAAGGCTCTGGAGCTTAGACTTAACCAGTGCCTCATCGCCGATGAGCCTTTTGGCCCGCTTTTCGATCGACTCTAGTGCATCAAGCTGGTATTTGGCGGATCCGTCCCAGAGATGAGAACAGTACTCCAAGCATGATCGAACTTGCGCTTGATACAAGCTGAGCAGCTGTTCTGGCGTGAAGTACCTTCTAACCTTTGCAAGGATCCCCAGCTTTTTGGCAGCCAGCTGAGCCTTTGCCTCAATGTATGGGCCAAAATTGAGAGTCGATGTCAACGTAACGCCAAGAAGCTCAAGATGGTCAGTTATTGGCACGGTCACATCTCGGAAAGTTGGAGCCGGTTGAAATTGGCTCTTTTTAGCGGAAAAAAGACACGCCTGGGTTTTAGCAGCATTAAACCTGACCAGATTGGCATCGCCTCATTCGGAGACTGCCTGCAAGGACAGGTTCAAGCGCTCCACCATGGCCTCCCGCAGAGACTGGATCTGAGGTCCGGTAGCACGAGCGTTGGACATGTATCTCTCGGCAACAGTGCTGTCGTCTGCATACCCAAAGGTGCCGGGTTTTAGCAGATCGTTAATATGCAGCAAGAATAAAGTTGCTGAGAGTACCGACCCCTGAGGGACCCCGGCATTGATATCCAATTGGTCCGACGAGCAGCCATCGATAACCACCATGTATCTTTTCTTTGACCTTCCCCTGCCTCTCCATCCATACACATCTATATTCATAACTCTTTTAGTAACATGCGTTTCATCCCTTCTCATCACATGAACACCAGCACAAACGGTTTCCTTTAAAATTTTCTGTCTCTGGCGCCACTTTCAAACTGCCTCTATAATACTCATTTTCACTTTAGCCATTCTCGTCACTCCGCACACCCATCTCAACATTCTCGTCTTTGCTACATGCAATCTCTTTTCATACATCTTTTTCACAGCCCAACCCATACAGTACCCGATCCATACAGTACGACAGGTCTAATCAAGGACTTGTAGATTTTGCCCTTTAACTTGAGGGGCATCCGTGGGTCGCAAGTCGCAACTTCGTTCTTCGTTCGTGGGGTTTCGTTTAGACTGGGAGTCAAACCCAACAAAGTAGGGCAAAGGCTAGGCCGATTGATTGGTGGTTTCCTTGTCATCTTGGCCTTATTCCAATGTATTAAGGGTCGGCGCAACATGCCTTCTTCCGTGCTTCTCTATTTGTCCATCCATCGCTTCTGTGGTCTTCATTCTTTTGGCATAGGAAAGGATAGATGAACCACCTTTTCCGCACTTGGACCCCCATTTGCTCCGTTGTGCGTGCAGGCCTCCTCTCTGTGAGGGGCCGTAATCCACCACGCGGGCCCAGCGCGGGTTGGTGGATGTCACATGTCTTTGAATTTTTGGTTCTAAGACATGCCTGTTTCCTCACGATGTTTTCCTTCACTATTTTGAGAGAAGTTACCACTGGGCCACCAATGCTCTCGTTCTGTATTCTTTTGGCATCTAATCTTTACGAAATGTTTAGTTAGCCAGTCATTTGCTACCGTGACTGACTACTGCTCGATTTGCGTCGAAAGTCCTCAAGTACCAATACTCTTTGATAATTAGTAATTACGCACGCATGCTTACGAGTAAACAAACAGTAGTTACTCAATGTGAAGTTGATTATCTTGTACTACACTGATTTTACAGATAACATGTGTGAAGAGGTGATAAAGGACATGTGACGTCATTAATTTGTATGGATGTGTGAGAAAGTTGTGACTCGTGTGTGTATGGCATTAGAGGGTAGATGGAATTTTTTTGAGTGAACTGTCATTGAGTGTTGTCAGTACAAACAATGCTAATTCTGCTAATTAATGACTGATTTATTTACGTCTGTTCTGGTGACAAAGTTTAGTTATGTACTTAGCAAGCAAAGTACGAGATTTCAATATTATTATTTTACCATACGCCTGACTAGCTTTTGTATGTATTCTTAACGTATTCTTCTCTTGTTTCAGATAACATCTAAAAAATCCTGCAAGAAAACTTTCCAAAATCTTCCTGAAGACTGTTATTTTTTTTATTATTAGATATTTAATTATTTTTCACTTAGTATAATAAAGACAGTTCGGAGCGGTACCCAGCGGAAGATGACAACCAAGCGAGAGAGAAACAAAAGACGGAATTAGCTATTTATTTATATTAATTAACTAGTATAATCCATTGTAACTGTTATTATTTTCAAGTTATTAACTATATTATACTCTCGTAAACAATATGAATTTATTTTAAACGCTATCTCTGAAGCTTAAATCACTATTTATTCAATTATTTAATCAATTCATAATTTAATTAATCACAAGAAGTATGATAATTATAATAATAAGGGATTGATGAGGTCGCTTTGAGCACCATAATGGACAATATGGCGTCAAATGTGAGCTTAAGAAGCAATAAGCAGAGGAAAGATAACCTCATAACGAGGAAGCAGGATAAGTCCCCGGAGAAGACCATCAGAGGGACGAGGGGGGCGTACAGAGGCATCCCGTCTACTTCGAAAAGACCGAACGACGAGGACAGTGAGACGGGCTCCACGGAAAGACTGGATAGACCAAAGAAATTCATATCACAGAACAAAAGCAACTATGGGCTCGGGAAGAGGCCTGACTTCTCTCTCAAGAATAGGAACGTGCATTTAGCTTCGTCTCGCTATGGACAGGTGAGTCTTTGATTTTTTAACACTAGTTTATTTTTTGTCGTATCTTGTGTAGCTCTAATTGAACATCTGGCCGAAGTATTGACGGTCTTCGAAGTTAAGGGCCCTGCACTGCTTTAGTGCCGTAAAACGGTAACTTTCTAAAGCATACTCCTTAGTAACGACTAGTTGTTCATCATGTATCAATGTTATTGATTCATGTTCATTATTTGTAAAACATGTTTTTTTTTTCGTGCAACTAATAGTTTTGCTTTAAAAAAATGATTACAACACGATACTTTTTCGCTAATTTTGTATACTCCTCCGAAACGACTTGTATGTTTAAAAATATTTTACGCAGAAATATTGATGGCTCGAATTTCTTTAAAACTGAAATAGCACATATAAATCAAAAAATATTTTGCAAATAAAATTGCCCAAAAGGAGATTCAATATTGATATTTTTCTCCGAGCGGCCAGTACTGCGTTAACATTGGGGAATATATACGTCTTAATAAGTAATTCGAAAGTAAATGTCTCATGATAAAGTAGGAAGACATCCCAAATCATCCCGTATATGATTGTTCCTTACAAGAGCCTCCTAATAACCATTATAGAAAACAGTTGAAAAAAGTAGACCGTAATGTTTGAAAGATATTGAATAAACTTATTTTTTTATTGAATACAGGAAAACTCACTCTTGACGAAACTAGATCACAAAAACTTCAGTACTTAATCATAACATATAATATATTTTCTTTTCTTTCTCTAATACTTTTTTGGCATCCAACACGGAGCCTCAACTTTGTCAATTTAGTTTCTCATTTCAGTAACAAAACAGGCATAATCTGAGTCCAGAAATAACATTGCTGTATCACATACAATTTGTGAGAGTCAATTGAAGAAAATCCGTTCCGCATAGGCAATCGGCTAACTGCCTGGTCCTTGTGTACAATTTGTGGACTAGATTTAACACTTTAGTTTGATACTTGAGATAGCTACCGATTTAGGAGTATGTGCTGTTAGAATCTGCAGTAGTTTATTTAAACAATCGAGAATAATTTCGCGTTTTTTGCTAAATCCGTAAAAATATTTTGAGATTAATATTAATGATAAATTTATCTGTGGTTCTACGCTACTGGGCTTATCCCAGTTGTAAACGACCCCTTGTGTCTACTGGCCTTGTTTGTTCTGTCTCCTGCTTGATATGGAAGACAGTGGAAATTATATTTTTGTCTTCCTACGTCTTCCTTTATTCTATTCAGAACTAGCTGACCCAGCAAACTTTGTTTTGCCATAAAAAGACCAAACATTTATCTACCCTACCTACCCGACCCTACACTACCCTACCCTACCCGACCCTACACTACCCTACCCTACCCTACCCTACACTACCCTACCCTACCCTACCCTACACTACCCTACCCGACCCTACACTACCCTACCCTACCCTACCCTACCCTACCCTACCCTACCCTACCCTACACTACCCTACCCTACTCTACCCTACCCTACCCTACACTACCCTACTCTAACCTACCCGACCCTACACTACCCTACGCTACCCTACACTACCCTACGCTACCCTACACTACCCTACCCTACACTACCCTACCCTACCCGACCCTACACTACCCTACCCTACACTACCCTACCCTACACTACACTACCCTACACTACCCTACACTACCCTACCCTACCCTATGTCCTTCTCCTGGTTCTAAGCTACCTCCCTGCCAATTTTCAGCTAAATCGATTCAGCCGTTCTTGAGTTATAAGTGAAGTAACTAACACGACTTTCTTTTATATATATAGATTATTTCGTTGCGGGATCTAAGACAGTTAAATTCATTCTCCGGGACTTCGTCGAGCTACATTGCCTCGGCATTTTGCTGGTGGTTGCCACTGTTGATTCTGGCTTTCAGGAGTTGCAGTGGTTTGTAAATAGTGCGGTGGTTAGGTACTTACAAAAAAAAGGTGAGGCGAGAAACCGATGAGAGTGACAAGTCAAAAGCTTCTTCCGATATAGAGAAGGATCTGTCTGGCATTGATCTGTCTTTCTTTATTGCTTGCTTGCTGCTTAATTCGGACTTTAATCCAAGATCCCTCATGGTGTCCGTTACCAACTGGTGGTGTTAAGATTCACAAAGACTGTACATCACGGACACCTCAGTCTACTATGTCAGTTCTCTGCTGCTTCGACATTAATTACTTGCCTTGTCCCATGTTATTTTAGGTTTCCATTAGCCCCGGTTAACCGAGACACTATAATTTGCTAAATTTTCTTTCCTGGATAAAAATATCAAGTCCATTCTTACAGCATTGAGCAAAATTACGAGTCCGAAGACTCTCGGCACTTTTGACAGAATTATAGCCACTCATAATAACAATAAAACTGCAGTGCAGCGGCAGGTTAGCGACCTATCGCATGTCAACCTAGAACAATAATAAGTTTATCCTTCAGTCGATTTCATAACTTTTATAACGAACAGTATTTAAGTTTTTTTTTTTTACTGGCTTAAAAATAAGTTCTCTGAACTCATTTCCCGTTGAACTTTTAAGTAACTTGGCATAAGCAAACTGCAGGAAAACCCAGAATTACAGCCGCAGTTTATGTTCGGGAGCTTAAAAGTTTACGTGTCTTGTCTTTTTTATCGTTTATCCTCGAATAAATAAATGAGTCGCCTTGAGCAAGCGTAGTGATCACGAGCTTCTCTGTTTGGGAAGAAGCAGAGAACAGGCGTTGCCCTACAGTGGGACAGTAACTGGCTGGCATTATTATTGATTTCATATTTATTAAGAATTTAAGAATAATTTATTAAAAAGTAAGTACGTTCACAAAAATATACATTAGGTGCAGTAGTATAATTTCTAAAACAATGCTATAGATACTCATAGTGCTTCTGTTGCCGCTATAACAACAAATACTAAAAATAGAAAAATAAATATTTAAGTGAGGCTCCCATACGTGATTTTTTTGCCGTTTTTTTGCGATAATGGTACGGAACCCTTCGTGCGCGAGTTCGACTCGTTTATTACCTTCAAAGCCCGAAAGACTGATAGACTTTGTCCCGAAGATTCCACATCATCCAAGACTAATAAGACCTACAGCTGTATATTGGATATTTTCCTAAACATTGGTCAGTCTCAGTTTCATCAATAAAACAGCTATCTGTGACCTTCACTAGGTCATTGAACGTCTAGTCGTAACCTTCACAAGGTTATACAAGACTTTGATATTGAATAAATACTTACGGCGCCTTAAATTGACTTAAGTATTTAGTTTAACGTAATTTGACAGTAATAGTTGTACTGTTAAACTGTTACTTACCCATTAGAAAATCTATATTAACATAAATTTTGACAATATCGTGAAGGTCTCGGGAAATATCTGAATGAGAGACGACGGAAACAGAATGTATGGCAGAAGAAAGGGGAGGCTTAAGCATTGGGTGATTCCGGACTAAAATGACGATGGTTATTGGAAAAATAATAGTTTTGTTTTTTTATGCTCCCCCATACTTAAGTAGAAGAAAAAGTAACTACTTTCCCAGCTTTTTCAGCCAAAATGCCCTAACCAGAGCTACCTTGCACATTCCAAAATTGCAGCTCAACCAAGACAATGCATTACAAATTAGGCGTAAACAAAAGAGCGTAGGAGGACCTCAGCTGGGTCAATTGAGTACCGCAGGGTCACGCAGTTAACACGGTTAACTTTGATCGGTGAGGATTAAGACAGTAGGATCTTACGGCCAATTTGTGCTGGCAGAAATCTGGTGTTCGTTTTGTGAAGTGTTTTAAAGCCTAGTTGATTGTGTGTGAAATTAGGACCTTAGAGTGATGAACAAATACAGGTTTCAATGTCGGTTCGGTTCATTAGGCGTTATTGTAGTAAGCAAAAATATGGTGGAGTTTGAAAGAGGTTTTCCTGAATCCAGAAAAGGACGAGAATAGATATATAAGACCTGTGATGGACTTAAATTGACTGCACTGAGGGATAAGACTTTAATAGTGTGGTTATCAGTAGCGAAATGAGTGAAATTTGTACTGAATAAAAAAAGAACCCTATCAAAATTTTTGGTGCAAAATTTAAACTGCCTGTTTTTTAAGGAGTTCCAAAAAGTTCATAGATCCTTATTCGTGTTGTATTATGGGAAAAGTCTTCACAACTTTAGGTGATATTATGTCGGGTAAATATGATAATGTTTTTGTTTTATATAAAACCTTTGTCTCACGTGCTAATAACACTCGATAGTGGCCTAAGATCCGAGTAAGAAGCGATCTTCACCCATCTGTTTAATGTGTGAAAAGCATTTTATATGAAACTAGCTGTTGCCCGCGACTTCGTCTGCGAAGCATTAGTAATTCGAATAGCTTATTTCTTATATCGCAGCATAATATTGTGGGTTTTCCATACAAACTTCTACCCCTCTTTCCACCTCCTTAAGTAAGATTTCCGGGATAAAAACTATGCTATGTCCTGCCCAGCGTCTCAAAATATCTCCGAACCAAATTGCATCTAAATCGGTTCGACGGTTTAAGCGTGAAAAGTTGGATAGAGAGACAGACAGAGTTACTTTCACATTTATAATATTAACTCCGCCCGCGACTTCGTTCGTGTGAAGGCAACCAAAAATAAGCTGTTATTAAACCAAATAAAAATGTGGCTTCGTAAAGTTCTACGGTTTATAGGTTTGGGACGATTCGTTATTTGACTTAAAGAATAATACATTTTAGGTTACCGCTACAAAGTAAAATCCACCCCTTAAAACTTAATATACCCTTTTTCTCTTTTTGTTTTTTTTAGTTAGATTTCTCAGTAAGATGTCTCAAAGAAATTAAAATCACTTAACCCTATAAGGAGGGAGGTAGTTTTAAAAAACCTATTATATAAATTTTGATTATTTACTTTATCTCCACGGAATGAGATTGTTCATACAAACAAATTGCCCCCTTTTCACCCCCTTAAAGGTTGACAGTTCAGTGGCGACTGCGAATCGGCAAACGCAAATTAGGAAGTCCGACCTGGTCAAGGCTGCGGGAGTCCGGTGGATGCGAAACGCACAGGACTGATCAGTGTCGCGGCGCTTGGGGAAGGCCTATGTCTAGCAGTGGACGTTTTTTGTCTGAAATGATGATGATGGTGAAAGGTTGATTTGCCGCAAATTCCTTCTTCGTGCTCCCCTAGATCCCAACATCAAAAACGAAACCTTGTCCAGTATGATTCTTAACAAACTTTAACACCCACTTAATCCTATTTTGGGGGGTAGTTTCGAAAAAATATAATGACAACCTTAGGTTAGGTTAAAACGGGCTGGTTTCCGCAACTCCAATGACAACCTTTTATTGTTTACTTAGGTTGGTATTTATGTCAACTATCTAGTTTATTGACCCAAGACAAATTCTTTAACAAAACTTTATCACCTGTTAAATCGTATTTTGGAGGAAGTTTCGAAAAACTTTTAATGACAACCTTTATTATTTACTTAAGTTGATATTTATGTCAAGTTTCTAGTTTATTATCTCAAGAAATAAGAATCTTCAAAAAACCTTAACACCCCTAAAAAGCCGTATTTTGGGGTAAGTTTAAAAAAACTAAGAATTTCAACCTGTATTGTTTACTTAGGTTAGTGTATATGTCAAGTTTAAAGTTAATTAACTCAAGAAAAAAGATTCATAAAAAAAAAATCGTCTTTTGGGGGTATATTTGAAAACTAATAATAACAACTTTTATTGCTTAAGTTTCAAGTTTATTAACCCAAGTAAATCGATGTAGAGGTCCCCGTATTAGTGCCATTTGATTCTTCAAAGAAACTTTAACACCCCTAAATCGTCTTCTGGGGATAATACCGAAAAACAAATGATGCCAAGCTTTATTATTTGGCCAAAGAAATAAGATTTTTCATACAAATAAATGTCTCCCTTTTAACCCCTTAAAAAGTTTAATTTCCAAAAATCCCTCCTAAGTGCTCCCCTACATCATAAAAAGAAGGTATGTGCAGTAAAAGTAATCAAAAATCTTTACCACCCCGAAATCGTATTTTAAGGGTAGTTTCGAAAAACTAATAATGAAAACCTTTATTGTTTAATTAGGTTGGTATTTAAGCCAAGTTTCATATTTATTGACCCAAGAAATTAGATTCTTCAAAAAAATTAAAAGCCCCTAAATCGTCTTTTGGTGGTAGTTTCAAAAAATAATAATACCAACCTTAAGTATTTCTGGCAAGTTTCAAGTTTATTGACCCTAAATATCAGATTTTTCAAAAACACCGTAATACCTCCTAAATCGTCTTTTGGGGGTAGTTGCAAAAAACTAATAATGACAACCTTTATTGTTTATTTAGGATGGTATTTATGTCAAGTTTCATGTTTTTTCACCCAAGAAATCAGATTCTTCAAAAAATTTAACATCCTCTAAATCATCTTTTGGGGGTAGTTTCAAAAAATAATAATAGCGAACTTTATTATTCATTTAGGTTAGTATTTGTGGCAAGTTTCAAGTTTCAAGTTTGTTGACCCAAGAAATCAGATTTTTCCAAAACACTGTAATACCTCCTAAATTGTCTTTCGGGGGTAGTTGCAAAAAAAAAAAAAATGACAACCTTTATTGTTTATTTAGGATGGTATGGATGGTTATGTCAAGTTACATGTTTATTCACCCAAGAAATCAGATTTTTCAAAAAAATTAACATCCCCTAAATCATCTTATGGGGGTAGTTTCTAAAAACTAACAATGAAAGCCTTTATTGTCTATTTAGATAATTAGATTCTTCAAAATAAAATTTAACACCCCTAAATCGTCTTTTGGGGGTAGTTTCAAAAAATAATAATAGCAACCTTTATTATTCATTTAGGTTAGTATTTGTGGCAAGTTTCAATTTTATTGACCCAAGAAATCAAATTTTGCCAAAACAATGTAATACCTCCTAAATCGTCTTTTAGGGGTAGTTGCAAAAAACTAATAATGACAACCTTTATTGTTTATTTAGGATGGTATTTATGTCAAGTTTCGTGTTTATTCACCCAAGAAATCAGATTCTTCAAAAAAAATTACATCCCCTAAATCATCTTTTGGGGGTAGTTTCGAAAAACCAACGATGAAAGCCTTTATTGTTTATTTAGATTGGTATTTATGTAAAGTTTCAAGTTTATTAACTGAATTAATAAGATACTTCAAAAAAACTTTAACACCCCTAAATCATCTTTTGGGGGTAGTTTCAAAAAATAATAGTAGCAACCTTTATTATTCATTTAGATAAGTATTTGTGGCAATTTTCAAGTTTATTGATCAAAGAAATCTGATTTTCCATACAAACTTCAACACCCCCTAAATCATCATTTGGGGGTAGTTTCGAAAAACTAATAATGACAATCTTTATCATTTACTTAGAATACTATTTGTGCTAAGTTTCAAGAATTTTGGTCGAAGGAATTAGATTTTTCATACAAACTTTCAACCCCCTTTTTACCCCCTTAGGGGTAGAATTTCCAAAAATCCTTTCTTAGTGCACACTTAAGTCACTTGAAGAACCTTTCTGCCAAATTTCATGCTTCTAGGCTTAGCAGTTTTGGCTGTGCGTTGATTGATCAGTCAGTCACCTTTCGCTTTTATAGATATAGACTAGCTGACCCGGCAAACTTTGTTTTGTCATAAAAACACCAAACATTTATCTACCCTACCCTACCCTACACTACCCTACCCTACCCTACACTACCCTACCCTACCCTACACTACCCTACCCTACCCTACACTACCCTACCCTACACTACCCTACCCTACCCTACACTACACTACCTGAGTTATAAAATATCAACGAAAAGTGGCATTGATTTTTATATATATAGATTTAATGCTTCCAACCCCAGCTCTTATAACTTTGAATAAATTTTTCGTCGCAGGTAACAATGCGGTTCAAAATTCCTTCGTTTGTGTTTTGCTATCATTTCATAATTACTCGAATTTTAAAATATCCATGATGACGAAAAGATTCAAATGCGATGAAAACATAACGCTAATAAACAAATTAATAATTTTGAAAAAAGAATTCCATGTTTTTTAAATCAAAGTAATTCGAAATTAGAATTCGTAGCCAACAAAAAAATAATAATTGGAATGGCCAGTACAGCAGAACGGCAATTTCATAGGTAAAGACCTATTATCTACACCTACCTAAATGTATGTTTATGGCGTATTGACCAGTGACCTGTAAGCGCTAGCTGAACAAGGATGAAAAGAATTTGCGAATGTGCCATCAACCTTGCTTTCCCCAAATATGTCAGGTCAACTTCCAGTCTAATGACTTGGTAAACACGTGATTACGGAATGCCGCCCTTTATTGTTATATACTAGCACGGGGTCTCATTGCTAAGAAAGAAAATAAATTTGGTTCAAATAAATCTCACTAGATGGCGCGACATATACACACAATTCAATAGAATTGTGTGCAAAATTAACTTTTTCTGGAATTGAACATAAAAATTGTATGTTCTTGTTTAATCAACTCTCCTAAGTACAAATTTATGGAATATTGGGCTCTTAATTCACATTTCAAAGATTATTTGAACGGATCATTTAAAATTGATGACAATCTCTGAGGCATTCCACTCGATTGTTAAAGTTTGCATTGTAACACATTTTGGTGCAAAAAATTTTTAAAAACGTGCGTGCACAAAAAATACTATAAAACGAACCTTCACTGTATTTAAAGAAAAAAATATTCACGAACCTAGTAAACCCTTTTATTTGCAAGTCGCTGCTAACACCATCTATTGCCGTGAAACGGGATCGAATGCGATTGATGTTACTTACAAAAATAACAAGATTAATCAGATGAAAACCGCTAGTTACGTCGGCACGGTTTCTTTGTTAGGGATGAGGCATCTGTATGCTAGTATTATATTATCTGTGATAGCTTGAATTAGGATTCAAAGTATCCGTTGTCTTTCTTCTACATCTTCGTGACCCTGGTATGACAGTAATTTAGATTTTTCCGATCCAAAACTAAGCCACACCCAAGGCATCAACGGTGGTAACGTTTTGGTCACCTTGACTGCATGTTTTGGGACACAGAGGACACGACAGGAGGTGGAGCATAGTTTGCGACTCTGCACACCCTGCTTTTGTTCGTCAGAGTAGTCCTACTTTGCGGGGTTCATCCTTTGTCCTAATGCAAGTCATGGTATACTCTATAGTGTGCCTTATTTCTTCCTAATCTTTCAAGCGTCAACAAACGTCCAAAAATAGAGTTACACAAATTTTTAGGGTTCCGTACCTCGAAAGGAAAAAACCAAACCCTTATAGGATCACTTTGTTGTCCGTCCGTCTGTCTGTCAAGAGCCTTTTTCTCAGGAACGCGTGGAGGTATCAAGCTGAAATTTATATCAAATACTCAGGTCTATAATACCTTTAAGCTGAGGTTTGTACGAAACCCTCGGTCGCTTGGCCGGTTTTTTTTATAGGCTCGCGCTTGACTACTATCTCAACTCGTAAGCGATGGTGTGGTCAACAGTACAGCACGCTTGCCTAGAAGTAAATTATTCAAAAAGCCCCCGAGGTTGTAGCTATCGGGAAACAGAATCCGGCAGGGAATTCCACTCCTTAGCTGTACGCACAATGAAAGTATTTCCAAAATGTACACATACATAAATTCACGCCTTTTTTCCAAGGGGTTTGGCAGAAATTACAGAACGCCATCTGCTACGATCCCTACATTCTTCTTTTTGCTTCACATTCATAACATTAGTAAGATTAGTAGGATATTAATGATACTACGCCTCATAATTTTACAGACGGTCTCCCACCCATATCAAAAATTGATTCTCAAATTGCAGGCAAACATTTTATTTAATAAAGTTTGTATAAATCATCGCTTTGGCATGTGACAATGTTCTCGCCAAACAGAATGGTGTTGATAGTCAATAGATTTAAGACATCTCAAATTAATAGGACAATAATAGACAAGTTTTTGTCTGATATCCGTATAGTCTCAACGAATTCCTTGAAAAAATAATAGGATTCTGATTTGTCCGAAGGTCACATAGTAATGTTAGGCCGGATATTGAAGTCTTTAATAAATCCCTTTTCTGAATCGCCACTGCTTTACACTTTATTATTTCTAACCGACTTTCCAAAAAGGTGTTTTTTTTTTGTTTATGTGTGTTTCCTCAGAAGTTTTTACTAGGTGAACCGATTTTGATGAATCTTTTTTATTTGAAAGCTGGAGCTTGTCATGTGCTCCCATTTAAATTTCATCAAGATCTGATGAAGAACTGAGAGATCGGAGATATACATCAGAACTCTTCAATAAATGAGGGCAAATCACTCGGGATAGCTGTAATCGCATGTTTGTTTATAGTTTAAACTTGGTATAAACTTTATACCATTTCATAACATCACACTGGTACGCTCTAAAGAGGTAGGCAGGTGTGAACAGTTCACCCTGGTATACTCTCAAAGTCTCAATCCACCGGTTTTGATTAAGTTTCATGTTTTTGGGTTAATCTATTCTGGAAGCACTTTGGGCATATGGGTACAACTAAAAAGTTAAAAATAAAAACTTTTTTACAATAAAATGCAACCGCCTTCCAAATAAAAACATTACAAAGTGGAAAATAACAGTAATTTCGGCAGTCGGTGTCAAAAAACGAAGAAACGAAAACAGGAACACCGACTGCCGAAATTGAAGTTATTTTCCACTTTGTAATGTTTTTATTTGGAAGGCGGTTGCATTTTTTTTGTAAAAAAGTTTTTTCGATTTATTTATTGCAAACTTACCAAGAAGAAAAAAAATAGAATGCTGATTTGTCCGAAGGACACATAGTAGTGATAGGCTGGATATTAAAGTCCTCAAGAAATCCCTTTTACGAATCGCCACTGCTTTATTATTTATTTTATCGATTTATTTATTTAAAACAAGAAGAAAGGAGCGTAAAAATACGTTACAAAGGCAATGTTTATTTTCAAAGTATTTCCCCTTTAGCATACTTGCAATAGGAGATATTGATAAAAAATCTGTAGATACCGCATTTAAGAGTACCAATTATGAAAAAAAAATTACACATTTTTTATAGTCCTCTCACAAGAGTTGCAATATCAAATTGAAATTCCGACTGCCCAACTTGGGTAAGAATTCATCAAATATTCGTCCGCAACCAGGCCGGATTTTCGCAGTATTCGGTCTGAGTTTAGCAGTAATATTTGCCATCACTAAACCAACACCATCCCGACTACACGACCTAGTACAAATTGATTTACGTTTGCACAAACATTGGCCATGTCTGTCAACTCGGTATGTTATGGTAAATTCTTCCCTATTTACACAAGTAAGTGTGTATTTGATACTATTCGCACGTGTTTTGGCACTAAAGGCACTTTTTGTCTGTATTGGACGATCTTAAGGTTGCCCTAGTCGACGGCACGAACTATTTTGTGCGCGGGGTTAAAATGCATGCTATCTCATCCGACTACACGTGTTAAAGAAATAGATGCTGTGATGAGCAGTAAGAAGCTAGTTCGTTACGAATTAGCACTGCAGTTTGTAGCGAAACGGATTATGATTTAGGACGAAAACGAGCGCGCAAAATTTTATAAACAGACCTTTGGGAGTCTAGATATCATGAAAAACGACTAAATGTATATTTTCAAAATAAAATTATTTGCATTGTTGAATTAGTAATCTATCCCTGTACGTTGGCTGTTTTGCAATTTTCGTTATCCTTATGGGCTTTATTTCCGCCCAAAGATGCGTTAAAATTAGTGTTGAAATGTGTAACTTTCGACGATCAAAACACTCAAATTTTTTGTTTCCATACAGGCCTAGATAATGATAAGACAAATCGATATATTTTTTTATTTTGTACATCGTCAAACAGTGGAGTAATCGTCAGACGGCCAGACTACGTTTGTATGGAAGACCTTAAGGCCGCGTTTCCATGCAAGTTCAATTACATTGCGGAGCATGATCAAGCGTTTGGTCTCATTGTACCTCTGTAGCCCACATTGTAATGTAACGTGGAAACTGTCTAAATGTAGAAAAGCCCAAGTTATTCCATCTATGTGGACTACTAGCTTGTGCCCACGGCTTCGCCCTGCGTGAAGTGTTTTACCGAGATTTATATCCTTTGTGTTGTCCCAGACTATAATCTATCTCTGTGCCAAATTTCATTCAAAATCGTTCAGCCGATCTGGCGTGTTTGAGTAACAAACATCCGTCCTTCCATTCAAACTTTCGCATTAAAATATATTTGTTAGGAATGTCTTAAAGTTGAGTGTGGTAGTGTTTAAGTATTCGGAAGTATTTTTCGATATTATTTGCACAATATTTGATATTAAGTTTGGATTAGATGGTCAAGGGGCGTTAACATGTTATTATGGTACTTGTAGAAGCGGTCAGTTGAAACTTTTGTGAAGGAAAAGAGTCTTACAAAATCGTGACCCGTTCAAGGTATTACTTGTTTCATGGTACTGTGGGTCAAGCAAATATTAGAACTAACAAATAGAATTCTTATATTTCTTATGACTATTATTTTCTTGATAGACTAGCCATTGGTTTTGTTTTTTTTATTATTATTGGAAAGATCGCTTTAGACCGGTATCTCCTCTGATGGTAAGCGATTATATGATTGGTGATGGAGCATGCTTGCCAAAAATAAGGTTTTGGCAATCTAGTAGACAAAATGTCCTATTCTCAAAAAGGTCCTATAAAAAATTATAGGATGGGAACTGGGAATAATACAATCATACCACACTAATATGAGATTTTTAAAGGAATAATTTTATTTAACATTTTCTTGAGAATAATAGGAAGACGTTGCGTTGGAAGGCCTCCCCCAGGTGGAACGATGATCTGGTGAAGGTTGCGGGGATCCGCTGGATGCGGGACGCACGGGACCGGTCAATGTGGCGACGCTTAGGAGAGGCCTATGCCCAGCAGTGGACGTATTTCGGCTGATAAGATAATGATGATTTTTAAAGTAAAATCAATGCGTTGGTTTTTGCGATCAGTGTGAAAGTGATCATTTCCAGTTGGTGTTATAAATCGGTCCAAGTTTAGAAATTCTTGTGGATGTTCTCCGTCCTGGAGCGAGCGGAAGGGTCTATCAGACTTATACCTTTGACCTGGCGATTGGAGTGCTTGCGCAATTGATCACATTTCCCCGGCCAGGTATGACCAGATGCGGACCCTGCCATCCTCTGTGGCCGTAAACCGTCGAATTTTCTCTCGGTAGGTAAGTGCGGAACAGTTGTGGCGAGAAACGCCTCAAGTTACCACAACCTAGACTGCACTTCTCCTGTCGGCGTCGCCTCCACCCTCGACTGTGAGCCCGCATTAAAGTTTTCTGTTTCATCGAACCCTTCATCAGACCCGAAGTCTTTGTAACACCATCATCAGACGGTTGATTCGTCTTTAAAAAGCAATATCTTTTACTTTAATTATTTTTACCCGACTGCCGAAGGAGGGTAATGTGATTATCAGTCTATGTATGTATGTATGTATGTTTGTGTGCGTTGGCCGATTTTGATGATTCATACGTCAATCGATTCGTCTTAACCCTGCTAGTGCATCGGCTACATTAAAATTGGACAATAGAAAAATGGCGGATTTTGGGTGCCATATTGTGGGGCCCAAATTTTCCAAACCCATCGTGTGGGGTATCAAAATAAAGGGTTTTAAGAGGTGATTTCAAAAATATACAACACTTATATTTTTAAATGTATCGAATTCGAAAAAAAAACTAACTAAAAAGTTATAAATAAAAAAACTTAGTTCGCTTTTGAAGCAGTCGGGTTTTTTGATTTTTCAATTAAGTTTTTTTTTTTGTTGTTTTAATTTTACATTTTAAATAAATTGTACAATGAACCGGGAGCAAAAATCAATTTATATTTTTTTAGCCTGACTGTATTTTCAGTGTCATTCTGCTAATAGGTAATTTTGAGAATAGGACGATCAGCTCATAGGACGTTTTGTGAATAGGAACTTTTGACACGGAGTCTTAAAGATGACTAGCAATGAAGGTGGCCCTTAACTAGTATTCTCATTGCCACTTACGTCGATGAGGGTGTTTTGAATCGAATTCACAATCTGTTTCTTCACTAGTTTGTTATTATTTTTTTGGATTAGATCTGTTGATAACCAAAATAACATTACGTAAAGTGGTTAAACACTGTTAACCGAAGGCTAAATAACTTACAAATTGGAACTTTCAAGTCCTTATTGATAATTATTTGAATTTCATTATTTATAATGATAGTAATAATGACTTAATGAGACCAGCGGACCATATTACTTTTTTCTTTGTGTTAGGTTTGCGGTTGACCACTATCTCGCCTGATGTTAAGCGATGATGTGGTCGACGGTGAAGCACGCTTGCCTGGAAGCAACCTATTCACTCTTGACTTAAAGACCCCAAGGTTGTAGTTATCAGAAAACAAAGACTCCGGCAGGGAATGCCGCTCCTTAGCTGTACGCACCATGAAAGTATTTGCAAAACGCTTTGTGCGTATAGGTGGTATATCCACTACCAACTTTAAGGAAGAATTGTGTAGAGATGATGATTTAGTCATAAAATATCGTAATAAAACTATTTACTTTTAATGCATTTTGAACTAATCAAGATATCTAATGGCGGTTGTGTATGAGTCAGTATTATTGTTATTTTGGTCATACATTTCTCATAAAGTACTGAGAAATGACGCCCTAAGTACTGTATCGATAGAAAATATTAAGTTAATAACAGTTAAGACCAATAATGCTTACAATGTATTTACTTTCCTTATTAGTTGGAATTATAATTTTGATGGTTGTTGGTAATTTTTTTTTGTAGAAATAGAGTGTAATTTTTTTTTATCCGACTAAAGCCAAGCAAAAGCGAGGGTGACGATTCCTGCTGGAATAACGTTGTTCCAGCACGAAAATTCTAAACGGATGATCGATTTTCTTAAATCCACTTCTGTCACAAATACGCACAAATAAAGAGCTACTCGTGTATATTTATTCTACAGGCGCACATAAAATGATTTTAGAGATACAAGATTCTGCATAACGTTTCTCCAGCAGGAAATGCAATATCTCGAAAATCAGAAGACGCACTAATTGTATTTTCGGCGCACTTCATGCATAAATATAAGCTCTCTGCCCATGTCCAATATTTCTGTCTCCGATCATTCGTTTAGAATTATCCTGCTGGAACAAAGTTACTCCAGTAGGAATTGTTTTTTCGTATTTTTTTTTGAAAACGACTTCACGCACAATTTTTTATGAGGCGCGCATTCACAGCAGATTGCGCATTAATTATACGTTCCACTCATATCGTACCTAGGAGCCACTTTCCTTCTGGGGAACGTACACCTCATTTCGTTGATATCAATCTTCACACAATCCATCAAACTTTTTTGGCCTCCCTCATTGTACTACCTTAATAGAACATAATAAGCTCTTACAAAAATATCTAGATTATAATTACCTAGGAACAGTCACAATGGGCTGTAAAGTTCAGGGCCATGAATAGGTTAAAAACACCGTATGGGGGCTGGGCTAAGCGGATATATAGTTACTAGGTGGTTATGAAAACACCCTATTATCCTCAAGGGGATTGTTATAGGCAGCTAGGTACTAGACAAAAACTAGGCCAGGTTTTTGTGACGTCATAACTTTGTTGCGGTCAACGCACTGGCTAGGTACGACGCAGATGTTACTGCGGAGTATTGGAAATAATACTACATACATCATGGCTGTTTGCCCTAAAGGGTTAGGCAGACCAGTCCAGTCAACCCGGATTTAGCTGAGTATCAGTATTTTACATGGAACGACTGCCTATCTGACTTCCACAACCCAGTAACTGGGTAAAACGATACCCCTTTGCCAGACTGGTGTCAGTTATCAGGCTTCTGACTACCCGTAACGACTCAAAGATCTTCAAATGACAGCCGGGACCAACGGCTTAGCGTGCTTTCCGAGGTACGGTAGAAACTCGCTATGTAAAGATGGTCACCCATCCACGGACCGGCCTTGGCAATCGTTGCTTTACCTTGAAAATCGACTTGTGCAGCAGTTGTTATTTAGCCACGAGCTCCTATAGTACATACTAAAATTGGAAAATTAACTTTATGCCTTATGTTGAGCAGTAGATTTGGATTTATATGAAATCCTTAACAAGTCCTTAAGACGACGACAGTCGCCAACGACCTTGAAGCAACAAATCGCGCCCTCGTTTCACATCCGCGCGGCCCAAAATTCTGTAGATTTTTGTACTTTCCTTATTATTTTATGACTTTGAAAAAAAAGCCTTAAAGTCTTTGAGATGGTGAAAATATCATTAAAATACGCCCGGTGGTTTTGATGCGATTGTCGTTTTTTGTCCGTGTTAGACGTAACTTTGCAAATTAATAACACTATGTTATACAAATATATTTCAAAATTTTCTTAGATCAAATTATTAAGAAAATGGTCTAATGTAACATATATTTTCTTCAAAAAATATACGACTAGCCGTTTAGGCGTGATTTTCATTTTAAAATCAGATACTGAGGGGTATCTGCGCCTTAACGAGTCCTTAAAGGTGTTTCAGCCAAGTTATTCGAATAAATCTTTTATGTAAGGTGTGCAAAATAAAAAAACTTTTTTGCAAAAAAATACTACCGACTTCCAAATAAAAAACTACTAAGTGAAAAATAACTTTAATTTTGGAAGTCGGTGTCTTTCGTAGATACCAATTATTTGCGATATGGACACCGACTCCCAAAAATAAAGTGATTTTCCGTTATTTATTGAAGAGTTCTGTTGTATATCTCCGAAGTTCTTCATCAGATCTTCAACAAATTAAAATGGGACCAATTTCGGAACATGTTCTTTCAAACAAAAAAAGAATTTTCAAAATCGGTCCACAATTGGCGGCGATATCGGTGAACATACATACATACAAGAAGTCGAACATAGAAGCTCCTCCTTTTTGGTAAGTTGGTTAAAAAAAGAAAACACGAATAGAAACGCTGCGAAAATGCATAAATATTGTGTTTTAAATTCTTTAGTATTGAACGTTAAAACATATTGTTTGCCTTGATAGAATAACGTTTTGTAGTTCAAGAAATAAAACCATAAATATTGGTGAGGGATGCGCAAGGAAATTCTTAGATTTCTCTTAAAAACTACTTGTAAACATATTTGAACAGTTGAACGAAAATATGTTTTCAATAAGTTTTTGTATCTTTTTTTAAGTAATCCATGTTTGCGCCTTATACATAAGTCTAGCAGCTATCGACTTACTTGAGTATCGTGAAGTCATTTTCAATTATGTAAAGCATAGAAAATCGCAAAAAAATATTAAGTACAGACTAGTTTTTGGTACATATTTTATATTGAAGTACACTCAACAAAAGAGTTGAGTGTACAAGCTAATATAGATTTTATTTGCACAGAAAATCTGTCATTGATATTGTGTGCATTACAAGTTTTTGTGCACCGGACCTGTTCAACCACGCGTTGAGAAAAATATCAAATATTTGAAAACAGACTCAAATATATATTTCGCTCGTGCCATCCATAAAATTGGCACGTTTTCATATTGATTTTCCTTTTTTCTTAACACTTATTGAAGTTCTTATGAAGTTGAAAAGAAAAAATGAAGATAAAACGTGGATGGTGTGAGGTACAGACAGAGCAAGCCTGTGACGAAAGTAATAACTCGACGTTGCGGTGGTACTCGTCTCTTTTCTTTAGGTCGTTGTGAGAAAAGTGACAATCAGAATAATCAGAATTCTAGAAAAAGAAAACTACTAGCAGCAGAATTATATCTCTTAAACTTTCCAACCCGCATTCTCAGCTCGCCAAAGGGAAAACTCAGTCCGTTCAACCTAACAAAACAACATCCATGAAAGGGCACTGCAAAGTGCAAAATATAACACACAACAATGAAATACTAAGTTACACATAAACAAATTAATATTGTGATAATAGTTCTCGCCAATCTTCTTGGCCGTGGCTTTCCGATGCGCAAGGCACGGATCGGTGCTGTTTTTGTATGAGATGAGATTGCAACACGGCCATTGGAGCTAACTTCAGGGCGGCCAAGAAGTTTGGCGAGAACTATACATAGCATCCGAACTTTTATTATTTTGCCCACTATACTTAATAATTCGTCTACCTTGTACAAACTATAAAAACCTTACCATATCACACACACTTCCTCATCTTAAGTCATTAGCTGCACCAATTTCACATAATCCTTTACCAAGAAGAAAAAAAAATGTAAACAAAATATTCATAATTCTTTCCGTGTAGGTAAATCTGTGACGTCACTATATTTATGACGCATGCTGCTGACGATCAGTGTACCTGACTGCATGCAGATTGAACCTGTCAATGCGCAGTGCGTATTGGTTTCTTGGTAAAATCGTGCGTCAATAACATCGCGCTAGTAGTCTGAAGGGGTGTGGCAGAGGTTTTTCTTTGTAGGTACTACACCTACATACATGTCGCCTGTAATGTTTTTTAACCGACTTCCCACAAATGAGGAGGTTTCTCAATTCGTCGGTATTTGTTTTTTTTGTGTGTTCGCGGATAACTTCGTCGTTTATGTACCGATTTTGATGTTTTTTTTTTTTTGTTGGAAAGGAGATATCCCAACGGTGGTACCATGATAAGTAGTGAAATCGAGGGAACTTCTCAATTATTATAGGCATACATAAAGTGATTTTGGTATTTTCATCAATAATACAATCATTTGCACTCAGATAGTATCATTTGTTGAAGTGGAACTGATGAAGAAGACCACAATGGCCACTGGAACTCCGAAATAAAACAATCTATGCTAGTCGTGTATGGGCTTATTGGAATCGTCGTGAGATGTACTTTGGCCAGAAATGATTTTCTTGTTAATTGGAGGTACCTACCTACAAAAACTAAAAAGAGGTAAACAAAACTTTAAACCGACTTCCAGAACAAAATTTTCAACTGTCTAGCTATCACGGTTCATGCTACAGGTTGCAGACAGGCAAACGGACAGTGGAGTCTTAGTAATAGGGTCCAATATTCATATTCTTTATTGTACACAAAATAAACATTTAAAATACAAAAGAAAACTTATTTCCATTTTTACCCTTTGGTTACGGAACTCTAAAAATTTACAAAGATAAAGCGCATCATAGTTTAGGAGTGGGGGCTTATGACGTCACTTTGTCAGTATATAGTGTAGAACACCGTGACGTCACATGATATTTCAACGCACTGAATTGTCGTATTTTTTTTTGTCGTGGCATACGAAAAAATACGTATCAAATATTATTTAGGTTACCTCACTGACGGTCTAAATAGATATTTTTGTCAACATCCTTAATAATGGGTAAAAGAAATACGTAGATATTTATAAATACATAGGCGTAGTTTCTGGTAATGGAAGGCTAAAATAGTCTCTGTAGGTAGGTAGATAGTGGTACTAAGTTCAACCGGTAAATGTAGGCTATGTGCGTATTAGGGCTTTTACATTACGAGTGGGTAATATAAGGCAGGTCACACAGGACATAGTCATTTCTGAGGTAAAAGGTTTTTTTAGATCATAGTTGACCTATTTCCGATCCGGAAATTACTCAGAAACGTTAGACAGGCAGGCGGGCCAAGATGTTTTATTTTGGAATATTTTTTTATATAGAAAATGTTTTTTTTAATATCTATTATTTTTACATATCATCATCATCAGCATTTTAATGTTGCCACTGCTGGGACACAGGCCTCCTCTCTGTCCTGGGACGCGGTGGTATCCTTCTGCGAAACAGTCGTCTCGCAGAAGGAGGCTGCGGAGAGGGAGAGGAAGATCTCATCCGCTAACCCGATCCGCAGCAGACGCGCCGGGCGTCGGCGGAGGGCGGACAACGCCCTCTTCCAGCCCCCCTAAATGGGTCCAGAGGCGACGGACTCGGGGACGTCCGTCGCCCTCACATATCAGGACCCGAGGTGGTGGCGCGTAGTGTTCCACGCGCGCCCCTCTTAGATGTCGCGGGGGGAGTCCAACACCTCACTCCCACCCCAAGTCGAGGTCGCGGCCCGCAGAGGCGGGCCGGCACTAGCCGGGGGTTGCGGAAGTATCGTTGTTCCCGCAATCGCCGGTTTAGGTGTGAGACGGAACACCGGGGTGGTTTTTAGTCAGTAAGAGTCTGACAGACCCCTCCGCCCTCCCCAGGGCAGAGGACATCCAAAGAGGATATTCCACCCAGGAAAAAAAAAAAGAAAGGTAGATTGATAACAAAGTTAAACTGTCGCTGAATGCCATAGGCTACTTTTTAGTCCGAAAAAAAAAAACACGTATTCTATGAGATTGGCCGTGAAATCGCAGCTGCGGATAAAGCTAGTTACATAATATTATGAAATATTTAAAACAAGAATTAGCTTTAGTTAGTGGGACCACAGATAATATAATACTAGCATACAGATGCCTCATCCCATACAAAGAAACCGTGCCGACGTAACTAGTGATTTTCGTCTGATTAAACTGATTATTTTTCTAAGAATATCGATCGCGTTCGTTTCCGTTCCAGGGATATAGATGGTGTTAGCAGCTACTTGATAATACAAAGCTTTACTCGGTTCGTGAAAACTTTTTTGTTTAAACAACTACGATTTGTTTAATAGTATTTTATTGCACGTTTTTTGTTTTATTGTACCAAAATGTGTTACAAAACAAATATAAAATATGGCGTGGATGCCTCAGAAATTTAAAACCGCTTTATCTATATTGGAATCAATTTTAAATGATCTATTCAAATAATCTTTGTAATGTGAATTAAGAGCCCAATATTCCTTAATTTTGAGGCGAGACAAGATCATACATATATTCGTTTTTTTTTAAATTCTCTTGGCTGATTAAAAAAAATAACTACGAAAATGTTCATTATTAAATTGTTTTAATCCATTAGTGTTAGTACAAAAAATAATTAATGAACACTTTACGAGGAGATGCATGCTAACAATAATTATTTTTCTTTTTTATGTTTTTTTTGGAAGGAGTTTATTGAAAAAAAATCTAAATCTACCATTTTAGAATCAATATTATGTAGAAATTTAATGTATTTTTATTCATTGATATTCCTTTTTAAATAACGAGTAGATAGCTCCTAAAAACAGCACGAAAAACGGCTGGCGCGGCGTTTTGCTCGGTGTACCGTCTTAAGTGGATGTTACATGTCTTTGAATAATAGAATAACTATGCTGAATGTCACAGCCTACCTTTTATGCCGTTTCTTTTGGGGAGGTAAAGGGAGCAAAGCCGCGGCAAAAGCGTTACATAATATGATGAAATCATAATAACAAGAGGTGGTTTTAGTGGGGGGTCACTAATGCATTAGGTCGTTTAAAAGACACTGCTTATCTTGATGTAGATAATCTAATGAAGCGTCTAATCACAGTATAGATTACTAACAGTATGGAAATTACATACAAACGCTCCAAACCGGCACACACACCCAAACATGCGCACCGACGAGAACCCTAAGAAGCGTTCGCAGTGCCGTCAGTAGTGCGAGCCGCTTAGAGGATGTTTGTGTGATTGTGCCGTTTCGAGCGTTTGTAGGTAGTTTCCGTACTGTTTGTCCATATTTATACTGTGGTCTTGTTTACATTTTGAAAGCTTTTAAAGTAATAAAATATTTATTATACATATTTTTGGCTGGTCTATTTTTGTCTGGACATGGCATATCGATTCAACTAGATGACCTAGCGAAAATCTGATTAAAATCAAGTTGTTTGTGCATAATGCTGGAGAAATAGATACACCCACATTGATATAGACACCCACAGACATAAATCTAAATAGATAACGCAAGTCCCTCCATCTATATGAAAACCAAGCGTGCCACCTTTTCACAAACAATTTAAAATCATATTTACTTACCAATGAAAGAAAACATTTCCCATGCCTCGGCCAACTTTTTCCATACATTCTTTACAGCTCAATATGGCATAAAAGGCATTTCTCTATACTTTGGTGGATTTCCGGTGCCGATGATGCTAAATGAAAAGCTCAGATTACGATCATTGATCGTAACTTAACTCCGTTTTTTGACACGCGAAATACATACAATCGCGTCATCTAGTTAGATTTATATCTGTGGATAAACCCCTTCCGTCGTCAGAAAGATGACTATTACTAGGTATAGGATGAAAACTTTTTCGTCAGTGGCGTTTTTTACCCGACTGCCTAAGGAGGGTAAAGTGTTTATCAGTCGCAGGATACATCAGTGTAATCGGAAGATACATCTTGTTTTGGTCAGCCAGCTCGCAAATATGTATCCTCTGACTGCACAGCATGATTTCCTTCTTGTTTACGTCTTTTTAGTTCGCTTCTTAAGCAGTCAGGTTTATTTTTTATTTTCTTTTTTTTTTGTTCTTGATATATGACTGACAATAATAAAAGTATCTTTCTCGCTAACTCACTGTTGCCTGAACTGTCATTTTTAGGGGTCCGTACCCGAAGGGTCCAAACATTCCTATTGCAGTCTGTTGCGTCGTCTATCGACATCTAACAATTTTGTGCCGAAGAATTTTGAACTTTCCATTGACCTATGAACAATGCACTTGCAACATTGCAATTTGGTGATAATGTTTGTTATTACGTATATTTTACTAACAAATTCCAATATATTGATAAATCAGATTTTGGTATGGAAACCTAAACGTGCAAAGACAGACACGCACTTGGCTGTTTTTTTGAAGGCTGTTTCCTGTGCCCTAAATTCCACAAATGCTGTTCTGGTTTTTGCAATAAAACTCCCACCAATTTCCCCATTAACTTCTCCAATGCGCATAAGATCTTACAGCACAAATACAGCAAAAAAATCCAAAAGATAAAAACAGTTGAAAATTAAGGTAAATTTTGTAACTTACAAGTTTTCGCGGAAATCTAAATTTTCCCATATCTTTAAAACTTAGCCACCAATAAAAATAATACCAATTTTATTTTGACGTTATACTTGCATTTGACCTGTTTTTTTTCATTTTTCAGTTGCCCCTGCTAACTTATATCTGAAAGCTTTCAATCAATATGCCTTCAACTCTGATTTAAAATAAGTTGAATTGAGATTTTTGCATGACATGAGAAGCATTTATTTTTTTTTGCTCGCTGGCTCTTCTGTGCCACTGCTGGGCAAAGGCTTCCCTCCACTCCTTCTCTCACTCCTGGCGAAATCTATTGAGTTCGTCCCTCCATCTCCTTCGTGGTATGCAGAGACCCCGTCTCCAATTTCTCAGAGCAACAATTCTGTGCGAGTCGATATGAAAACTTAATAGTCAATAGTGCAATTGCTTGCCGTTTAAAAACGTGTCTTTATTTCCAATGCATATTTGCATAGTTCTCTATAAAAAGCCTTATAAGATCGTATCGATTTTTATCAGAGCTTAGAATTCACTAGACCGTTGTTAACATCGGTTGTACTAGAAAATAAACCAAAACGTCGTAAGGAGTTGTTATCTAATTAATGTAAACATTATTACGTCGTAATATTGCGACCTTAAGTGTCAGTTTTGTTATTAATAGATAGTTTGTAAACAGTGTTGGCGGATTTTCTTGGATTTTGGTGCATACAAGAAGAGGCGCTTTACTTTCTTCTGAATAGGTATGCCTACAGTGGAATTTACTTTTTGGGAAGAGTTTAACAAGTTTCCTATAGGATCTTGTTCGAGTCACAGCGATCTGTTGGTTTGTTTTATTTGTGGGACCTTGTTTAGCAGAAATATTGATATGAAGGATACGAGGGATTTTTGTATGATAAAAATATTTATTTGTTTTACCTAGGCTTGGTTCTTCTGCGTTTATTTGGGGTCAAAATAGCTTGTCTACTTACATACTTCTTTTGTAGTCATTATTTAATACGATAGAAAGAAAAGTGTTATATATGTTTTTGTTTATCTCAGTGGTCACACCTTTTCTGACCATACCGTTATCTTAGGCTGACCATCATTGGGCACGCCACAATTGCGGTGGTAAGGCCCCTCTTAGGAGTGGCTTAAGAGGCGCCACGGCGTCCTCACCTTCCGCCTGACGCAGGTCCTCACCGGACACGGCTGTTTCGGGAGGTTTCTGTTCAGGATAAGGCGGGAGGAAACTCCCGGATGTCACCATTGTGTGGATCGCCCGGAGGATACGGTGGAGGTCTGCTCCGCTTGGGCGTAGCACCGCCGTGTCCTCGTGGAGGCGATCAGCGGTGGCGACTTCTTGTGTCCGGCCATGGTATGGAGCTAGAGGGCATGGAAGCCGTCACCTCCTTCTGCGATACAGTAATGCTCGCGAAGGAGGAGGCGGAACGCGTAAGAAAGACGCCCTCACGCCCCTAGCCACCGCAGGGGACGCCCTGGACGTCGTCGGGAGTCGCTAGCCGATTCCCGGTCACCGTAGGCGCGGGCTTGTGGACGGCGAGTAATGAGTAGCTCGCCGTTCGATAAATCCGATATTACCGTCAGATGTCATGTGCATACAAAATCCAAGCACCTTGCTTCGCTTCCTCCTGATAAAATTCTAATTCAAGTTACATATTGTTACACTAGCTTCTGCCTACGGCTTCGCCCGCGTTGATAGTGTTTTATCATCACAAGGGACCATTAAGTATACCAGGCCAAAAGTCCTTTGTGCTATTCCAGACTATAATCTATCTCTGTGCCAAATTTCATTCAGATCCGTTGAGGCGTTCTGGCGTGATTGAGTAAAATACTCACAACGGAACTAAGTGTTTCTTAATTGGCTGCAAGACCCTGCGCAGTAGCTATTTTTATGTCAATGTTGAAGGTATAAGCATCGTATGACTGTCTCTTTCACTCGCTTACGTTTCTCGCATCATCCTATCTAGCTTACTCTATGCAGTATACTCGATGACAAACTGTTTCTTGCGCAATGGTTGACAGAACCAACTTCAGAGACACAAAGATTCTTTGTGACTATTATAACTGACATGCATACACATCCAAACTTTCGCATTTATAATTAACCCCCGCTGGAAAAAGAGGGGTGTTATAAGTTTCACGTGTGTTGCTGTGTATCTGTGTGTCTGTCTGTGGCATCATAGCGCCTAAACGGATGAACTGATTTTGATCTAGTTTTTTTTTGTTTGAAAGGTGATTTTGTCGAGAGTGTTCTTAGCTAAGTTTGAATTAAATCGGTTCAGCCGTTCAAAAGTTATGGGCGTTTTACTGTTTGAATCGGGGTGTTTCCGCAAGATAAATTTAATGTGTCGGGGGTTTTTTAAATTTTACTTGTATTAGTAAGATGTGACCAAAACCGCGTAAAGTCTTTGTTTATAGACTTTAAATAGTTTGGAATGTCGTTACATCACACTATGCACACGATAAGTGATGACGCGCTATCATTTATCAACTTCCATTGAGTTCAGATTAAAATATCGTCACAGTATTATCCAGCAGCTTACTAGAACAATGTGTATAAGGCGTGAATGATATATTTATTACTCATTCATTCACTGTTATTTGTTTTGAAACGTACTGTCAGTACTACACCTAACAAATTGCGCGCGCTTTTTGCAATTCCTTTTTCAAATTTTCGAATATTTTTTTTTATTTGTGCAAGGACTAATAAGTGTTGTCTTTTTTTAAATATTATTTTTTGTTTTACTTGTGCAAGTCAGTGTGGACCAATAAGTTTTGTTTGTGGTTTTTAAGTGACAGTGATAATTTATTTGTTGAGTTAGGAAATTGGTATGTTATTTATTTGTTTTTTTTATTATAGAGGTTGTGTAATTGTTGTGAATATTTACTGCAATTTTAAATTAATCAATTACACATACATTTTATTATAAAATATATTTTTCCTTTGTAATTATAATAATATTTATTATAATTTAGTGAAACTTAGACCCGAGAGGTTGATTGTTTTTCATTTCAAATTCTATACATTAGCTGGAAACTTGTCAGACGTTGACATTACAGTAGGGTTTGATCTTGAAGCCGAATTCTCAAGTTAGAAACCGACTCAAAGTGTCTTTAAGAATTTAAGTAACCATGTAACTTGATTTCTTCACTTTGTAACAAACGAGTTAACAACAATTTAAAAAAGTAAGAGGGCATTAACACAACTACTTCTGGGAAGTTATTTCCGTACATTGTATCTTATCAAATGGATAAGAGGATTTTATTGTTTCTATTTTTAGTTTGACATAGATATGTTTGAGGATGAGGATTAAGGAAAACAATATGGAAATGATTATTTAAATTTAGTGTTTAGTGACAAATAGGCATTTCCGCAAATGCCATTAATTAGCTAGGCAAACAGTAGCTCTGTTATGTTTTTAAATATGCAATTATGTTTTTAAATTATTATCCACAATGAAAATGGTAATGACATCCTAAGCTAAATGTGAAAAGTGTGCTTTATTTTTTAACCCCCGCCGGAAAAAGAAGGGGTGTTATAAGTTTCACGTGTGTTGCTGTGTATCTGTGTGTCTGTCTGTGGCATCATAGCGCCTAAACGGATGAACCGATTTTGATTTAGTTTTTTTTGTTTGAAAGGTAATTTTGTCGAGAGTGTTCTTAGCTATGTTTGAATAAAATCGGTTCAGCCGTTCAAAGTTATGGGCATTTTACTGTTTGAATTGGGGTGTTTTCGCAAGATAAATGCGTCGGGGGTTTTTTAAATTGTGAAATTTTACCTGTTAAGACTTTGCTTATAATAAAAATTACTTCGAATATGTAGGTTCAGCATTATTTTACTTAAAAATATGTTAAAATGCAAGTAGCAATCTCATCTCAATCTCACCGACTCTGTTTTTACTTCAAAATATAAAGAAATAGAGACTGCAATTTAGAATGCGAACGTTCGTTATTAATACGAAAATTGCCCCTCAGATTAAAAAGAAACCATAGTCCCAAGCAATCCGTTTCTAGACTTACTAATGCCATGCTTTTGTGTCCTCTTAAGGAACCTAGACTACAAATGGCTACATCATTATTATAAGTAAGAATGGAATCGTTTTATGATAATCAGATTCCTTTTGGAAAACTTTATGACTGATTGGTATCTACTGATTTATAAGATTCATCAATAGCTTATTTGCCAGGGAATATTGTCAGACAGGAAAATGTTACTGCCTATTCTCTTTGTATAATCGCTTAGTCGCCTTTTAGTTTTACGTCACTCGAGACTATCAAACTTATAACCTACCTTTTTTCTGTTGTAGGGTAAAAAGGCCCTTATCTACTTTACAGTTTTCGAGTACATGTATGCATCTATACAGTGTACAAGGTATGCGTAAAATTATGGTTTTTGTTTTTCTTGAAATGTCCAATACATTTTTCGGGAAGTTTAGTCAGTGGAATTTTCGTCACCCAATTGTGGTTCGTACCTACCGTAACCGTTTGCAGAGCAGGTCAACTTGACAGTACCTAGTTGGACTGCACAAGGTTCAAAATCATTTGACTTTTCCTACGACACCCGACTTAGTGAGACTTGCTAGATATTGACCTGCTAGTGAATGATGTTTGCGATAAAACATAGATTCCACTATATTGGCTTCCCCATAGTGCAATCTATCCACTAAGGCTGGCTTAGGACAACACTAATTCGCCTGCCAAACCCCTGAAGAGAACAGTAGCGCGATGTTGCTCATGTTGCGCAATAATAGCATCTTACATGAAATTAGACAACAGCTATTATTGATCGTAGACATGATAAAGCGAATCCGAACTAGATAAGATTGTATATTTCTAATAATAATTAATTATCATAATAAGTCTACTGTCTCCCTAGCTTGTACTGTTCCACTGCAAGTCAAAGGCCATCTTTGTCCTTTTCGAGGACTTTTCGATCATCATCTGTCAATACAAAAAAGGAAAAACGAAAGTACTAGTTTTTTTTTTAATATCTCGCTCAGAAACGAAGTTATAAAGCTATAAAATATAAAGTTTTAAAGCGTTGAGAACTGGAAAGAGCGAAGTCCGACGTGCCACATGACGTCAGATGGCACGACGCCCATACAACCATAGACAACGTCGTTTTCGTAAAGAGGGACAGAATATTTCTTTAAATTGTTTTATCTCTTTCGTGTTTTGATCAATTTTGATTCTGTTTTCACTATTAGTATTCTGTTTTAGTATTTTAATCGATAAACTGTTCAAATAACAAATATAAAAGTACTTCGCTTCATTATTGTAAACGTCCATGGAGTAATGCATTTTATTGTCTATGGTTGCCTGTTAAAAGTATGGAAATTTTATAGACAGGCTTTATGTCAAATAAAAAATTATAGGCTGGAACACAGATTATAGAATTGTTTCTATGATCTGTGGGCTGGACGCAATATAGTATTTCTAACCGCCTTAGGGCCCCGAGGAACTTAATTTGTTGCTGGGAATTTCGTTAAGCCACTTATTCCCGGGTAAAACAATAGGAAGATATTTTTTATGAGATAAGAAAGAAAATAATTTCGGAAGCTGTCTTATCCAATTTTTGTATTCGAAAAGTGCTGATTCTGACTCAGCCAACTTTCAGTAAACATTTTTTTGTTTTACCGTCATAAGTTAACCTATTGTCTTGTTGTATCCTCAGATGACATCAGGACTGCACAGCCACGGGCACCAGATCTCTCAACCGCCAGGCCACCATCTGGAATCAGCCAACGTTCTCTCTGCCAAGGAGAAAACCGTGCACGGGAAGGAGAAGACCTTTAAAGTAAGACTTTCTTTAGTTTAGAATCTGTCTGATCTGAGATATTGCCTTCGGATATTAGGCCAGTTTGAGAGTCAGTTCAGTTCACTATTTAGCCACTGACCTACAGCCAATTTTTTTTTATTTTCGTTTTCTTGCTCGTGACCAGTATGTTACCTGATGATAAGCGATAATGTGGTCGACGGTGAAGCACGCTTGCCTAGATGAAACCTATTCACTCTTGACTTAAAGACTCCTAGGTTGTAGCTATCAGGAAATACAGACTCCGGCAGGGAATTCCATAGTGAAAGTATTCCCAAAACGTTTGGTACATATGTATGGGTGGGATGTCGACTATGTACCGATGACGCGTCGCCGTACTTATTGTAGTCCGATGATGGAACGGGCTAGGACGAATTAGTTCATGCAATTCCAACGCACACTCCCCGAAAAGTAACCGATAAAAACCGACAAGCTGGCAACTCGGCGCCCGAAGTTATGGAGCCTAGATTCGACCAGAACTTCATTGCCGATGAGCCTCTTGCTCACTTGAGCTCTTTAATTGCCTAATAGACGGAAATCCAAATCACGTATTTCATCTCGCATGTTATTGGTCGAATTATGGAGTCTAAACCCTTTGCCTTGCCGAATTCACTTACGCAATTAGGCTGCTGGTCCTCATACGTTTGAGACAGTTCAGTTAATGAGACTTTGGTCTCTTGATCTAAACGCACGTCGCTGCGGTAAGCGGTGTTACCTCTGACGCATACTGCGACAGAAAGAGACCCATTCTAGACGTTTTATACAATTGTCTGACAACGCACAAAGAAAAAAAAAACCGGCCAAGTGCGAGTCGGACTCGCGCACGAAGGGTTCCGTACCATTATAACAAAAAAAAAAAACGGCAAAAAAAACACGTTTGTTGTATGGGAGCCCCATTAGAAATTATAGCGGCAACAGAAATACATCATCTGTGAAAATTTAAACTGTTTATCTATCACGGTTCATGAGATACAGCCTGGTGACAGACAGACAGACAGACGGACCGTGGAGTCTTAGTAATAAAACACAATAAACAACCCTAAACAAAAATGTTAATTATTCTAGTATGAAAATACGTGGATTTCAAATAGATATGAAGAGCAGACGGGCTTTTTACAAGCTCTTATTTTACTTGCAATGTATGTATGTATGTTCGGGTCAAATCTTGCAACTGAATTTTAAAGCAATTATCCTTAACCGATTAAGATAAAAAATCAAAAAACCACTGCATACATACAACTGATAAACACATTATCCTCCTTCGGCAGTCGGGTAAAAATTGGTTTGGATGACAATGCACGGTTAGCTAAAAAGCTTGTTTAATTATTATTTTTTGTTGTAAATAAATATATAATTATTTGTTTTAATAAAAGGATACCAACTTGCAATCCAATCACGTAGCTATTATATTGAAAACAAAAAAAACGAAGACTGTCAATTCCAGATATTTTATTTTCCTTATTTGCTTATTTACTCTGTTCAAATCTCAAAGTCTACTTATTTTGTACGTACGTAAGTTTATACAACTAAACACATTCATGGAAACAATGTGTTATTCGTAAGTTAGGTCAACTTTTGTTTGACGTCACAAATTCACCGTTCAAATGAATTTATCCTGTATTTATGTTGGTGGGCTATTATTGTGTGCGGAAAAGGATGTGAAAAGCATTAATCAATATTTAGTTATCATCCTGGAGACCGCTCGTGCACTTTCGAGGTAATGTCAGTACTAAGTGCCGCGTCGCGATGAGTGGTCACGTATGTTAGTGTGCCGTTTCGAGCGGTTTTAGGTAGTTTCCATACTGTTTATATATCTTTACTGTGGTTTAGATATGGACGATTCGAAAGGTGTGCGCAAGGATCGCAGTAAAGTGTTTTGTAGTTTCTGGTTTTTAAACTATCCGCCATGGAGGAAAGACGTGAGTGTACATTTATATTAGTAGTTATAGAGGTTAAGACCTCACACGAGTGTAGTGAAATTATTAATTAAGCTTTTAGTATTCCATTTAAGACTTAGATAATACTAGGCAACCGTGCTTCACTGTTAATCACATCATCGCTTACCATCAGGTGAGATAGTGGTCAAACGCAAGACTATCTATATATATATAATAATTCAAAAAATCAAAAGACCCGACTGCTTCAAAAGCGAACTAAAAAGTCGTAAACAAGGAAAAAATCATGCTGTGCAGTTGGAGGATACACATTCGCGGGCTGGCTGACCAAAATCTGGTGTATCCTTCGCCTGCACAGCATGATTTTTTCCTTGTTTACGACTTTTTAGTTCGCTTTTGAAGCAGTCGGGTCTTTTGATTTTTTTAATTAAGTTTTTTTATTTATAACTTTTTAGTTAGTTTTTTTCGAATAAGATACATTTAAACATATAAGTGTTATATATTTTTGAAATCACCTCTTAAAACCCTTTATTTATGATACCCCACACGATGGGATTAGAAGAAAAAAAAAATTTGGGCCCCCACAATATGGCACCCAAAATCCGCCATTTTTCTATTATCCAATTTTAATGTAGCCAAGTAGCCAAGCCAAGAATCATCAAAATCGGCCAACGCGTTTGGTCTCTGGAACGCCACATAGGAACAAACATACATACATACATACTTACATACATACATACATACATACTTACATACATACATAGACTGATAAACACATTACCCTCCTTCGGCAGTCGGGTAAAATTAAATCCCTATTGCCCTTGGTCACGGCATCACGATTTCGCAAATTCTTTTTTGTTGTTTGTTATTGTTAGGAGAAGGTAGTTATAAAAGAAACAAAATTGAAAAAAAATACCAGTTAGGTATGGTGGGTATGTAGGTAGATAGGATAGGGTAGGTAGGTAGGGTAGGGAAGGGAGTTGATGGTAGCGAAGCCGCGGGCACAGCTAGTAATAATAATATGAAAATATAAGAGAGAAGAGAGATAAGTAGTATTAATAAAACCGGCCAACTGCGAGTCGGACTCGCGCACGAAGGGTTCCTTACCGTTATCGTAAAAAACGGCGAAAAAATCACGTTTGTTGTATGGGAGCCCCACTTAAATATAAATTTTATTCTGTTTTTAGTATTTGTTGTTATAGCGGCAACAGAAATACATGATCTGTGAACATTTCAACTGTCTAGCTATCACGGTTCATGAGATACAGCCTGGTGACAGACAGACGGACCGCGGAGTCTCAGTAATAGGGTCCCGTTTTTACCCTTTGGGTATGGAACCCTAAAAAATAAATTACATGCTCTCATTATATGCTTGCCGCCTTTTTTTTACAGTTTACTTAAACATAGCTGGTGAAATGCAGATCTGCGTTTCACCTCTCGATTATACTTTGAATATACTGTGGCAATAAATGTCATAAAAAAATAAGCCTTTGTTGTTTTATCTAAATTTATTGCAGATCAAGATCGTCTTATTTTTTTCTTTCATGAGTCCGTTGTGTCTCACTACGGGGCAAGGGCCTTTCTTTCTTCCCTTTTTCGTTATCTTGAGCGATCTGAGGAGATTGACTTATTTACAAAACATAACGCTTGTTTCCAGGTGGTAGTCGGCAGCGAAGTGGGAGTGATGAAGGCGCCTCTGGTGGGTCCGCGTCCATACAACGCGCTGGCCATCATACACACGCAGCAGAGCAACACCTTCGATATGCTCAACTCTCTCACCACCAGCGTTGTGAGTACAACACCCTACCTTTGGTGAACATAATGTGAAACGATGGCAATCGGTTCTTACCATCACCGATGGTCATCGCCTTCACCAGGTATAATGAAGGTCGCGTTATTTCGCCTGTTGTGAAAAGCATAGGAACGGTATGTGTGGTGATGCTTGGAGGCCAATATCCAGCTGTGGATATTTGTCAGCTGATATGATGATGAGGAACATAACTCAGGACCCTAGGGTCCCGGACCTTTGAAAAGCGTACTCGCAGTTGCCTTGTAGGACGAAATGTGACACCAACCGTCGATTATCCCTGTATGCACTTGTGAGCACCTAAGGGCGATCCCCGGCTGGTGCAGGATTTTTGCAGAATATGGAGTATGATTTTATATATCTTTGAGATTCTCGGGTCTGCTAGGGTTAGGGTCCCGGACCTTTGAAAGGCGTACACCAACCGACGATTACGAGTATCCCTGCATGCACTACGCAAGTGCACCCAATGAAAATCCCCGGCTGGTTCAAGACTATTTCAAAATATGGAGACCATACTTATTGGGCTATGGGTTTGGTAGGTTTCGTGGATTGATTACCTAAAACTATAGAAAGGCAATTAGCCCTTGCCTGACCACTGTTGATCTACACGGCTATTAAATAGCAGGGGATGACTTGCACACTCAATTAATGGGCCTCCCCGTAAATAGTCGCTAGCACTTTAGTGACGTAGTGCTAAGGGGGCAACATAAACTAGGTTCAGGCCCTTGCTGGTTCTAGGTCGCCCAGGGTGTCTGTCATTCAGATCATGCTCTTGAATACCAAAGATTTGGATTCGCCTGCCATGGACTGCAAACAAGATCTTACAAAAACTATTATTATTCCTGATGAAATGCTGACTGGGCCCTGGTGTGAATTCGCCTCTTCTATAATATACCAATAAAGAACCTTTTATCATACTGGATTGGGGTAATGCCCATGATGATATCATAATATCAAAGACTCATTACTAGAAGTTATAAATTGGTTTTATCAATCTTTTCTCAAAAACGGAAGGATTATTCTAATCTTAAACGATAAGTTTTCATAGTAATCTAACGCTACTGAGAATCGAAAGTAAAAATAAACTATGCATCAATATTCAATAGTTTTATCTTAACGGTGTATGTACGGGACGGACGTGATCGTCCAAGACCGACAGGCAATCAGGAGGTTGTAAGGCTCCTGCTTGAACGCGTTGACGCCCCTTGCACCTATTGTTCAGTTGTCATCTGGTAACTATGGACCTTGGAGACACTTGAAGGCTGCCAAGTAGGTTGAGGTGAAAAACGTGATGTCCAGGTTAAATAAAACTATTTGTTCATGGCCAGAAGCGATGTTCCTTCATGGTCCTCGATGCGCAATGATGCGTGGAAATACTTTAAGTGAAATAATGGCTACGAAATGTTCACGCGCCTGCGCACTATTAAAGAGGCGAACTCGACTGCGACGAGGACCACAACATTCCGACCGCAAAAACTTTTATTTTTCAAAAAATATACGCTAAGACTCGTAGCTTGAAACTGACAGGAACTACCCTTCCACTGGACCGATTCTGGTGAAACTTGTACTTTTGGATAGGTCTCGAGGAGACCTTCCCTCCGGTCTTTGATCCAGGTCCCTAGCCCCTACCATCAGGGAGTTCTCGTAAGGAGAATGTCGAAGAAAGGGAATTCCCGCCAGTTTGAAGCTTTACAATCGAGTTTCTCCTAAAACTAGACATGTTAGCTCTAGGGTACCAGCGAGGGACTTGGAGCCCTCCTACTGGGCCGTTGACACACATAAGTGTTACAGTTATATTCAAAACATTCAGGCGTACAGCCGCGAAATGGTGCGAGAAGTTAGCTTATGCCCCTGATCTTGGCACATAAACTCGATTCCTACTCAGACTGCTGGGTGGATTTTCAAGTTACATTCACACCCGGGTAGCCCTCGTGATGGGCTATCCCAAGGTAGAAGTCCGGTAGCTACATGTCCAACCCCCGATGAGTTATCGTTTGTTACAAGTTTGTTTACATAGCAAATCCATGTAACCTCGCACCATATCAGGTCGCTTAACTCCTCAACCACCAGAGCTAAGCTCCTTCCGGAAGTGTGGTTGGGTAGCTGGAAAACTAGGCTGTCTGACGGCGGTACCCTGATGGGTGTACCACCAGCCTTTCCGCAGCTTAAGGTGCCGGGAAGCGGCCGAATACTAAATTTTACGTCGTCTCACAGCTTTAATGTGTCTGTGTGCGTTATATACACCTATATACTAGTTTTGTGTCATGACTGAGTCTAGACGCCCGCCTGTGGGTCCACGAAGGTAATGCTTCAGACAGCATATCTATAACTGACCAGGCACCAAGTGTCCCTGGACGTAGTGACCCGTCGGCAGACGCATAGAAACGTCCATGCCGGCATACACAGACACATCACTTCAAGCAAGTGATGTCTATGTACTAGAATTACACAGGTGCTATCTATTTATAGGGCCTAGACAAAATTCTAGGTCACCTAGAAGCGCTAAATGGCTTGTATCGAATTTTCCAAACACTTACTTGAGTAAAATGTATGTATATTTCCCTTTTTAGAGTGAAAATGCACTATGACTGGCCATGTACTGCTATTATGTATAATTTCTCAGTCATGGTATCCAGCCATCCTATCTAGAACACCTAGGTGGTGTTTCCTAACAAAACAATTATGTGTAAGGAAGCAATCTGATTGGTTGGTGAATAGAATACCTATAGCACCACCTGATACCCTGCTCAAAACGGGGGGTCTAAAATAAGTAAACAAAATATTTTTATTTCCTTAAACCTATACATTTATCATATAACTAAGGTACCTTATGTATAATTCTAACACATAAGCGCTATATTCACACTATAAACTATGTAAAAGCCCCCAAAACATGAGTTTAAAGTTATCAAAATTCTACAAAAACTGGTTTTAGTATAAATATAAGGTGCCGCCCTCTTACAGGTCATTGTGAACTAAACGCTCGTTGAGGACGGTTGTTTTTTACGGAGTTAAATACTTGTTTCTTTCCGTAATAACACAATCAGTATGCATATTAAAGCTTCTAATTTATTGTTATTAGACTATATAATTCTATTACCTACTGATAGACACATAAAATATAATTTTAGTGTCTCAAAAACATGAGCAAAAATTAGTTACGAGCTTTACTATAAAAGGTTTTTTCACCTACCGACATCGCTTAGTATGCGATGGCGCTCTGGGGTGAGCAGACGTGTGTCTGTCAATACTATTTATATTTTACATATGACAACCTATCTAAAGGTGACGTATCGTCGCGAACATCTCTCCCGCCGTGCAGTGTCGCGTCGACTCGATGCTACGTTGGCGCGGCGCTGCATCAGCATTGTGAGCGGCGCACGTCGGCAGCGCTCGTGACCTCGACGCTCTGCGACACGTCGCTCAGCTCTCGCCGCTGGAACTCTGCTGCACTCATTTTGGCAAAGGAATGAGCTTCTTCACCGGACGCTTTAGAGTGCCGCCAGTGGTGCGCACCTCAGCGGTCCGGACTTCTCCATCAGGGCCAGGGTATATGGCCTCGATGCGGCCTCGCGGCCACGTGTTGCGAGGCAGCTGCCCGTCCGCGATAAGGACGGGGTCGCCCACCAGCAGGCCAGGCCCGCGGCTGTGGGGCTCCCGCCGGTTTTGGAGCTCCGGCAGGTATTCTCGCACCCACCGGCGCCAGAACATGTCGGCCAGGATTTGTGACCGACGCCACATCTTTTTGTGGTCGATGTCTTGCTCGGTGAACACGCCGGGGTTTGGGAGTCTAGCCGACCCACCAAGTAGGAAGTGGTTCGGCGTGATAGACTCGTCGTCATCGCCGTCGACTGATACATGTGTCAGCGGGCGGCTATTTACCGTGTACTCTGCCTCACAAATCAGTGTGGACAACACCTCTTCGTGTGGGTGTTTCTCAGTGAGTACGGTATACAATGCGTTTTTTACGCAGCGAACTAGACGCTCCCATGCACCTCCCATAAAGGGCGCTGATGGGGTGATGAAGCGCCAAGTGATGCCTCGGCGACTGGCCTCCTCTCGGAAGGCCTCTCGTAGCTCTCGATCGGCACCGTGCATGTTGGTGCCGTTGTCTGAGTGGATCTCAGTTGGACATCCTCTGCGGGCGGCGAAACGGCGCAGCGCTAATATTGCGCTGTCTGCGCTGAGGCTGGCGGCGATCTCGAGGTGGACAGCTCTTGTGGTGAGGCATGTAAACAGTGCTACATATCTCTTGTGATGCTGGCGACCCACGGTGACAGATAGCGGGCCGAAGTAGTCTAGCCCGGTGTACGTGAACGGCCTTTGGTGATGAGCCAGGCGCGTTCGTGGGTGGTCGCCGGTCGCTGGCACAGGCGCCCGCGCCTCACGAATACGGCACTGAAGACATTGTGCCAGTACTTTCCCGGTGGTGGGACGCATCCTTACGACCCAGTAATGCTGCCGTACTTCATTTATTGTGAGTTCAGTCCCACTATGTAGTAAGCTGCGGTGTGTCCAGTCTATATAGAGCTGGGTTATATGATGGTCGCCATGTAATATTGGCGGTCGCCTTACATCTTCCGTGACCTCGTCAGTGGCGGCTATACGGCTTCTAATACGTAGTAGGCCATCTACTACTTCTATTTGCAGCGCGTGTAGCGGACTATTTTTGTCCACTATTTCATGTGCATGCAATCTAGCTATTTCTTGAGCGAACGATTGCTGCTGTGCAACTTGTACGAGTATTTTCTCGGCTTTTTGAAGAAAGCTCGCATCTATGTATTGCTTTCGGACTTCTGGCGCTATGTATGACGGCTTGGTTGCTGCAGTCGCTGTCTTCTTTTTCTTTCGCCAGTCCGTGTCCTCCTCAGCGTTTTTCCGGGTTCTTTTGTAGAACGTTTTCTCTGTCCTTTGTTTACAGAGATGTATAAAACGTAGGACGGTAGCAGTCGCACGTAATAGCCGCTCCCATCTTGAAAAGTTGACGGGATTAGGTATAGCTTCTATGAGCTTCGAAGTGTATGTATGTCTGTCTGTTATTTTCTCCAAAACAGATTTTTCTTTTTCTGTGACAGTGAGCGTTCTTTCCTCTCCTGTCTCTTCTGTGATTGGAGGTTTTTCTGATGGCCATGAAGAAGGGTCTTCATACAAAAAACTTGGGCCACAGAACCACTCGTGTTGTGAGTCAAACCTCGGCGGCACGTCACGAGTCGCTATATCGGCGATGTTCAACTTCGTGGATATCCATCGCCAATCCTCCACTTTGCTACCTTCTTCTATGGCAGCTATGCGATGAGCTACGAAGGCTTTATAGGTTCGTGCTCCTTTTCTTATCCACGACAAGACTGTTTTGCTGTCTGTCCAATACGTGACCGACGATGGATTGTTGTCGTGTTCACGTTTCACAGCTGCAGCCAGACGGGTTCCCATCACCGCTGCCTGCAGCTCGAGGCGCGGTATCGATTGTAGCTTTAATGGAGCTACTCTCGCCTTGGCCATGACTAGGCTCACCTTCTGTGTGCCTACTGCTGTGGTGGCTCGCCAATACACAGCTGCTGCATATGCCAACTCGCTTGCGTCGGTAAATACATGTATTTGTATTTCTGTGGCATCACTATAACCAGGATAACATCTTGGTATGCTGATGCCCTTGAGCTGCCGCAGGTTTTCGATCCAACTTCTCCACTGAGATGCCAGGTCAGCGTCTAATAGCTGGTCCCAATCGACGCCTCGCCTCCAAGCTTCTTGTAATATTTGTTTAGCTCGAATCGTAACAGGCGAGGCTAGTCCTAGGGGGTCGTATAACGACATAACAATTTTGAGAGCCTCTCTTTTTGTAGGGGCCTCCTTTTCTAAAATTCCTGGCGGCAGTCTCGCAAGCGTTAGGTTGAAACCTAGCGTATCTTCACTAGGTCTCCAAATCAGGCCGAGTATTTTCTCTGCGCCTACTGTATCTCCGATGTTCACAACCTCAGTGCAGGTTTGTGACGGATCGATATTTTCTATCAGGCGCTTACTGTTTGATACCCATTTTGTTAGGTCAAACTTCGCCTGTTGGTGTATTTTCTTCACCATTGTCGCGACTTCTGTCGCTTCTTCGACTGTTTTATAGCTGTCCAGATAATCGTCCATATAATGGCTCTCTACTATAGCTTTCACTGCTACTGGATGCTGTTCGATGTGCTTTCTTGCGTTCCAATTTTTCGCAAAGATAGCGGTGCACGGCGAGCTTGCCGCGCCGAAAATGATGGACGTCGTACGATATTCTTCTGGGGCTCCATCTCTTCTGTTGCCTCTCCATAGGTAGCGAAGTGAGTCTCGGTCTTCACTTCGTACTTTTACTTGCATGAACATCTCGGCTATGTCTCCGGAGATGGCCACGCAGTGTCTACGAAATCTCATCATGACGCCGGGCAGCGACTGCAGCAAGTCTGGTCCAGTTAGCAGGAAGTCGTTGAGTGACTTTCCTCTCGATTTTGCGGCGGCATCATGTACTATTCGAATTTTCTCTGGCTTCATGGGGTTGAAGACATCGAAATGAGGCAGGTACCAGGTTTTTCCTGGCGTGCTTGACTTGGGAGCCTTCTCAGCATATCCCTTTTCCATCAGGGAGTCCATCTGTTGTGTGTATTTCACACGAAGAGCGGGGTTTTTATCCAGCTTCTTCTCTATGGAGACTAGCCTTTTGAGTGCTGTCTCGTAACTATCGGGCATCTCTATTTTCTCGTCCCGCCATAACATAGCGGTTTCTATGTGCCCATTTCCTAACTGTCTTGTGTGACGGTTCAGGATATCTTCTGCCCTCTTCTGGGGGTCAGAAGCTGGTTGTCGTGGATTGATAGCCAACGACTCGATAGCGAAGAATTCACGGAGCTGTTCGTTCAGTTCCGCATCTTGCTTTGCGTCAACGGACTGACACCCGTTGACATAGTGCACCTGCTGGCCCAGTGTTCTGGTGTGCGCGCCGTGTAATGTCCAGCCCATCATGGTTTTCGACGCGATGGGTTGACTTCTAGGTCCTCTGCGGACTTCAGTGGCCAACAACAAATGCCAGTTGTCTTGGCCGACGAGTATCTTTGGCACTCCAGCAGGATACGTAAGCTGCGACGTCAAGTCTCGAAGGTGCCTACAGCGGGTTACGTCTTCTTGACTGACTGCCTGTGGTGACAGGTTGAGCTTCGAAATGGTGCGCGCCTTGAAGGGCACCCTATCTCTCATACGACTTGTGAGAGTGACGGTTATACGTCTCGATAAGGGAGTGTCGATCATGGTGTTTCCAATAGCACCGATCTTCAGAGGGTCGATTGGGCCCACTGCTCCCACTCGCTGAGCGATTGCTTCGTCGATCAGCGAAACGGTGGATCCGTCGTCAAGGAGTGCGTATGTGTCTGCCTCTCCCGCCGGTCCTATTACCCGGACCGGTATCATCTTCAGGAAAGCTTGACTCGATTCAGTTCGCGAACTGGCCACCGTCTCCTGAGACTCCTTCTTCTCTTCTGGAACAGCAGGCTTCCTTGTCCTGTCTGTTTGAGGCTTCTTACCCCTATGAAGAAGTCGATGGTGCGTGGCTGTACACCCCTTATGATCACACTGCTTCTTGTTGCAAGTGTGTCCAGCACGACGTTGTCTTAGGCAGCGATAGCACAAGTTGTAATTCTTGGCTAGCTCCCATCTTTTGTCACTTGCTGCGTCTCTGAACGTTTGGCAGTCAGACGCGTAGTGACCACTTTTGTCGCAAATTCGACATTTGTTTACCGGCTTGTCGGTAGCTGTATGCGTCCGTTGTATGACGCGTTTTCCCGCTAGAGAATCCGTTTCCTTGATGTTCTCAGGCGGGGCGAATGCACTGCAGAAGTGAGCTTGCTCGGTTATGAAGTCGCTGAAGAGTGACAGATCCGGCAGCGACTGGTACTTTTCCGTGTACGTTCTGTACCATTGTACACGCAGAGAATTGGGTAGCTTCTCAGTTAGCTGGCGCACCAGCTCGGCATTGAGCAGATAGTGCCCCTTCTTGAGAGCTCGCAGAGTGACAACTCCGCTTCTGACTCGACTTGCAAAGGTGCAGATGTCCTTGGGCGACTCGCTGCATTTTGGTAGCCCTCTAAGTCGGTCTGTTTCGGCCTGAGCTATTGAGTCAGGACGTCCAAACTGTAGTTCCAATTCTCTCATGATCTCATCCGGCTTTGCGTTCCCGATGAGCTCTGAGCTCACTGTCTCCAGTGCGCGACCACGCAAGCTCCTTCTGAGTCTTGCCGTGTTTTCTATGTCGCTGAAGTAGGCATGAGTTGCCTCGTAAATGGCTCGAAAAGATAGCCATTCTGTATGAGCTCCACCGAAATTCGGCAGAGTCATGATAACCTGCGACGCCGATCGGTTAGGCGTCCATGGTTCGATTTTTCTGTCGGCTAGCGACGCTATAGCGGATGTCAGCTCCGTTAGAAAAGGACGGAGTGACTCTTTCGCTTCTATTTGCCTTGGCGGCTCCACGTTGGACGGCTCTGTCCTAGGTGGTTCGATGTTAGACTTCACTTGTGGATGTTCTATATGGTCGATATGTTTCCGGGAGTCCGCTATAGCGTCGACGGCCGCAGCCGGGGTCCAATCGTCATTGTCCCCTTTGGCGACGTCATTCTCCCTCAACGGTGTGGGCTCTGGCGCCTCTTCGAGCCACGAACGGACATACTCTTCATTAGAATTTCTGTCATCCATATATTCATCCTCAGAAGCTTCTTCTTCTGCTTTTTGAAGTGCTAACTTAGCGAGTTCCAACTTTATTTTCAATAAGTCTTCACGAGCTCTTGAAATTTTCTTACGTGACCGGGTCGACTTGCTAGTTGACGGCGGTCCAGTATGTTCGATACGGGCGTCACCCCGGGTAGCCATTACTTCTCCTTGAACAAAGGTCTTATCCCGGATCCTTTGTTTTCTACCAGAAGGCTTCAGTGTTTTTTCTGAAGAATCTTCTGATTTCGATGCCTTCCTGCGTGTGCTTGGTTCCTGTGGTTCCTCCTCCTCATGTGTGGGCGTGTTGTCACCTATCTGTGACGTTGGTGGGCTTCTGACTGGTATGGACTTTTCTGTCCCTTCAGTAGTGGACGGTGAGCGTGGGGGCAGCTGATGTTGTACGCCCGCACCTGGACGCTCAATGGGGACTGTCCATGATTCAGGCCTCTTGTCCTGGGATCTGGTAGTCGGCATCCTGATTGGTTCAAAGTTTCAGTTTGAATACGCCAAGTACAAGTCCAATCTTCAACTTGTCTTCAAAACGTTGGCTCGAAACGGCTGAGTCCAATTCTAGACTTCTTCAATATGTCAGTTTGAATCGGCTGAGTCCAACTCTAGACTTCAACACGAACTGGTTGACATCTATTTTCGAGCTTCAAAACGGCTATGTCCAAACTTAATTTTTTCTTAAAAACTGCTAAGTGGTAACTCTGGGTTAAGTCCGATTTCAGTCGTCGGCTTGAAGAGGGTTCGCTTCCTTTTTCAAACTTCGAAAAGTATCTCCAAACTCCGGGTTAGTTTAAACTCCGGGTTATATCCGACCCTCTTAACTCCAGGTTATTCTTCAAACTATAAGTCGCTAGTCAGTCTTCAAAACTATAAGTTCCAAATCAGCTTCAAACTTCAATGTTGATACGTAAACAAGTTCACTATAAGACTTTCAACACAAAATGGGTAAGCACATGAGCATATGTTTTCACTGTACTTACTGTTGTCTAAGTGTCAACTTGTCCAGCAGCCTCCAAGGTTGAGCAGCCGGTCTGGTACCAATCACTGAACTGTTGGTCCAACTCTTGACGTTAGTAGTCACTTCAGACTCCAGATATCCAGGTTTGAAACTCCAGACTTCGATCGAGAGCTTCTATCTCGATAACGACTATTTGTTTTTAAACAAATTCTAAGTCGAAAATAAGCCTTCAGCTATAACGCTTCAGGAAATTTCAGCAACTATTTTTTCGTTCTATTTTATAGAACAAGTCGCCCACACGACTATTCAATATGCTTCTGTGTGTAAGCCTCTTCTTGGATAACGCTTCAGCGATAATCCTTCAGCCGTAACCCTTCAGGAATTCTATGAACGTCGTATGTTCGTTCTATCTCCTAAACGAGCTCCCAACACGCTGTTTGAAAACTCCGATTATGAGTTTCCTAGCGATAACTCTTCAGGCTATGCTATATTCCTTCAGGATACAGTTTCTGTGTAATCTTCGATTACTGTGAATTCTCAGTAAGCAGGTTACACAACAGAAACAGCTCAAAAAACCGTCTTTTCGCGACGGTAATCACACGGGAACGGTTAGCTTCTCAGGAAGCCGGTAGAACCACAGGAATAGCTCAGGAATGGCTGCTGTGTCCCAGCAAAATGGTTGTCTTCCAGGTAGTCCACGCGTGGGCCTAATCCACTCGTGCACTCTTCACGACTGTAGTCGCTCTGGAAGTTTCTACTATGAGACGATAGTACGTTGCGCCTTTTGACGACGCTAATCACCCAGTAATACGGTTGCTGACCAGTAACTGGGTTATCTCACCCAGGAAACGGGTTTCTATCGTCCCAGAGTGTACGCTATGTTTTTGACTGTTAAAGAAACATGATCTTAACCCTGGCACTTGTAAGGTTTACGAGATGGAACGTCAGTATTCTTATTTCCCTGGAACTTTTCTCACGAACGCAACGCTTAGTACCCCAGTTGGCACATTTGTGTGGTGTGTAATCTTACCAGATTTATATTGAGGGTACCTTGAGATATTTGAGCATCAGTTTTCTTTGTTCTCACGAATGTTCACAGGCGTGAGCGTCAGTTTTCTTTGTTCTCAGGTACTAGTTTTCACAGGAACGATACGTTTTGACATTACCCAAGAAACAGGAATGTAACCTCAATATATAAGGTCACTTTACATCAGGCTTGTTTGTTCTCAAGGCAGCGTTCGTGTCCCCAGGGCATCAGGTTTCTTTTTTCACAGGAATGGGACATCAGTTTTCTTTGTTCTCGGGAACAAGGCTCTTCCTTGGCCTATATTTTCACAGCGTCCGGGACATCAGTTTTCTTTGTTCTCGGGAACAAGGCTCTTCGTTGGCCTATATCTTCACAGCGTCCGCAGGTCTGGTATGTTTCCCAGAGAATTCGGCTCGACAGGACCAGCAAATGTACCGTAGGTTACCAATATTCGGCTCGACAGGACCAGCAAATGTACGGGACGGACGTGATCGTCCAAGACCGACAGGCAATCAGGAGGTTGTAAGGCTCCTGCTTGAACGCGTTGACGCCCCTTGCACCTATTGTTCAGTTGTCATCTGGTAACTATGGACCTTGGAGACACTTGAAGGCTGCCAAGTAGGTTGAGGTGAAAAACGTGATGTCCAGGTTAAATAAAACTATTTGTTCATGGCCAGAAGCGATGTTCCTTCATGGTCCTCGATGCGCAATGATGCGTGGAAATACTTTAAGTGAAATAATGGCTACGAAATGTTCACGCGCCTGCGCACTATTAAAGAGGCGAACTCGACTGCGACGAGGACCACAACATTCCGACCGCAAAAACTTTTATTTTTCAAAAAATATACGCTAAGACTCGTAGCTTGAAACTGACAGGAACTACCCTTCCACTGGACCGATTCTGGTGAAACTTGTACTTTTGGATAGGTCTCGAGGAGACCTTCCCTCCGGTCTTTGATCCAGGTCCCTAGCCCCTACCATCAGGGAGTTCTCGTAAGGAGAATGTCGAAGAAAGGGAATTCCCGCCAGTTTGAAGCTTTACAATCGAGTTTCTCCTAAAACTAGACATGTTAGCTCTAGGGTACCAGCGAGGGACTTGGAGCCCTCCTACTGGGCCGTTGACACACATAAGTGTTACAGTTATATTCAAAACATTCAGGCGTACAGCCGCGAAATGGTGCGAGAAGTTAGCTTATGCCCCTGATCTTGGCACATAAACTCGATTCCTACTCAGACTGCTGGGTGGATTTTCAAGTTACATTCACACCCGGGTAGCCCTCGTGATGGGCTATCCCAAGGTAGAAGTCCGGTAGCTACATGTCCAACCCCCGATGAGTTATCGTTTGTTACAAGTTTGTTTACATAGCAAATCCATGTAACCTCGCACCATATCAGGTCGCTTAACTCCTCAACCACCAGAGCTAAGCTCCTTCCGGAAGTGTGGTTGGGTAGCTGGAAAACTAGGCTGTCTGACGGCGGTACCCTGATGGGTGTACCACCAGCCTTTCCGCAGCTTAAGGTGCCGGGAAGCGGCCGAATACTAAATTTTACGTCGTCTCACAGCTTTAATGTGTCTGTGTGCGTTATATACACCTATATACTAGTTTTGTGTCATGACTGAGTCTAGACGCCCGCCTGTGGGTCCACGAAGGTAATGCTTCAGACAGCATATCTATAACTGACCAGGCACCAAGTGTCCCTGGACGTAGTGACCCGTCGGCAGACGCATAGAAACGTCCATGCCGGCATACACAGACACATCACTTCAAGCAAGTGATGTCTATGTACTAGAATTACACAGGTGCTATCTATTTATAGGGCCTAGACAAAATTCTAGGTCACCTAGAAGCGCTAAATGGCTTGTATCGAATTTTCCAAACACTTACTTGAGTAAAATGTATGTATATTTCCCTTTTTAGAGTGAAAATGCACTATGACTGGCCATGTACTGCTATTATGTATAATTTCTCAGTCATGGTATCCAGCCATCCTATCTAGAACACCTAGGTGGTGTTTCCTAACAAAACAATTATGTGTAAGGAAGCAATCTGATTGGTTGGTGAATAGAATACCTATAGCACCACCTGATACCCTGCTCAAAACGGGGGGTCTAAAATAAGTAAACAAAATATTTTTATTTCCTTAAACCTATACATTTATCATATAACTAAGGTACCTTATGTATAATTCTAACACATAAGCGCTATATTCACACTATAAACTATGTAAAAGCCCCCAAAACATGAGTTTAAAGTTATCAAAATTCTACAAAAACTGGTTTTAGTATAAATATAAGGTGCCGCCCTCTTACAGGTCATTGTGAACTAAACGCTCGTTGAGGACGGTTGTTTTTTACGGAGTTAAATACTTGTTTCTTTCCGTAATAACACAATCAGTATGCATATTAAAGCTTCTAATTTATTGTTATTAGACTATATAATTCTATTACCTACTGATAGACACATAAAATATAATTTTAGTGTCTCAAAAACATGAGCAAAAATTAGTTACGAGCTTTACTATAAAAGGTTTTTTCACCTACCGACATCGCTTAGTATGCGATGGCGCTCTGGGGTGAGCAGACGTGTGTCTGTCAATACTATTTATATTTTACATATGACAACCTATCTAAAGGTGACGTATCGTCGCGAACATCTCTCCCGCCGTGCAGTGTCGCGTCGACTCGATGCTACGTTGGCGCGGCGCTGCATCAGCATTGTGAGCGGCGCACGTCGGCAGCGCTCGTGACCTCGACGCTCTGCGACACGTCGCTCAGCTCTCGCCGCTGGAACTCTGCTGCACTCATTTTGGCAAAGGAATGAGCTTCTTCACCGGACGCTTTAGAGTGCCGCCAGTGGTGCGCACCTCAGCGGTCCGGACTTCTCCATCAGGGCCAGGGTATATGGCCTCGATGCGGCCTCGCGGCCACGTGTTGCGAGGCAGCTGCCCGTCCGCGATAAGGACGGGGTCGCCCACCAGCAGGCCAGGCCCGCGGCTGTGGGGCTCCCGCCGGTTTTGGAGCTCCGGCAGGTATTCTCGCACCCACCGGCGCCAGAACATGTCGGCCAGGATTTGTGACCGACGCCACATCTTTTTGTGGTCGATGTCTTGCTCGGTGAACACGCCGGGGTTTGGGAGTCTAGCCGACCCACCAAGTAGGAAGTGGTTCGGCGTGATAGACTCGTCGTCATCGCCGTCGACTGATACATGTGTCAGCGGGCGGCTATTTACCGTGTACTCTGCCTCACAAATCAGTGTGGACAACACCTCTTCGTGTGGGTGTTTCTCAGTGAGTACGGTATACAATGCGTTTTTTACGCAGCGAACTAGACGCTCCCATGCACCTCCCATAAAGGGCGCTGATGGGGTGATGAAGCGCCAAGTGATGCCTCGGCGACTGGCCTCCTCTCGGAAGGCCTCTCGTAGCTCTCGATCGGCACCGTGCATGTTGGTGCCGTTGTCTGAGTGGATCTCAGTTGGACATCCTCTGCGGGCGGCGAAACGGCGCAGCGCTAATATTGCGCTGTCTGCGCTGAGGCTGGCGGCGATCTCGAGGTGGACAGCTCTTGTGGTGAGGCATGTAAACAGTGCTACATATCTCTTGTGATGCTGGCGACCCACGGTGACAGATAGCGGGCCGAAGTAGTCTAGCCCGGTGTACGTGAACGGCCTTTGGTGATGAGCCAGGCGCGTTCGTGGGTGGTCGCCGGTCGCTGGCACAGGCGCCCGCGCCTCACGAATACGGCACTGAAGACATTGTGCCAGTACTTTCCCGGTGGTGGGACGCATCCTTACGACCCAGTAATGCTGCCGTACTTCATTTATTGTGAGTTCAGTCCCACTATGTAGTAAGCTGCGGTGTGTCCAGTCTATATAGAGCTGGGTTATATGATGGTCGCCATGTAATATTGGCGGTCGCCTTACATCTTCCGTGACCTCGTCAGTGGCGGCTATACGGCTTCTAATACGTAGTAGGCCATCTACTACTTCTATTTGCAGCGCGTGTAGCGGACTATTTTTGTCCACTATTTCATGTGCATGCAATCTAGCTATTTCTTGAGCGAACGATTGCTGCTGTGCAACTTGTACGAGTATTTTCTCGGCTTTTTGAAGAAAGCTCGCATCTATGTATTGCTTTCGGACTTCTGGCGCTATGTATGACGGCTTGGTTGCTGCAGTCGCTGTCTTCTTTTTCTTTCGCCAGTCCGTGTCCTCCTCAGCGTTTTTCCGGGTTCTTTTGTAGAACGTTTTCTCTGTCCTTTGTTTACAGAGATGTATAAAACGTAGGACGGTAGCAGTCGCACGTAATAGCCGCTCCCATCTTGAAAAGTTGACGGGATTAGGTATAGCTTCTATGAGCTTCGAAGTGTATGTATGTCTGTCTGTTATTTTCTCCAAAACAGATTTTTCTTTTTCTGTGACAGTGAGCGTTCTTTCCTCTCCTGTCTCTTCTGTGATTGGAGGTTTTTCTGATGGCCATGAAGAAGGGTCTTCATACAAAAAACTTGGGCCACAGAACCACTCGTGTTGTGAGTCAAACCTCGGCGGCACGTCACGAGTCGCTATATCGGCGATGTTCAACTTCGTGGATATCCATCGCCAATCCTCCACTTTGCTACCTTCTTCTATGGCAGCTATGCGATGAGCTACGAAGGCTTTATAGGTTCGTGCTCCTTTTCTTATCCACGACAAGACTGTTTTGCTGTCTGTCCAATACGTGACCGACGATGGATTGTTGTCGTGTTCACGTTTCACAGCTGCAGCCAGACGGGTTCCCATCACCGCTGCCTGCAGCTCGAGGCGCGGTATCGATTGTAGCTTTAATGGAGCTACTCTCGCCTTGGCCATGACTAGGCTCACCTTCTGTGTGCCTACTGCTGTGGTGGCTCGCCAATACACAGCTGCTGCATATGCCAACTCGCTTGCGTCGGTAAATACATGTATTTGTATTTCTGTGGCATCACTATAACCAGGATAACATCTTGGTATGCTGATGCCCTTGAGCTGCCGCAGGTTTTCGATCCAACTTCTCCACTGAGATGCCAGGTCAGCGTCTAATAGCTGGTCCCAATCGACGCCTCGCCTCCAAGCTTCTTGTAATATTTGTTTAGCTCGAATCGTAAACAGGCGAGGCTAGTCCTAGGGGGTCGTATAACGACATAACAATTTTGAGAGCCTCTCTTTTTGTAGGGGCCTCCTTTTCTAAAATTCCTGGCGGCAGTTCGCAAGCGTTAGGTTGAAACCTAGCGTATCTTCACTAGGTCTCCAAATCAGGCCGAGTATTTTCTCTGCGCCTACTGTATCTCCGATGTTCACAACCTCAGTGCAGGTTTGTGACGGATCGATATTTTCTATCAGGCGCTTACTGTTTGATACCCATTTTGTTAGGTCAAACTTCGCCTGTTGGTGTATTTTCTTCACCATTGTCGCGACTTCTGTCGCTTCTTCGACTGTTTTATAGCTGTCCAGATAATCGTCCATATAATGGCTCTCTACTATAGCTTTCACTGCTACTGGATGCTGTTCGATGTGCTTTCTTGCGTTCCAATTTTTCGCAAAGATAGCGGTGCACGGCGAGCTTGCCGCGCCGAAAATGATGGACGTCGTACGATATTCTTCTGGGGCTCCATCTCTTCTGTTGCCTCTCCATAGGTAGCGAAGTGAGTCTCGGTCTTCACTTCGTACTTTTACTTGCATGAACATCTCGGCTATGTCTCCGGAGATGGCCACGCAGTGTCTACGAAATCTCATCATGACGCCGGGCAGCGACTGCAGCAAGTCTGGTCCAGTTAGCAGGAAGTCGTTGAGTGACTTTCCTCTCGATTTTGCGGCGGCATCATGTACTATTCGAATTTTCTCTGGCTTCATGGGGTTGAAGACATCGAAATGAGGCAGGTACCAGGTTTTTCCTGGCGTGCTTGACTTGGGAGCCTTCTCAGCATATCCCTTTTCCATCAGGGAGTCCATCTGTTGTGTGTATTTCACACGAAGAGCGGGGTTTTTATCCAGCTTCTTCTCTATGGAGACTAGCCTTTTGAGTGCTGTCTCGTAACTATCGGGCATCTCTATTTTCTCGTCCCGCCATAACATAGCGGTTTCTATGTGCCCATTTCCTAACTGTCTTGTGTGACGGTTCAGGATATCTTCTGCCCTCTTCTGGGGGTCAGAAGCTGGTTGTCGTGGATTGATAGCCAACGACTCGATAGCGAAGAATTCACGGAGCTGTTCGTTCAGTTCCGCATCTTGCTTTGCGTCAACGGACTGACACCCGTTGACATAGTGCACCTGCTGGCCCAGTGTTCTGGTGTGCGCGCCGTGTAATGTCCAGCCCATCATGGTTTTCGACGCGATGGGTTGACTTCTAGGTCCTCTGCGGACTTCAGTGGCCAACAACAAATGCCAGTTGTCTTGGCCGACGAGTATCTTTGGCACTCCAGCAGGATACGTAAGCTGCGACGTCAAGTCTCGAAGGTGCCTACAGCGGGTTACGTCTTCTTGACTGACTGCCTGTGGTGACAGGTTGAGCTTCGAAATGGTGCGCGCCTTGAAGGGCACCCTATCTCTCATACGACTTGTGAGAGTGACGGTTATACGTCTCGATAAGGGAGTGTCGATCATGGTGTTTCCAATAGCACCGATCTTCAGAGGGTCGATTGGGCCCACTGCTCCCACTCGCTGAGCGATTGCTTCGTCGATCAGCGAAACGGTGGATCCGTCGTCAAGGAGTGCGTATGTGTCTGCCTCTCCCGCCGGTCCTATTACCCGGACCGGTATCATCTTCAGGAAAGCTTGACTCGATTCAGTTCGCGAACTGGCCACCGTCTCCTGAGACTCCTTCTTCTCTTCTGGAACAGCAGGCTTCCTTGTCCTGTCTGTTTGAGGCTTCTTACCCCTATGAAGAAGTCGATGGTGCGTGGCTGTACACCCCTTATGATCACACTGCTTCTTGTTGCAAGTGTGTCCAGCACGACGTTGTCTTAGGCAGCGATAGCACAAGTTGTAATTCTTGGCTAGCTCCCATCTTTTGTCACTTGCTGCGTCTCTGAACGTTTGGCAGTCAGACGCGTAGTGACCACTTTTGTCGCAAATTCGACATTTGTTTACCGGCTTGTCGGTAGCTGTATGCGTCCGTTGTATGACGCGTTTTCCCGCTAGAGAATCCGTTTCCTTGATGTTCTCAGGCGGGGCGAATGCACTGCAGAAGTGAGCTTGCTCGGTTATGAAGTCGCTGAAGAGTGACAGATCCGGCAGCGACTGGTACTTTTCCGTGTACGTTCTGTACCATTGTACACGCAGAGAATTGGGTAGCTTCTCAGTTAGCTGGCGCACCAGCTCGGCATTGAGCAGATAGTGCCCCTTCTTGAGAGCTCGCAGAGTGACAACTCCGCTTCTGACTCGACTTGCAAAGGTGCAGATGTCCTTGGGCGACTCGCTGCATTTTGGTAGCCCTCTAAGTCGGTCTGTTTCGGCCTGAGCTATTGAGTCAGGACGTCCAAACTGTAGTTCCAATTCTCTCATGATCTCATCCGGCTTTGCGTTCCCGATGAGCTCTGAGCTCACTGTCTCCAGTGCGCGACCACGCAAGCTCCTTCTGAGTCTTGCCGTGTTTTCTATGTCGCTGAAGTAGGCATGAGTTGCCTCGTAAATGGCTCGAAAAGATAGCCATTCTGTATGAGCTCCACCGAAATTCGGCAGAGTCATGATAACCTGCGACGCCGATCGGTTAGGCGTCCATGGTTCGATTTTTCTGTCGGCTAGCGACGCTATAGCGGATGTCAGCTCCGTTAGAAAAGGACGGAGTGACTCTTTCGCTTCTATTTGCCTTGGCGGCTCCACGTTGGACGGCTCTGTCCTAGGTGGTTCGATGTTAGACTTCACTTGTGGATGTTCTATATGGTCGATATGTTTCCGGGAGTCCGCTATAGCGTCGACGGCCGCAGCCGGGGTCCAATCGTCATTGTCCCCTTTGGCGACGTCATTCTCCCTCAACGGTGTGGGCTCTGGCGCCTCTTCGAGCCACGAACGGACATACTCTTCATTAGAATTTCTGTCATCCATATATTCATCCTCAGAAGCTTCTTCTTCTGCTTTTTGAAGTGCTAACTTAGCGAGTTCCAACTTTATTTTCAATAAGTCTTCACGAGCTCTTGAAATTTTCTTACGTGACCGGGTCGACTTGCTAGTTGACGGCGGTCCAGTATGTTCGATACGGGCGTCACCCCGGGTAGCCATTACTTCTCCTTGAACAAAGGTCTTATCCCGGATCCTTTGTTTTCTACCAGAAGGCTTCAGTGTTTTTTCTGAAGAATCTTCTGATTTCGATGCCTTCCTGCGTGTGCTTGGTTCCTGTGGTTCCTCCTCCTCATGTGTGGGCGTGTTGTCACCTATCTGTGACGTTGGTGGGCTTCTGACTGGTATGGACTTTTCTGTCCCTTCAGTAGTGGACGGTGAGCGTGGGGGCAGCTGATGTTGTACGCCCGCACCTGGACGCTCAATGGGGACTGTCCATGATTCAGGCCTCTTGTCCTGGGATCTGGTAGTCGGCATCCTGATTGGTTCAAAGTTTCAGTTTGAATACGCCAAGTACAAGTCCAATCTTCAACTTGTCTTCAAAACGTTGGCTCGAAACGGCTGAGTCCAATTCTAGACTTCTTCAATATGTCAGTTTGAATCGGCTGAGTCCAACTCTAGACTTCAACACGAACTGGTTGACATCTATTTTCGAGCTTCAAAACGGCTATGTCCAAACTTAATTTTTTCTTAAAAACTGCTAAGTGGTAACTCTGGGTTAAGTCCGATTTCAGTCGTCGGCTTGAAGAGGGTTCGCTTCCTTTTTCAAACTTCGAAAAGTATCTCCAAACTCCGGGTTAGTTTAAACTCCGGGTTATATCCGACCCTCTTAACTCCAGGTTATTCTTCAAACTATAAGTCGCTAGTCAGTCTTCAAAACTATAAGTTCCAAATCAGCTTCAAACTTCAATGTTGATACGTAAACAAGTTCACTATAAGACTTTCAACACAAAATGGGTAAGCACATGAGCATATGTTTTCACTGTACTTACTGTTGTCTAAGTGTCAACTTGTCCAGCAGCCTCCAAGGTTGAGCAGCCGGTCTGGTACCAATCACTGAACTGTTGGTCCAACTCTTGACGTTAGTAGTCACTTCAGACTCCAGATATCCAGGTTTGAAACTCCAGACTTCGATCGAGAGCTTCTATCTCGATAACGACTATTTGTTTTTAAACAAATTCTAAGTCGAAAATAAGCCTTCAGCTATAACGCTTCAGGAAATTTCAGCAACTATTTTTTCGTTCTATTTTATAGAACAAGTCGCCCACACGACTATTCAATATGCTTCTGTGTGTAAGCCTCTTCTTGGATAACGCTTCAGCGATAATCCTTCAGCCGTAACCCTTCAGGAATTCTATGAACGTCGTATGTTCGTTCTATCTCCTAAACGAGCTCCCAACACGCTGTTTGAAAACTCCGATTATGAGTTTCCTAGCGATAACTCTTCAGGCTATGCTATATTCCTTCAGGATACAGTTTCTGTGTAATCTTCGATTACTGTGAATTCTCAGTAAGCAGGTTACACAACAGAAACAGCTCAAAAAACCGTCTTTTCGCGACGGTAATCACACGGGAACGGTTAGCTTCTCAGGAAGCCGGTAGAACCACAGGAATAGCTCAGGAATGGCTGCTGTGTCCCAGCAAAATGGTTGTCTTCCAGGTAGTCCACGCGTGGGCCTAATCCACTCGTGCACTCTTCACGACTGTAGTCGCTCTGGAAGTTTCTACTATGAGACGATAGTACGTTGCGCCTTTTGACGACGCTAATCACCCAGTAATACGGTTGCTGACCAGTAACTGGGTTATCTCACCCAGGAAACGGGTTTCTATCGTCCCAGAGTGTACGCTATGTTTTTGACTGTTAAAGAAACATGATCTTAACCCTGGCACTTGTAAGGTTTACGAGATGGAACGTCAGTATTCTTATTTCCCTGGAACTTTTCTCACGAACGCAACGCTTAGTACCCCAGTTGGCACATTTGTGTGGTGTGTAATCTTACCAGATTTATATTGAGGGTACCTTGAGATATTTGAGCATCAGTTTTCTTTGTTCTCACGAATGTTCACAGGCGTGAGCGTCAGTTTTCTTTGTTCTCAGGTACTAGTTTTCACAGGAACGATACGTTTTGACATTACCCAAGAAACAGGAATGTAACCTCAATATATAAGGTCACTTTACATCAGGCTTGTTTGTTCTCAAGGCAGCGTTCGTGTCCCCAGGGCATCAGGTTTCTTTTTTCACAGGAATGGGACATCAGTTTTCTTTGTTCTCGGGAACAAGGCTCTTCCTTGGCCTATATTTTCACAGCGTCCGGGACATCAGTTTTCTTTGTTCTCGGGAACAAGGCTCTTCGTTGGCCTATATCTTCACAGCGTCCGCAGGTCTGGTATGTTTCCCAGAGAATTCGGCTCGACAGGACCAGCAAATGTACCGTAGGTTACCAATATTCGGCTCGACAGGACCAGCAAATGTACGGGACGGACGTGATCGTCCAAGACCGACAGGCAATCAGGAGGTTGTAAGGCTCCTGCTTGAACGCGTTGACGCCCCTTGCACCTATTGTTCAGTTGTCATCTGGTAACTATGGACCTTGGAGACACTTGAAGGCTGCCAAGTAGGTTGAGGTGAAAAACGTGATGTCCAGGTTAAATAAAACTATTTGTTCATGGCCAGAAGCGATGTTCCTTCATGGTCCTCGATGCGCAATGATGCGTGGAAATACTTTAAGTGAAATAATGGCTACGAAATGTTCACGCGCCTGCGCACTATTAAAGAGGCGAACTCGACTGCGACGAGGACCACAACATTCCGACCGCAAAAACTTTTATTTTTCAAAAAATATACGCTAAGACTCGTAGCTTGAAACTGACAGGAACTACCCTTCCACTGGACCGATTCTGGTGAAACTTGTACTTTTGGATAGGTCTCGAGGAGACCTTCCCTCCGGTCTTTGATCCAGGTCCCTAGCCCCTACCATCAGGGAGTTCTCGTAAGGAGAATGTCGAAGAAAGGGAATTCCCGCCAGTTTGAAGCTTTACAATCGAGTTTCTCCTAAAACTAGACATGTTAGCTCTAGGGTACCAGCGAGGGACTTGGAGCCCTCCTACTGGGCCGTTGACACACATAAGTGTTACAGTTATATTCAAAACATTCAGGCGTACAGCCGCGAAATGGTGCGAGAAGTTAGCTTATGCCCCTGATCTTGGCACATAAACTCGATTCCTACTCAGACTGCTGGGTGGATTTTCAAGTTACATTCACACCCGGGTAGCCCTCGTGATGGGCTATCCCAAGGTAGAAGTCCGGTAGCTACATGTCCAACCCCCGATGAGTTATCGTTTGTTACAAGTTTGTTTACATAGCAAATCCATGTAACCTCGCACCATATCAGGTCGCTTAACTCCTCAACCACCAGAGCTAAGCTCCTTCCGGAAGTGTGGTTGGGTAGCTGGAAAACTAGGCTGTCTGACGGCGGTACCCTGATGGGTGTACCACCAGCCTTTCCGCAGCTTAAGGTGCCGGGAAGCGGCCGAATACTAAATTTTACGTCGTCTCACAGCTTTAATGTGTCTGTGTGCGTTATATACACCTATATACTAGTTTTGTGTCATGACTGAGTCTAGACGCCCGCCTGTGGGTCCACGAAGGTAATGCTTCAGACAGCATATCTATAACTGACCAGGCACCAAGTGTCCCTGGACGTAGTGACCCGTCGGCAGACGCATAGAAACGTCCATGCCGGCATACACAGACACATCACTTCAAGCAAGTGATGTCTATGTACTAGAATTACACAGGTGCTATCTATTTATAGGGCCTAGACAAAATTCTAGGTCACCTAGAAGCGCTAAATGGCTTGTATCGAATTTTCCAAACACTTACTTGAGTAAAATGTATGTATATTTCCCTTTTTAGAGTGAAAATGCACTATGACTGGCCATGTACTGCTATTATGTATAATTTCTCAGTCATGGTATCCAGCCATCCTATCTAGAACACCTAGGTGGTGTTTCCTAACAAAACAATTATGTGTAAGGAAGCAATCTGATTGGTTGGTGAATAGAATACCTATAGCACCACCTGATACCCTGCTCAAAACGGGGGGTCTAAAATAAGTAAACAAAATATTTTTATTTCCTTAAACCTATACATTTATCATATAACTAAGGTACCTTATGTATAATTCTAACACATAAGCGCTATATTCACACTATAAACTATGTAAAAGCCCCCAAAACATGAGTTTAAAGTTATCAAAATTCTACAAAAACTGGTTTTAGTATAAATATAAGGTGCCGCCCTCTTACAGGTCATTGTGAACTAAACGCTCGTTGAGGACGGTTGTTTTTTACGGAGTTAAATACTTGTTTCTTTCCGTAATAACACAATCAGTATGCATATTAAAGCTTCTAATTTATTGTTATTAGACTATATAATTCTATTACCTACTGATAGACACATAAAATATAATTTTAGTGTCTCAAAAACATGAGCAAAAATTAGTTACGAGCTTTACTATAAAAGGTTTTTTCACCTACCGACATCGCTTAGTATGCGATGGCGCTCTGGGGTGAGCAGACGTGTGTCTGTCAATACTATTTATATTTTACATATGACAACCTATCTAAAGGTGACGTATCGTCGCGAACAGTGTAATTGTCATGGAAGTGTGAAGTATTATAGCTAACTTAATGGTGTTACTTCGCGTAAAACTGTCCAGTTTACATAGTAGTAGTAATCTCTTAACTTTTATGTTATTGCTGCACGTGGCTTGAGTAGTAAACTATTGTAGTAAATTGTAGTTTTATGGGGACGATACTACCGCAGTTGAAGCAGAACTTTGAATTATACTTTAGTACGACGACTGTATGAGCACAGTATAAATATATAAACAGTATGGAAACTACCTACAAACGCTCGAAACGGCACACTCACACAAACATGCGCATGGACGAGACTCCTAAGCGGCTCGCACTACTGACAGGACTTCGGACACTGCTTAGGGGTCTCGTCGGTGAGCATGTTTGTGTGAATCGTTTGTAGGTAGTTTCCATACTGTTTGTATATTTATACTGTGGTATGAGGAATCATGAAAGTAAAGAAGTGAATGAAAGCCCGAAGTCTAACAGGGTAGAATGGGTGAAAAATTGTGTTTTGCGCCTTCTTCAAGTAACATGGGACAAGTGCAGGAAGAAAATGAACTTAGATCGACTAGTTTTTTAGACCCAGGGCCCTTGTTTATTAGGATTCCATACCCGAAGGGTCCAAACGGAGCCCTATTGCTGTCACTTACATGTCTGTCCGTCCGTCTGTCGGTTCGTCGTCTGTCACACAGGCTTTACAGCCAAACGGTTGGAGCTGCAGTCTTCAAATTTTCACGGTGCATGTTGTTGACCCAATGCCGTACAAATTGTCAAAAAAGACCTCTACAGCAAAAGGGCAGCGCGAAATAAATGTTGACCTACCCCATCGAATGGGGTATCATTGTTTAGAGCTCGTTGATCAGATACATACTTTATGTTTTGTTTTAAAACATATTGGGAAACAAAGGAATGAAAAGCCACCAAAGCCAACTTTTTTTACAAAATCTTCAGAAGATTTTTTTTTTTAATATCCCATTGACCTACGAACTTGAAATTTGGTGATAATGTTTATTACGTATATTTTACTAACAAATACCAATATATTGACAAATCAGATTTTTCTTTGAAATTCCCTCATTTTTCCTAATACAAACAACTTGATTATGTGGTTGTGGTACGGAACGCTAAATGTGCTAAGTTCGACACGCACCTGACCGTTTTTTTATCATCTGGTGTGAAAATCACTACAGTTGATTAATAATCCTGCTTACGTTAGTTACGCTAAAAATATGGCAATTTCAACAAAATTACTATACTGAATTAACATAATAGGTACTTCAGTATTATTCACAAAATTCAAAAGAAAGTTCATGCACCTGCTAACAACATAGCCACTGACACTGACTTATCGATAACAGATGATATCCATCTCTACATTATCGACATCAGACATCTTTTATGTTTTCCTCAAAATATATGTTAATGTGTTGAGATCAATCGGTCTGAGAAGATTGGAGCTTTGAACGATAGTGTTTTGTTTTGTTTGTGAAGAAATGAAGATGAGTCGCTATTGCTATGATACAGACAGCAGCAACAATTGGTAACCTTCACGCAGAAAATAGGGGTTAACCAGTTGATGACGCTGTCTGTATATGTAAGACTAGCGGACGCCTCGCGGTTTCACCCGCGTTATTCCCGTTCCCGTGGGAATACATGGATAAAAAGTAGCCTATGTCACCCGGGGATAGTGTAGCTTCTCAACGGTGAAAGAATGTTTGAATCCGGTCCAGTGTTTTTTAAGCTTAATTCGTTACATACAAAAATACAAATCTTTTTTCTTTAGCATATTAATAATATAGATGTTAGTATACATCCCTGTCGTACAAAAACCTGTGTGGATCGTACTGATGATCCCTAAAGATGCAGATTATTGGCAGTAGAAGCGTTTTGAAGTTTTTGCTAGTACCGTCGTTTTTTTTATTTAATGTCGAAAAAGGAGTAGATAGTAGCCTATCCAAGGCTTGCATTTCACAATTATAACGGGGTCCCGACGCGAAGGAAGAACATTTGGTTCAAATAAATTTCACTAGATGGCGCGATATGCATCGATTTGTTATTTAATTTAATGTAAATTTAACATTTTCTAGAATTGATCATAAATATTGTATGTTCTTATTTAATAAACTATACTATTTCCTAAGCGCAAAATAGTGGCATATTGGGCTCTTAATATAATACCAGCATACAGATGCCTCATCCAATACAAAGAAACCGTGCCGACGTAACTAGCGTGTTTCGTCTGATTAAGCTGATTATTTTTCTAAGAACATTGATCGCGTTCGGTTCCGTTTAACGGTGTTAGCAGCGACTTGCAAGTAAAATGTTTACTCGGTTCGTGAATACTTTTTTTATTTAATACAGCGATGATTTGTTTTATAGTATTTTTTTTGCACTTTTTTACAGTTTCATTGTACTTAAATGTGTTAAAAACAAATACAAAGAAAATCGAGTAGAATGCCTCAGAAATTAAAACCGCACCATCTATTAGAATCAATTTTAAATGATCCGTTCAAATATTCTTTGAAATGTGAATGAAGACCCCAATATTCCTTAAGTTTGTGCTTAGAAGAGTTAATCAAACAAGAACATAATATTTTTCTATTGTCTCTAGAAAATCTTAATATTTCACAAAACTTAATAACAAATCGAAGCTTATCACGCCATCTAATGCAATTTATATGAACCAAATTTTCTTTCTTCGCGTTAGGTGCCCATGGTATTGATTAGGGCAGCTATACTGCTATGCGTCAGTTAGACACACGTGAGTGACCAATAAGTTTATCGGTACAATCAATATTGGGACTGTTAAGTTTTTGACTAATTAAGTTATTGATAAACAGAATGCGTCACAACAAAGATGGTGCATCAAAATGCCTACGTTTTGACGCACCCTCTATTACACATAAGATAAGGTATATATATGCATTTCTAACGTAAACAAAATTGATAAATGACACATTCTTTAGTCACCAAATTGCAGAGGTTATTGATACAGATTAGTAAAACTTCATTGCTGTTTTAGTCTTCACACCTTTTGTTTATAAATTCCTGAAATAACAGTTAATTAAGTGTAGAATTTTAATTCATAAAAGTCGTTTAAATCAAGTGGACGACAGTGGTGGACATCTTGAATTGCCTGATAGACCTGGGCAATAAATAGTTGACTTTTGCGCACACACGTCACAGATGGTAGTACTTCAGTTTTCTCACGAAGAAAAATATAAATGTTAAAAAAAGTGGCGAAATGCACACCAAATGCGTTATGTCTGGACTGATTAAGTGAATTCTCCATATACTGTTGCTATTTGAGGATTTTTACCATAAATCAGTATTAAACATATTTTGCGAGCTTTCTCCGTGTCCATGGATAAAACTCTTTAAATATTTTGGCCCCAGTAGATGGCCACGTTAATTGCAGCATCAATGGCGTTCATCAGATCCTCTGAAGTTTAGGTGTATGGAGACCTCTACCATGTTTGTCATATGCAGCACAGGGGCACCGCAATTACATTGGGTATCGTACGATTTTATTGAGTATATTCATGACATTTTTCTGTCTTCTTTCCAGGCAAGTCAACCCGTGGTTGGCGTAGCAGTCGGGGTAGGCGGCTTCCATCGACGGAGCTCCGGCCAGGGCGCACTCTGCGACCCCGAGCTGGACGACAGCGGCAACAAGCTGGTCGCCAGGCTGGAAGACGATGCCTTCATCTCTGAACAGGACTTGGTACGTAGACTTGCAACTCTAGTGTGCAATGTGAGACCCCGAGCTGGACGACAGCGGCAACAAGTTCGTCGCCAGGTTGGAAGACGATGCCTTCATCTCTGAACAGGATCTAACGAGACCATACTTGGTTGAGATCTACGTCCAACAGTTGAAGACGAGCAGCTTGCTGATGATGATCTTGTAGCGGCTTCAAGGCGACTTTAGACCTAGACCAACGAGGGCAGTACAAAAAGCCCTTGGTTGATTTATCTATTGGGAAGTCCTCACATGGAGCCCGGATCCTGGTTTTTGACCACTTTTCACCAGACTTTCAATTGACCTGCAAGAATTTTGGGTATGAAATGTTTAGGCGTGATGGTTTGTGATAATAATTGTGTATTTATGACTATTACAGGAGGAAAACATTGAAATAGCCACAGCGACGGAAAAGCGAATATCGAAAACAGATCCGTCCGGTGAAGATCCACCACAGGAACAGCAAAACGGTAATTATATACAGTTTAATTCTAGTTTGCATAATTCTGGCATTATGAATGCTGATTATGGGTGATATAGTGGTGACCACAGATATAAATCTAACTAGAGGACTCGATTGTATGTACTTCGCGTGTCAAAAAACGGAGTAAAGTTACGGTACTTTGAGTTTTTCATTTAGCATTATCGGTACCGGAAATCCACTGAAATCTAGAAAAATGCCTTTTTATGCCATATTGAGCTGTTTACTGTATAGAAAAAGTTGGCCGAGACATTGGAAATGTTTTCTTTCATAAATAAATTTGTTCTTAAATTGTGTGTGAAAAAGTGGCATTCAAACAGATGGAGGGACTTGCGTTATCCAGTTAGATTTATATCTGTGGTGGTGACCCTTATGTCAGCTATGACAATCACTGGAGAAAGATTCAGGTTTTCAATCGCTTGAGGCAGAGATAATATGTCCCGCAGTGGACGTATTTCGGCTGAAATGATGATTATAGATTTCTTTTTATTCGTAACATTTCTGATAATATATATTGTATTTGTCCAGTACCGCATTCCGTGTAACTTGTACATTTCAGTAAGTAATGGCTATGAAACAAAGTCCCCCGCCGCGTCTGTCTGTCTGTTCGCGATTAATTCAAAAACGACTGAACGGATTTTCATGCGGTTTTATCAGTAGAGTGAGTGAGGCAAGAGAGTGAGGAAAGTTTAGGACTATAATTTGTTTAGGTTTTGTGTAAATTGGTTGAAATATGACTGAAGGTCGGCAAAAGTCAAGTGTCCTATGCGAAGTGGGAGCGGGTCGCTGGTTAAAAATAAACTAATCGCAATTTGTGTAACTGTTTCAGGCTTGGTGTACGGTCCCATTTACGAGCTAGAGAAGTTGGAAGAGAAAGACAAATATAAAGACGACAAGGAAGATGAGGAAGAACCGATAGGAGTCTCACCTTGTGGCAGGTGCGTTCATACCTTAAATGTAGGGAGTAAAATGCATAATTACGTAGCTGACCAGGTATTTAACCCAGAAAATACCTTGAATTATTTATTGAAAGAAAAAGGGAATGGTCTGCTATTTTACTGACTAAGTCAAATTATTAATTTCAATTTGGCCACTAAGCGGCGCTTTTGCACGTCAATTTTTTAAATTTACAAGTAATAATAATTGTTTTTACCGTACATTCGGAAAAGTAGCTTGTTATGGAGAAGAACGGACAAGAAACTCCATACTTACAATTAAAAAAAAAACTGTTTTACAATATTTACATACATACGTGAGGACAATGCCCCTTGAATTACACTACATACTATACTACGTATACGTATAAACTAGTACATGCACTAACAGGTAACTTCATTCATTTGATAAATAGGAACATGATTCTCACATACTTACAAATATTGCAAACATAGGTAAAATACCTAATTCAACAACAGTGTGTTAGTCAATGCCTTAAAATAAAAATAAAAGGAATAACTAAACATATCGATGCGAAACAGAGACGCACGACCGAGGGGTGCCTCGGTCGTGCGTCTAAATGAACCAGTTTGATTTTGTATACACTAAAGATTGCCCTAAGGAGCAGGACCAGCATGTTTCCAAGCATTCTTATCTTGAATATTACCCTCTGCAGCAAAAGGACAGATAAGCAAAATCCCGGAATAGCAAAATCCCAGATTAGCAGAAGGACAGATTTGCACAAAGGCAGATAATGTACTGTCGCCGTCAAAAAAGTTACAAATCCTAGTAGTAATCTTATCATCAATTTGTGACCTCTTTGCTTTATATATCTAAAGGAGTACTGCTCTCACCTCTGGGACGGATCTGCCAAATACATGCACTTGAATCGATTGACAGGAAGGCCAACGATTCGCTGGTCGACTCAAACCTCCAGTCCTTGAACACCGACGACGAGTTGCCAGCCTGTCGATTTTCTATTGGTTACATTGCGGGGAGTGTGCGATGGAACTGCACAATTTGATTCTGCCTAGCCCTTTCCATCATCGGGCAATAAGATGTACGGCAATGCGCCATCGATACATGGTGGATATCCCCCACCCATACGCAAAAAGCGTTTTGAAAATACTTTCATTGTGCGTACAGCTAAGGAGTGAAATTCCCTGCTGGTGCAGCGTCTTTGTTTCCTGATAGCTACAACCTAGGGGTCTTCAAGTCTAGATTCATCAATCACATCATCACTTAACATTAGGCGAGATATTGGACAAACGCGAGCTTACAACGAATAATAAAAAAAAAACTACTTTCAAATAAAATTTTACCAATTGTAACTATTCAATTTTATTTTTGTTTTCTGTGTGGGTCTGTACTTCTGCCTTTATGCAAATCTGTCCTTCTGCTAATCTGGGATTTTGTTATTCCGGGATTTTGCTTATCTGTCCTTCTGCTGCAGAGGGGAATATTATAATGATATAATTTGTAATATGGTTGTTTACAAAGTGTGCTTTTAACAATAGTTTTAAATTTTCTTTCATTTAGTTTTAATATTGTTATAGGATTAAACACAGTAAGCCCCCCGTGTATGATATGTGTACTTCAGCTAATGTAAAAGATCTTTGATCTAACTTATGTTTATTTTTAGTATTACAATTGTGTCTATCTCTAACGACCTCTAATGAAATATATTGTGGGCATCATCTTCATCAGTTTAGTAGCTGTCTACTACTGGAGATAGGTCTCTATAACTGCACGCTTATCCAACTCAACTCCTGGATCGTAACGAATATTTTTCGTTTCAAAAATCGTCTCCCGTTAACTCAGTATCCTGTACTGCATTAGAACATGGCACGCTTATGAGGAATTAACTTTATACTTGTATGTCTTCAGGTTCTTCAAATACGACAAGGAGGTGGGTCGGGGCTCGTTCAAGACAGTGTACCACGGTCTGGACACACAGACTGGGGTCGCCGTTGCCTGGTGCGAACTGTTGGTTAGTATTGCACTAATTATTTAGGCTCTAAACAGACAGGCTGCATTGGAACTGCACGCCAGGTGCGACATTGCGGTTGGATGCAGTTTAGGCAAGTGATCGAAACCTCTAACTGAATGTGCATTCGGCATGCGGTTGGCATATAGTTCTTACGACAGTACACTGACTGCAGGCTAGCTGCACGAGGCTACCGTCTCGATGCCTAAAACGCCGAAACCCCGCCTGCGTCATAAGCAGGCTTCTAGGGATTCTGTCCGCCCACCGTGTGAATTCAGGAAAGCGGGCAGCACAGTGAACATGTGTTGCCGTGCACAGCGAGGCTCAGGGGAGGATTCTTTCAGTCTCCCCAGGGATGTGCCCCAACAGGCGTTGCACAGAGGTGGTTCCGGGGTGGTCTTTTGAGAGGTGACAGGGCCCCTCCCAGATGCTGATGGTGATCACCGGGGTGGTTTTAGTGAGGTAAAAATCCCACACTCCCTGGTCTTTTCCCAAAACTCCAGGCGCCTTTAGAAGATATCACCCAGTAAAAAAATGGCTAGCTGCATGTTTGTAATGCACTTGGACGAACTGCAATAGAACTGCATTTCCACTGTCCGGCGGAGGTTATGTTACGGCATACAGCTAGTGTTGACCGCTACAATTATAGCATGCAGTCTTGGTAGCTATCCTGTTTATAATACTCACAACGGATCTTTGTGGCTCTGAAGTTGGATCTGTCAACTATTGCGCACGAAACAGATTAACTGCATAGAGTAAACGAGATAGGATGATGCGACAAACTTATGCGAGTGAAAGAGACAGTTATACATTGCTATTTTCACTTTCAATATTGACACAAAAATAGCTAGTGCGCAGTCTCTTGCAGCCAATTCAGAGCCACAAAGATCCGTTGTGAGTATTATAAATGCAGATTTCTTTCAGTTGAAATGTAGCCCTGTTGGTTGAAATGCAAATTTCATCTACTAGATATAAAGATCAATATATTTAACATGTATTTTTTACGCATTACAGGAGAAAAAGCTAAACAAAACGGAGCGTCTCCGCTTCCGCGAGGAGGCTGATATGCTGAAGAAGCTCCAGCACCCCAACATCGTTCGCTTCTACAACTACTGGGAGGGCACTGTCGCCAAGAAGAAGAACATCGTGCTCATCACCGAGCTCATGCTCAGTGGTACGCTCAAGGCGTAAGTAGAGCCTGAAATGTTTTGGGAAAGGCAAGCCCATTTCTATGTAGTCACAAACAACGTACGTTGGCCATTTTCTAGCAAAGAAAAGTGACAACTACTGGTATGTTACATGGAACCTCCTTTGTATGGCCTTTTTGCACATTCTGTGGGCTGCTGTATGAATTCTGACACCATTGGCCTCTGCGTACTGCAGAGCCACCCAGCCTCAGTACGTACTACACAATTTTTTTATGGTTTGTATACTCAACTCGAATACTAAGCTGTAGGCAAAGATCACAGAAATCTGCTTATTGAAAGACAACACCAGTTTTGCGAACAATGACATAAATAGCCCTGATTCCTGGCATATTTAGGTCTAACTTAATATTGAGCTTTAGAAAGTGTCAATATTAAATGCTAATAGGTTGTTAGAGTACGAAAGTTCTCAACTTAAAATTCTTAGTTCAGAAACCAGGGGTTAGTCTCATTGTAAATAAATCAAGTGATTCGTAACTAACGAATCACGTGATTGAATTTATAAGTTAATGACATAATTGTTGTTGTTTGCAGATATCTCCGAAGGTTCAAGCGCATCAACCCGAAAGTGCTAAAGTCGTGGTGTCGCCAGATTCTCAAGGGATTGAACTTTTTACATTCGAGAACACCGCCTATTATACACAGGTACTTGTTTTATTCCTAAACGAAAGAGGAACTTCACTGAAAAAGATTTGGAGTAGAGATGTTGCGGATTTTCACATCTTCTGGATCGATTTGGGCATCAGCATCCTCATACGCAAAAAATATGGCGGCTGTTCTTGCGGAAGTGGATGTAAATCAGGTCGCTACAAGAAAGAAAATAGGCAGGGTCGGCGACTGGCCTCATTGACCAATAGGAGCGAAGATTTTGGTTGGTTACAATATCCGACACGATTCCTGATCTATTTAGTCATCTGTGGAAGAGGATAGCTGATAAAACTGTTCTCTTGCAGAGATCTGAAGTGCGACAACATCTTCATCACGGGCACGACGGGCAGCGTGAAGATCGGGGACCTGGGACTTGCCACACTCAAGAACAGGAGCTTCGCCAAGTCCGTTATAGGTTAGTTCAATTTACCAGTCACATCGAGACGCGTCGTAATGATGAGGCCAGTGTGCTTATTCCGAGTTTTTTAACGTACTCACTTGTGATAACGTAAACGATCTCTTATGTCAAAATGACGGACAGACATGACAGACGGCGCTTATCGAATTTCAATACAAATTGACGTTTACGTTAACGCGATTGCGCGTGAGTAAAAACTCGCACTAAGGCCTCAGTTGATCCGCGTGAGCACATTACGCGTTCGGGACGTATAAGGGTACTCTCTCACTGAAATGTACACCTTTTTGTTTAGTTAAGTCCCACAGACCACCGGTCTTTCCCCTAAAATCCAGGCTCCTTTTGACGGGCTCCGATAAAAAAAGGCTTCAAAACAGATGATAATTCCTAAAACAATCCTCAACGATTAATCGACTTATGTGTTTCCTCAGCCATTCTTGATCAAATATACTAGGCTACAGGGGTTCCAACATAAAAAAGCCGTGGTGATAGCATTGAGCAGAGTCGAGCAAATTTTTTTTTTCTTTGTCTCATCCATTTTATTTTCTTCTGTCCCCAGGTACCCCAGAATTCATGGCCCCAGAGATGTACGAGGAGCACTACGACGAGTCGGTAGACGTGTACGCGTTCGGAATGTGCATGTTGGAGATGGCCACTGGAGAGTATCCCTACAGCGAGTGTTCCGGCCCCGCGCAGATCTACAAGAAAGTTGTGTCGGTGAGAAGTGAACCCTATCCCTCTAGCTGTAGGCTCAAATTGTAACGTATTTCAATGCATGGATTCCAATGCAATATATACTTTAAACTATGTATAACCGTAAGGTTGAATTTGCAATCTATAATGCAAGGATTCCAGGGCAATATAGACTTTTGAATATAGCCGTAAAGTTAATAATCCATAAATTACCTACCACTGCTCCCTAGGTTCAAATATTTTAATTTTTCTGCAGGGTGTCAAACCACAAAGTTTGGAGAAGGTAACCATCCCGGAGGTCCGAGATATCATCGAATCTTGTATCAAGCCTAATAAAACCGACAGGTAAGATCTTCAACAAGTTTTAACTTTTGATTTACTCAATCTTTGCACAGCATTAATATAAATATATATACATTTTATTTGGTTCTTGAAAACAAATATTTAATGCGAACGAGAAATATTATTATGATTTAAATAAATAAATCATTATTGCATTCTTCAAGTGCGAGTAATTTTAACCTTATAAAACCTTCCTGAAATTGGATCTCAGGGCGAAATTATAGGTAAATAAAAAGAGCACTTAACAGTAGATCTAGGGAGCAAACGAGTGTTTTAAAGGCGAGAGTCCCTAATTAAATAAAGAAAAAAAGTTTATCGTCACAACTTTATTAGTACTATCCGCCAGTTGTAGATTATTTTTTTAATTTGGCTCACCCGCGGTTCTCCAGCCAGTCACTGTTCTCTACAATGTTCCCGTGCGGTCCGAAATAGAATTACAATGGCTCATAAGCCATTCACCTCATACATTCGTCGTTATCATTTAACTTTATTACTTGCTTGAGAAATGCAATAGTGAACACTAAAAGCAGAAATACAGCCCAATTTCAATATTTATCATCTCCCTATAGTGCCACATGGGCTAGACTGAGGTAATATAAGATCTATTTAAATATCTATTCAATCTATTGTTGCTTTTACTCGTCAGAATTGGCTAAATTGCGCCAGAAAATTCCTTTATTCGTGTTCTAGAAGTATCTTCTAAATGTAAGCTTAGCTTTTGTGCGTAAGTGTGGAGTGGAGTTATAAAGTTCTCGTGTAGAAAATAATAGAAATTTAATGTTGATCTATTAAAAAGCAAAGTTCTATGTATCTTTCGAAGTTTACCTCATGTGGAGTTGCTTTCCTGTGTGTTTTTCTTTCTCTATTATATTGTCTTTAATAGCTTTATATGTTAGACATAATAATGATCATATTTATCGTGTGAAACTATTTAGTTATTAGATATATAAGAGTGAGCGCCCATAAGGCCTCCTACGCACTATGCGGTAAACCGGAACGTGGACAACCGTCCGGCAGCAGTCGCAACCATGAACCAGCAGCAGCCGCATCGCAGTGTTTATAAAAACTATTTTCTCGTACATATTTTTTGATGCCGGTTAACCGCATAGTGCGTAGGTACCCTAAGGAGTCTTTGTCGTAGCTAAGTTGCAGTTATGGGGACTCCAAACACCGATCTACGCGGCGAAAGAAGTATTTATTTAGAAAAAAACAAGACAAGCCATAGATCGTCACAATAGTCATATTAGAGCTGACAGCTAAATTAATAATGTTTTAAAATATTTTTTTTATTTAAAGTAATTTTACGATTAAAAGTAGCTTGAAAGTAGTAAAATGTAAAAAAAATAGGTTATATTTAGTAGAAGAAAGTGTAAAAAAATATCTCCAAAGGATTAGTTTATTAGTAATACTAAGAGTTAATAATAAATCTAGAATTAAAGAGTAGTATGAATATGTTTATGTGTGAATAAATGTATGTGTAAATGTTCTTCACCCCAATGACTGAAAGCCTCATTGCGAGAAAGAGACACGGCAATGTACAATATTTTTTTTGCAGTACAATGCCGTGTGAAACCAGTCCAAGTTTCTCTTATTTCTGTTGTTCAAACATTTCAATATCATCTTCTACCGTAAAACAGGCCAAAAGTGAAAGACTTGTTGAACCACGAGTTCTTCGGCGAGGACATCGGTCTGCGGCTGGAGATCGTCAGCCGCGACCTCGTCACCTCCTCCGACATCACCAAGATACAGTTCCGCTTGAAGATCATCGATCCTAAGAAACGGTAAGCGTAATATAACAAATTTACTACTGGTCATTTTAGGTTTGTCATAAGAAAACAATGTCTTTGTGGACTACACATTGTTTGTGCCCTGATAGTAGCCTGATCTTTATAAACATTCTAGCTGTCCTCCGCGGCTTCGCTTCCGTATTCTGGCTACCTACCTACCCTACCCTACATACCCTGCCTACTCTACCACTAATTTTTTTAAGCTACAGTATTAGTCATACATGTAAAATACTATCTTAATATATATAAATCTCGTGTCACAATGTTTGTCCTCAATGGACTCCCAAACCACTTAACCGATTATAATAAAATTCGCACACCATGTGCAGTTCGATCCAACTTGAGAGATAGGGTATTTTTTTTTTTTTTTTTTTTTTAATTGGTAGTTTAGGTAAGTAGGGTAGGGTATGGTAGGTAGGGTAGGGTAGGGTAGGTAGGGTAGGGTACGTAGGGTAGGGTAGATAAATGTTTGGTCTTTTTATGGCAAAACAAAGTTTGCCGGGTCAGCTAGTGTTTTATAAATAACTAGCGACCCGCCCCGTCTTCGCCCGTGACAAATTATACACAAAAATCTGCCTCGTTTCTCATTCTTTCTATTGGTGAAAACCACATGAAAATCCTTTCAGCGGTTTTTGAGTTTATCGCGTACAAACGCGCCGACGGACTTTAAAGCTTTTATTTAACTTTCAATGTATGAATGTATATATGTAAGTATGTTCGTGTCATATCTGCAACTGAATTCTAAAGCAGTTATCCTCAAAATTTTGCATACATGTTTAGTTTGGGTGACAATGCATGGTTAGCTAAGTGACGTCATTCTAAATCCAAGATGGCGGACTAGTAATTTTTGTTCACTGTCATGATATGCGTATCAAATGAAAGGGTTTGCTGAGAAGAATACGAAAAAATCTTGTTTTAAAAACAGATTTTTGAATGAATTATTTTATTAAAATATGTAATGACTATGTAAGTAACAATCATGCTTTGTCTACCAGGTCCTACACCCACAAAGAGAACGAAGCCATTCAATTCGAGTTCGACATGGAGAACGACGACTGCGAGGAGGTAGCCAACGACATGGCGAAGGCCGGCCTCATCATGGAGGAAGACGCCAGGATCGTCTTCAAGCTGCTCAAGTCACAACTCATCAGTCTGAACAGGTCAGTCAGACTAGCTTTAGAGTAAGTACCTGTAACAATAGGGTCGTTTACTGAAAATTTCTTTGTTGTCTGTCAGGTAGATTAATAAAAAATATTGGACACCTATTTTACTTTTGACACGTAAACCTAAAGTGAACACGATATAAAGCGTTGAAATATCGTGTGACGTCACGCCGCTAGTAAACTTTAAACTGACTTAGTGAAGTTCACAGATTACCTCCCAATAGATGCCGCATGGAAGACAACTTGCGCGCACCACACATCAGTTTATTTAGGCTGATATAACACAGTGCACGGTATGATTTCTTTAGTGTCGACCAGACATTAGAGCTGTAGAGACGCAAGCGATTTCTAGTTTTAATTCTGTTTAAAAAATAGTTATCATCGGTTTTCCTTAAAAAAAGACGAATTTTGCAGTAAAATGGTGTGGAAAATCAACCAGCCCTTCAAGTTCTAAAAAAGATGGGATAACATTCCACCGGTAGGCAAAGTAATACATATTGACACATCTAAAAAAGGTCCAGTTATAATGGTTAGCAAATCAATATTGCACATTTTACATTAGCGCTCGTTGATGTCTTTTGTGAAAGACCCTTTCACTCATACGGCCTTATTATATTGCTATCTTTTTCCCACCGAAATTTAAATGTTGAGAAAAATATGTTTTTTGCTTATCGAAAAGTATCGATGATCGATATTTAATTAGGTATATAGGCGAATAAAATAATTTTGTTAAAATTGATTATTTAAAAATAAACAATTTAGTTTATTTTTACTTTGAACTAATTGTGCTCTACTCATAACAAGAACTCAGTGCATTTAATTGTAATCCTATGTAAACAGGGTCACTGTTTACATAGGATTTAGAAACACACACTGTTTACATAGGGTTTAGGAAACAGTGACCCTGTTTACATAGGATTACAATTAAATTAAATCACTTTTTGCCAAAATCAAAATCTTTTCTCGATCGATGTTTGTGCTTTATTATTATTAAAGTAATTATAAAATCGCCGCCTAAGAAATTTTACATAAAATACCATTCTGTTTGAAAAATATGGACATTTAATGCGTATGTCCCATCACTACGACAAGTACCGTGACCTTGAGAACAGCCAATCACGGCGCACTTGTCACGCCCCGCGTAACCCGTGCCTTCCGCCAAATTTGGTGAACCCGGAATCAAACAAACAAAACAGTAGGCAAGCGGTATCTATTGGGAGGTAATCTGTGGTGAAGTTACAAGCTCCTACTCCTGAACTTTAATGCGCTTTAACTATGTAATTTTTTATTGATTTGATAAAGCAAAAAATACGTGTGCAATATTATTTGATAATCTCACTGACGGACTAAATAGAATTATCATATTTCTACCCAGGAAACATCCCTATTATGTGTCTTGCTTGTTCTCGACTGCGGTTTGGGTCGGGCTCCAATCTATCCAGATGCAGCAATATACCAGTACTATATACACCTCGGTACTGTACAGGCTATGCAGACTTCCAAGCAGTTACTGGGTAACACGATAAGACTGCTAAAACTATTTATCACTCTCGGGCTTCTGAAGACTCGCAGGCTTATAACGTAAAAACCGGCGATCAGCAATCATCGCGTGATCAAACGCTTTATGTCATAAAAGTCGAAATTACCTACAGTGTAGGTATGATAGGTCTTACACAATCGTCGGCTAATCGCTCACTGTTTGTCAAATGCACATATTTCTAAAAAAAACCGCCAAAACCTCTGAAGAGCAATTATTGCGCTACAGTCGCTATCGTTTTGCTCTTGCAAGATACGAAATAAGCCTGCTGTAATGAATGTCAAAGAGCTACGGATGACATTCCGAACCGGCGGCGAATGTATAGCCATGTACGTGTGAAAGCTAACATACATGCCGATACACTTCACCACCGGTTACCCGGCAGCGGCTACCCGGCAACTGGGGCGTGTGAAAAGGCACTAAGAGTAGATTTTCCGATCGACGAGACTGTTACTTGTCCTTGAGCCCCTCAAAACGGCGAACATTTTCCAAATGTCCCTCGGCAAACTTCGTGTTTCGTTCGTCAGTCGTCGGATTTCTATCAGTTGCCCTTTGCACCTGGTGCAGACCGGACGCTCTCAATCAACTCGAAAGTATATATAGAGTTGTTAATACTCTTTTAACATAATGTAATTTATTTAAAAAAAGAGGAAAGCTGCTATTTTTACTGCTCTATATATTTCACACGGAAAAAACAACAATAAATTACTTAGTTCTGAAATCAAATTATTATAGACGATAAATCTAATAATTGATTGACATGGAAATTAGCATTCGTTTGTATTCGGAAATGCGATGATTCCCGAGGGACATTAAGAAGATAGTTTTACTGTACTATAGTTATTGATATAATAAAATCCGGTTTCGAAATAACTCACAACGTTTAGTAAGGTTTTCAGAAACTAATGGAATGCGCCCAATCTATTTTGCTGGTACTACATATGTCCATGACTAGGTAGCCAGTAATTAAGAGGAAATGTGGGCAGAGATCTCCGACCGTATATCCTAAGTAAAACTGGTAAAAAAGAGAGATATATAATATGTGCCTTTTTACCCGACTGCCGAAGGAGGGTAATGTGTTTAACAGTCTATGTATGTATGTAAGTATGTATGTATATAAGTATGTATGTATGTTTGTTCTTATATGGCGTTCCAGAGACCAAACGCGTTGGCCGATTTTGATGATACATACGTCAATCGATTCGTCTTAACCCTGCGAATGTCATAGGCTACATTAAAATTGGACAATAGAAAAATGGCGGATTTTGGGTGCCAAATTGTGGGGGCCCAAATTTTTTTTTTCTTCCTAACCCATCGTGTGGGGTATCAAAATAAAGGGTTTTAAGAGGTTATTTCAAAAATATATAACACTTATATGTGTAAATGTATCGAATTCGAAAAAAAACTAACTAAAAAGTTATAAATAAAAAAACTTAATTCAAAAAATCAAAAAAACCCGACTGCTTCAAAAGCGAACTAAAAAGTCTAAACAAGGAAAAAATCATGCTGTGCAGGCGGAGGATACACCAGATTTTGGTCACCCAGCCCGCGAATATTTTTGATGATATATTACCGATGGAAGCACTAGAACCCTTAAAAAATGCTCAAAACTGCGCTGTCAACAGAGGCCTAGTGAACAAATTTGACAACTATAAATGAAAAAAGAAAACATAGGGGCTTAGTATATATCTATCTTTTCCAGTTTATGGCATATCTTTTAAAGTGGTCCAATATTGGTCGAGGAAATAGGCGAGAGCCAAACCTCGAATTATGACTTTTTACTAAGGAAATTCAGTCGGACCTCTCTGCCCGTATTTTCTCTTAAAGCTTGTTTATAATTTACAGTCAAGACGTATACGATCCAGGAACGAAAACCAGCGACGTAAACTTTGCACAAGAAAGCATGAACAAACAATCTGGAACGCAATTTGGGCTAGTTTATGCACGTTTTTAAAGTAAAATCATTACTTCGTGTATTTTGCAATTAGTAACCTTATTTTATTGACATTATAGTTCGGTTTCGTTCAGTAATATGTATGGAACGTTAGTAGTTTGATTCATTCTGAAATATACATAGTTTTTAGTGTAAGAGTTTGAAGTTTCATATTTAGATTACCGTTTCATATTATGTTAGTTTTATGTGTGTTTAGTATAAACCATTGCAGAACAGTGGTGCCCCAGTGTGGCTTTCAAGTTGTTGGTTTGATCCCAAGCACGCTTTACATTGTTTAAATAATTTCATCACCACTGCTCTCAAAACGGTGAAAGAAAACATCGGCAGGAATCATCATCGAAGGCATGTCTTAAAACAAAAAATTCGAAGACATGTGACATCCACCAACCCGCACTGGGCCCTCGTGGTGGATTGCAACCCATTATCTCTCACAGCGAGGAGGCCTTTGTCCCAGCAGTGGGAACATTGAAAGGCTGATGATGATAAACTAATTTAAAACTGTTCAGATTGCTACTAATAACACTAATCTGAACTGAACAAGTGAACAATCTGTCTGTTTGTGCCAATTTTCCCTTTAACAAATTATTATAGTGACCATTAGCGGGCCTGTTTCACGTTATAAATTTAATCTGTCTAGCTATCACGGTTCATGAGAATACAGCCTGGTGACAGACAGTCTGACAGTGGAGTCTTAGCAATAGGGCCCCGTTTTTACCCTTTGGGTACGGAACCCTAAAAATCATCCATCCCAACTTTCACATTTATGATGTTAGTAGTATGGCGCATAAGACCTTCATTCACCGAATATCCAGCTGCAGTGACCTGAAGTGATATTTTAACGGTCTGATATGTATGTGGAAAGATTTACTGACGTATATTCTATTACGTATTAGTAACCATGCGTCTATTATCTTATTTAGCACAAAAACATAATAATATAACTATTCTCAGATAAATGAGCCGTGAAACTGTCATTGATAAGGTTAACGTGGTGGAACTATCATGAATGATTGTTTTGCTAAATTATTTAATCGTCGTTGGTAATAATGTTTTAAAAACTAATACCACTACAGTTGCCTTTATCCAGAGTTTTAAAAACATTAATAATCTTAACTAAATATTACACAACATGTAAAATTAAAAAAATTAGAAACCCCCGACACATTTTGATTTCATGCTTCATAATTTATCTAGTAGTAGACACGCTTCGATCGACAATCTATTGAACTCGTAATTATAACACGATATCTTGCGAAAATACCCCTATTCAAACATTAAAACGCCCATTACTTTTGAACGATTGAACCGATTCAAAAATTCAAAAGTCGGTTCATCCGTTTAGAAGCTATGATGAACTCATAACACCCCCCTTTTTTCCATCGGGGGTTTAAGGATTAAAAGAATTATGTTTATTCGTCTATATAGGTCTCTGGCAGTACTGATTTGATCACGATATTTACCGTACAGTATCGTTGAGTGTCGCGAGTGTTCACCATAATTTATTTCGAAAGATCTAATACATTCAAAATAAAGAAAACTCGATGGTTTAAATCAAAAAACCGGCCAAGTGCGAGTCGGACTCGCGCACGAAGGGTTCCGTACTTGGTAAATTGCGGTTTACGATTTATGACGTATTAAAAAAAAAACTACTTACTAGATCTCGTTCAAACCAATTTTCGGTGGTAATTTACATGGTAATGTACATCATATATTTTTTTTTTGTTTTATCATTCTCTTATTTTAGAAGTTACGGGGACGACGACACACATTTTACCACTTTTTTTTGTTTTATCATTCTCTTATTTTAGAAGTTACGGGGACGACGACACACATTTTACCACTTTGGAAGTGTCTCTCGCGCAAACTATTCAGTTTAGAAAAAAAATATATTAGAAACCTCAATATCATTTTTGAAGACCTATCCATAGATACCACACGTATGGGTTTGATGGAAAAAAAAATTAGTTTCAGCTTCAAGTATGGTGACGCCCAAAATTTATTGTTTTTTTTCTATTTTAGAGTGAAAATCTTAATGCGGTTCACAGAATACATCTACTTACCAAGTTTAAACAGCATAGTTCTTATAGTTTCGGAAAAAAGTGGCTGTGACATACGGACGGACAGACAGACAGACATGACGAATCTATAAGGGTTCCGTTTTTTGCCATTTGGCTACGGAACCCTAAAAACGTGCGAAGCATAGGCGAATCTTTAGCAAAAGTAATAAAGATCAAGCGTATTTTCAACAGAAACGATATATCGAAATTATGAGTCTCTCTTTAAATTTATCCGACTAACTCACGGTAGATACTAGCTAAAATCTAGGTCATCAAAGTGATATTAAGGCTCAATAAAACACATGAATTTATCTAAACTAAATTGGCGATTTGTCGATTCATTGCACACAGACAATAGCTATTAGTTAATGGGTTCTATTGTTGCAATACCGATCAGATTGTAGACGTGATAACTAATATCTTAATCTTGATCAATTATCTTGCTTCGAATTGCAATGGAAAATCTTTGAATATGATCTTACGATGAACAGACAGACAGTCAGCCAGCCGGGCGAGAACGGTCTCTGTAATAGGCTTGAGTCACGCATTTTTGCTCCTAAACTCTGATATAGTGCCCGGCACGTAAGTTGGCAAGGTTTTGGCGTAGTGGGGGTAAGTACGTGCATATTCCGCGAACTGACCAACCACCATATAGAGCGAACGGAACGTGGACGCGACACGATTGGTCAGTCCATCCTTGTGTCAACTGACCAACCAATCGCGCGCTCGGAACGGTCCTAAACGTTCCCCGCACCCCGCTTCACTACCAAAGATACCTAAAAAACGACTTCTTCGCATCTAACGATTCTTGCCAACTTACGTGCCGGGGATTATAAAATGTGTGACTCAAGCCTGTCACAGTAGGTCGTGCTCGCCCTCCAGATATGACTAGAATAAGTAAACCTGATATTTTATAAGGTTTCCGTACGATGAGAGGTCAGTTTATACTAGAAAGACATCGTTACTGTATTTGTCGCTGTGTATCCTACGTTCCAAATATTATTCGCAAACTTTGCACTCATTCATGGATACTAAATCGAATAATTTATGACTTATTGGTCTAATTTGTAATGATGCAAGCTTGACTTGGCTAACGATGTCTTATCAATTTGATCACTGTTTGTTTGTCTGTCCATAGACACTGTTTCAAAACGTATAAGTAAGAAAAAATTATAGAAGGATCTATTTGACAACAGTTTGGAGGTGCACAAAAATAAAAATGTTAGTAACAAACTTTTTTCGTACATTTCAGCAGTTCAGAAATAACCAGTAGTAAACACCTGCATGTGTTATGTTATGGACCAAGTTATTAATAAAAAATTATTAATAATGCCCGTACAATTTGAAAAATTCCCAATATGAGTAAGCAATATGATAAAATGATAAAACTATTATACTTGAAATAATTAAATTGACCGGTGTTTCTAATCTAAATAATGTCCATCACTTATTGGACCGGGAAATAATAAAAATATGTGTTTGTTTTAATTATTTTAATGTTGACATTGGTTTTAATGTAGAATATGTAAGTACGATTACTATTTAAGCAACAAAGTCGACGGGACCCCGCTGCTATTTATGTCTGCAGGGCAGGGTCTAAATAAAGTAACCGCTCTTAGTCTAATTCATTGACCATAATTATCGATATGCCCAACGTTTACGTAGCAATATTCATAATGACCAGACAGTGTGCGAAATCAAAGTATATTCTTTCTTTATTTTCTTTCTGTACCTACTCCAATATTACCTTGTCAGTGAAGGAATCAGGATGTTCGTACAACATAATGTAAATACCTGGTGCCCTACATTCCAGTCGAAGGCTCGCGTATAGAGACCTCGCTATGGACGTTGTATGCAGCCAAACACGCAATGTGTGGGATTCCATCACGCTTCGAATCCCTGCTTTGGTATGCGACCAATGAAAAATACTTTTTGACCAAAATTTCTTGGGTTTCGAGTTTGTTCTTTCCGTTCTTGTCACGGTATAATGACCCAAATAACCTGGTTAGGCCGTGGTTCGGTCTGCCCTTATTTTCTGTCTTCATGTCATATCTTAAGCCAGTCAAGAAATTCAACATTTATCCTATTGTAACAATGTATTTGGTCTTTTCGTGTTGGTGATGTATTTGGACAAAAAAAATAAAACAATTGAACCATAGGGGTTGAGTATAGCCTCATTTTGCCACTTATATTAAGATGCAAGAAGTTTGAGGAGCTCGTGGCTAAATAATAACAGCCGCATGGGTCGATCTTCAAGGTTAAGCAACGCTTGACGAGGTCGGTCCGTGGATGGGTGATCAATGCAACATACCAAGTTGCCTCCGTGCCTCGGAAAGCACGCTAAGCCGTTGGTCCCGGCTGTTATTAGAAGATCTTTGACAGTCGTTACGAGTAGTCAGAAGCTTGAGATCTGACACCAGTCTTGTCAAGGGGTACCGTGTTACCCAGTTACTGGGTTGTGGAAGTCAGATAGGCAATCGCTCCATGTAAAACACTGGTACTCAGCTGAATCCGATAAGACTGGAAGCCGACCCCAACATAGTTGGGTTAAGGCTAGGCAGATGATTTAGATGCAAGAAGTTAATTTGCCGAAAATAAAACATTTCTGTTGGTGGAGATTATTTTTTGGAACTTACGAAAGTTCATTACTGAAGACGACCTGTCTGTTCTCGTCCGTCCGACAATTTCAATCAAAGTTCAAAACACGGGGTATCTAAAAATAACACCAAAAAATCATATTGGCAAACATCACAAAGAGCGATCGATATAAAAACAAAAGTATTTCACGAACGATTCTAACAACGTATAATTCTCTGAAGGAACGTGAAACGGCATTGAACGCAACCGATTATTTCGGAGACATCGGCTCGGAGACGAACGAATTCTCGTCACGCGATGCTTAGAATCCAGCTGGTTGTATTTAGCATTTTCGTTTCGTTTAAATGTAAATAGAAAAAACAAATCCTCATGTTTTCTACCTCCAAGCCTGTAATCTAAACTAATAAAATAAAGCCAAAGTAACTAACTGTCTGATGGTCCGTTTTTGCGCCTAAAACGCTAAACCAATTTTGATGAATTCTGAGAAGAGATAGATTGGACGTTTCCTTTGGGATAGTTTACTGTCTTTTACGCAGGCAACGCCGCTGGCTAAAGCTAGCTATACGATGAAGTTAAACCAAATTGTGATTTTGTAACCATAATGCTTTCATATCGTATAATATTCTGCTGCTTTCTCTAATATGTTCATTACATAACGCAATTGAGGAAAAAAAACATAATTCTTAAAAGTTTTTAATGTATCATTCTGTTTTCTAAACAGCTGTAATAATAAGCAATAAAAAACATGTAACTATTTTAAATTACAGTTGTATTAATACGATAAAAATCTATGATGGTGGATAGCTATGATTTTAGGGGAAGATTAAATAAACAATGCATGAAGGATGATATCTCTAGAAGGGGGTGCAATGCGCCCTCCTTCAGGCTTTCAATAAAATACACAAAAACATTCCAAAATCCTAGGCGAGGCGCAAAATTATAAGTTTGCTTCGCTCGCTCTTGAATTCTTACTTATCAGTCAAACTTTTCCTATTCGAGATGGGTTGCTGGAGATGTACGCTCCAGAAAAAAGTCCTGCCGTCGTCCATGACTAACGGGATGAGGACTAGCAGAGAAGTTTGGTAGAGAAGACATGTTGCGCCGGCCTCATATAAATTAATAGTACCTGGGTAACCGAGCTCTGCTCGGGTGAAAATAGAGAAAACGAAGTTTTCTAAAAAAGAAACCTAGCTAGATCGATTTATCGCCCTTAAAACCCACTGCATACTAAATTTCACAAAAATCGTTGGAGCCGTTTCCGAGATTCAAATTATATATATACATATGTATATAAGAATTTCTCGTTTAAAGGTATTAGATAGATAAGGGCAAGAGAATGATGATTGTACGAAGACGATATATTGAACGCACAATTCCTACACTGTAGGATCTCGGGTTCCACCATATTAATCGCCGATTTTATCTTTATTATAATAATTCAATCATTTTCTGACACAAATCCACAGTCCACACAATTTGTTTTCACAAATTTACATTAAAATTGAGAATAAATCACCAATGTTAGGTGGTCTGGTTCAGGCTAAACAACTAATTAGTTCAGTAAAATGATTAAAACATGCGTGATTCGCTCCCCGACGCATATAAACTATCGAACGCACGCACGAACGCGTCTTGTAATTACTGTGACGCAATAGTGCATCGTTATTGTGTAAAGGCCGCTGGATATTGGTTATTGTTTACTAGCTTTTTCACGCGGCTTCGCTCCCCTTGGCCTATCCTACAGGACCGTGCAATTCCGCGATAAAAAGTAGCCTATATATGCCACTCAGCGAAAGTGTTGCTTTGTATCAGTGATATTATTTTTAACCCCCGCCGGAAAAAGAGAGGTGTTATAAGTTTCACGTGTGTTGCTGTGTATCTGTGTGTCTGTCTGTGGCATCATAGCGCCTAAACGGATGAACTGATTTTGGTCTAGTTTTTGTTTGAAAGGTGATTTTGTCGAGAGTGTTCTTAGCTATGTTTGAATAAAATCGGTTCAGCCGTTCAAAAGTTATGGGCGTTTTACTGTTTGAATCGGGGTGTTTTCGCAAGTTGAATGGGCCGGGGTTTTTTTTTAAATTTTGAAATTTTACTTGATGTTAATCGATTCAGAACTTACAGATATTATATCTTAAAAATTGTATATATATAGGTATATTAAGTTTAGATTAACTCGGGTACAGTAAGGTACTCTAGCACTAGCCTCCACGAGTCAGTACTGCAGCCTAATGCACACCTCTCTACTGGACGTACAACTCTCCCTAGTTGAGCTAAACTAAAACACGATTTTGTCCCTGCCACATCCACTCTGACCCAGCTACCTTTCTAAGGTTGTCTTTAGTGCGACACATTCAAGACAGTCAACTTCCTTGCTCACTGGCTAACATTGAACCACGAAACTTTACGGCGTGTGTTATCTATACTAATCTATACCAATATTATAAATAGGAAAGATTTTGTTGTGTGTTTGTACCGAATAGGCTCCGAAACTACTGGACCGATTTTATTCATTTTTCACCAATAGAAAGCTAAATTATCAAGAACTAACATAGGCTATAATTTATTTTAAAAAAAATAGATATCCTTAAGAAAATTCCAAGTAGCAAATTTTTCCTATAAAATTATTTTTTTGGCGTGCGCTGAGAAAACTATTGATGATACATAAAAATTATATACTACACGATTAAAGTACTCATTATTACCTACAAAAAAGTCCGCCAGGGAATATATCTAACTATCATATATAAGTCACAGGCACTAGGTAGGATGATATTTAGGGCAGGTAGGTAGCTAGTTGACGGGAATAGTTCCGCGGGGGCAGATAGTTCTCAATAAATTTTGTGCTGACATGGGATGCGAGAGGAAAATCGTCTAAAGGCGGGTACAGACTGCTGCAACGCAACATGCAATGCAACACGAAACGAGCATTGCATCAGTGTAGACGCGGGGCGCGCACAACGTGCGCACGAACCGCGCATGTACCTACTCACATCTGTTTCCGAGATGCGCGCGAACGGATCGCTCAGTCTGCAAAAGAACACGCTTGTTCCATGTTCGCGCGCGTCTAGCCGTACACACCACACAACCTGTCCACACTGACGCTCCGCGCATACTGCGCGCCTCTTTGTGTTCGGGGAAAAAACCGACAAATTTCGGGTCGCTACGCGCAAGAGTTGCAACAATCTGTTCGTGCGCGTAGTAGACGCGGTTCGTGCGCGCAAGGCGTCTACACTATGGGAATTCTGTTACTTTACATGATACATTGCAGCAATGTGGACGTCAAATTCTTGCATTGCATGTTGCATTACATGTTACATTGCACCAATGTGTACCCGGCTTAACATTGAAAGATTTCAAGTAAACCATGGCTGAAGACACCATGCGACGGTGTGGCCGTATTTTCAACACTTATCTCACAAAATTGTTATGTTTGGGTTTCCTAAACACCTAGGCATTCCAATTTATATCAGAAAATCCCTCATAATCTCTTTTCAATTTGATAAGAATGCATTTATCAAATTATAATGTGATTACAAAGACTGATAAAAAAACGCTGCGTCATAAAAATATTACAGGGTTTTAGTTAATACTAAAAAATGCATTCGTGATGATAAGATTGTAAAACACCACAACGTTTTACTATTTTAGGCTGTTTTACCCTTAATAAAGCAAAGAGAGCAGTGGTGGCTCATGTGAGCAGCAGTGCCCCCAGTGGTAACAGCTGCGAGTTACAAGTAGTAGGCGGTGGATTCGAACCCAGGCAGGTGCTTACCTGTGTGAAAATTATTTCATCACAACTGCTCTCAAAACGGTGAAGCAAAACATCTTGAGGAAACTGAAAGTCCTTGATCTAAAAATTCGAAGATATTGCGCCATTCCCTCTCACAGAGAGTAGGACAGTGTCCCAGCAGTGGGAATATTGTAGTCTGATTGTGCTTATGTATGTAATGAAGATTATGAATAAAATTACTACAACGGCTAACAATTGTGTGAACTTTTCAATCCTTTGATACCCAGAAATTCGGTATTAAAACGAAAAGTTACCCCACATTTCTTTTACACTCTAGTTCAAATAAAAACAAGTTTACAATAAGACTTATCTTTCAAACCAAGCTCTTTCCGAGGTCTTTGCCACATAGGTCAACGTATCCTAATCTCTGCATTTAAAAAGACAAACATGGACGCTAAATTAAAATAGAAACCGTTTGCAAATTAAAAGATAACGGTACCGTTCAAGGCTAAGATTATATTTATCTGTATTATCTTATCAGTATACATAAATTTATGTAAAGGTCAGAGTATTGTGGGAATATCATTATGTATTCGGAACTTAAACTGTGGTTAGTTATGTCATATTGTTTGGTACGGTTTTGGTTTAAGTTTTTTTAAGGTTTTGGTTTGGGTATTTAGGGCTTCTAAGTTTTTCATTTGTATCATGAAATAGTTTGATGAAACCTTGACTCTGTAATGACGCAGTAGAATAAAGCTGATGTTGATGGTGATAAGTTTCTGTAATCTGAGGGTAGATTTTATAGGAATCAGATATATAACTTTTATCTAAGAAATTACAATTGCGATTTGGCAGCTTTTGTATAACAAGTGCGAGTCGGACTCACGCACGAAGGGTTCCGTACCATTATCGCAAAAAACGGCAAACACATCACGTTTGTTGTATGGGAGATTGGGAGCCCCCTTTAAATATTGATTTTATTCTGTTTTTAGTATTTGTTATTATAGCGGCAACATAAATACATAATCTGTGAAAATTTCAACTGTCTAGCTATCACGGTTCATGAGATACAGCCTGGTGACAGACGGACAGATAGACAGACGGATCGTGGAGTCTTAGTAATAGGGTCCCGTTTTTAACCTTTGGGTACGGGACCCCAAAAAAACATTTCATATAGCGCATATTCTGCCCAATTTTTCAGATAAAAAGTATCTGATTATTAAAAAAGCCGCCTGAAGAAACAAAATTTATAAATGAAAAACTCAAGTTGATGTGTCAGCTTGAATTCTGCAAGATCTTTCTGATTTCACAACAGGATCTCAAAAAGGTTTTGCTATAAAGATGACCAATCGAAAATCCGTATACCAAATTTCGTCCACCTACCATATTTCGTCCACCTACCATAGTCTCTGCTGAAACATATATATCTATCTACCCACGACTGTCCTTCCTCAAGTTTTAAAAAATAATAATTAACGTACACACAACATGTCTAAGGCATTAAGTTCTCCTGTATACGGTTTTTTTTGCATATGAGTATATTAGAGAAAGTTTGAACGTTAGTGACAGAAAAGTTGAAAGAAAACCGTTTGTCCTGGGTATGGTCATGTGATGAAACGCATATTACTAAAAGTGGACGGATGGAGAGGAAGACCAAAGAAAAAATTAATGGACTGTTTGAGAAGTGATATGAAAGAAAAAGGAGTCAGTGATAGCGTGACGGGAGACAGGACGATATGGAAGGAAGAAAACTTGTTGCGCCGACCCCAAGTAACAGTGTGCATCAGAATGGCGGGTGTATGACTACAAATGGTCATGCTATATGCGTGAGAGCAATGTACGAGCAATGTACCGAATGTACGTAAAATTTGAAGCAATGTACTATTTTAAAACCACAGTTTTTTGAAAAAGTATTTGAGTCGCCATCCTGATATCAGAATGGCGGGTGTATTTAAAATCTGAACAAATTACCTACTATCTGAGTGTGAAATGCCTACCGTAGCAATGTACGACCAATGTACGTTATCATATTAAAAGCATAACCAGATGCTATCAACGGTTAAAGAGTTATTATAAAAATAAAATTTCTCCACATTTAGAGCCTGTTCAATTTTATTAGCAACAAGTTGTGTCTACGTAATACGTTGCTATGTCTAAACTAAAGGGATTTCTTGTGTGAACAAATGTCCATTTTGGCCATACGATATGCGTGAGAGAAATGTACGAGCAATGTACCGAATGTACGTAAAATTTGAAGCAATGTACTATTTTAAAACCACAGTTTTTAGAAAAGATATTTGAGCCGCCAACCTGATGTTGGAATGGCGGGGGTATATTCAAAATCTGAATAAATTACCAACTGGCTGATTGTGAAATGCCTACCGTAGCAATGTACGACCAATGTTTGTTATCATATTAAAAGAATAACCAGATGCTATCAACGGTTAAACAGTAATTATAAAAATAAAATTTCGCCAAATTTCTTGTGTGAGCAAATGCCCATATTGGCCATGCGATATGCGTGAGAGCAATGTACGAGCAATGTACCGAATGTACGTAAAATTTGAAGCAATGTACTATTTTAAAACCACAGTTTTTTGAAAAAGTATTTGAGTCGCCAACCTGATATCAGAATGGCGGGTGTATTAAAAATCTGAACAAATTACCTACTATCTGAGTGTGAAATGTCTACCGTAGCAATGTACGACCAATGTACGTTATCATATTAAAAGCATAACCAGATGCTATCAACGGTTAAAGAGTTATTATAAAAATAAAATTTCTCCACATTTAGAGCCTGTTCAATTTTATTAGCAACAAGTTGTGTCTACGTAATACGTTGCTATGTCAAACTAAAGGGATTTCTTGTATGAACAAATGTCCATATTGACCTTGCGATATGCGTGAGAGAAATGTACGAGCAATGTACCGAATGTACGTAAAATTTGAAGCAATGTAGTATTTTAAAACCACAGTTTTTAGAAAAGGTATTTGAGCCGCCAACCTGATAACAGACTGGCGGGTGTATTGCAAATCTGAACACTATCTGACTGTGAAATGCCTACCTTAGCAATGTACGACCAATGTACGTTATCGTATTAAAAGCATCACTAGATGCTATCAACGGTTTAAGAGTTATTATAAAAATCAAATTTCTCCACATTTAGAGCCTGTTCAATTTTATTAGCAACTTGTGCCTACGTTATACGTTGCTATGTCTAAATTATTCGCCGTCCAACCTGTCATTTTACACTTTGACTGTTCAAAACGAATCATTTGGTGATGAACTAATGTGGTAACCGATTCTATCACATATAACAATTGAATTTTTCCATGAAAAAGTTTCAATCGATAAAACACAGTTATTTTATTTTTGCTTTATACCTGACTGCCGAAGGAGGGTAATGTGTTTATCTCAGTCTGTGTATGTTTGATGTTCCTAGTGGTGTTCTAGATACCAAACGCATACGCCAATTTTGATGATTCATACGTCAATCAATTCGTCTTAATCTTGCGAGTGGCACTGGCTACATTAAAACGGGAAAATAGAAAAATTGCGGCTTTTGGACGCCATATTGTGGCGTCCGAATTTTCTTTTCTTCAAAGCCCTTCGTATGGGGTATCAAAATAAGTGTGGCGGGCTCTGGCTTGACCACCAACTGGGATTTTAATTTTGATAACACAAATATTATGTCCGTAAGGATTGAGGAGCCATTTTTTGTATCTTAATTAAATTAATGTACTTATTTAGTGACTTCGAGACTTGGGCTGTACTGCAGTCTCTCCAACGGTGCCAGATCGACTACCGGTACATTGAGGTGTTGAAGTGTTTGTACAGAAACGCCACCATTTCAGTCCGTCTTCAGGATCAGACCTCGAAACCAATATTTCTCCAGCGTGGCGTGAGACAGGGAGATGTCATTTCTCCGAAACTGTTCATTGCTGCGCTGGAGGATGTATTCAAGGTTCTGGACTGGAGGGGCCTAGGCATCAATGTTAATGGCGAGTACATCACTCACCTTCGGTTTGCCGACGACATAGTGGTCATGGCTGAGACCATGGAGAGCCTCAATACAACGCTCGATGACCTCAGTAGAGCTTCCGAAAGAGTGGGTCTGAAAATGAACATGGACAAAACCAAGGTGATGTTGCATGCCCATGTTACACCCACTCCTATCAAGGTTGGAGACTCTACACTCGAAGTTGTGGACGACTAAGTCTACCTGGGACAAACGATCCAGTTGGGTAGGGCCAACTTCGAGAGAGAGATCAACCGTCGAATCCGACTCGGCTGGGCAGCGTTCGGGAAGTTGCGCGGTGTCTTCTCGTCCAACTTACCACAGTGTCTCAAGACAAAAGTCTATGACCAGTATGTGTTGCCAGTGATGACATGATCGCGTGAGAGAGACGTGGTCGCTTACAATGAGCCTCATCAGAAAGCTTACAGTCACTCAAAGGGCAATGGAGAGGGCTATGCTCGGCGTTTCCTTGCGTGATCGAATCAGAATGTAGAGATCCGTAAGAGAACCAATGTTACCGACATAACTCGAAGAATTTCCAAACTTAAATGGCAGTGGGCAGGGCACATTGCTCGCAGAACGGATGGCCGATGGGGCAGAAAGGTTCTGGAGTGGCGACCGCGAACCGGAAGACGTTGCGTTGGAAGGCCTCCCACCAGGTGGACCGATGACCTGGTGAAGGTTGCGGGGATCCGCTGGTTGCGAGACGCACGGGACCGGTCAATGTGGCGACGCTGGGGGGAGGCCTATGTCCAGCAGTGGACGTCTTTCGGCTGATATGATAATTATGATGACTTATTTAGTAGTAAGTTTAAAATTTTGAAGGTTCGATCCTCGATTTTGTAGTATGTTACTTCAAAAGTTATATAGACATAAAGGTGGCTCCTCAATCTAAATTGATTTATTTATTTATTTCAACCCTATCACATAAATCTTTACAGGATTACACCCAATAAGATTAATGCGCTAACTACAGTAAACCTAATATTTTACATAACAATAGTATCTAAACCAATTTTAGGTTAGCTTAATTACATATTTTTTTAATTTATTTTTAATGTTTGGATTGAGGAGCCACCTCAGAACTAGGAACATAATCGATTAATATTTATCATAATTTGGTATGATTTTGTAGTATTTGAGAGTATTTAGTACACAAAAAATCTGAGCTCGGTTGCATTAAAATTAAATAAGTTATCATCGTCTTTTTAGTTCGATCTTAAGCAGTTGTGTTTTTGATTTTTTAAATTAACTATTTTTAATTATTACTTATTAGTTAATTTTTTTTTTGGGATTAGATATATTTAAACATAAAAGTGTTATATATTATAGATACACCACAAGAAGGGCTTGGAAGAAAAACATATTTGGGACAACAATATGGCGGCAACAATCTTTCTATGTTTAATTTTTCTATGTTCCAATTTTAATGTTGCCAGTAAAAATCAAAGCAAAAATAAAATAACTATGTGTTTAATCGATTAAATTTGTTTCATTGTTAAATTCAATTGTTAAATGAAATCGAATCGGTTACCACATTAGTTCATCACTAAATGATTAGTTTTTGAGCTGTCAAAGTGTAAAATGACAGGTTGCACGGCGAGTAATTTAGCAACGTATAACGCAGGCACAAGTTGCTAATAAAATTGAACAGGCTCTTAATGTGGCGAAATTTGATTTTTATAATAACTCTTTAACCGTTGATAACATCTGGTGATGCTTTTAATATGATAACGTACATTGGTCGTACATTGCTACGGTAGGCATTTCACAGTCAGATAGTGTTCAGATTTGCAATACACCCGCCAGTCTGATATCAGGTTGGCGGCTCAAATACCTTTTCTAAAAACTGTGGTTTTAAAATAGTACATTGCTTCAAATTTTACGTACATTCGGTACATTGCTCGTACATTGCTCTCACGCATATCGCATGGCCAATATGGACATTTGCTCACACAAGAAATTTGGCGAAATTTTATTTTTATAATTACTGTTTAACCGTTGATAGCATCTGGTTATTCTTTTAATATGATAACAAACATTGGTCGTACATTGCTACGGTAGGCATTTCACAATCAGCCAGTTGGTAATTTATTCAGATTTTGAATATACCCCCGCCATTCCAACATCAGGTTGGCGGCTCAAATATCTTTTCTAAAAACTGTGGTTTTAAAATAGTACATTGCTTCAAATTTTACGTACATTCGGTACATTGCTCGTACATTTCTCTCACGCATATCGTATGGCCAAAATGGACATTTGTTCACACAAGAAATCCCTTTAGTTTAGACATAGCAACGTATTACGTAGACACAACTTGTTGCTAATAAAATTGAACAGGCTCTAAATGTGGAGAAATTTTATTTTTATAATAACTCTTTAACCGTTGATAGCATCTGGTTATGCTTTTAATATGATAACGTACATTGGTCGTACATTGCTACGGTAGGCATTTCACACTCAGATAGTAGGTAATTTGTTCAGATTTTAAATACACCCGCCATTCTGATATCAGGATGGCGACTCAAATACTTTTTCAAAAAACTGTGGTTTTAAAAGGGGAATTTTTAACTGCACCTCTATTTAGAAATTTAAGCAAACAAAATATCTCCACTAATAACCTACTGCAAAACAATATTACTCACCGTAAAACAAAAATACTGATTTGCACACAAATTATTCAATTAAATATAAAATAAATGTGAATTAGTCCAAGAGCGAGCGAAGCGAGCTCGGGAGCTTAGGGCACCCCGACACGGATAGGTTAGGTTCGAAGGAGATGACGGGAGCTGAAGTGAGCGAGCAAAGCGAGCGAACTCAGCTCCCGTCATCTCCTTCATGTTAGGTTACTTTAGACCCTGCAGACAGAAATAGGAGCCCTGCGCAGCGGGGCTCCGTCGACTTTGTTTCGTTTCCCCCCCTCCCTTAAAACTTAAATATTTTGTTGCACTCGAAGAATTATTAGATTTACTTTTAGTTAACAGATAGTTATTCAGTAAAACAGTTAAGCTTTAAAGATCTAGCAGTATAGTATAATTCATTTATTTGATGAGCAAATTTAGTGTGCAATTCAGTATTTTTGGTAGTAATTTCGAATATTTTGATTGAAAAAAGGGGAATTACAGTTAAAGTATTAAATAACACCCGTTTTAAAATAGTACATTGCTTCAAATTTTACGTACATTCGGTACATTGCTCGTACATTGCTCTCACGCATATAGCATGACCATTTGTAGTCATACACCCGCCATTCTGATGCACACAAGTAACATGGGATAAGGGCAGGAAGATGATGATGATTCAATAAATAAATAAATAACCACGCTGGTATTACCGAAGGGATAGGCAGAGTTGCACAAGACACCAACATTCCGCCAGTGACGTTCTAGTCTCTCACACACACACACAGTACACATACCTAAGTTTAAAAATAGTCCGAAACACCCTTCGGTGAATGACTGGCACGTAATTAAGGGGTATCTGCTACATGTCAGCCAAGCGAGTGTTGACGCAAAAGAAAAGGCAATGCACTGTTCAATCCGAACCGGTATTACGGGTTGTAAAACGCAGCCTTTTTTACGATTCGCCTAAAGTTGTTGCTTGTATTCAAACATTCGTACGTCTTAGTAACTCACTTATTCGTAACTAGGTTCTTCCCACGGTTTTGTTTGCGGGTGTATTTTTTTTGCGGGTTAATAGTTGTCTGTGGCACTCGGTATAGTGTAGTTTTCTGACAGTGGAAGGATTTTTGTAAATGGATCATTTCTCCTAGAGTCGTGTTCCTTATTACTAAGGGTCGAATTCCCCCGACGGCAGACATTTTTATGATGTTCCTCTATCTGGTCTGTCCTTAAACCACCACCACCTAATTTTACAATCGAATCGAATTCGAATCGAATTTTACTTTCAGAGATATCCTTCCTACAATGGCTACAATCAATTTTACCTCTTTATTATATTTGGAATATTCCGTCGTGCGGCAACTTTCAGGACATTTTCGGGCATTACCGGATTATTTGTCCGTCACTAAAAACATGACCAAAAACGGTTCCGTCCCGTTATCAATGCCCCAATTCCCGTTCCGGTGAACCGGATGTATACCTTATACTTGTCTCGTCCCACGGCTCTTATCATTTCGGTGAATGGATAATGCCACTTATAAACTTCATATTTGTTTATACTTAATTTCGTTATTTGCTTAGCAGTTGTCGTCGCGAGCGCAGCGCAGTGCGTCATGTTTTGCACGTAGTGTGGGCGCATCGCGTTTTAGAATCATTATTTTACGAATGCTATCAACGATAAGATTGAAGTTTTATTAGTTTGTTCCTTTAAATTTCGGTGTTTCTCAAGTGGCAGACTGGCAGACATATTGTTTTCTGTGATGAGAAACCGGTGTCAGTGCATTTTTAAAAGTGGTAGTGAAAGTTTTGTATGTGTTTTGGTGTTCTGCGAGCATGTTTACATTGTGAAAGTGATTACAGATTAACCTCCAAAAGGATTATAGTGAGTTCGCATTTTTGTTGTTTTGAGGCGCGACTTTTTAATTTTATTGACGTGGTGCAGAATATTCTAGCATTTTTTTTTCGATTTACGTTTTGAGATGTAAGAGCGATGACGAAGCAAAATAATGGGTTGGGGAAAAAGTATCTTCGCATTTTTTAAGAAAATTCAAAACATTTTTTAATATAGTTTATTTACATTTAACTAAAGTATGTAGGTACCATTTTGTTTGATAACTTCTTGCCATCTTGTAGGTAGGGACATGATTCCATTGTTATAGAAATTTTGGAACTTCTGATCAAAATACCGCGACAAGTGGTTTTGGCAGTCCTCTCGTGATGTTAACCTGACACTGCCTAAAGAATTCTGAAGAGACCGAAACAGGTGGAAATCTGAAGGTGCAAGGTCAGGACTATACGGCGGATGCATTAACACCTCCCAGCCAAACTCTCTTAATTTTTGCTGAGTGGCTTTGTGAGGTCTAGCGTTATCATGATGAAAAACCACACCCCTTCTGTTGATTAATGCCGGCCGCTTTCTCTCAACTTCTTGCTTTAATCTCATCAGTTGTTCGCAGTAGAGTACAGAATCGATGTTCCTGCCTGGTGGTAACAGCTCATAATGAATAACGCCCTTCCAATCCCACCACACATACAACATCACCTTGTTGCGAGTTAACCCGGGTTTCGCCAGTCTGTGAAGCCTGACCGGCCTTTGACCACGACCTTTTTCGCACGTTCTTGTCGTACGTGATCCACTTTTCATCACCAGTTATCAGCTTCATAAAAATGGTTCGGTTTTATTATGTCGTAATAAAGAATCACAAATGAGTACACGGTTCATTAGGTTTCTTTCAGTGAGCTCGTGAGGTACCCAAATATCGAGCTTTTTTGTGTACCCAGTTTTTTTCAAATGCGCCAAAACTGTTTTGTGGTCAATTCCCAGTTCTTCAGCTACGTCGTAACTACTTATATGCCCATCTTGCTCCACTTTTTAAAAAATGGCATTCCTTTTAATCCGTAATAGGGCAGAGCGACGTGCATCTTTGACATCAAAATTTCCGGGTTGAAAACGCTTAAACCAAATTGGTGCTACTTTCACAGACACTGCACTAGGTACATAAACATCGCAAATTTTTTTCGCGGCTTGCGTTGCATTTTTACCTTTTTTGTAGTAAAATTTAAAAATTTATCGAATTTCTTCAATATTATTTCATTTCTCATCTTGACGGTGCGAAAAACAAATGAAAATCACACATTTTCCTAATTTGAATTTGGAATTATGTTCTTTAAAATTTAAACTTTCAATGATACCAAAACCAGCCAGATACAAATAGTACAGCCAAAGAGATTTTATTACAAGTTCATACATACTATAATGCGAAAAGACTTTTTTCCAACCTAATAAGTATGTAGGGATCATAACAGATGGCGTTCTGTGATTTTTACCTATCCTTACGGGAAAACGGCATGAATTTATGAATGCATGTTATTTGGGAATATGAACATAAAATATGTGAATGCTGAATCATGTTGTTTATTATGACATACCGCTTTTAAATGCCAGTTCATTGCTCTCGTAACAAGATCTGTCAATTAAAATTATCCTGACGGAAATGCACGTTTTTATGAAGCATACTAATTTATTTATTATATTCTTCATTGAACACCAAAAATATATATATACAGGACAAAAAACATAAAAACAAGTGTACAATGGCCGGTCTTATTGCACAGGGCAATCTCTTACAGACAACCTTTGGATGGACTGTACGAGAGGAGAGGAATTTAGGGTTGTCAGTGTAGTGTATATCATATCTATATATCAATATTATTTAAGGGAAATGACATGTACTCCTTGAATAAGAACTTGGAGTGAAGAATAAATATAAAGAAGTGGAGTGGACAATACACAGAGATAAGGGAGGCCTTTATTTATTTATTAAAATTGTTTGCACAAGTACGAAGTCGGACTTAACGCCTTAGGCTTTTGCCCTGCGGTGGATCAACACAAACTTTTAATAATAAATACCTATATTCATGAAGCAATTATTTCAAAGGTAAAGTAGACCTAGACAATAAGCCTAAAGAGACTATTTACATACAAAAACCTTACGTCTAGCCTCAACAAATCCCCATCTTTATCTGAAATACCATCGCTATGTAAAAATTGTTACCCTCGTTGCCATGGCAACGGTAACCAAGTTAAAATGTTTTCTTGACCTCGCGTGAGCCCATTTCGGTATATTATTTCAGGTCTAATATAGGAGCGTTCAGTTTAATTCGAACGGTTTCCTTTAACGAAGGTTGATTATTAAAATTAATGGCTGTTTATTAAGTTTTGATTATTTTTATGCGATGTGAATTTTGAACGTTTTGTTTTGTAAACTGTGCGGAGAATGAAGGTATTTTGCGTAGTAAAAATATTAAATTTCGAAATGCGTTTGTAGTGTTTATGACAAGCCGGTATTTCTTGAAATTTTTAGTTTTCACAGAGTTGTGATGAGGTTAAAATGATTTGTTTATTCTGTAAATCAAAAACTGTGCGGCAAATGTGTAGATATAAATTAAAAAAAAATAATTGATTATTGTTTCAAAGGACATACAGTATTTTTTAAGAGAGAGGTATATAAGTTTTGTCGTGTGCACATGTGTGTTTGATTGTGTTTATTTTGTTTAAGTGGGTGGTGACTTATCGAGAGTGTTCTTAGCTATGTTTGATGAGACTTGGTTCAGCCGTTCTAAAGTTATGGGCGTTTTAATCGGGGTATATTCGCAAGATATCATGTCATAATTACGTGTTCAATAGATTGTTGATTCAAGCGTGTCTACTACTAGATAAATTATGTAGTTTAAAAAGTACGAAATTAAAAATAAATTGTGTAGTTTTTTGTTTTTTTTTTTTAATTTTACTTGAATGAGAATCGAACACTGCGATGAATAAAACATATTGTATTTTAAACGTTTTTGTTTAAAATACAAGTACTATTTTTTGACAGCCTGGGTTTTCTTGCACTAACTTCAGTTATCATAGTATTGTGATGAAGTTAAAGCCTATTTAATATTGTTAATAAAGAAAATTAATAAGTATATTTACTTAGTGTTAATGACCAACCACGCGTGCTGTTTATGCCTTGATAAGATTTTCTAACAACAATACTGAAACATTTATTATTATTGTTCCTAATCTAACAATAATAAATCCATGTTTTATTGCAATTTGTGATTTAATATACGTTTCGCTCTTGTAAGTAGAAGACACGTTATTGTTTTGTGATCATTAATAAATGTTACTAGAATGAAAATGAACGAGTAAAAATAGTGCTGAAAAATGTGCCATTTGTCAGCTTGTTCAAACAATGCTGGCGTTAAGAAAGTCTGCTGTTTTTACGTCAATGATATTAAATGACGTAAAAACAGCAGACTTTCTTAATATTAATTCGTTTAGGTTTCCGAATTAAGAGGGGACTCTAGTGAGACTTTCTCCATACAAACACATTCTGCTGTTTTCTTCGTGGATAATGCCTCTAGAGCAATGATTTTTTTCCATAAAATCTAGGTCTAATTAATACGTGCCTGTATCATTTCCTTTTTTCCAAAACATAATCACAAAAAGAAATATGAGAATACAAAAATCCGAAAAAAAATCCCGTTTTTACCGCCATGTTCAGAAGACTTTCAGACAAAATTTATAAGTTTTTATCAAAAAAGGAAATTATAGGAGCATAGATATACTTTCCTCTAAATTTTGATATAAGAATTTTTTAGATCAGACCAGTTTTCATGAAGAAAACAGCAGAATACGAAACGTCTTTTAGTCAAAGTTTTTGTAGGTAAAATCAGCCTGAGCTGCAGTTGTCCCTTTCGCACTTTACGGGGTGAGGTTGGAGGTGACGCGACGGCAATAGTTTCTTCAAATACCTATTTTTCAAATTCCTGTTGACTAGAGTCCGCTCTTAATGTCTGTTGAATAGTCTGCTTTTCGTGTGAGGTGTGACCAGCTCTGGTGTCAGAGTTAATTAAGCCGCTTCTGGGAACCCAAGACTTATATTAACCACTAGCCGTCCCACGCGGCTTCGCTCCCTTCAACTGGCTACCTACCTACCCTACATACATGAATGTTGCGTAACTTTAACCGCTTACGCATTGCACGCAACGGAAGCTCTCCAAAAGGAATATTTTTCCCATTTTTGCAACATTTTTCATTTAGGCTCCGCTCCTATTGGTCGTAGCGTGATGTTGCCTATAACCTTCCTCGATAAATGGACCATACAACACAAAATGAATTTTTCAATTCCAACCTGTAGTTCCTGAGATTAGCGCGTTCAAACAAACAAACTCTTCAGCTTAATAATATTAGTATAGATTTATAAGTCCAGTGTGCTTATTCCGACTTTTTTAACGTAGTCACTCGTGATAACTTAAACGATCTCATAGGTCAAAATGTATACAAAATTTTTCTTCTTACCGTCACCAGACGGCACTTGTCCAGTTTCAATATAAATTGACGTTTACGTTAACGCGATTGATCTTGAGTAAAAACTCGCACTAAGACCTCAGGTTTCTTCACCGCTACCTGTGATGTCCAAGAAAAACTTAGACATTAAGTCACATTGGTACTTGCACGGATTGGAACCCACGACCTTAAGCACGAGAGCATAAATGAACAGTTACTTATAAGTTTATAACCAATAGTCAACACTTGAACAAACACAGCAGTAGCAAGCAAGTATTACTTGCTTGTTGAACACGTGCAGCACCAAACACTATTGATCGTTTTGTCGCAGAAACACGAAAACAGTCATGAAACGGCAAACACGATATTTTTACGATTTCCGCAACGGTTAACGGCAGCCTTTTGCAATATGTGTACTACGTACGCATAGCTAAAGCGTTACGCTGCGAAAACGCTACTACTGCGTCATCAACTTACTATTTAAGATACAATCATGGCAACATGGCTAAACGAAAAAATATATGTAACCTGCATGTTCTTTTATGAACACTCATGTTTAACACAAATAAACAATCTGAATCTGAGATGCTTTAGCGTGGCATTTACGCTGCATCACCGCTGAACAATCGTCCAGTGTATAGTTACACGCTTTTGGCAACAATTCAATGAGATTGCGTCAAACGAAAAAAATATGCAATCCCGTCACAACAAGGCCTCTGTCGACGTCAGACCTGTCACGATTAGGGATCACGGACAGCTGATGTCAATCAATACGTGTCAAACGTTAAAGCGTCATGATACTTTATGTTGGGGGAGGGGCAATTATATTGCGTCATCATAGTATTTATTCAGCAGAAATTCATCAGTATTTTTTCTTGGTTTTGATCAACTATCTAAAATAATTACCTTGATAAAAAATAAGACACAAATAGCTCTTAAAACTACATAATTTATTTAGTAGTAAACACGCTTCGATCAACAATCCATCGAAACACGTAATTATAACACGATATCTTGCAAAAATACCCCGATTCAAAGAGTAAAATGCGCATAACTTTTCAACGGCTTCACCAACTTTCTTCAAAAACAGATAAGACACTCTCGATTAAAACAGCAAAAAAAAAAACCAAATCAAAAACGGTTCATCCGTTTAGGAGCTATGATGCCACAGACAGAAACACAAATATACAAAGACACAGATATACATGTGAAACTTTAACCCATTTTTAAACACCGAAGGTAAAAATAGGGGTGTTATAAGTTTGATCTGTCTGTGACAACATAGTTCCTAACCGGATGAACCGATTTTGATTTCGTTTTTTTTTTCTTTGATAGGTAAGTCACCTATCGAGAGTGTTCTTAGCTATGTTTGATGAAAATCGGTTCAGCCGTTATAAAGTTATGGTCGTTTTACTGTTTGAATCGGGGTATTTTCGCAAGATATCGTGTCATAATTTACGTGTTCAATAGATTTTTGATCGAAGCGTGTCTTCTACTAGATAAATTATGTGGCATGAAATAAAAATGTGGTGGGGTATTTTTATTTTTTTAAATGTTATTTGTTTCGTCGGAGGTTAAAAACTCCTGTCATAGCATTTGCTGAGGCCTGCATTTATTAAGGCTCAATCATCATCTTCCTGTCGTTGTCCCGTGTTACTTACGATCTTCACATAATACCATGCCTGTACTTTGCGAAGTGTTGGCTAGTAAGCACCCACAATTCGTCAGTTATGTTTAAGTTCCATGTAAAAGAGGCGGGTCTATTGTGGGGTCGGCGCAATAAAGGACAAAATAATCACAAAGATGACGGGTACCCGCCGACAGATTCTATTGTAATACAACTTTTGTCCAAAAATACCTTACCTAAATTCCATACATTTACAACTACATAAAAAGTCCATTACCTGAACGAAGAGCATCAAAGCGTTCTGCGAAACGTGACCGCTGTATCTGACTTTTTCTGTGTCTCCATATTGTATACTTATGTCATCTCTTTCGTTCTCAGGGAGAGGAGCGAGAAGAAAGCTCAGATGCTATTCAACCAGGAGGCGATCATCGAACAGAACAGACAGCAGCTCTATGAACAGCAGTTGAGGCAGGTCAGTGACAACATTGGGATAGGGTATGGTCGAGGTCGATGGCTGTGTAGCTCAAAATGAGTTTAGATTGGGCGGTACATTTTTAAGCTGTTATGGTGAATTACTAATGCCTCTTTTTTTTAATAATACTAGGCGACACAAATAATATTATTTTCACTGTTAAATTTTAACCTTTTGTTGAAAATCTAACAATAGTACGAGTCGAGTGTTGTAAATTCTTAGCTCGCTTTTTATTTACGTATCATAGTGAAAATATACACGTTTAGTGAAAATGGGCACTAGTCTTGATGTAAACAGATTTTCCGTTTGGTTACAAGATAATTTATGGCGTAAATGGAACTTTCTAAGAGTGTCCCCTTTTTGTAACTATACGTGTGAAAAAAATATCAGCTTTTTTACCCGACTGCCGAAGGAGGGTAATGTGTTTATCAGTCTATGTATGCATGTATATATGTTTGTACCTATGTGGCGTTCTAGAGACCAAAGGCGTAGGCCGATTTTGATGGTTATTACGTCAATTGATTCGTCTTAACCCTGCAAGTGTCACTGGCTTCATTAAAATTGGATTCGGATTTTGGGCGCCATATTGTGGGAGCCCAAATATTTTTTTCTTCCAAACCCGTCGTGTGGGGTATCAAGATAAATGGTTTTAAGAGGTGAATTCAAAAATATATAACACTTATATGTTTAAATGTACCTAATTCGAAAAAATAAATACACCAGATTATGGTCAGCCAGCCCGTGAATATATATCCTCCGACTGCACAGCATGATTTCTCCTTGTTTACGTCCTTTTAGTTCGCTTTTTAATATCGGGTTTTTTTGATTTTTTGATTGAACTTTTTTTTTGTCAAACTTAATAAATTTCGTGTAGCAAAACTGCCGAAGTATTCCATAACCATACACTATGAATTCAATAACGTAGATAATTGTAAAATAGTAATTAAAGCTTATTAACCGTGAATTAAACGCATGCATAACACGCCAGTTCTTGATAATGTCGTTGACTCGCCACTTCTTGCAAACTATTGACTCTGCATTTTTATAAAAAAAAGTAGTCATCAATTACATGAAACGTTTTTTCGTACAGATGAAGATGATACAAAACCAGCAGCAAGCAGGACCGGTGGACCAGATGACTACGGGGCTTCTGAACGGCGTCGGATCACAGCCCCTGGCAGGCGTACAGTGAGTTTATATTATGCATACTAAAGTCTCTGCCAGATAACAAAAAAAATAAGTCACTGATCCGACTTTTACCAAAAAGTATAATTACGTAACTGGAAAACATGTTTTTTTGTCTATGGAAATAATTTGATAATTTTGAATGAAAGGTATAGCCGTAGAACTATTTTCTCCGTTTAAATCATGTAAATCGGTCCACGCGTTGAATACCAAGTGAAAGAGTCAAGCACGCCACTTACCGCGATACGTTTGTTATGATCGTGTTAGCGACACTGCCTTTACATTTTTTCGTATCGTTTTGAAATATTGGAACACATTGGTAGACAGACGGTGGTGTGGAAGGTGTTAACGACTTTATTTTTTTTTGTTATCTGGCGGTAACTTTACCATTTTATACCTGGAGTTCCAGTATTTCCGTTGTATGTGCTTCTGACAGCCACCCACCAACTCTTCTAATGAAATACGAAAGCGAAATACTAAAAAGTATGGTCTTTCATTAAATTGTAAGAAGTTATTTCCAAGTATCTTGGGTTGGGATTGGGTAAATATTAGTTGTTATTTTTTTATCGGTGCTTAACACAGGAAAGTAAAATTGTGCTGGTTAGCCACTTCTCTACTAGCATCGTACAGAACTATCCTCATCTTTGTATCATCATTATCATCATCAGCCTTTTAATGTTCCCACTGCTGGGACACAGGCCTCCTCTATGAGAGAGGGAACTCATTTTGTATGTCGGAAATAAATTGTATTTGTTTGCTATCCTAGCTTCAAAAACTAGCCTAGTGTTGGGTAGATTCTAGTTAGATTGAAATGGAAATAAACTATAGAAACCTTATTCTGTGCGAGCAAAACCATAAAGCAAAAAGCATGCATGATCCTCATCTGGTCATCAAACACTCGTCTAATTTTTCTTCCCTCTCACAGACTCGACCCTCAATCGCAGCTTCTGCAATGCCAGCAACAGCTACTCCAACAGCAATTCCAGCAGCTCAACAACGAGGACGCCGCCATGAAGCTGCTGCAGCAGAACTTCATGCAGGCCAGGATCTCGCCCTCCATGGCCACCGACCAGCAGATCTTTCAGAACCAGGTGTTGCAACAACAGGTATGTACATGTTCTATACTAGACTCGACCCCCAATCGCAGCTCTTCCAATGCCACCTGTTCCACCAGCTGAATAACGAGGATTCTGTCATGAAGCTGCTACAGCAGAACTTCTTACAGACGAAGATTTCGCCCTCCATGGCCACTGACCAGCAGATGTTGCAGCAACAGGTATTGTGGAATGAGTGGTTTTTGAAAGAGAAAAAGTTATTTGGAATAGATTTGGAAATGCCAGACCAATCAAAAGAGCTAGGTGGAGCGACGAACTGGTCAAGGCTGCGGGCATCAGGTGGATGCGAGGCGCACCGGATCAGTGTGGTGACAATTAGGGAAGGCTTATGTTCAGCAGTGGACGTCTTTCAGCTGAAGTGATGATGATGTGATATTAAGTTTCTGCAAAAAACTCGGTCTAATGATCAGCTCAAATTGACGTTAAATTTTAAGCGACGAGACAACATTTTATGAATATTCAGGGATGTTATAGTGCTCCGTCATAACCGAAAATATCGGATAATAATCCAAATTCAAATTCTTTATTGCGAACTAAGTGTCCAGAATTTTGATGATGTTAACATAAAGTAGGTTCTTAGAACTTAGTTGCCTGTTAAGGCATTGCAATTTCAATGGTTTATACTCAATATTACAGAGTTACATATACAGTTTACATTAATGTATATTAATTATCATTATTCATATTTTATTTTATATAATACAATTCTTATTATACACATTATATTAAGTAGCACAATATTTTTCTTCAAGGAATTCTTTGCTTTACAGTGTAATATACCTTTTTAATCAGGAAGTCTTTTAGCTTCCTTTTAAAAATACAAATTGAATTTAGGTTCTTAATATCTATGTGTAACTTATTATATATTTTTATGCTCATACAAAAAATGCTATTGCTATACACTGTAGTGTGAGATGTTTCATTGCGTAATATATTTTTAAGTCTACTGCTTGTCAATGTGTCATAAGTACTGATGTATGATTCAACTAGAATTGCGGCCACATAGTTATAGAGCAGAAGGGTTAATATCTTGAGTTTTATGAAATGAGGTTTACATGAATCTGTTTGGTGTATCCCACATATTGATCTAATATACTTTTTTTGTGCCTTGAACGTAATTTCTTTATCAGTTGAATATCCCCAATATAGTACCCATAAGTTAGAGTGGACCCCACATAGAAATGATAGCATTAAGAGCGGACTCTAGTCGGTAATATAGTATGTAATATAGTATAGTAATATAGTCTATTGCCGTCGCGTCACCTCCAACCTCACCCCGTAAAGTGCGAAAGGGACAACTGCAGCTCAGGCTGATTTACCTACAAAACATTGACTAAATGACGTTTCGTATTCTGCTGTTTTCTTCATGAAAACTGGTCTGATCTAAAAAATTCTTATATCAAAATTTAGAGGAAAAGTATATCTATCCTCCTATCATTCCTTTTTTGTTAAAAACTTATAAATTTTGTCTGAAAGTCTTCTGAACATGGCGGTAAAAACGGGCATTTTTTTCGGATTTTTGGATTGTCATATTTCTTTTTGTGATTATGTTTTGGAAAAAAGGAAATGATAGGGGCACGTATTAATTAGACCCAGATTTTATGGGGAAAAGTCATTGCTCTAGAGGCATTATCCACGAAGAAAACAGCAGAATGTTTTTTCTATGGAGAAAGTTTCACTAGAGTCCCCTCTTAAGTAGTGTGGTTTGGTTAGATACTTTTTTAATAATCCGAATATATCCGATAATAATCCGAATATATCCTATAATAATCCGAAGTAATTCCATAATAAAGTACCGTCCATCTAATCATCAACGGTTTTTCTTCACTCTTAATTTCACACAGCTTTTGCATTTCTCTATGAATCCCAAAACCGAAAAAGTTACAATTAATATTATTAAATTGATAAGATTTTCCGAAACCTAGGTGAGATATAAATACTAAAGTTTTCTTACAAAACTTTTAATAAAAGCCATTTCCTATGCCCCCAACTTCGGAAACCTAGAAATTAATCCATATACACGAGAACAATTACCTTAATCTGTCATAATTTGTTCTCCAGGTAATGATGGAGCAGAATCTCATCAACCAGCAAATGCTGGAACAGTCAGTCCAAGGCCAGGTTTTAATGGAGCAACAGGTCCAACAGAATTTTCTAGAACAAGCTCCCTCACAAACTCAGCTACAACCAAATTTTCTCAACCAACAGTTAACAGCTGAAATCAATAACCAGAACCAAGTCTTACAACAGCAGATTATACAGCAACAACAGACTATTATAGCTCAACAAGCTGCAGCCATACAGCAGAAACAGTTTGAAGAACAATTCACCGCTCAAGAGAACATCATCACAGGGCCACAGAATCTCGTCTCAAATCAAATGCTAGACCCCTCTCTTCAAAACCTACAGAATATTCTAGCTCAAATCATACAAAGGCCTGATACTCTACAGTCAAGAAAGGAGTCGGAATCTGAAAATCAGCTACAGCCGCAACAGCAGCAACAGCAACAAATGACACAGCAACCGCAAGAGAACGTCGAAATGCAACAGAATCAGGAACAAGAGGCGTTGCAGCAACAGATGCAGAATTTGATAACAACTCAGATGCAGCAACAAAATGTGAATTATCACCAAAGCCAACAGTTCCAACAACCGACGTTGCAACAGCTAGGTGTTGATCCATCCTTCCTTGCCCAACAACAACAGGTGTCTCAGGCTCAACAACAGGTAGCCCAAGCGCAACAACAACTCGACATGCAGAAGCAAGTCTTAGCCCAACAACAGCTAGTTCTCCAACAACAGATCATAAGCCAACAACAATTACAAATGCCTGGTCAGACTCTCTCTCCACACCATTTCAGGCATTTCCAACAGCAACAACAGTATTTAGGTCAACAGGAATTACAAATACAAACCCAACAGAACATAATCACACAGAACTGGGCTATGTTACTTCAAAAACAACAGTTGATGGATCAACAGCAGCAAAAAGTAGAAGAAATACTTCGTTCGCAGCGTCCTATGTATCAGAGGCAAGGTTCGGAACAAAGTCAGATGAGTTCAGCTGACGCCCATGATCAGCAGCAAGTCATGATGCCTGATCAATACGGCCAGAAACCCCAGCTGCAGCAACAAATGTCGGTCGACCAGATGCATTATACTAAACAAAGATCTGATGACCATTATCATCAACTAACGACCATGCAAGGCCAGTCTTTGCCACACAATATGCAAATGCAGCAAAACTTCAGCGTGGTACAGCAAAACGAGCGGCAGATATCTAGTCATGAAGGCACACCAGTGCAGAATTACTCCGCCAATCCTTTGCAGATGTACCAGCAAGGGCAGAGTCAGCCAGTTCAGATGATGCAGAATGTATACCAGTCTAACCAGATGGAGCAGTCGATACCGTCGTCTGTGGCCGCGTCCATGCCCCAACAGATCGCACAATCAGTCCAGGACGCGATGCCACAGCAGATGACAGTTCCTCAGTCCATACCGCAGTCAATGACGTCAGTTCCTCAATCGATACCTCAGTCAGTCGTCCACTCAATGCCACAGCAACCGATTCATTCAGTTAACCAGACTGTTCAGTCTCTACCACAGCCTATACAGACTGTTCCTCAAGGATCTACGTTACCACATCCAATTCAGTCCATCCAGCAACCAGTGCAATCTCTTCAACAACCCCAGTTGCAGCCAATGCAACAGCAGATTCAAACTATGCCATCTTCCCAAGTCCAGATGACACAGCCGGTCCAAACCCTTCCTCAATCTCTACCCATGCAACAGCAGCTTCCTCAAGTCCAGCAACAGATACCTCTAACCCAGGAGATGGTACAACAGCCACATCAGTTAAGTTTACCTTCGGAACAGGTGGAGAATGGGTATCAGAGTACTGGAGCACAGAAGGAACAGTTCCATACGCCGTTGACGGAGTTTGCTAGTAATCATGCGGAGGCGATAAGGCCACCTGAGCTCAGTTCAGTTGAGGAGAAGCAGGCGGAGACCCAGCAACAAGAAGGTTAGTTTGCATTTAAAAAAATCCAGTTTAATTGAACCCAATGTTTGTTGTTCCCGTAAAGTTGCCATTGATTACAAGATTTATTTATATAGAAGACCACCATCATTATTTATCCACAGAAAAAAAATCGACTCTTGAAAGAAAATCTTAATCTTTTCCAATTTCCAGCGGGTACAGCAATATCTTCTCCGATAACAAGCGAAAAGAAGTCCCGGGGTTCTAAGAAGCGTTCCCGAGAGAAAGACAAACTTCCGAAGCTGACAGTGCTCGAGGTGAACGAAGCTGCCACCGTGGTGGAGTGCCAGCTGGAGTCCAAGTCCAAGACCGTCACCTTCAAGTTTGACGTGACCGACGTCAACCCCGAGGAGATCGCCAGTAACTTGGTGAGTAACAATCTGTATGTAAAGATTTTCAAAATTATTGTAGCACATATAATTTATTTATTCTGTTTGTTTCTAGGTGTCAAACAACCTGCTCCCGGAATGGCAGAGCGCCACGTTCATGGAGCTGATCAAGGACATCGTGAACCAGCTCATCAGCAACCCTGGCGTCACGCCCGTTCTCAACCCTGCACACCACTCGGCACTGAGGCTCAATATTGATAAGGTAACATATTTCTATAATATACTTATTTGGGATACGGTGGATGCGAGACGCACAAGACCCTTCTGTGTGGCGATTCTTGGGGGAGGCCTATGCTGTGGACATCTTTTTGCTGAAATGATAATGATGATAGTTGTAAAACATATATGTCCTGTAACACCACGTGTCTGAAGACTGATTTTTCAATGGCCAGAATGTTTATATCTGAGGAATAAAATATGGTGGTTTGACATGTTTCCCTTTGACCTATGAACTTGAAATTTGGTGATATTGTTTATTAATATATATAATGTAATCTAAACTTTAGACATGTGTAGATCTTTCATATTTTTTATCCTACTAAATAATAAAGGTAAATAGTTAATTCAAGTTTTAAAATCAAAAGCTTTCGAAAAGCAATGTATCATCTTTTTACCCAGTTCAAGACCTGTAGTTTTTAGAATGTTGTCTTATGGTAAACTTTATTAGCAGACTGACTACGACTCGGAAACGACGGAGCGCGAGGAGAACCTCACAGACTCGAACCAGGACAACTCCGAGTGTACCACCCCCACCGCCTCACACGACAACATCGCTGCTGACCTCGCCTACGACCTGCCGGAGACCAGCGAGCCTGTGCTGCCGGCTCCGGCGCCCCCCGTGCATGATGCTGTGGCCAAGGCGGCGCATGTGGATACTGTGGCCAGGAAGATCAGCACTGCTTCGTCTATAGGTGAGCATGAATAGTAAAATAACAGCCAAACACCACCTTGATTCATGCGAACATGGAGACTACCAAAGAATTTGAAAAAGTGGAAATTAATCTTAGGGATAACATATTTTAACATAATAATATGTGCAATCTTTGCATTATTATTGTAGACGAGATGCTTTAGTGAGAGCGAACATGCATGACAGTAGACAAAATGGGCAAAGGCAGACTAAGGACTAATAAAACTAGATTGTAGTTTACGTTTTATCTAGCACGCGGTAAATCTTTGTTTCGTAACTATACTTACCATTTCGGGTGATAATGGTATTAAAAACAACAGAAAACTTCTATAGTTATTCTTTGTAAGTTTTATCACTAAATTAACTTTATTCTTACAGGTTCCAATCAATCAGACGGCGGATCAATGGCGCCCGAACGCTCCGGCAGCACAGAATCACAGAACGGCGAGAAAAAACAATCGAAACCTACTCGAAAGATATCCCGTTTTCTAGTCAGCCCCGTAGTGGACCGCGGAGAGAATGTTCCCGAAGAAAAGCCCATCCCCGAACCTGCGGAAACCAAGGAACCCTCGAAAGAGGTCCAAGTGAATGGTCTACCAGAAAAGGAAGTCCCTCCTTTGCTCCCGCCACAGGAATATGTACCGCCTCAACAGTATTCAGTACCAACGCAGATTCCAGCCCCTGTAGAAATAAGACCCGAAATCCAGCCAGTCGAAAGACCACAGCCAGTAGAAGTACCTAAAGAAGTGCCGGTAACTGTTACTATGGTACCGGCCCCAGTACCAATAGTGTCGAATATCCAAACGGTACAGACCATGCCTCAAGTACCAGTTCAGACCCAAAATCAAATAATTCAGAATCCGATGATCAATACGTCTAATCTACAACCGAACTTGACTACACCCCTACAAATAGCTACGGATAACCATACTCCCTTACTAGGGTTGAGTCAAGTAGGGACTCCTATGGGGGTTGGTGGGGAGTTGGGGCTGAATATGGGGCTGCAGGGGGTCGGGCTGGGTATGACGACGCAGCAGAATTTGACCCCTACGCCAGGGGTCAATGATACGATGCCTAATGCTGAGAATATACAGAGGATGCTGTTGAAGCAGAACATTATGAAGTAAGTGTATTGTTTATAGCTTTTATGATGATAAATAGTATAGTTTGCATTTTACGAGATTTTTGCCTATTTGCGGACTCAAAAGAGCTCTTAATCGTTGTGCCTATCGTGATGTTAGGTAGGTTATGGATTTTGTTTGGAATAGTTCTTTAAAACTATTCCTTGATTGAACTATGGAAGACTGGTACAGATTGTAAATGAAAGCTCTTAGCAAGGTTAAAATTCTAATTTACATTCCTAAAGTAATTAATTATCTTTTTCGCATTTGAATGAATAAAGGAAGTAATAGGTAATCCCTTTAACTACTCGACTTTTCCATAAATCTCTAAAAATCGCCCCTGCGCGGGGACCCAGGGTCGCCACCCGCCCTCGAAGCGACGTGCTCCAATAGTCCCTGTTTCCTTTATCTTTTTTCCTATTGGCAAACGAAATGTCCGTATAAGTCAAGTCAAATACAAAATGTCATAGCATTTATCTTTTTGTCTCTACAGCCAGCAACAAAATCTATCTGGGCCGAACCTCCTAGGGTTGCTCAACCAGCAATCGTACCCACAACCAGACCTCGGTCTGCACAATACCATACTCAATAACGCTCAGCCTGGTGAGTTTATATTTATTATTTGTATTTAGAATGATTTCTTTTTGTATTAATTGTTTTTAATTTTTTTCTATAATTTAGAGAGATTATGTGGTGCTTGTATAAAGAGGCTGCAAATTATCCTAAAGCTCGATTGTTCATATTTATACCCGAGCACTGTGGCCTTGGTTTTTGAGCAATCTGCGCGGATCAGAGAGGGATGTATTCATGCATTCACTATTTGAACAGACTATGAGAGTGAGGAAACAGAGAGGGCACCTGTGTTTGTTCCACCCTGTTGAATAAAATAATAATTTTTGTTTCTCCTCTGAGATTGGCCGCCGTAACCTAAATTTGGTTTGGAAAATATTTAACAACAAGAAGATTTGTGCAACAACATGTTTTGCACTACTCATACTCGGAAAGTAGGTCTGAAGTTGCCTGAGGTTGAAAGTAATACTTTTCAGCCCTAGGGCGAATCGTTTTCAACTGACAGCTGTCAAGTTATAAAAAAAAACTAGTTCTATTTTCACATTTCTGTTGAACCAGGTACCAACTTTCTATACAGCCACTCAATTACAGCGCGTTGTATAATTAAATTAACATAAATTTAAGTATTAATTAAAAAAATTTTTTTTAAATGACTTTATTATAATTAACTTACAACAATATTTTTTTTAAAACATAGATTTGGGCAAAATATTTACCTTTTTGCAATAGTGAAAATGCAAAATAATGGCTGAATAGCTGGCCAGCCACAAATAAAAAAAACTAAATAGGCGGGCAGTCAAAGACATATTTTTCTTTTGCTTATTCTGGTTTTTATTTTTTTCTTTCCTTGTATTCGTAATGAAAAGCACAGTGTTTACCCCGGGTTTGACTTATTAGACCCTTGAACTATTGGCGCCCGTCTCGGGACTAAATAAGTTACTTTCACCCCTAGGGTAACAATGTACTATAACGACTTTATGCCATGTGCTGTGTGCATTATCAGTCATATTGCCTTGCCCTGCATATCCAACCAATGATGTGATGATATATATGATGTACGGGCCTGGGTGAAACTCGGCGGACAAACAAACCAGCTCTTTATGCAAGCACCCTTTAGTATTAATATGTGTTACACTCTGTGTTTCTAGTACACTCTCTGTGTTGTTTCATAAAAACAAAATATAAAATAGGTAACACTCTGTTTCTTCTTGTATGATCTGTTTTTCTTAATTATTCGATTTCAATATCAACCACATAAAGTAGAAGCAAGTTTTTTTTCTAAATATTTAATGCACGTTCTATCAATTTCTGTCTCTACATAGTAAGTCAACGCAAAGGTTTTGGTAGACAGACCAGTAATAACTTCTCTCTTGGGAAACATAAATTTTAGGATGACTCAAACATTACAAGTTCTGCAGCCTACCAGTTACTTCCCTTGGGAAAAATAAACTTGGTGGTGACTCAAATTTAAACATTACAAACGAAAGCGATGACCTATTGTGTAGAATAGTGTCTGTGTGATATGCGTACGGTTGGTTACATAAGTCGCTTACACCTTTTATTGTTTTCAAAATACCTTAACAGACAATTTACGAAGACAGAAGTGGGTGCTGTTGGTTTACTGAAGCTCTTTCCACGCAGTTCCTTATTAACTTCAAACTGCCCGAGATCCGCAGGCCATAAGAGCAAGATTCACATATTGCATTGTTCTAAGTCTCTTGGCGCCTTCGCGGGTCGCCTAGCTTGTATTAGTGCGGTCGGTTACGAACTTTTTAGAACGTTCGTTTCACATCGCTTCCCGCCAGGTAGCTGGGCTCTAGGCACTAAGAAAGCAGTCTGTCAGTGCGTTTTCGGCTCTAGCCCTGACTTCAATGTGTGTGAAGAAATATTTAATATCTTCAGCAATTTACGCGACACAAGTGACTTACGTACCCCCCCGTGCATAACCTTACCCGCACCCGTGTGACTAACCCGTGTTGTGACGTCAGCGCCCATGATGGCCGCGCGCCTGCCGCAGCAGTACCAGCCGCAGAAGTACTACCAGCCGATGCTCACCAACGAATTTATTGGTAACTGTCGTCCTTTTTATACTTCTTTAGTTTGTTGTGTGTGTTGCGTAGTGTGTGCGTTTGTGTATTGAGTTGAGATAGAAAAGCGATACCTACTGTTGTAAGTTTTTTAGGTGTTTAAGCAAAGGATTTATTTCTGCGTGTTTATGTAATGGGGGCGGCCTTTGCCTAGTTGTAGGACAATTTAGAAAAAAATATTGTTTCAAGACCCAAGAATCTTCGAAGTAGCTCAAAACTGTGCAGAAGGCAGAACAAGGAGAGGCTTATACACAGGAGTGGTTTATACCGAGCTGAAATGTTCATGATGATGTAAACACGGCGTCGTGGCGTTGTTGGGAGCAATGGTGGCCCAGTGGTAACGGCCCCGACTTACGTGTCGTAGGTTCAAACCCAGGCAAGCGAAAATGTGTAAATGATTTCATCGGCACTACTCTAAAAACGGTGAAGGAAAACATCGTGAGGAAACTGGCATATACTAGAACCAAAAATTCTAAGACTTGTGACATCCACCAACACGCACGGAGCCCGCGTGGTGGATTATAACCAATTCCCTCTCTCACAGAGACGAGATTTGTATCCCTGCAGTAGGAACGTTAATCCGATGATAAAACGCGGCGTTGGAACGTCAAAGGGGTTGGGCAAAAATAAACTATTGCTTATAGGTTAGCATAAGCATTGAAAGGGCTATGATTAGCAGTGGGTTAAGACGCTATCCTATGGATAATCTTAATGATAATTTTATCCGCGAAAATCTAGACTTTAAAAAGATAACAAAAATAGCAAAATCTTTAAAATTAATCTACGGGAAAAGCCGCCTCTTATATAAAAAACAAGCTATTCTTATTTCTAGGTCTATCAGCGAGTGTTCCATCATAAAATACATTCCTATCTTACTCTTACAGATGGTATCGCCTTCTTTCTCTCACCTTATGTGAATTATATTCTAGTTATAAATGTTTAATGGACTGCACTACTCTTTATGTTGGCTTCATTATTTTATCTGTTTCACGGCACTTAGTATTTAGTTATTTTTGTAGGCTTTTGTTTATTATACTTAGAAGTATAAGGCAATAGAATTTTTACTAGATTTCGATGTAATTTTTTATTATTATTTGGCTTGAATGATTTTATTATACCCTGAAAGCTTTAGTTGTTGTTTTAGTTAATGTTATTTAGACAGTTAATAATGGTTTTCAATTTCAGGCTAAATAAATCTAGCTGTCATTGACTCATCGGTGAATCTAATGATCTTTAAAAAAATATAGTCTAGTAATATTCTCCAAGTATTGATTTATTGAACACATTTGATAGTATGAAATCTATCAAATTCGTTTTGAAATCAGTGTTTGGGTATCGCTCTAAAATACAGGTCTAAGTTTTATTTATTTATTATATGCTCGCGCTTGACCACTATCTCACCTGATGGTAAGCGGTGATGCGAAGTGTGTAGAAGTAACCTATTCACTCTTGACTTGAAGACCCCTAGATTGTAGCTATAGGGAAACACGAACTCAGGCAGGGAATTCAAACTTCACAAATACAGTTCTTTAGCTCGCAAACTTTAGTATCCAAAACCGTTTGGTTCGAGTCCAGATACTCCAGAAGACTTGTACAAAAGAAAAGGTAGGTACCTCATCAAAAGTGCTGAAACAGATACAAAAAGGGCCAACATAACCGCTCAACACAAATAATAACACTGTTTTCTCGCCAACACAGGATTCAATCCCCTCTTTCCATCATCAGCTCAGCAGCAGGCTCTGCAGTCTTCAGTCAACCAGCTCGCAAGCCAGCAGATGAGTCAGCTCGGCATGATGGGGTTGGCAGCACCCCTGCCTCCCCAAGCACTGGCCTTCCAGCACCAGAATATAGCGCAGATGGGCCTCAACCAGAATCTTATGGGACAGAATCTTGGACAGAACTTGGGTAACTATACAGGTACTAGCTTTGCTTGATTTACTTGAGATTAGTTGATGAAACATTACAAGTATTCAGTTATGATTAAGGTTACACTAGTCGATCATTCTTCCATACAAACGTAGTCTGGGCGATTACTCCACTGTTTGACGATGTACATTCAAAATAAAATATGATATCAATTTGTCTCATCATTATCCAAGCCCTGTATGGAAATAAAAACAATAAAAAACAAAAATTTGAAATTTATGAGCGTAGAAAGTAATTATTATTCGTAATTCCATATTTCAACACTAATTTTAACGCATCTTTGGGCGCAAATAAATAGAATAAGAAGAAAATTGCAAAAGGCCTCCATACAGGGATAGATTAGTAATTCAACAATGCAAATAATTTTATTTTGAAAATATACATTTTGTAGTTATTTCATGATATCTAGACACCCAAAGTACCTGAGTGTACTAAAGAATATGTATTTAAATGTAAGTGACTTGAATGAAACTATACGTAATATTTGCAATGAACACAAAAATTCTAACTTTATTGACTCTAATCATAAATTAAATTATTATACATGTAAATTAATTAATTATATTATTGACTATAATGATTATGAAAAAAAATACTTGAATATCAAAGAACTAAAGAAATTAATACTGCGTAGTCAACCAAATGCTACGAAGACTGTTATCAAATATAAAAATGATCCTAAGGGAACAATCCCATATTACTTTGGACGTAAACAGCCAGAATGCGATGCTATAAATAAACCCGATATAAAAAAAACAACTTCTACACAAATAGGTACTATACCACACTATTTTAAGGTTGTAGACAAGAAACAGCTTTTTCGTGAGAACTGTTAGTAAATCCAAGACTTTTAAAATATTACACCAAAATATCGCTAGTATTTTATCAAAACAAGAAATACTAGAACTAACAATATTAGAATTACGAGACGTAAATAAAGAACCTGACATTTTATGTTTTTCTGAAACCTTTATGCGTGCCGGTAATGAAAAATATTTAAAATTACATAACTATATTTTAGCAACTGCGTTTAGTAGAGACAAACAGAGAGGGGGAACCTGTATTCTCGCAAAACAGGGTATTATATACAATGAGCTTACTTACATAAAAAAATATTCAACTCAAAAATCATTTGAAGCCTGTGGCGTTGAAATCCCATTGCACAATTTATTAATAGTGTGTCTTTACAGAACGCCAAACTCTGACCCTAATGTATTTTTGAATAAGCTCGACCGACTTATGTGTGAAACACACAAAAAATATGGGCCAAGAACAAAAATTGTTATTGCTGGTGATTTTAATATAAATACCCTAAAACCAGGAAAAGTGGCCACCTATTTAAAAGATTTATGTAATACCTACAATCTGCAAATGCACATTAATATTCCCACTCGTAAAGACGCTTGTATAGACCACATAGTAAGTAACATAAAGACAACATCAACAGATGTTTTGCCTCTTTATTTATCTGACCACGACACTGCCCAATTATTAGAGTTTCCAGTAAAAGAGCGTAACTCGAAGTCCAAATCATACTACATTTATAAGAAAGACTACTGTAACGAAAATATTAAAAAATTCAAAGAATGTCTCACAAGTTTATCGTGGTCAGAAGTACACCTAGAAACTGACCCAAATAAGGCTTTTAATAAATTTCATGACTTACTATCTCTGTTATACAACCTATGCTTCCCAGTAATAAAAATTAAGATTAATAACTCTAACATATACAAACAAAAATGGATAAGTAAGGGTCTAAGAAATAGCTGCAAAACTAAACGATCTTTACGATATCTTTACTACAAAAATAAAACTTTATTGTACAAAACAAAATATAAAAAGTATTCAAATATACTGGACAAGTGCATTATTAAATCAAAAATGAATTCTAATATTAACTTCATTAAAAAAAGTCAAAACAAATGTAGAGCAACGTGGTCAGTCATTAATCACGAAATTGGGAATACAAAACATGACAATAATATTTCTGAATTACAATTAGATAAGAAAATACTGACGAATCCGACTGACATAGCGAACGCTTTTAATAATTATTTTATTGACTCGACAAACACCACATCTAATAATTTACATCATAACTCTAATAAGGTGTCAATTCCTAATTCTATGTTTCTTAGTCCTATGACAGAAAATGAAGTTAAAAAGGAGATAATGGCTTTAAATAATACAAACTCCGAAGGATATGATGGAATTAGCACAAAAATAATTAAAGCGTGCAATACTGAATTAATTTCTATTTTGACATATTTAATTAATCTTTCATTTTCATCAGGTACTTTTCCTGATGCCTTAAAATTATCAGTCGTGAAACCACTTTACAAAAAAAACAATAAAAATGACGTGAGAAACTATCGTCCGATTACTCTTATTCCTATTTTGTCAAAAGTATTCGAAAAATGTATGCTCAATAGACTTGTCGATTTTTGTAGCAAATATAACATTATAGCTAATGAACAGTTTGGATTTCAAAAGCACAAGTCGACAACACAGGCAATATATTCCCTTTTGAGCAATATCCTAAGTAATCTAAATAATAATCACATTACAACAGGACTGTTTTTCGACCTGTCGCAAGCTTTCGACTTTGTAGCACATGACGTTTTATTAAAAAAGCTAGAAACCATTGGAATAAGAGGACTAGCACTGCAGTGGATTGCGTCTTATTTAAGTGTTAGGAAACAATACGTTGTCATAGATAAAGTACACGATAACTTACTTTCTTCTTATTCTTCTGACTCCAGGGAAAATAAATGCGGCGTACCTCAAGGGAGTGTCTTAGGACCCATTTTATTTATATTATATATAAATGACATACTACTAGTGACTAATTATAAATGTATATTATTTGCAGATGACATTTCAATTATCGTGACGTCTGATAAGAAAAATAAATCAATATCTGACCATGAAATGGACATTAATAATACTATTGACAATATTTTAGAATGGTTACAAATAAATAAATTAAGAATCAACTTAGACAAATCCAAATTTATACAATTTAATAAATCTAAACATGCTAAATACAATTTTAAACTTAATATTGATAGACTGAAAGAAGTTACACAAACCAAATTCTTGGGTGTACTCATAGACCAAGACTTAAATTGGAAATTACATGTAGATAATTTGTGCAATAGGATTAACAAATTTGCTTATGCTCTCAGGCAAGTTAAGAACGTGACCAATAGGAAAACGGCAATAACTACATATCACGCATATATAGAATCTATTTTACGTTACGGGCTTATTTTATGGGGAAACAGTACGGATAAGGACAGAGCATTTATTGCACAAAAAAAATGCGTCAGAGCCATTTGTGGACTCAATCCTGATGAATCCTGCGAACCGTTTTTTAAAAAGCTAGGTTTATTACCACTTCCCTCAATATACATATACGAAATCTGTAAATTTGTGTACAGTAATAAGGGATTGTTCAACAGTGCGTATGAAGTAATCTCTCGACCATCAAGGGATCCCCACAGACTTATTTTGAAGGAAACTCCTAAGTCAGCCAAGTATGCTAAAAGCTGCCTTGTGATGTGTGTACGTATATACAACAAAATACCAAAAGAACTAAAATTATTAAATAATACTAACTCATTTAAAAACAAACTATATAAGTGGCTGAATGGACATAATTTTTATGACATTAAAGATTTCTTTAACTTGAAAATATAAAATATGTATCTACAGGAATTAATGAAAATGTATTAGTGATGTATGATCTGAATGACTATTATTGTATTACCAATTAGTAATCTGTGACATTGTGTAGTTCACCTTTAACTTGTGTATTAATTATTTTGCATGCAATTGATACATATTCTGTATAGCTAAACATGTGGACATTATATCAAAACCCGACTGTAACAACTTTATACCATGTTTAAGGCAAATAAAGACTTATCTTATCTTATCTTAAAGGTCTGCTTATAAAATTTCGCGCGCTCGTTATCGTCCTAAATCATCATCCATTTCGCTACAAACTTGCAAAAGTGCTAACTCGTACGCGAACTAGCTTCTTACTGCTCATCAAAGCATCTATCTCTTTCGCACGTGTTGTCGGGTGAGATAGCATGCATTTTAACCCTGCGTTCAAAATAGTTCGTGCCGTCGACTAGGGCAACCTTAACTAGTCATCATCAACTTGTAGCACTGCTGCACACAAGCCAATTTTTAGCGTGATCTTCGGCCACTCTCATCTAACTGCTATCAGCCACTTTGAGAACATTATCACTTCACTAAGCTTGAGCGTGCGCGGAAGCTATCCGATTTGCAATCCACTATTTAAAGATTAAAATTAAGTAGTGCAATTTATATGCTTGAAATGGATTGTGATAATCTCTGGCTATAATATCCTGTGATTTTCAGATTTGTAAGCAGTCTTGAGAACTAAGTCTACTGTTCAAAGACATCGCTAAGCCAAGCTTTACTTTTTACTTGACAAAAGAGCCTATAATTGGTTCCGCTTTAAGTTCGAAAACTTTAAGACTGGAACTGCATTTTGATATGACGAATAAATAAATAAATTATTTGTTCCAGGTTTAGCAAGTCAGAACTTAGGATTAGGCGGTCAGAATCTCATAGGCGGGCAGAACCTGGCTCTAGGCGGTCAGAACTTGGCTCTCGGAGGGCAGAATCTAGGATTAATTAACCAGAACCTGGGACAGCTGGTGGCACATCGAGCGGTGCATCACGCGTTAGCCAGGAGGGCTGTGGATATGGATATGGCAGGTAAATTTTGAGTGATATTTTTATTACTACAAAGAATGAGCATCTTCTGGTTGTCTTCTTTTGGTGGTTACCCTTCATCAGACGCAGGCAATGTCATAAAGCAGATTATGAGATTCTCGGCATGTACTCAAAAGAGCAGTTACGCACTGCATCCGATCCGAATCCGAGAAATTTCGGTGCGAAGTACTCGTCGTAGTACTTCTTGTCCCCTACAAGACGCACGAACTCCGTCCATCTGAAATCAGAACATTTCCAATTCGGATTTGGATCCGAGTTCTGCACATCGGACACTGCATCACTTTATCGAATCCGAGGATTCGGATAAAGATCAGATGCTGTGCGTAAACACCTTGAGAGGATGTAGGCTCAGTTATTTCTACTAAGACACCGTATGTAGGGAAGATGGCCAGAACAAATATTTTTACTGGCTAACTAAATTCATTCTCAACCTCAGAAATTCATTAGGTGTATTCATCACAGTGGAAAAAGGGGAGTGTTGGCATATATTGTATGGGTTCTATAGTACAATATTTATATTATTTATTGATTTATTAGTATATATAGGAGCTTGTGGCTAAATAATAACAGCCGCACGGGTCGATCTTTAAGGTTAAGCAACGCTTGACGATGTCGGTCCGTGGATGGGTGACCATTTCAACATACCGAGTTTCCTCCGTGCCTCGGAAAGCACGTTAAGCCGTTGGTCCCGGCTGTCATTTGAAGATCTTTGACAGTCGTTACAGGTAGTCAATAGTCAGACGCTTGAGATCTGACACCAGTCTAGCCAAGGGGTACCGTGTTACCCAGTAACTGGGTTGTGGAGGTCAGATAGGCAGTCGCTCCATGTAAAACACTGGTACTCAGCTAAATCCGGTTAGACTGGAAGCCGACCCCAACATAGTTAGGAAAAGGCTAGGCAGATGATGATTGATTTGTAATTATATATTGTGTAAGTAAGTGAATTTAAACTTTTGTAAACTCACCCACAATACAGGAAGAAAGTCCTAGTGTGCGCTAACGTTCTTTTTTTAAAACTATAGTAATAAATGTAAATCCTGATTAGAGTTTATACAACACATTCTCTCCTGCTCTGCTCTAGATAAATTTTCTGGGTGTCGGCGCAATAGTCATTCCTCTCCCAAGCTCTTCTGTAGAAGATACAAACAAAAAAATGCATACGTAAGAAATGGTTTCTTAAATCATCATATTTTCGTTCCAGGCATGACGAACGTGAACTCGACGGGCTCGTCCCAGCCGAGCACGCCCAACAAGGCGCACTCCTACAACGAGTACATGCTCACGCTGCAACACAAGCTGGCCTCCATATCTAATAGCGTGAGTATTCTTTAAATAACAAGTAACATTTGAAATTTAAAAAACCCCGACACAAATCGCTCTTTAAACTACATAATTTATATATACTACTATATCGATTATGTGTTTCGATCGACAATCGATCGAAACACATAATTATAACACGATATCTTGTGAAAACACCCCGAATCAAACAGTAAAACGACCATAACTTTTGAACGGCTGATCCGATTTTCATCAAACAAGAACACTCTCGATAAAGTCACCTTTCAAACAATATAAACAAAATCAAAATCGATTCATCCGTTAAGGAGCCATGATGTCACAGACAGATACACAAATACACAGGTCAAACTTATAACACCCCTCTTTTTCCGTCGGGGGTTAAAAAGCAAATAGCATTTTTCCGTCGCCGCCGGTTTTGATGCGTAGGTACACGGTACACGACGAAAATTATCCTAAGTATTTTGTTCCTCCCCTGGTCCATTATCGGCAGCCTTATTGGGTAAGTGAATACGGCAACGCAAAGGGTTTGACCGCTACCAATCGACCAATCACACAGACGGAAGTCCACATCGCGTTATTCATTCCGCATGTGATTGGTCGATTGATAGCGGTCAAACACTTCGCCTTGCCGAATTCACTTGCGCAATTCGACTGGTCTCCTCACTTTTCTGTGCCAAGTTATTCTGTCTTGGGTTGTGTGTTACGAAAATTGTTCTGGGTACTATCGGAATAATAAGTATCCTACATCCTAATCCACACCATAGAGCAGGATCACGGGTAGATGCTCGTGTTCCAAATGTCGTCAAATTACATTCAATCGTATCTTTACAGTCTAGGCTCGCGCTTGACCATGCGAGGATGTGGCCGATGGTGAAGCACGCTTGCTTAGAAAAAACCTATTCTCTCTATTGTAGCTATCGGGAAATACAGACTCCAGCAGGGAATTCCACTCCTTAGCTGTATGCATAATAAAACTGTCCCCAAAAAGTTTCGTGCGTATGGGTGGGATATCCATCATATACCTTACTAATTAATTAAATTACGAATAAATAATTTATATACATATTGTGACCAGCCTGGAAGGAACCCTGACACCTGAGATACAGGACTTGTCCTAGTTTGGGTGTCATCAGTTTCTAGCTTTTAGCATGCACTTATGTAGCCTCATCTTTGTATTTCTTCTTGTCAATTCTCTCAATGTGTATTAGGCTTTGAATGAATAAATTATTATTATTATTATCTCCTTTATTCATATTCATTCTTATTATTTACATTTTTAAATATTTTAAAAAAACTCATACAAAAACGAAAAACATTTAAAAATATTAAAAATAGAGGCCCACCGGTATCGGGAACAGGGTCCAAGCTACCGGCGGTCAGGGCTCCAGAGAGAGGAACCTCCTAACAATACGAGCCGTGTCCAGCAATACTGCTTTCTGGATCAGGCCCTTGACCCAGCCGCCTAACGAGAGCCTCCTAAGATGTTGGTCGAGGCTATTAAGCCATTGGCCGACACGACAATCGGTACAATGATCGCTGTGTCCACATCCCACATGTCGACAACCTCGCGAGCCAAGTCAAGATACTTTATTATTATTATTATTACCTTTCTTTTTGGTTTAAACCCACGCGTAAACAGTGTTACTAAACAAGTCTTCTTTGTTTCCAGGGTCCTGTCTCACCGCAGTCTCCGCTGGAGTACAGTCCCGCGTTGTCACCGACGCACCGACCGCCCCTGCATAACATGCCCAAGGTTCGTTCTATTTTATTATTAATCATTGTCAAAATACTTTCTAATCCTTTGCAAGGAATATTATATCTGTGACTGTTAATAAATTGCAAGTTCTTGCAATTAAAAAACCGGCCAAGTGCGAGTCGGACTCGCGCACGAAGGTTTCCGTAACATTGTCGCAAAATACGGCAAAAAAATCCCGTTTGTTGTATGGGAGCCTCACTAAAAATATATATTTTATTCTGTTTTTAGTATTTGTTGTTATAGCGGCAACAGAAATACATCAATTGTGAAAATTTCAACTGTCTAGCTATCACGGTTCATGAGATACAGCCTGGTGACAGACAAACACACAGACAGACGGAGAGTGGAGTCTTAGTAATAGGGTCCCATTTTTACGCTTTGGGTACGGGACCCTAAAAAGTGTTAATTGCAATGTTACGCCGTAGGATACCTTAGACCAATATTTAGGTGATTTCTGCGCGTCTATCAAAGCAGAGAGTGAGGTTGTTGTGTTAAGTTCTCTTCATTCGGTTGAAAGTTCATGTGGATGACGGGTCTACGGAAGTGGTTGGCACAAACCCTGTGGCAGAAATATCAAACGTCTGGCTGTAAATGTCGACACAGTTAAAGACCCACCAAGATGGATCGGTCCTAATATTTTGCAGTCCCATAATAAAGTGTTTTGTTGGTAATTTCCAGACGGAGGGCACGGAGGGTACGGAGGTATCAGAGGGCGGACCAGCCGTACAGCACAAGACGCGGCACGCGGCGCAGCTGGCCGAGCTGGACCACGAGCTCAGCAAGATCAGCCTGCACTACAAGCATCCGCCGCCCAAGGTAGGGAGCAGCACCAGGGAAGATCGACATTCTTGTGGATTTGGAGACTTTTTGCTGGATCGTGCCGCTGACATGACTGATATAGTACGCGAATTCTTGCATGGCCATGGAGACCGCAAATTGATAAACGTAGGTGACGCACGGTGACGCACTAATACTAATCTCCATCCAGCCTGTGGATTAGCGAAGTTATTAGAAGTCAATACTAATAAATACAAAGCTGCCGGAGGAAAGATGCCAATCAAGTGACTGGCCCTGGAGTGCATCCAGCACAGGATTTTCACTCACATGCGTTACGATCTGGGAATTATTGAGCTATGGCGCACACCCTTACGAATCTATCTCTGCTCGAAACGTCCCGTTCCCAGCCTGTTATTTTACATTTGGCAGATGCACGCTTAAGGAATTTTCATAATTATTAACAGGCAACCGTAGACAATAAAATGCAATACTTAATGGACGCTTACAGTAGTGAAGCGACGTCCTTATTCGCTCCGTTATGCCTATAAATTAAAATTCACAGTTAAATCATATTCACGTAGCAGTAAATATCGCAGTGTAAAGTAATATTGGATTGGATACGATATATATATATATATAGAAAATAAAAGTATTTACGATTTTATTATCATGAATCATTGAATTCTTCTCCATATAAACTGGAATCATAACTTGAATCCTCAATAACATTAATTATTAATTATTCTCGTGTGCACAAATTGTGCATAACAATGTGTTAAATCGATTTAAATTTCTTCATTGATTAAGTCGATTGTTGTAAGCGATCGAATCGGTATCGCATTAGTTCATCACCAAATGATTAGTTTTGAGCTGTCAATTTTACGTGATCGGTCAATAATTTATTCTACCGTCCATTAGGAAAAGTAGCTTGTTATGGAGAAGAACGGACAAGAAACTCCATATATACTCTTTCTCTTTTTTTAAAATAAGTGTTTTACAATATATACATAAGTACATACATTAATAGATTCATATATGTGAGGACGATGCACCCAGAATAGCACTACATGCGGGTGCATAAAGACTAAACGGTGACTCTCACTACGTATAGGCATAAAGTATTAAAAGCATTGACAGGTAAATTCATTAATTTGATAAATAGGAACATGGTACTCACATACTTACAAATATTGCGAACATAGGTAAAATACTTAATTCAACAACATTAATATCAATCATCATTGGTATAGGCTGCTAGGATTTTAGATGAAGCAGTTCATATTCGTATGACGATCGACAGCTTCGGCGTCAACGCAGACGTAGCTAGCCTCTGATACTCTAGCTTAAAAATAATCCTTAACTTAGTCAACTGGATTCGCACTATTTGCGCCCAGATGACTTTTAATTTATAGTAGGTTCTAAAAGACTTAAAATCATTTGTATTATTGCAGGATGTGTTCATAGAACACAACACGGAAGAGCATGAAATGCTCGCGGCCACCATCAATGACAGTGCTGGTAATAACTATGAAGGTCAGTCATATTTTACTTCAGATAATATTAAGCTTTGCTTATGGATCTGCTTCCAAATCACAACCAGAAAATACATTATTCATAAAATATATGATCAGGTTTCTTAAAAAAAATTAACAATTTCAAATATCATCTATATTGTGATTTTTAATTTCGTAGGCTAAACTGACAGCTGCCTTATTTTTTTTTATTTTTTTATTTATTTACACTTTATTGTACACCAAGAGAAAAAAATATTCAAAAAGACATCTTATATCTAAAACCAACATACAACAGGCGGCCTTATCGCGATTCGCGATCTCTTCCAGGCAACCAAGAATGGAAAGTGACAGCCTGGACTTGCACTTGCACTTGGTGCAAAATTAAAATAAAAAGATATTTTAAGATATTTTAATGTTGCAAGCGCAGAGCATAGCGTTGTAGATAAGGCTCAATCATGAGTAATTCATTGAATCAATGTGGCATGACTCCTCAATTTAATTTTAATAATTGGTTTAAATAAATGTTTTATATATATATATAAACGTCATAGACATAGTTCATCAACTTTTATTTTGATAAATAAGAAATCAACAAAAAAAAAATGGGATCGATAATCGAAGTCTGCCATAAATGAGTAGAAATAAGGTTTGCTGGTTTTTTCAATTTTTTTTCCGTAAATTGGTTCTATTTTTGATCTACTTCGATTTTCGATCACTCGGGATACGACACAATTTTTTGTAACGATAAGTGGCAACCCCCTCAATGTCAGTTTAGTCTACGAAATGAAATATCAGAGTTTAGGAATTAAATCTTGAATCACATACTTCAGATAACTGGTTCTCATTCTCATTAAAATAGATTATATTTCTGAGTGACTGTATTGTAAGTCAATAAACATCAGGTGTTACATAAAGGATGAAGATATTGTCTAAAAAAAATGTTGCCAGCACCTGGTATATCACATAAAATTTTCTAAAAGTATGCTTACAAAAGCAACTGAAAGTTGGTAATTATTGGCGATGTCTATACGATCTTTGTATTGCCATACTTGGTAGGTGTTGCAGGTACATCGTATTTAACCTTAATTGCCAATAATTGTCTCTATATATCATGCCTTCCAGTATCATCATCCTATTTTTATAAGGACGGTATTGTTTAACGTCATCTGTATCATTCATAACAGTGCGGGATTCTTTAAACCATAAAGCTTGGGTGTCACATTAACGGTACCATAAATGGTTCTCATCTCATCAAACATCTTTCAAAGCAACAAATTAACGTCATGTTCTATTTAAGCCAAATTATCCTAACAAATTAACCAAAATAATCGCCATAATGACGAGTGCCGTGAACAAAAACGGTCTAGTCATCGCGAACATCGTTCTCTAGCAATAACTAAATTACAGATCAACCAAGAGTTACAACAACAAAGAAGCCTAAACTATCTGATACCATAGTGGTGCAGGAACTCCTCGCTTATCTTCAGAACAAGATAGGACTGATGGATGAACTCCCTCTTGAGCAAATATGTACATCTACCTACACTGAAGAAGAAATACTAGAAGCTAAGAAGATTCTTACCGAAACTGTCAAAACCAACATACAGATGGACGACAAAACGCAAGATGGACGAAGCAAGAATCACCTACAAGATATAATCCAAGTATTCAAGAAAACAAATCCAGATGATATAGCAACATATGTAGCACGGAACTTAAACAAATTGCCATCAGGAATGTTTGATCATGTTGAAGTAACAAGACTGTTAAAGGAAATAATGTCATTAAAATCTGAAGTTGAATTGGTGAATAAGAAGCTTGAAACTTCAGAACAGATCGGTGCAGAGTTGAGTACAGAGATTTCGATGATACGCAGTGAAATATTGTCATCTTTGAAGGATGCAAAGGTAGATCTAGGTGACAAGACTGTCAATGAAAATGCGAATAACACCGAACGGAGATTTCAGGTCGACACTGCCGACGGGAGAGTAAGTGATGGTATGATATTACAGCCTAAAAACATTACCATCCTTCCGGAACAGTCGAATGAAAAACCAGTACAAACGTCACAGCTTCCCAAGAATAGCAATAACGCAAGAGTAAATGATGATATGATGTCACTACCTGAAGATATTATATGTGTTTCGGAGAAGTCGGGTAAAAAGCCAGTACAAATGACACAGCTCCCAAAAAGTGAGAATGACGCAATTGTAACTACCCTCTCGGAGCAGCCATGTAAAAATTCAGCTCAAGTATCACAGCTATTAAAGAAAAGATACACGAAGAAGATTTCTCGCTACCGATCTCGACATCGGCCGTACGCTGCATCGGTAGTTGAAACTGAAAAACAGCTGCAGACTCCTCAAACCAGTAAAATCAACGCTACCAGCATTCCTCCTATTGAAGGAAAGAAGATTAAAACGCGGTGTAACCTCAAAAAACATTGTACCAAACCAGCCAGCGAAGATTCTCAAGCTGCAGTACCCAATATGCTCTTCTACGTCTCTTGCTTAGACTTACAGACAACAGCAATGGATTTTGAAATAAAACTTCAAAAAACACAACATCCACAAACTTCTCTTCGGTTGAAGGCAAGAAGGCTAAATCGGGACATAGCTTCAACAACAACAGTACCGCTCCTGCAAGCGAGAATGTTGGACCTAAATCGGCGATCTTACTTCGACACTTCGTCCGCTGGGGCCTACAGACATCGTGCGAGATTTGGCTCTAGGATATCATCAGGACCTCTATGAATTCTTTTATCGTGGTTGCGTGTCAGTTGATGATCAAACTGTTTGTAGTGGGAAAAGTGGATGGAAGAAAACCACGATGTCTGCCTAGTTAGATAAGATCAGGGCGATTACAGGACTCGAGGTGACCACTGCCCTGAGAAGAGCCGAAGACAGAGTGGCTTGGAAGCAGGTCGTCAGTGACTCCGTCAGAGCTTGCCAAGGCGAGCACGACTTGCAGCTAATGAAATGAAATGAAATTTATTTAGCTAAGAAGAAAGAGAAGAGGGTATCAGTTGAACGGTTAAGTTATAGAACCAGATCCTTTGACTCGGCCGAAAAAAACCGACACGAAGCCGAGATGTGCCGAGCACAAGTGCGTAAAGCGTCGAATCCGTGCCGAGGAATGGGCAAAACTCACTGTCTTGGATGGAGAACTCCTACGTCCTTCAGATTCCCGCGATGTATAGTATGAGGCAACTGCCGAGAGTTTAATTTTAACGATACTAGAACATAATAACAGAAGATAAATATTAATAACGATAGTAGAACCAGACTGATCTAAGTCATAGTTTTCGTGTTTTTGGGACAACTAGGAAAACGCTTTTTAACAAAACGAATGTCTTATTACTATTTAGATTGCGACCTTTACAAGTAAATGATACAGTTAGCACTTGCATCAATGTAAAGTGAGAGAATTATACCAAAAACGATTTTGGTAAAATAAAAGTACACTTGGGTCAGTCTAGTTGTACCATCGTCTATTGTAGTGCCTTTTATATTGTAAGTTAGTTTTTAAGGTTATATTTTTAAGAGTCTGTTACCTGAAAAAATGTATTTATAATTATACAAAATGTTATCTTAAATAAGTGTACTAAAATATAAAATAAAGTACATGCTGTCTCTTCTGTGAGTTTTATTTATAAAAGAAACTGAAAAGCACTTCCTTTCAAACGAAGACAACAATGTTGTGTAAAATAAGTGACCGAATTACTTGAAATCACATAAAACCAACGGTTCAATGGCATCTAAACAACCGACACAACACTGTTTTCTTGATTTTGAAGGTACTTTTCACGGTTTCGTAGTCAAATATAGAGCTCTTATTTTTGGCATATCCAACTGTTAGCCATGTTCTATTAGCTTTATTCAAGCTGGCTTTTAATTCATAGACCATTTTTTTCTCAAGAGTATGAACTACCTTTGTAACGTAAAACGAACACAGAACAATAACCCAGTTGTTCCTTACATAATGTCTATTTTGTGATCAGAGTTAATTCCGTAGTAAAAAAAAATTGGTTGTCTGTAAAGTCTAGTTTACGGACGATAGTTTAACGTGACAACGTCATGACAAAACATTGATGAAAGCCGAACGCACAAGCCGATCGTGTCTTTCGCTCGCTCGTGTAGCGCTCTCGCTCTGATCGTAACGTTACAATGAGCGTAACGGGACACTATCGTGCATGCAGCCGGCGTTCATCGATTTACTAGACGTCGTCACGTCAAAAAGTAGTTCATATTCATGAGTACCCTCGGATAGGCTGCCAATGAATTAAACCTAACCTCTATAAAAATAGAGATGCATGGATATTGTATGGTCTTTAATTCATTGTATGATTATAATAAAAGTCATATATAAAACCCCTCCTCGGCAAATACTCGTATAAAGCTGCGATATGCCGTGCCGGACACATAATACTCCTCACCGCTGATGCATATTGTGATGCCACAAAAGATCCTCCTAGACGCTTTTCCTACGATTATCTATCCGTCATCGTATAATTGTGTTCCGAATCAGAACATGAGACCAAGCTTTAGGTTGCTTGGCGAGGAAGGTTTGCGTATTAAATTTGTTTCGTGCTAAGCCGGGGCGCGTTGCCAGTCACCAATAAAACCTAGTTAATCTGTCAACAGAGCTGGGTCCGGAGTGGGAGTCCCGCTCGGCTAGGTTCCGGGTGTCTCGCGCAGCCCCGTGCCGTGGGTACGAGCTGTGCCGTTTGCTGCCCACTGAACATGGTAAGTCGTACCACAGACATTTTTATTTTATTTATTTATTTATTATCTGTGTGTCTGTCTGTGGCATCATAGCGCCTAAACGGATGAACTGATATTGATTTAGTTTTTTCTGTTTCGTTTTACTGTTTGGATCGAGGTGTTTTTGCAAGATAAATGTGTTTTTGAAATTTTATTTGTACTTAAAGTACATCGAACGCGGTCGGTTTGTTAATATTGTTATAATAAATACTATCCATAAACTTAAACATACATATACTCAGATATATACTTACATACATAAATAATATTACATGTTAACAAATTCAAAGAAAGGAGGGACAAAAAAAAAGAAAATAATAATGATGAAAGAAATTAGATCCAAATATAAAAGCGTTAGAGAGAAAGGAAGTGGTTTATATTTGTCGAAAACAACACCTTAAGGGGCACCGTACTTTTTATCGTTCGCCTCACGCTTTTAATATTCTCGATCTGTAACCGTCTGTAACATAGGACATAGTGGCTGAATGTGGTGACCCATGATGGAAAAATATCACCAGAATTAGCATATATAATTTCTGACATCACGCTAGTTGAAATTATGTATCTATTCTAATTTTAATGGGCACATTATTTTGTACTTTCTTCAAGATACAGGATTTTCCTAATTTGAAGGAAAGGGATTTTATATGTGTAATATTACTTACCTACCTTTATTTGACTATTAAATTAAATAATATAACCTATGCAATCTTGCACTGAAATAAGATTAAGTTACACAGCCGTGTTTAATTTTGGTGTATGCAGGCACATCAGTACGAAAATCGCTCTTACTGCTACAACATAAAGGTGCCGTCAACGTCAAATATTTACCACACATGCGGTGTGATTTGCGCTATATTTTACTAAAGCTACTTATTTCTCGTAACTCGATCGTGATTTTTGATGAAATCTACATTTATGTTAGTTTATATTTTGTAAAGTCGCGCATAATATGGTTTCTGGATCTGGCCAAAATTCGGTCACCATGACTTAGGACTACTGAGCTATGTCGTATGCCTTGTGAAAACCCGCTATTTCCGACCACTGCAACGCCAAAATGAACAGAGGTGACCACCAGAAAAGCGCTGATTCATTGAAGGACGATGAGTCCCGGTTAAACGATTCACCTATCCTAGAACCGCAAAGTAGAGGAGTAATTTAAAAAGTCAGTCCTTGTTTCTTCCTCATGTTAGTATTTTTTTTAAAGGCAAAGAAAAGCTGGACCTTCTACAGCCCCACTCATACACGGAGGGCGGGCTAGATGAAGTGTCCTGCGCCGATAACAACTCCTCATACGAAGAGGCTGCAGCCGGAGAGACCTACGTCATCACAGACACCAGAGCACATACCTACCTGGTGCATGACGCGCTGGCGGATGCTGTGGCCACCATCATAGACCCTGGCCGAAATGTGCATGAGGTAAGACATCACACTAGAACAATTTTCAACCCAAAGTAACTTGAAACTGGAGATACAATCATCCAAAAATGTCTGATCTATTACATAACTGTTCAATGTCTGCCTCAAACTCAAATCATATATTACAGTTACACCACTTAAATAAACTTTTGAATTGAAAGATTGAGTTCGTCCAAAAGATGAAGCCAGTTGCACATTCCAAAGTGTAAGGTCTCTATAAAACATAATGTGCAATAAACTCCATGGATACTATTTTTCTGCTTTGTACAACAATGACCTAAGGCTCGTTATCTGCTTATGCTTATGTATTTTTTTATGACAACTCCTGAAGGAAAGCCTAAATATTATTGCAACACGGATTTTTGACTCTCTGCGCTACATCGAGCATCGGCAAACTTATTCATTTTAAGTTTATATCTGTTATGGATTTTCAAGGCTAAGAAACTTACTTACTTGGTAGGTTTTGCTGGGGCATTTGATACGTCACTTCTTCTCAGCTATCCCACTAGGAAGTGGTGACAGACTGGTGTTTGATTTTTAGCCTAATTTGAATGATATTGAATTTTAACTTATGTCAAAGTTAAGTTAAGACGGGCTGGTGTCCGCAACTCCACGTCTAAGCGCGTATTTTGCGTACGTAATTTTGACATATTCCTAATGTCTTGCCCACAGAGTTCACCAGTCCTGGGCTCCCCGGAAGACCGTCGCGAAGGCAGCTCCGAGTGCGACGGGTCGTACCTGATCGTGGACCCGTGGCGCCAGCTCACGTGCGCCGTCATCGACCGGGCGCTGCGCCTGGGCGCCGAGCCTGGCTTCACGCCCTTCCACGAGGGCAAGTACGCCGCGCCGCCCAGGGACAGCAGCGAGGTAACTATAGCACTAGAGAATCAGTCCCTCCTGATCTTGAAACTTACTGCTTGTAGTGCTGCTGTGACCGTACCGTACGGCTTAAAATGTAATCTTAATGTCAATCAGTAGACTCCATTGTCTTTGAAATATTCACAACATGAAACCAGAAGTTAAACTCGGTTTTTTTATTTATTTGACCAAAATGACAGCCGCCAATGACATTCTTTTATTTTAATGTTGCAAGCGCGGAGCATACTGTTGTAGGTTGTCATCTTATGTGATTTATCGAATAGTGACAAGACTCTTCAATTTAATTTTACTTATTGATGGATGATGTCTCCGTCAATATACCTTTGACCTGTAGACCAAAATTTTAACACGACTGCATGCCCAAAAAGAACTGTATTGTTTTTGGTTTCATGTTTGTAGAGTTCCTTTTTAAGTTTTTTTTTTCTTTTTATACAGCTGTCGAGCTCCCTATCGGCGCGCGCCGAGCTGTCCCGCTGGCAGCTGGCCCAGCTGCCGGGCGGCGCGTCGGACTGCGTCAGTGTGCCCGGCGCACCCGCCATGTCTGCTAGCCTCGTCACGCACGAGACGCTAACCGACAGAGGTACGCATACTTTATTTTCTTGTGATCAGGTAACCTTCAAAGACTAGGGACTAGGTATTCATATGCAAAGTATACAGGACGGTTAGTACTGAGACCTTACCGGTACTTGCTGGCGTACTTGCGGTCGACATAGAAGTGCAGCGACCTGCTGCAATGTACTATTCCGCACGAAAGACCATGGACGCGGACTTTTTAACGCGGAGTGACCGTGAGAAAATCTCTAGATTATTTATACCACATATTGACGTCTGGGAGGAACTTTTATCCGGATGGCAATGTAGGTGGGATAAATCCATCAAGGGCCGACACTTCCACCAATTCTTTCCATCCGTTCGCGTGCGGCTGGCCAGGACGTGGATCACTGTGTTGTCCAATTTCTCACAGGGCATGGTAACATTAAAAAAAATATTTTCCTTCAAGCTCGTTGCCTTGGCAGAATGAACGCAATATTATGTTAGATAATGTACAGGCTGCATCTAGAGTTATTTACTATATGGACCTTGTAAAAACTAGAACAAATTTCCGTGCGTTCAAGCGTTTTTGCCATACCTATTATTGGAATCAAATATAACAGCTCACAATGTTAGTACCCATTAATATTAATGATAATTTTTATCCGTGGTGCTAGGCTACTGGGCTTTTCCCAGTTGTAAACAATCCTTTGTGCCTATTGGCCTTGTTTGTTCTGTCTCCTGCTTGATATGGATGGAAGTGGAAATTTGTATTTTTTCTCTACTCCTTCGTTATTCTTTTCCGATTAATTTCGTTGCGGGATCCAAGACAATTAAATTCATTTTCTGGGACTTCGTCGAGCTTCATTGCCTCAGCGTTTTTCTGGTGGTCGCCACTGTTGATTCTGGATTTCCGGAGATGCAGTGGTTTAGAAATAGTGCGGTGGGATAGTACCAGAAAAAGAAAAAGAAAAAAAGTCCTTTAAAAAGGCGCCTGCACTTGGGAAAAAAGGGGTGGGAATTTTATCCCACTTAACCACTTCGGTAATCACCAACACTTAGAAGGGTTCCATTTACCTATTAAAAGACCATCCTGGAACCTCATCTGTGCAACGCCTGTTAGGTCACATCCCTGGGGAGACTAAAGGGGTATCCTCCTCACCTCGCAGTCCACGGTAGTACGTGATCACTGTGCCACCGTCTTCCCTAAGGTTACTCGGTGGGCGGACAGTCCCCACTCTGAGCGCCCGCTTAGTTATTCTACCCATGTTCTAACTCACCAGCATAAAAGATGTTATGAATTGACTCTTAGATTGGCATTCTAGTTTCCGATCGTCCAAAACAGATGAGTTTTTTGCAAATATTCTGTTATCAGCTCGTATGTATACGATTTTTTTAATTATAGTATTTTTGCAAAAAAAAAGAACGATTTTACGATATACACTACCTTGACGCTCTACAATAACTGATAAATAAAAACAGATGAGTTTTTTGCAAATATTCTGTTATCAGCTCGTATGTATACGATTTTTTTAATTATAGTATTTTCGCAAAAAAAAGAACAATTTTACGATATACACTACCTTGACGCTCTACAATAACTGATAAATATTAACCATTATACTATTTTACTTTCTCTTCTAAACATAGTTTGTTGTTGTTTCAGCGGTGTGCCGCCAGGTGGTGCTTGTGTCGGTGCAACCGGCGCAGTTATGACGAGAGTAGCGATCACCTTGTACCTTATATTTATTGTAACATGTAATATATCTATATCACTATTCGTAAATAAAATATTCATATGTGATATCTAACTATACTTCTTTTATTTAAATCCTGTGGTACCTATATCGATCTTCAAAGTTAAGCAACGCTCATCTATGACATATAGTGCCCGGCACGTACGAGCTGATCCAGAAAGGGCGAATTCGCCGCGAAACGTTTCGCCTGAAATCATTCGCGCGTCAGTGAGATACTAGGCACCAATACATCGCGCCCACAAGCATCGTGCGAATTCAATTTCGCGTGCACTACGTCAGACTCTCGATTCGCGCGTAATGCGCGCGAGTCGAGATACTAGGGACGCCTTGTTGCGGCCACTTTACGCACGAATTTCTGAGCGAGTTATTTTTTTGATTTGAAATAGGCTCGCCCTTGACCACTATCTCACCTAATGGTAAGCGATGTTGTGGCCGACGAAGCACGCTTGCCTAGAAGTAACCTCTTCACTCTTGACTTAAAGAACCCTAGATTGTAGCTATCGGGAAACAGACTCCGGCAAAGAATTCTACTTCTGCATACAGCTAACGCATAATAAAAGTATTCTCAAAACGTTCTGTGCGTACGGGTGGGATGTACACCATGTATCGATGGCACATCGCCGTACGTCTGGTCGTCCGATGATGAAATGTGGCGGACGATTAGATCATGCAATTCCATCGCACACTGACAATCCCCGAAATATAACCGATAAAAAAAACTTTGTACAAAAAATACAACCGACTTCCAAATAAAAATACTACATAGTGAAAAATAACTTCAATTTCGGCAGTCGGTGTTCTTGTTTTCGTTTTCGTTTTTGAAAACCGACTTCAGAAATTGAAGTTATTTTTCACTTTGTAGTATTTTTATTTGGAAGTCGGTTGTATTTTTTGTAAAAAGTTTTTTTTATTTTTCACTTTTTAGTTGTGGTACATATTGGACCAGTTTTATAGGCTAGGTGAAGTTATTTTTCACTTAGTAGTGTTTTTATTTGGAAATCGGTTGTATTTTTTGTAAAAAGATTTTTTATTTTTCACTTTTTATTTATGGTACATAATGGACCAGTTATGGTAAATCATGCCCAAAGTGAAGCCAGAATAGATTAACCCAATAACATGAAACTTAAACAAAACCGGTGGAATAAGAATACCAAGGTGAACTTTTTACACCTGCGTACCCCTTTAGAGCGTACCAGTGTGATGTTATGTTATGAAATGGCGAAAACTATAAACAGAAATGCATTTATAACACGATTGCAGCCATCCCGTGTGATTTTCCTTCATTTGTTGAAGAGTTCTGATGTATATCTCCGAGGTTCTTCATCAGATCTTGATGAAAATTAAATGGAACCACATGACAAGCACCATCTTTCTATTAAAAAAAGAATCATCAAAATCGGTTCACCTAGAAACAAGTTCTGAGGTAACACACAAAAAAAATACAGTCGAATTGATAACCTCCTCCTTTTTGCGAAGTCAGTTAAAAAACAGACAAGCTGGCAACTCGGCGACGATGTTCAAGGCTCTAGAGCTTAGACTTAACCAGTGCCTCATCGCCGATGAGCCTTTTGGCCCGCTTTTCGATCGACTCTAGTGCATCAAGCTGGTATTTGGCAGATCCATCCCAGAGATGAGAACGTACTCCATGCATGATCGAACTTGCGCTTGATACAACTTGAGCAGCTATTCTGATATGAATTACTGTCTCACCTTCGCAAGGAGCCTCAGCGTTTAGGCAGCCAGCTGAGCCTTTGCCTCAATAAATGGGTTTTTTGAAAAAAAAAATTGTGTATCGATGTCAACGTTAGCGTCAAGCAAAATAAAAAATGACGATGACAAAATTACGCTTGCCGCAACTTTAATGAGGGGGATAAAAAAAAACACCTGTTTATCGAATATTTACATTTTATTTAGTTTAATTATAAAGTTACAAAAGCAAAGTCACAATATAAACTTGAACGGCCGGTGACCAAAGAATATCACAGATCAAATTGCTTTTGCGTTATAAAATGGTTTTGTATCATATCTACTTACAATAGTTTCGTTTAATAAGTAGGTGATTAAAATTCAGACACTGTTTTTAGATATCGACGATGAAGTGACAAGAACTCCTAACTGACATTTTTGCGATTTTACTGACATTTTTGCGATTTTACTTTAAATAATAATTATTTAAAGTCTATCTACGTAAAAAAAGTAAAATCGCAAAAATGTCAGTTAGGAGTTCTTGTCACTTCATCGTCGATATAACTATGCCCAAATACTAAGAATTTCTTTAGTCGTGGGTAGTAACCGTACATAACATTTTGAGGTATGCGAGGAAAAAAGAAATCCATCCAGTCATGTCTGTATTTGAAAAAGAAATAGGCAGTAACGGGGACTGCTTGGTATAACTGGCCGCTGCGCGTTCTGGCCAAAAATCGCTCATCCTCGCTATAGAAGATTTCACTTCAAAATACTGGTTTTAGATTTTTTTCCACCTCGCCACCCCACATTTTCACACACTCGCAAATTCGTCTAATCAACTGACTCGTACCATTTAAGCGCTAAGTAGTATTAAGAACAAAATGGGTGCAAGCAGTGTAAAGAACCCAACCTGGCTGCTGAGCGATCCTGTGCTGCCAGGGTAGGTGCCATTCCCAGTGCCGTTCGTTGCCAGGATTTGGAGCGATTCGTTAATCTGGGAAAATAAAAACAGAGAAGTTAGCAGTTTATTAATAGTAGGCTGGAAGATCCTGCTACCGTTTTTTTTGTGATGGGGAATCAATGACTTGTTCCGCTCTGGATGAAATAGGAGGGCGTTAACTGACTAAAACCCACCCCTGTCCTTCAGTTGCTTGTGCCAGGGCCGCGGTAACTTTTTCAAATTTATTCGCGACCCAAGATGCTGTACTTTGGGTCCTAAATTCTTAAAAAAAAGTTAATTCAAAAATCAAAAAACCCGATTGCTTCAAAAGTGAACTAAAAAGACGTAAACAAGAAGAAAATCATGCTGTGCAGTCGGAGGATACATCTGGTTTTGGTCAGCCAGCTCACGAATATGAAGCCTCCGACTGCATTTTGAATTTTTTTTTTTTTATTTTTAGTTATTTTTTTAGAATTAGGTACATTTAAACATATAAGTGTTATATATTTTTGAAATCACCTCTTAAAACCCTTTATTTTGATACTCCACACGATGGGTTTGAAAGTAAAAAAAATTGGGCCTACAATATGGCGTCCAAATTCCGCCATTTTTCTATTTGCCAAGTTTAATGTAGCCAGTGACACTCGCAGGGTTAAGACGAATCGATTAACGTACGAATCATCAAAATCGGCCAACGCGTTTGGTCTCTGGAACGCCACATAGGAACAAACATACATACATACATAGACTGATAAACACATTACCCTCCTTCGGCAATCGGGTAAAAAGAGAGACATGCCTTGAGGCACACACACGAAGAAATCTGTTTGGCAATCGCAATCGCTCAGTAAGTTGGTTGGATCCTGGTTCAGCATCTAAACAATGCCCTTAACGAAAACATACTCCTAGGAAAGTGATGGCCACTGTTTGGTGGTCTATGGCCGGTGTGCTTCATCATAGCTTCTTACCAAACGGGATGAGCATTACTGAAAATGTGTACTATGAAGAACTGAACACAATGACGGTGAAGCTCGAACGCCTCCAACCAGCTTTCCTCAATTGCTCGTCTCCGTTTCTCTTGCACGAAAACTACACAGCAGACGGTCTCCAAGTTTCAGCTGGGGTTGGAAGCTCTCCGTCATCAAATTCGTCCTTGGTAAGGTTTGCTTAACTTGGCGGCTAAACCAACCCATCCGCTCAAGATAAAATACTATTTAAAGTTACTGATTACGTTATAGTAGTGAATGAAATGAATGAATACCCTAGCTGGGTAGCCAACCGAAATAAATTAATGCCGATTATTTATTGTAACAAGCGATTACGTAATTTCTCGATGATGAAGTGTTGAGAAACTCACTGACAACTGAGGGATGGTTAAAGCTGGGCACAAATTATCGGACGCGGCTGACGGACGCGACTTACAGCCGCGGCTGATATGTGTGCACAGTCGTATGGGACGCGGCTGCCAGATCTCTATCAGACGTCCGAACGCCCAAGGTCACGTCCGCGACTTACGTCCGATAGTTTGCACAGTGTAATGTACATTCAATACCTAGATACTCTATAAGTCGCGGCTGTCAGTCGCGTCCGTAAGCCGCGTCCGATAATTTGTTTCCAGCTTTATTTGTGACAAATTGTCAGCGGATTTGAGATGTGACGTCGAATTCAGAAACCAGAGAGTTTGTATAGTAGTACCAAAGACCTTAAAATTCTTTACGTATAAGGTCTTTGAGTAGTACTTACAAACTCTCGGTCAGAAACCGGCACCACGACCACGTGACTTATCACGTGGTCAGACCAAACGAATAGAAGGAGTTAACGATTGTAGAAAGAGATTAGATACGAAAGGTTTGTAACTTGGCTAGGCCCGCCATTCTTTCGACCTTGGGAATCTTATCAATATGATGACTAATATAATCAGAAAGCAGTGATGAGTAAAGACAAGTAAAATTTCAAAATTTAAAAAACCCCCGGCACATTTATCTTGCGAAAACACCCCGATTCAAACAGTAAAACGCCCATAACTTTTGAACGACTGAACAGATTTTATTCAAACATAGCTAAGAACACTCTCGACAAAATTACCTTTCAAACAAAAAAAAACTAAATCGAAATCGGTTCATCCGTTTAGGCGCTATGATGCCACAGACAGACACACAGATACACAGCAACACACGTGAAACTTATACACCCCTCTTTTTCCGGCGGGGATTAAAAATGGACAGGTTGCCTAAAGATTTGGATATCCTATTCCACATAATAACTAGCATGCAAAGCATGGTTGGGGCAAAATTGCCCCAACCATGCTTTTCTTGTGTTTAAATTCCTATGGCACTCAGCCATAGAGATGCTTTCTATCAGTAAAATACTTTTCGCAATCGAATCAGTAGGTACTGCCAGAGATTAGAGGATAGAATATTTCATTTTATTTTCTCACTAGCGCGTATAATTAGTACTTCCCCAATATCTTTATCAAAAGTCTATGTGTTATTCTGATGTATAAATATATATTTATCAAAATCCATTAGGTAGTTTTTGCGTGAAAGACAAAATATCCATCTATCTACACCAGCTTTCGCGTTTATAATAATAGGTAGTAGCAATAGAAAATATGTGAAATGACGGCAATCTTGAAAATGACTATGGGTGTTTGAATGTGACGCTAGGTTGACGTACAGACTAATTAAAATGCTACTCAAACTCTTGCTCACCGTGTTGTTGATCCAGTTAGTATAACTAGCAACCCTGGCGGAGACTCCTGGGTAGTTGGCCTCCGCGCAGCCGGCACCCCACGAGGTAATTCCCACAACAATGTCGTTGTAGATCAGTGGTCCCCCGGAGTCCCCTTGGCATGCGTCTTTACCTGAAACATGAGGGAAACGAATTATAGTCATGATTATTTCAACCAATGATTAGTAAAAATTTTGGACGTCATTTTTCATGATAAAACGAGAAACCCAAGATATAGGTACCTAAATAGGATTGAACTACGTTGCAGTTCGAGATCTGAGTAACTTCTGGCGAATTATTGTTAGCACGGTCCACAATCATCACCTTATTCTTGCTCTTGTTGTAATTAATCTTTAATCCGAATTCAAGGCTCACTTGTGCCATTTTGCGTAGTTAGCTCTTCCATATGAAGAGTGGTGTCATCTGTGTAGCGCAAATTCTCAAATATTGTAACCACCAACCGTAACCCCATTTGGCACATTTTCTAAAGTTATGCGCATTATAATTATGTGTATCCGCGCAAGCCGTTTTTCGTGCTGTTTTTAGGAGCTATCTACTCGGTATATAAAAAGAAATATCAATTAATAAAAATACATTAAATTTCTACATAATATTGATTCTAAAATGGTAGATTTCGTTTTTTTTATGTTGTTTATATTTCACTAATCTCCTTCCAAAAAAAACATAAAAATGAGAAATAATTATTGATAGCATGCATCTCCTCGTAAAGTGTTCATTAATTATTTTTTGTACTAACACTAATGGATAAACAATTTAATAACGAACATTTTTTTTTTCAAAAGACCAAAATTCGATTTTATAAAGATTTTATTCTAAAATCTGGGCGTATTCACTACTGTAATTCATGCGCCACCAGTGCCGCTAGACCAATAGGAATGCTCATATCTCATGCCGATTTTTTGGTCAGGGTACCACCTTAAATAAGAGCGGCGATATACATAATACATCATTGGCGGACACCTGCACTGTACCAAATAACTACGGTCCATAATCCTATTAAATATTAATAATATTGAGAAAATCTCAATATTGAACCGGAAGTCTACTATGTTTGTTAAAATCGATATATAGAAGTAACATATAAAAAAGCCCACACACATTTTTATTTCATGCTACGTATTTTATCTAGTAGTAAACACACTTTGATCAACAATCCATTGAACACGTAATTATGACACGATATCTTGCACACATCCCGATTCAAACAGTAAAACGCCCATAACATTTGAACGACTGAACCGATTTTTATCAAACATAGCTTAGAACACTCTCGATAAAGTCACTTTTAAAACAAAAAGAACGAAATCAAAATCTGTTCATCCGTTTAGGAGCTATGATGCCACAGACAGATACACAAACACACGACAAACTTATAACACCTCTCTTTTTCTGTCAGGGGTTAAAAATGGCACAATGATTACGTTATGATAAATACTTTTTACCCCGATTATTACCGGGAATGCTTCGTTGGCAATCGCAATCGCATGAGTACCTAGGCTCAATGCCCGGGTCGGGTTATCTTATTGGGTTTTTCCTTTTGGAACTTCTCAGTAGCAGCCCGGAATCTAGATTGGTGTCCGGTTAAGGTAATAGGCTAGCCCCTTAAGACATGGAACTTAAACATAACTGGCGGAATGTGGGTGGTAACTTTACCTACTAAAGATGCAACAAAATAAAACCCTCTCTACCCTCTGCTCTACCCTTCGGGGAATACGGGCTTGATGATAAGTTTTGTTCGCTTTGGTTAATTACCGACTTTTACGCGGGCGAATCTACATGCAGTAGATAATGACTAATATTGATGTGCACTCAAGGGCTATTGTAGACGTCAGTTTTTATCAAAATCAAAATCATAAAAAATCTTTTTTTTTTATTTCATATAGGCCTACATGGGCACTTATAAAACGTCGACAAAAGGTGCACGGTTCGGGTTGGTCGTTTCCTATGGAGAAGAACCGGCAAGAAACTCCATGGTTACTCTTTTAAAAAAATGGTTTGGTTTTACAATATTTCCTTGTTACAGCATTAGTACTTAGTTATGTGGGGACAACGTAGGCCCGACAATAAGTCGTAAGATAAACAAAAAAAAAAGATTAATATTATTTAAACAAAAGAAAATAAAACGAGTAAAAAAGTTAACAAATGTTAACAAGCATCTAGAAGGCCTACAATGTTCACACATTTACAAAACAATCGGTAAAGGAATCTATACAAAAGTAAAATAAAAAAAAGACTAAATCTAACATGTGGCACAAATATTGTTATCAGTGCTGCAACTATTCTTAGCAAAGGGCTATGAAGATGATTGAAAACCATTGTAAAAAGAATAATCAAAAGAAGGAAAAAAAAACAAAGAATATCATTTCATATTTCTATTTACTGTAGACTGGGAAGCGGTGAATTACGTAATAGTTATATTGGAATTAATTGTTTTATTGTATATTTGTCAGTCATGTCGATACTTGAAATTAAGGCCCATGAGTCAATACTTTTCAAAATCATGAGTGAGGGTGCAATTCCAGACTTATACGCATTTTATATTGGCCACTGTGTCTTATTGTAACTTGCTAAGTGAAGATAATTATTAAGCTTAAATCTAGTTGAATTCTATACGCAATTTTAATAAAACATGCGGTAGTGAGTTTACCAAAATTGTTTACAAGGGTAGAATTGTTTACAGAATTCAACTAACTATTGCAGTTGATAATCTAAAATCTCTTCAGGAGTCGTTGTTGGTGTTTTCCGGTTCTTTACAATTACTGATTGTCGCAGCAGAAACCGTGGTTTCTTAACGACTAAAACCCCATGATTCCTATGTTCCTGTGTATGCAGGACTCCTATCTACGTAGGAGTCCCACATAGTCCTAAGTCTTAGGCAGGGGTGAGGCTATCTCCACAGAAGAAAGGACCATTGATCTAGTCAAGTACTGACCTCCAACATCGAGTATCCCCGCGCAGATCATACTGCTGGTTACGGGGTACGGGTCACCGGTCAAGATCTGCAGCCTCAGGTAGCGAGCCTGACAGATAGTGTTGTTGATCTTCCGCACCGTCACCTCATTCAGAACTGTTGATGCTACTGTGTTGTCCACCTGTCAAAGGAGGAAAGGATTTTATAATAGGACAGTATCTAAAAAATACATTTATGGGAGGACACGTGTTTTTTTTTAAATTATATATATATATTCATATATTCTTTATTGTACACAAAATAAACATTTAAAACACAAAAGGAAAACTTATGTACAAAGGCGAGCTTAACCCATAATTGGGTTCTCAATAAGAGTGTGGGAAGGGATTCGTTTTTATTGATAGGAGCGAATAATGAAGGGAGAAGGGGAAAAAATGGAAGTGAAATGAAATGCTAAAAGAGTTTCAAATGTGGATGAATGAAGATTGAAGCAAAATAAAATATAATGCACATATAGATTGTGTGGAGAAATCTAATACCTTTAAACGAGATCTGAATCTCGGCAATGGCTCCAACTATTTTCATGAAATTTAGTATGCGGGTTTCGGGGGCGATAAATCGATCTAGCTAGGTTGCATTTTTAGAAAACATCGTTTTCTTAATTTTCACCCGAGCAGAACTCGCCGGTCGCCCAGGTATTGATGATTATAATAAAGTAATCAGAAAACAAAATCAGTCAGTGATAGCACAACGGTTGATAGGATGGAATGGAAGAAGATAACGTGTTGCGCTTGCGCCGATACCAAGTAACATGGAACAGGGCAGCAAGGTGATAATAAATAAGATGGGTATAAATTAAGCGTATCTTACAGCAGTCAGTCCCCACCCAACAGCAATAACCGACGCGTTCTCAGGCACCACAGCATCCTGGAAAGGAATGGAAGCCAGTCGAGCGACACTGGTGGTCAGGTCGACCGGAGTAGTCATCGTGACTACTGCCACATCGTTGTCGCGGATGGGATCGTTGTATGCTTCGTGAACCTTGATTGCTGTTACCAGGTGAAGAGTACCACCTGTGGAGGAATGAGTCACGTTTCACTACGAGTTTTAAATTATTTTCAGTATCGCATGGTCAATTGAATATAAATAGACAGCTGTTATCTTATTTTAAACTGTGAAAACTCTTACTTAAGGTTGACTTCCGATTAAAGCGGGCCCGGCGTCACTAACACAGTCACACTGAAGGTACTGCCTCTTAGTGCAAAATGTGTATTTAGCAATGGGTCGCAGTGCTTTGACGGATAAAGTACTTACAGTACACTGCTGGACGCTGCGACTGTAGGATTCTGGTAGCGCCTATGAATATGGACAGCTCTGACGAAGAACTACCTTTTTACCCGACTGCCGAAGGAGGGTAATGTGTTTATCAGTCTATGTATGTATGTATGTATGTTTGTTCCTATGTGGCGTTCCAGAGACCAAACGCGTTGGCAGATTTTGATGGTTCATACGTCAATCGATGCGTCTTAACCCTGCGAGTGTCATAGGCAACATTAAAATTGGATAATAGAAAAATGGCGGATTTTGGGTGTCCTATTGTGGTGGCCCAAATTATTTTTTCTTCCAAACCCATCGTGTGGGGTATCAAAATAAAGGGTTTTAAGAGGTGATTTCAAAAATATATAACACGTATATGTGTAAATGTATCTAATTCGAAAAAAACTAACTAAAAAGTTATAAATAAAAAAACTTAATTCAAAAAATCAAAAAACCCGACTGCTTCAAAAGCGAACTAAAAAGTCGTAAACAAGGAAAAAATCATGCTGTGCAGGCGGAGGATACATATTCGCGGGCTGGCAGACCAAAATCTGGTGTATCCTCCGCCTGCACAGCATGATTTTTTCCTTGTTTACGACTTTTTAGTTCGCTTTTGAAGCAGTCGGGTTTTTTGATTTTTTGAATTAAGTTTTTTTTTATTAGATCCTATTTAAAATTGTAATAACACGTGCGCGCGTGCATTCTCATTATTTCTCATACGCTTGCTATGCTGGTATTATATTATCTGTGGTATAGCACAATGCTGATGGGGCGCAGCGGGGCGGAGTGGGTCGCATCGCACGCTCCATTATCCGCCACGCAATAATCAGACTCGCTGCGCCCCGCCCCTTCTGGTATTCATATGAAATACATACAAACAATTTGGACGGATGTTTGCGCTGCGCCCCGACCCGTTGCGGCCCGACACAGTATGCTCGTATATTGATAATGTAGAGGGCAAAGAGTATGAACAATCGCCCAATCACATAGACGGAAATCCACATCGCGTCTTTCATCTCACATGCGATTAGTCGATTGTTCATACTCTCTGCCATTTGCCTTGCTTGGTTTTTATTGTCAGGCAGAAGGCGTGTAAAGTAGAGTATGCTCCTCTGGGATAAACCCTGTCTTATTCTTGGGCAGCTTGAACCCCTCGCTTCAATCAGGAATCTACATAACTCCCTCGCTTCGCTTGGGATCGGGAGTTAACTCTAGAGTCCCTCGTTACGCTCAGGGTTCAATATGCCGTGACGTAAGATACTGCTTTATCCCCTTGGTGCATAATCTACTATTTTTTTGTGAGCGACACCCCTTGGGCATCAATCATGAGAACATTTTATAGCATAGCGTGGCTTAGTTCTGGTGGAACGGTAGATATTTGACTCCAAGAAATTATTACGTGTGTCACTCACCTGAATTCAAAATAGTAGTGCCCGCACGGATGGAGTAGCGGGTTGGGTTCAAAAGATAGCCATTTCTGCAAAGATTAAGATAAGTCCATAGTAAGATATTGGCTGAATTGCCTATACAAAGAACGGGGTCCACTTTAAAAAAAAACTTTTTACAAAAAATACTACCGACTTCCAAATAAAAACACTACAAAGTGAAAAACAAGTAAAATTTCAGAATTTAAAAAACCCCCGACACATTTATCTTGACAAGTATAATTTTGAAATTTCGAAAACCCCCAACACATTTATCGTCCGAAAACACCCCGATTCAAACAGTATAACGCCTATCTTTTGAACGGCTGAACTGATTTTATTCAAACATAGCTAAGAACACTCTCGACAAAATCACCTTTCAAACAAAAAAACTAAATCAAAATCGGTTCATCCGGTTCCATCATCGATTTAGGCGCTATGATGCCACAGACAGACACACAGATATACAGATACACAGCAACACACGTGAAACTTATAACACCGCTCTTTTTCCGGCGGGGGTTAATAACTTCAATTCCGGTAGTCGGTGTTTTTGTTTTCATTTCTTCGTTTTTTGACACCGACTTCCGAAATTGAAGAAATTTTTCACTTTCTGGTGTTTTTAGTTGTATTTTTTGTAAACAGTTTTTTTATTTTTCACATATTAGTTTTAGTAGGTAGGTACATAATGGACCAGTTATAATATAGGCTAGGTACCAATAATGCCCAAAGTGAAGCCAGAATAGATTAACCCAATAACATGAAACTTAAACAAAACCAGTGGAATAGGAGAATACCAAGGTGAACTGTTTACACCTACGTAAGGGGTACATAGGTGTAAATAGTTCACCTTGGTATTCTAGATACACGCCTTCTGCCTGGTAGAGCGTACTAGTGTGATGTTATGTTATGAAATGGTGCAAATAATAAAAAGAAATGCGATTGCAGCTATCCCGAGTGATTTGCCGTCATTTATTGAAGAGTTCTGATGTATAACTCCGAAGTTCTTCATCAGATCTTGATGAAAATTAAATGGGACTTGGAGGAATTATTAAATTGACAATAGTATTACTTATCTAATAAGCATGTAAGTGTGACTGGGATGGCATTATACTTGACTTAAAAACTGCCTATGATTTCGTAAAATTTACTATTTCGGTTAGGTCGACTCAAGGTCGTCACCGTCGCCAGCCGGTGGCCCAGGAGGGGCAAGTTGATATTATGGACGATGGGAAAATGAATTTTAAATACAATCAAAAGCACATGAAATTTTATAGTGCGATACCCCTACGGCGATTGAGGAAATAAAAACTGTACAAAAACCAATGTGTAAAGCTCCACGAGCTCTTGACCGTACTTTAAATAAAACTTGTTTTGAGAGGATGGATGTTTGTTATGTGCCCGCGGCTTCGCTCCTGTCGTCAACTGCCTACCATACCTAGACCTACCTACCCTACTTACCCTACCTACCCACCATTTTTTTTCTAGGGCCATTCTTCCGCGGAGAATCTTAACACCGCCATTCAGAAAATGGCGTCAAATGCGCAACACCATCTATCGAATATGAAGTTCAACTGTCCGAGTATCTGAATTAAGTGTGTTGTGATATTTACTTCTTGAACACTTTAAATTCATCTAACTATTGATAGAGTGAACCGATTGCGATGAAACAAAAACTAAGTTCCTAATACTCTAAGTTACGCACAATTTTTTTGTATAAAAGTTATCCACATTGGTTTGGTAAATTTTACGTGATGCGTGCACAACTAAACAGAAAAAAAAACAGAAATGGGTTCTGTTGGTTTATGGTTATCCTTTAACACCCTGGCTATTTTTAACCGACTTACAAAAAAGGAGGAGGTTCTATGTTCGACTTCTTGTATGTTTTTTTTTTTTTTTTTTTTTATGTACCTATGTTCACCGATATCTCCGTCAATTGTTGACCGATTTTGAAATTTTTTTTTTTTTTGAAAGATTATGTTTCGAAATTGGTCCCATTTTAATTTGGTGAAGGTCTGATGAAGAACTTCGGAGATACACAACAGAACTCTTCAATAAATAACGGCAAAACTCTCGGGATTGATGCAATCGCATGTCTGTTTGTTGTTTATGCCATTTCATAACATAACATCACGCCAGTACGCTCTAAAGGGGTACGCAGATCTCTCATTTCACCGGTTATGTTCAAGTTTCATGTTATTCGGTTAATCTATTCTGGAGTTATAGTGACCTTAATAAACAACTTGCTATTAGGTAGGTAAAACTAAAAAGGGAAAAATAAAAATCTTTTTTCCAAAAAAATACTACCGACTTCCAAATGAAAAACTACAAAGTGAAAAATAACTTAACTTTTGGAAGTCGGTGTCCATATCGCAAAAAAATGGTTCCTACGAAAGACACCGACTTCCAAAAGTTAAGTTATTTTTCACTTTGTAGTTTTTCATTTGGAAGTCGGTAGTATTTTATTGGAAAAAAGATTTTTTTTAGAAATATTTTCGATGTACAATAACGACTTTTCTACAGATTTATTATTCTTATTCTTTATTGTACAAAAAAACATAAAACATACAAATACAATAGGACAATTTATGTACAAAGGCGAGCTTAATCCATAGTTGGGTTCTCTAACAGCAAACCTCAGTTTCGTAGAAATATGACATTTGAGGATAGTACATCCATGTGCACAACAAAATCTTATTAAAAAATCTTAACAATATTAAATACTTACTCACTAAATAAACTAAACAAATACGTGTGCAACACACAATGCATAAACATAATACATATCTTTACAATATAAAACTAAAATATTACAATCGTATTATTATATGTATATGTTAAGGACCAAGTGATTAATAAGGGCACTATGTATAATACGCGGGCATTATGAATCTAGTCAAGTCAAATCGGGCAATGTAATGAATACTGATTTAAACTTCTATATTTATCACATTGTCTGGCCATTATGAATATTGTTACGTAACGGTTGGGCAATTCGATAATTATGGTCATGAATTAGTCCAAGAGCGAGCGAAGCGAACTCGGGAGCTTTAGGCACCCCGACACGGATAGCTTAGGTTAGAAGAAGAAGACGGGAGCTGAAGTGAGCGAACTCAGCTCCCGTCATGTCTTTCATGTTAGGTTACTTTAGACCCTGCAGACAGAAATAGAAGCCCTGCGCAGCGGGACTCCGTCGACTTTGTTGCTTAAATAATAATCGTACTCGTCGTTCGTGTGTTGTGTGTATTGTAATGTAAACATTAAAATAATTTAAAATAACACATCAATTTAATAATTTCAATAGTTTTTATTGCCTACTCATATTGGACATTTTTCAAATTGCCCGGGCATTACGAAAAGCCGTATTAATCATTTGGTCCTGATACAGATTGATAATCCATAATAATAATATAAATTCGAAAGCAAATCTGTCTGTCTGTTACCTTTTCACGCTTAAACTGCTGAACTGATTTAGATGAAATTAGGTATGATAGAGTTTGAGAATCGGGGCAGGACATAGGATAGTTTTTATCTTGGAAATAGGCGGTGGCAAGGGAGTTGACAGTTTGTATGATGAGCTAATAATTTCTCAAGCAAAACGGCTCACACACCTACAATATTAGAGCGCAAAAATATAGGCTACTCGGATGATCTTTGGTTGTGTTTAGTGTTAAAAAATTGCATTTGATGATTTGTGGTACAAGCACAACAGGCCTAGGACTTCGTGGGTTAATTGTGTTGAAGATGTAACAAAGAGTAACTTACACGTCAACGAAGCAATGTCCTGCTGAGAGGACATGTCTTGTCGTCACCAGAGAGCCTCCGCAAAGGAACTGCGATGTGTAGAGGACCTGCAGACACAAAGGAAAGTCACCACGCCATGCTTAATTGGGTCATATAACCTACTCAGATCAGGCGTTACGACCGGATACGGTACCTTGTCAAAATATGCGGATCGGTTTTTTAACTTCTCAGGAGAAGGGAAAAATTATTCATTTTTGTTAGCTGGAAATTCTTCAACAGTTCGCAGCCCGTAGGACAAATATCGAAATCCAGGTTGAACCCGCGACCCCGTTAGTAGCCCCGTTAGTAGTTAGTACCGCAAGCCCACAGATGGAGTAAAAAACTTGTTTACTGATCCTTGATGCTTTCCCATCGTTTTTTTTTTCAGTATCAAGCAGAGGTGAGGTCTTACCTGCACGGTGTAAGGGTACTGCTGTATAGTGGTAGCGGTCCCACCAATGATACGGTTGTCCGCCGTCACCGGTAGGTCAGCGGTCTGTAGATGGTAAAGTTCCGCATTGCCTGGAACATAACACCAACTTTCCTAAGTCTAGTGATAGCATAAAAGACGGGGATACATATATTTTTACTTCTTCTTTTCGTGTCTTCAGTACGGATTAGCGCATGATTATATTTTTTTTTATATATCATGTTTTCGCGAGTGACTTAGTTCCGATACCGATAGTGTAGGAGATATATTTTTACTAAGCACGTCAGAGGCTATCCGGAAAGAAAGAAAGAGTAAGGAAGATAGACAAAATTCTTACTCTTTCGGGCTTTAAAAAATATACATAAACAGTCGCCTCGAAAAAAATTTCACCTCAGATGGATTACGTTCGAGACGTTACGTGATGTTTACGTACGAAATAGAGTAAGGCAGTTTGGCAAAATTCTTACACTGTCAGTCTTTCATATTTAAAATAAACATATAGTAAACAAAGAAATTCACCTCAGATGGATTACGTTCGAGACGTTACTTGATGTTTACGTACGAAATAGAGTAAGGCAGTTTGGCAAAATTCTTACACTGTCAGTCTTTCATATTTAAAATAAACATATAGTAAACAAAGAAATTCACCTCAGATGGATTACGTTCGAGACGTTACGTGATGTTTACGTACGAAATAGAGTAAGGCAGTTTGGCAAAATTCTTACACTGTCAGTCTTTCATATTTAAAATAAACATATAGTAAACAAAGAAATTCACCTCAGATGGATTACGTTCGAGACGTTACTTGATGTTTACGTACGAAATAGAGTAAGGCAGTTTGGCAAAATTCTTACACTGTCAGTCTTTCATATTTAAAATAAACATATAGTAAACAAAGAAATTCACCTCAGATGGATTACGTTCGAGACGTTACTTGATGTTTACGTACGAAATAGAGTAAGGCAGTTTGGCAAAATTCTTACACTGTCAGTCTTTCATATTTAAAATAAACATATAGTACAAAGATTTCGAACTCGCATCGCTCGCGCTTCTTCAGAGTTCGAAATCTTTTTCCTCAGATTGATTACGTTGTCGACTTATGCAGAAAAGCATAAAGAGAGTCAATGCAAAGAATCAAGAGAATTTAAAATGCAAAAGCGCCAGAAGCGAGCTTGAAAATTGAAAATCTTTGCCTCACATATGTGTTTTATTAGCACTAAAGATTTTAAGATTTTCTTTTTCTATTCATACCACACAAATGTAACATAAGACAGCGAGAACTAAGGATGTAAAATAAATCGTTTAAGTAGGGATTTCTTTTGACAGACAAGAAGACGAGGCGGCAGGCTAGAAGAGCTTTTTCTTTTTATCTAATATAGGCTCGCGTTTGACCACTATCTCACCTGATGGTAAGCTATGATGTGTTCGATGATGGAGCACGCTTGCCTAGAAGTAACCTATTCACTCTTGACTTAAAGACCCCTAGATTGTAGCTATCGGGAAACACAGACTGCGGCAGGGAATTCCACTCTTTATCTGTACGCATAATAAAAGAATTCTCAAAACGTTTAGTGCGTATGGGTGGGATGTCCACCATGTACCGATGGTGCATTGCCGTACGTCTGGTAGTCCGATGATGAAACGGGCTAGGCGTAATTAGATCATGCAATTCCATCGCACACTCCCCGACATGTAATCGATAAAAAACCGACAAGCTGGCAACTTTGGCTTAGTAGTGCTTGTTTCAAAAATATATATTAGGCTTATAGGGATGGATTGAGAGCCCCTTCACCGTCTCTCGCCATGGCTTTCTTGACCTAAGAGTTAATATGCTACTGCGTTATTGCGACTGAGACAGATTGAGGTAGAACATCATCTGCCTAGCCTTTTCCCAATTGTTGTTGGGGTCGGCTTCCAGTCTTACCGGATTCAGCTGAGTACCAGTGTTTTACCAGTGTTTTGCAGGATAGGAAGCAAAGGCGTTAGAGAAACCGTGTCCGGGAAAACTTACAATGTTTTATGCGCGAGTTTGTAAACAAAATTTTATTCTGTAATTAAATGGTGCTCGCAAAGGCAAGCTTGGCGCCCCCTCGATCCGCGCGCCTGGTTAGCCTGTGGGTAAATCAGGCTCTGTTTGGACATTAAGTTTATGGCGGCTTTGGAAGCAATTTCTTACATATATAGCTACGTTTAAAATGGAAGTGAAATAATCTACACTAAGATGTATATTATATGATTGGCAAGAACGATTATTTCGATTTGGTACTGTTTTTGTGGTGCACAAAAGGTGGCCCTAACTCTGAACCCATAGGTACGCCAGCAGTCATGATTTTCATGCCAGAAGTCACGGTTCGAATCTTAAGTAGCTTCTACTTATGGAGGGATCTAATCGTAACTAGTTATTTCTTAAAGATGATATCATAGATAACTTGAGATTATAATAATAGTTTTCCTTGATTCAGGAAACAAATGTTATTTAGAGCTATTATTAATAGGTTTTACAAGAGTTCCAATTATTGTTATCAATATTATACTTTTCCGCATAAAAACAAAGATATCTTATCTAAACGAATTAAGTACTTTTCATTTAGGACAATCAGTTAGGTATGGTTTGCATTTTCCCAGCCAGTAGACCGTACCTACTAGATACGAGTTGATAAGGAAAATCGATTTCTTTCTAAATCTTAATCAAACTGAGAAAATGCTTCTTCTTAATAATTCAATAAGAATCTTGTTTAGTAATCATGTTCCTACTTATCAAATTAATTAATTTTCCTGTTAATGCTTTTTAATACTTTATACCTGCATGTAGAGCTATTCTGGGTGCATCGTCCTCACATATATTAATGTATGTACGTATGTTAATATTGTAAAACACCAATTTTTTTTTTTTTTAAAGAGTAAGTATGGAGTTTCTTGTGCGTTCTTCTCCATATCAATCTACTTTCCGAATGCACGGTAGAATCATTTTTTTTTTTTTTTTTTTTTTTTTTTATCTATATTTTTTTTTTTTTATTACTTTTAAATTTATTTTTTATTACTTTTAATTTTTAATTTTAATTTATGTGACGTTCAAAAGTGCCGTTTATTGGCCTAATTGAATAAATATATTTGACTTTGACTTTGACTTTGACTTTGACTTTAAGTATTTAAAGTACAAGTAAAATTTCAAAATTTTAAAAACCCCCAACACATTTTTATTTCATGCTACATAATTTATCTAGTACATAGTACTCGTAGATACACTTCGATCGGTAATCTATTGAACACGTAAATATATTATGACACGATATCTTGCGAAAACATCCCGATTCAAACAGTAAAACGCCCATAACTTTTGAACGGCTGAACCGATTTTATTCAAACATAGCTAAGAACACTCTCGACAAAATCACCTTTCAAACAAAAAACCAACTAAATCAAAATCGTTTCATCCGTTTAGGAGCTATAATGCCACAGACAGAAACACAGATAGGTACACAGCAACACACGTCAAACTAATAAAACCCCTCTTTTTTCGTCGGTTAAAAACTAATTAAATTGAACATCCTCACTAAGAAAAAAAACTTCTACCATTAATTCTAGTTGGTAATTTGTATTTATTTACACTCCAGCACGAACATAGAAACATGGACTTAATGCCTTAGGTATTCTCTACCAGTCAACCAATTTTTTAAAGTGGTTAGATAAACACTTATTTAATAAGTATGCAAACACTATTCAATTCAACATAGGTACACACTGAACAATCAATAAACAACACCAAAAATTCACCAATATCAAAGAAGAAATATAAATACTATTTTCACTTACAGCTAGCGACCGCGATAAAAATTAGAGCAACACCCCACATGTCTGTCCGTTTGTCCCACACAATATGACTTGCCCTAGATGTCGATAACTCGATACGAACGTTATCTCATTGATAAAATACATTTTATCGGAAGCATTCCTGAAAGAATTCTCAGTATAATGACAGACGAACTACAAGTGGTTAAGACGCTTATGTTTTGAGATCCATAAAACTCTAGTATGAGAGTTAGGTACTAAACACATCATCATGATCAGCCTTATAATGTTCCCACTGCTGGGACACAGGCATCCTCTCTGTGAGAGAGGTAATGGGTCTTTATCCACCACGCGGCCCAGTGCTGGTTGGTGGATGTCAGATGTCTTCGAATTTTTGGTTCTAGGATGTTTTCCTTCACCGTTTTAAGAGCAGTGCATTGGTGATGAAATAATTTACACAAATTAAAGTGCATGCCTGTGTTTGAACTTACGACCTACGATACGTAAGTCGGGGCCACCACTGCTCTCTCAACACATCAGCACTGATTAATCATTTAAAAATGTTGTGGATTTCAGTCTATCTACAGATGATCAAACTGGGGTGGAAGCATTGCAGTCAAGTCACTTAAAATGCTCAGGGGCCGTACTATGACGTGTAATTCCGTTGTGGATAAGGGATGGTGCTATTCGTCTTCTCATGTGTCGTCTCTCTCTCTCGCACTGGAATAATAGTGGTGGCGAACACGACATCGGGCCCCTGATCTATAACTCGTGGAGTATTTTTTTTTTATTCTCCTTAGCCTCGCGTTTGCCCACTATCTCGCCTGATGTGGTGGAAGGTGAAGCATGTTCCTACCATATTATCGTTTTCTGGTACCAAAAGGTACCTTCATATCCTTACAGACTGTCCACCACCATAACCAATCAGTCAGTGTACTTCTCTGTATTCCCGTATTCATAAAGTACAAACTTTTCCACTGCCCAATCTTTTCTACCCTACTGTTCTTTTTGGCCCTACAAACAGTTTAAATGCGGTCTTTTTAAAACTCGTCGTAATAACATTTAGCTACTTACTAAACCAACTAAATCCTAACAACTGCTGAACTTTTAACTGATTTTTTTAATATGATAAGGCCAACGAATACTTGGCTCTCGGTCGTGAACTCTAGTGGCTCATATGTTAGGCACTGAATTGATTGCGTATTCAAGTAGGTCGCTGCAAATATTATTTGGCGAAATGGGGTATAATTTGGCGTAGATACGCCAAATTATACCCCCATTTTCATATTTTAAACACCCAGTGCCAGTGCGGTGCGGTTCACCATATTTCTCATTTGCTCCAGTGTCCCAAATGTCCATTTACCTGCACCTAAAATAACTTGAACAAAGCCTCCAACGCTGCAGTAGACGTGACAATCTACTGGGCCTAAACAGTAGTTACTGTGAGGGATAAATAGAGTGGGGGCGTCCGTGCTATTTCCCCATAAGATAATGCCATACCAAGCGTGGGCATACGTGTAGTATGTTACTAGTGCCGTTTGTAGACTGATGTTCTTTTTAATTTCGCGGAGGGCTTCATATGCCCTTTGTAATTTTTACCCGACTGCAGAAGGAGGGTAATGTGTTTATCAGTCTGTATGTATGTATGTATGTTCCTATATGGCGTTCCAGAGACCAAACGCGTTGGCCGATTTTGATGATTCATACGTCAATCGATTCGTCTTAATCCTGCGAGTGTCATAGGCTAAATTAAAATTGGACAATATAAAAATGGCGGCTTTTGGGCGCCATATTGTGGGGGCCCAAATTTTTTTTTCTTCCCAACCCATCGTGTGGGGTATCAAAATAAAGGGTTTTAAGAGGTGATTTCAAAAATATATAATACTTATATGTTTAAATGTATCTAATTCGGAGATAACTTAACTAAAAAGTTTAACTTTTTTTTGTTTATATAACTTTGAAATTTTTGATACTACTTTTTGTATGTGGGTTTTCCAGTTTATATGTGTGTCTATCGTTAAACCTAGGAGAGTGAAATCATTAACTACTTCTATTTTTTGTTGATTGTATGTAAAATTAATTGGGTTTTTTTGTCGGGGGTGAAAAGTAATTAGTTTGGTTTTGGTGAAGTTGATTTCAAGATTATGTTCGCCCATCCAGTTTATTATTATATCAAGAATATCGGTCAGTTTTTCGTTTATATTAGCGTTTGTTTGGCATGAGGTGAGAATAGAAATGTCATCTGCAAACAGTACACATAGCCCGTCTATGGTTTTGGGGAGGTCATTAATGTAGATGAGGAATAAGATGCCACCCCCTACACTTCCCTGAGGAATGGAAGCGTGTATTGGTCTATTATCTGACCTTATAAGCTGTGTTTCGTTTGTTTCTTCATCATAATATTCAATCTCGACAAATTGCTCTCTGCCTTTTAAATATGATGCAAACCAGTCATGGGCTTTCCCACATATTCCTATTCCATATAGCTTAGCTAGAAGTATTTCAAATTGCACGTTGTCGTAGGCCTTAGTCATATCGAGTAGTATTACTACTACGTGTTGTTTATTATTTAAAATATTTAAAGCCTAAACTAGCGTTGTAGATCTATTTTTGCGAAAACCGTTTTGGCAATCGTCGAATATTTTATACTTTTCACAAAAAGAGTACACACGATCGCACATTGCTTTTTCAAAGACTTTAGATGCTGTGGGCAGGAGGGCATTTGGTTTATAATTATTTGGAGTGGTTTTGGCATCTTTTTTATGAATCGGTTTTATTATAGCTTTTTTTAGTTGATTAGGGAACATGCTTTCTTCGAACGATTGATTAATCAGTTTATAAAATAGTAAGGTAAGTTCATCAGCGCACTGTCTGAAAAGGGTTGGCGGGAGTTCGTCTATGCCGTGACTATTTTATTTTTTTAGGTTTTTTATGATCTGGTTATCTTCGCATCCATCAACCGGGCTAAGAAACATGGTATTTTCAGTTGGGTTTATCACAGATGTTTTTCTCAGTTAGTTTGTCCAATGGATGCGAAGAAGTTATTGAATCTGTTTGCTACCTGTTTAGGTTCACCTATTTGGTTTGGCGTTTGTAATGTTATATTTTGTTTATAGTTTTTGGTCTTTTTATGTGTTCGTTCTTTTACAATATCCCACATAGTTTTTATTTTTTTGTTGATATACTCATTTTATTTATGTAGTATAGTTTTTTTTTGCCGTTGCTACAGTTTTATTTAAGATCTTTTCATATTTTTTATAGTATTTTATAAGTACCTACTGGATTATTTATTTTTAATGTTAGGATTTTTAATAGTTTTTTTCAGTCTATTTACAGGATTGCTTTATACCAACGGTTAGCCAATAACAATCGATGCAATAAAAGTACAGGGTGTATTTTTTTAAGATTTTAGTCGGTTTGATTCCCGGGTGCGGCAAGTGAATTTTCGAAAATCTTTGTATGCAACTTGTTTCTTTTAAAATAAAGGAATGTTTACTTTGAGTAATATTTTCTATCAACAGTATTAAGAGTACTTTCCCTTCAGGTGGCATTACAAAATTCCACCCTGTAAAAATAAATGGATATAATGGTTGGTTGATTTTAGTGGTTTATTGGTTCTCGGCTAGCTCGGTGGTATCTTCTCGTCCAATTTACCGCAGTGTCTCAAGACAAAAGTCTATGACCAGTGTGTGTTGCCAGTGATCACCTATGGGACCGAGACGTGGTCGCTCACAATGGGCCTTATCAGAAAGCTTAAAGTCACCCAAAGGGCAATGGAGAGGGCTATGCTCGGCATTTCCTTGCGTGATCACGTCAGAAATGATGATATCCGCAGGAGAACCAAAGTTACCGACATAGCCCGAAGAATTGCCAAACTTAAGTGGCAGTGGGCAGGCCACATTGCTCGCAGAACGGATGGCCGGTGGGGCCGAAAAGTTCTGGAGTGGCGACCGCGAACCGGAAGACGATACGTTGAAAGGCCTCCCACTAGGTGGACCGGTGGTTAAGGTTGCGGGAAGGCGCTGGATGCGAGACGCACGGGATCGGTCAATGTGGCGACGCTTGGGGGAGGCCTATGTCCAGCAGTGGACGTCTTTCGGCTGATATGATGATGATGATGATGATACCTTTCATTTGAGAACAAAATTGTCAAAATATCTCCATACACAATAATCATGTTTTCAAGTTACGTAATTATACTTTTTGGTAGGAACAAGTCGGATCAATTATTTTATTTTTCTTTGTTATCTGGCGCAGACTTTAGTGTATGAACTTATAAGTATCTAGATAAACCTTAGATAAAGTACCTATAGATTTAGCCTTAAAATGAGCTTGATTGATAGAGCGAGATCGCTAATTGGCAGCCCCATGTAAATAATAAGGACAAAAGATTATTTTTTGTCTCTGTCACCATGGCCGGCTTTTGTTGTTTGTCAAACGCTAATATCATGTGAGCTTTGACAAACTAACTCGGTCGTGTTTAATTTTTTTGTGATTTCGCGGTATTAAGTGTTTATTGAGACAAGGAATTGGGTTATTTATAGATAATAAGTGTGAGTGCGATGGTGGGTTGAAGTGTTCTAGGCTGTAAAAGCCAAAGTGTTATTGTTATTGTTGTTTCATGTGCGGCCACGCCATGGCTCCATTTATAGGTACTTTATCTAAGAGATAAACTATGGGATAGACGTCAATTACAATATTGTGCAATTTTATTGACTGTTATCTTAAAATACTATCTCTACCAGTCGATGGCGTTGAGTACTACCTATGCATGGAACTGCGATATGACTCATATTCGTATTTGAAGTGCGAATAGCATCATACTTCAAATACAATACTGAAGTGAATATAATAAAACTGCTGATCTTGATTTGCTAATAAAGGTTTATTATATTCGCTTTTTACCCGACTGCCGAAGGAGGGTAATGTGTTTATCTGTCTATGTATGTATGTATGTAAGTATGTATGTATGTATGTTTGTTCCTATATGGCGTCCCAGAGACCAAACGCGTTGGCCGATTTTGATGATTCGTACGTCAATCGATGCGTCTTAACCCTGCGAGTGTCACTGGCTACATTAAAATTGGATAATAGAAAAATGGCGGAATTTGGGCGCCATATTGTGGGGGCCCAAATATTTTTCTTCCAAACCCATCGTGTGGGGAATCAAAATAAAGGGTTTTAAGAGTTGATTTCATAAATATATTATACTTATATATATGTCGGAAACACGAGGGCTTCCTTCCATATACCCTCAAACTTGTGGGCTTATCGTGGGTAATGCGCGCACAAAGCAGGTAACTTATGCCGTTTCAGAGATAGTCCTTGATCCAACAACGAAGCAGTGGATTCGGCCACCAATCGTTTCGCTTTCTTTCAACAAAACCACACTTTATCAAGTTTATACACGCCACTTTAGAATTCCTCCAAACTCTTTTCAAACATCAAACGCGTGTCCGCGCGTTTTCTTTCTAACTCCAGCACAACCATGGCGGGAGTGCCCACTCAGAGTGCCAAGTATGGCGCTCGCCGCTTTATTATTGGCTCAAGCACACATCCGGCAAAACCACCGCTTTGAACATTCAATCGAATTCAAGTATTTTGACATAAGGAAAATGAAGTGTTGTCAATCGAATAAAATATAATTGAAATTTGAATCAGAAGCTAAATGTTGCCAATTAAATAAAACTGAATTAATAAGTTTACAAGCGATATTTCTTCGTTCCCAACTATTAATCATTTACCTTCCTCCGATATATATATAAATGTACGTACTAACTTATAACAGCTCTCTTTTTCCGGCGGGGATTAACAAAGGTTAAATAGAAATGATTCCTGTGTCCCTTAGAAAGATGTCCGTGACTACCGCAGGACCCCGACGGCAATCGATTCCATATTTGGTAAATAATTACTACTCAATTGGTGCCAATTAGTAGGGAACAACAGAATTGGTACCTACCTTAGTAGTTTTCGAGAAAATCGACTTTGAAGGTGGTCCTGCGGTAGTCACGCTTCATTCAGCAGGACCACCATGATTGCCGAAAACGGGGGCATGCCACAGCTATTCTAAGTATACAAATAATTACTACCCATAAATGTGATGCATTTCGTAAAAAAAACAGAACTGAATAATTTTTATTTATAGAGAAATCAACGATGATAACTTTCGCTCGCTCGTTCAGCAGGACCATAACTTTGAATGTTGATTCCAAATTGGAGGAGCCTGCGACTTTCCTCAAACCTACGTATAAAATCACTACCCTGCAAGATAAAATTTATACCCAAAATTCACAACTAGTACTCGAGTAGTTTATGAGATATACCATGCCATTGGTGGGGTGGCGGTAGTCACGGTGTTCAATTTTCATTACAAGAATGGAGCGTGACTATTGCAGGACCGCTTTCAAAGTCAATTTTCTCGAAAACTACTAAGGTACCAATTCTGTTGTTCGAGTACTAATTGGTACCAATTGAGTAGTAATTATTTACCAAATATGGAAGCGATTGCCGTCGGGGTCCTGCGGTAGTCACGGACATAAATAGTCCAAACAAAGACTAAACATTTTTTTTTTGATAAGTGAGCCCGTTCTTGAGTTATAAGATTACAACGAAAAGTGGCATTGATATTTATATATATAGATAGATGAAACGTGTCCACATTTTGCGGTGTCGTGTCTCGTGTGTCCTATCGTGAACAAACGGCCTTAATGTCACCAGACGGGTGCTTACCTAGTTTCAATACAAATCGACGTAAAGATATCAATTAATTTGATTGTAATTAACTTTATACAAAGGTACCTAACTTATTCATAATTTTCGTTACAGGTATCTCTGCGAATATATTTACTACACATCTCTCTGTCACGGACAGTCCCCTGCTCTATTCGTCCATGTTCCTCTTGAGAAGCATATCTATACCACCGAACAGCTTGCACGCGGACTGGAACGTATCTTAGACATATGTCTGCTACAGTTACCTGCAGCCTAATTGCGTAAGTGAATTCGGCAAGGCAAAGGGTTTGACCCCATGAAAGAGTATGAAAAATTCTCTTTAAATAATTAGGTACCTATTGCCAAAATATCGGACGCTTTCATTGATGAAGATACTCTTTTCGAAAGATCACAATAATTGTTGGCAATACCTTATTTTTTAAAGAGAATTTGTCATACTCTTTGATGGGTCAAACCCTTTGCTTTGCAGAATACACTTACGCAATTAGGCTGCTGGTTAGGACTAAACTGTGCCATAACTTGTGGCGAAAACAAACTGTTTAAAAAAATCTATCTTCTTCAAATAATTTATACCACTAATAGTTATCACCTAGCAATGTAACTTGCACATTATCTATACTGGAATATATAATAAACTAGCTGACCCCCGCGGCTTCGCTCCCTGAATTATAGCTAATTATATAGAATTATAGCCTATGCTACTCGGGAATAATGTAGCTTTCCATAGGTGAAAGAATTTTTAAAATTCGTCCAGCCATTTCAGAGATTAGCCGGAACAAACAGACAGACAGACAAAAATTGAAAAAAAAAAAAATTTGGTGTATGTACCGTATATATATTCATATACATGTAGTAAAAATGTTTTAAGCAATGTACTTACAACTTTTGACGTTATTTTAATGTTGTTTTAATGTTATTTTTTTTAAATTAAATGTTGTTTAAGGGTTTTCAATAAAGTGCGATTACTTGAAAAATATAAATATTTTCTTAAAACACAAATACGCACAAATCAAGAGCTACTCGTGTATGTTTATTCTACAGACGCACATACAATGGTTTTAGAGATACACGATTCTGCAAAACGTTACTCCAGCAGGGATTGCAATATCTCGAAAACCTGATTACGTACCAATTATATTTTCGGCACACATTCTTGCACAACTATAAGCGCTCTGCCCATGCACAATATTTCTCACTCCGATCATTCGTTTAAAATTTTCCTGCTGGAACAACGTTCCTCCAGCAGGAACCATTTATTCAGTTTTTTTTCAAAAACGACGACACGCACTAATTTTTTATGTGGCGCACGTTCACAGCAGATTACGTAGTAATTATACGTTTCACTCATATCACTCCTGGAGCCACTTTTCTATTGGGGTAATGTACACTTAGAAGGTTTATGTCTATCGTAAATAAAACAGCAACAAACTTTGTGCCGTAACTTTATTCTTCATAAAAACAAAAAACACGTTATTGCAGGCATCACAACGGACCGAGTCGATCGCAAGTTCTTACATATACTACGTTAGTACGATTTAATGTAAATACAACATTATAACTACTATTTCCTTCTTTTAAAAACAAATAGACAAATGCATGCGAAAAGCAGAAGTTACTTTTTTAAATCGGTAGTAAAGTCATGATTTTTACTGAATAACATCTTTAAATTAATATAAAATTAACTGTTGCAAAAATAAGTTTCAAAATTAAAATATTATAAACTTCTGTTTTTCGATAGCATAGTTGAAAGATTCAAAAATACAGATCTAAATACAATGGAATATAGTATATGTAATAAATAATATAAAAAATACACAGGGAATGTATTATGTGCAATAAATACAGTATATAAAAACATTTTGTTAATAGACGATTTAAAAATATAGATCTCTAGAGAGAAATTGAACTAGCTAGATAGTTTGGTCAAGAGTTTCAAGATTCGTGTTAATTCCGACAGTGAAAGGAGTACGTGTATTATTATCACGATTTGTAGGGTAGTCAGAAATTGAGAGTTTTCTAATCCACGATTAATGTGAACATCTACTTATTTTTTATTTTAAATATTACTGGACAAGATTTTTAATTAATCACTATTTTGTATGTTTTTAAGTTGAATTAATGCTAATATTTAATTTAACAGCACTTCTCCTTTTTTTCTGCATTTACAGTATATGCAAACAATTTAGATGTCTTTTTTTAATCTTAAATGCTTTGTATCTTTTTGTCATTTATTGACACTACATAAATACTCTTTTTTCAACAAATATTTTTGTAATCCCACTCACTGCGGCCAAGAAATTAAAATAGAGTGTAGAAAATTAAAGCGCTCATTAAACAAGGAATGTTAGTTCCTAAAGAATGTTAAAAGTTTTCTTGATTAGTTAAACTGATAAAATTTTAAGTACAAAATTATAGAAATAACAAAAACATAAGTATAGGAACCTTTTGCTGAGTTGGCGATTTTTGTGGCATTTGGATATATAATGACTTACTTAATGACGATTGTCACAATGTAAGTGGTTAAATTACCAGTATGCAAAAGGTTTAACATTTTCTACTTATGGATTATGGTACTTATAGATTATATCTACATAGTACCTATACCTTATATATTTCATATTATAAACAAACATAGTTTTATTTGTCATCTCACTACGGACCTTATGGCACGGCGTGTTATAAAAAAACTCAAGTCAACGTAGAAATACTCACGTTGTTCTTAAAACGCAATCGAATATTTATCAACAAAACTTTACATATACTATAATAGGTAATATGATTTAATATTTTAAATCATATTTTATATTTAATTTATAAATTTATTTATTCACTTTTTCATAAATGATTTGTAAATCATGATTAAATATTTTAAAATTATAATAAAATTTTAAAATGATACAATATTTTTCGAGTCGCTAAAAATGTTTAAACTTAACAATACATACATCAATAACACAGGTTATCTTCACATAATTTTAGATTTAAGTAATTTAACTTAGATATAGATTTTCCAAAAGGACTAATATAAGAAATTCGAACATTTTTTTTTAATACCTTTCCCTTTTCATTAACTTTTACAGTATGTAGAAGACTTTTCATTGTATTTTCAGTAAAATGTTACCCATAAGCGGGAGCGAGACATACGCATATCGCTATCTCTTTCTCGCATTCAAGATTAGGTACCTACTGTCAGTTTTTATAGTTTATTTTTATTGAGATTTTTTTTTCCAAAACGATTGCCTATTTAAAAACCACGTCTTTTGTCATTTTTATAGAACAACCTTTCGTTCACACGTCGGATTATATATTTAATAATATATAATTACAATATATAATATTTGCGGGAGACTTAATACTGATGATTAATTCATTTATATTTTGGCATATTACTTGAGCATTTTTCAGAAACCTATGATTTATTAGTTAAATTCTTTAAAAAAAAAACATTTACGCTTGAAAATATAATTGTACAACTGTATTGATTTTAATCTTAACTAAAAAAAATACGACTGCAAAAAAAGAAATAATAGAACGAATTGAATTGAAAAACCAAAAATTGGCCGAGGTGACATTTTTTCCTTTCCACACAGGATTAAGTGAAATAATTAGGATCAGTATTAAGCCTCGCTTTCTAGACTAAATCTAAACTTTCGAAGACTTAATTAAACCTAGACATAATGTAACAAACGCTATCACCTTCAAACTAACAATAGACAAACTAAACATTTTCACCCACACTTCGACTCTATATAGAATATATTCAGATCTTTTGCAAGATGTTTTTAGTATGAAGTCTTTAGGGCAAAATATTTTTCAATGAGCCATGGAGGACATAATATAGGCAGTTGCTCCATCTGCATCTTGCTGTGAAATATTAGTACTCGGCTGCATCTGGCTTTGGAAGCCGGTGAGCACCCATGGGGTCTCAACAAAGTTGGAAAAGATTTAGACAGATGTGTTGATTTATGAAAGATAATGTTAGAAAGGGACCACTCAATTTCCAAGTTTGTAAATTAGCAAACTTGAATACGGCTCACCCAGGGTTAGGAGCAGTGGTGGCCCAGTGGTAACGGCCGCGACTTACGTGTCGTAGGTCGTGGGTTCGAACCCAGGCCAGCCCTTTACTTTGTGTAAATTATTTCATCCCTACTAAAAACGGTGAAGAAAACATCGTGAGGAAACCAACATGTCATAGAATCAAAAATTCGATTACGGCCCATTCCCTCTCACAGAGATGCGGCCTGTGCCCAGCAGTGGGAACATTAAAAAGGCTAATGATGACCCGGGGTTACGTAGTCTTACCTGACAATGTGCACAGATTAGTGAAGTTACTACGTAACAGATGTTTCGCCCTCCGAGATCAAGTACACAATTTTGAGCTAAATGTCCGTGACGGTAGGGTTGAATCCGTGACGGCTCGTTTCTTGCGAGTCTGCCGAACTAAGAACCCCGCGCCCACTAAACACACTTCCACCTCGCACGTGCGAACTTTGCGCGCGAGCGGTGACAACTGACTGACTGGCAAAGTGGTGCCGGACCACGCGACCTCCTTCATTCAACTGTTCTTACAGCGATTAATGGTGGCCTGCTATGGGCATCGACAATACTAGACGATTTTTTCAGATGTTCTGCTATCAAAAAGACAATTTAAATATGTCATATTTCTTTAAATGTTTGAAATGCATAGCTTTTCATCATTTATACTCTATTGCCAAGATGGTTTGATATTTTTGTTTTGCAAACATATGTTTTTTCCTCTAAAGACTTCATACTCTATACAAATAAAATTTGATAACTAACTACATTATAGGTAACTTGTTTGAGCTGTATTGCATGTCCAAACTTCTTAATTGGGGGAGAGTTGAATAAAATAAGAAAACTTAAAGAAGTACAGAAATAGATTAAAAATGTAGATACAATAATTCCTTCTCGTTAAGTAAATTACTTTCTAGTAATTCTGCTTGAGAATAAAGAATTTATTATTATAATAAAAACAATATATTACACTTATTGGTTAATGATTGCACAGATATAGAAAAACGTTAATATTTTTAGAAATATTGCACGGTTTATATAAATAACATTGGTAGAATATAGGTTTGTAAATATAATTTTAAACAGTATAAACAATGAAGTATAGGAAATATAATTACGAAAAGCAACCCTTGTATTGCTTTGACGACGTTTTTCAACATAGAAAGGGTTGAAAATAATCTCCCCCTTTAAAAACTAGTCTATCTACGAACAAAACTATTTTGTTCTGATTTCTTTTTATAGAATATATATTTATATAGTATACTTGTTGAAGAAATACCGTTTTTATTGAAAAACGCAGGCATAGCCTGGGTATAAAGTCATGGTGTGTCTTGGTAAGCTTTTTAAAACCCCAGTAATACGATCCCACGACCCCAGAATAAGATGCAATTGAAATAGCTGGGCAAATTTTACATAAAGGTGTTCTTATAAGAAGTTTTGCTAGTCTTGACATTTTTACCTTTTATTATTTAATGTATCGTCTAACCAGATTTTCCTTCTTCTTATTTTATGATTATTATTCGTTTGACCATGACTTTATATTCTAAGCTCAGAAAGTGAAGGTCGATTCAGTATTATTCAAGGTCAATATTAAGATATTAAAAATCTACATAACAGTATTAATTTACCCGTTGTTGCACTGATTACGAATACTATTCACACAAGATGTATTTCATCACACATTATTTTCTAATATATTCAAATTTTCAGTCCAACAAAAGGACTGAATACATCACCTTTTGATAAGTCGGTTAAGAATATTGATAACTGAATCTCAAACTTAATTAAGTGCAAATTAAAAAGTAATATTAACAAGACTATTTGTTTTTACCGACTGCAACGCAACCGAAAGGAGGGTTATTCAGCATAAAATGGCGGGTTATTGAGACCAAATTGATGGTTATTCAGGGCAAAAGGAAGGTTATTCAGCCCAAATGGAGGGTTATTCAGGGCAAAAAGAAGGTTATTCAGGCCAAAAGGAAGGTTATTCAGCCCGATAGGAGGGTTATTCAACTCAAAAGGAGGGTAATTCGTATCAGTGCAACCCCCGAGCGTCAAATCCTTTAGCCTACTATACCTACTCAAATATCATAACAAGATATGTTTTTACTACCACTATTCATTCTAGTCACACGTTTAGCCTTTAGCCTGTACCATAGATAAAGAAATAATACTTCATGTCAAAACTGTCCTGGGTCCATTGTTAGAGAGAGATGGAGCTGTACAGAACGAAGAGCACTATACCTTTTGCACAGCGGAATCATGAGGATGTTGACAAGTTATTGTACGGTCCCTGCAGAACGATTTTAAACGCGTATGGTACATACAAACAATCAAAATTCAACCAGGTTAAAATTTGATTAGTTGAAATGTATCAGAAGTCTTTAAATACAAGGTGATAAGGTTTATTTTAGTATTCGAACCTATATTTGAAGTATTATTTATTTATATGTGTATGTACGTTTTTAATATGAGAACTTAATTACGTATTTGTTTTGAAATAGGTTTTGAGTGCAGGAATATACGCTTGTTGAGCTGTCGAGATGTGGAAAATAATATAAGAGTATTTGTATACTCATTTCTTGCCTATGTTGGAACCTATTTAGGTGAAAAGAGGATTGGTTTTTTTTTTATTTCTTTTAGTCAAAATCTTTCTGTAAAAAAACAGCTAAAAATAATACTCGACTGCTCGAAAACAATTCGCATATTACAGCACTTAGAATTCAGTTTATTTTTATGCTCTTATATATTACTCGATAAAATCGACGTCAGCGCATATCAGAGGATATCAATGGCAGTAATAATTATTGTTATATACTGTAATCTTTTTATATATGTATTTGTTTAATCTGTAATTTATATTGTGCGGTATTGAGGTACCTTTAAATGAGGTGTACATGTCTTGGGTTTAAACACACGCGTTTTGTTTACTAACCTTTAGTAATATAAATATATTAACTATTTTTCTTCATGTATTTATGTATGATGCAATATTTTTCACCTGGGTGGTTTAAGTTTTTAAATTTTGAAATACTACCTAAGAACATGACGTGTAGATTTTCAATGTTGTTGACAACGATTTACAAATTTTGTTTGAGCTTACCAAATACCTGAGGCAAAGCCTTTTGATATAACTCCATAACATCTTACACATGTTTAAAAACATTTTAAATCCGAATTATTAAAAATTAAAACAATGAATTACACACGGCCGGTCAAAAAATATTCTAAAATACAATTAATTCTAATCACAATCCGACCGGCCTTACACTATCACATACATACATAAATACAGGAGTACTTGCACGGTGTGTGTGACGTCACAGCGTGTCGCTCACGGCGGCAAGTTCATTTGCAAATTCTGCAAGTACGCCGAGGTTGAATTCAATAAGCCGATACGTTGTTTTTGCTTCCGTTGTTCTGTCATCTGTAGGGAGAAGAATGGTATTTAGTACTACTAATAGTAATTTAGTACTACTAGAAATTATCGTCTGGCGTCTAGTACTGGCGTCTGGTACTAGCGTCTGGTAATAGCGTCTAGTACTACCAGTCTAGTACTTCCAGTCACTGCCAGCGATAGTTACCAAAGTAACCCACTGTTTCCAGAATCAGCTAGCCTAGTCCTCAGTATTACGATCCAATACTAGCCTCCAGCACTAGCATTCAGTATTGGCCTCCAGCACAAGCATCCGGTAATATACTTCAGTACCAGCCTCTGGCACTTACTAATCGCACAATCATCCAGTACTAGACTCCAGCACAAGAAGCCAGTACTAGCATCCAGTACTAGCAACTAGTACTAGCATCCAGTACTAGTCTCCAGCACAAGCATCCAGTACTAGCAACTAGTACTAGCATCCAGTACTAGTCTCCAGCACAAGCATCCAGTACTAGCAACTAGTACTAGCATCCAGTACTAGTCTCCAGCACAAGCATCCAGTACTAGCAACTAGTACTAGCATCCAGTACTAGTCTCCAGCACAAGCATCCAGTACTAGCAACTAGTACTAGCATCCAGTACTAGTCTCCAGCACAAGCATCCAGTACTAGCAACTAGTACTAGCATCCAGTACTAGTCTCCAGCACAAGCATCCAGTACTAGCAACTAGTACTAGCATCCAGTACTAGTCTCCAGCACAAGCATCCAGTACTAGCAACTAGTACTAGCATCCAGTACTAGTCTCCAGCACAAGCATCCAGTACTAGCAACTAGTACTAGCATCCAGTACTAGTCTCCAGCACAAGCATCCAGTACTAGCTAGTTTATCGTGACTCACCTGGTCCCTGAGCTCGGTGAGCAGTTCGGTGAGGGTGTGCACGGCGAGCTGCGCGCTCTCGAGCTGTGCCGCGAGATGCGCGCGCACTTCCAACTCGCCTCCCTCTCCTTCACCCCCTCCCATGAGGGAGAGGGCGCGTAGCCTAGGGAACCAGTCTAGGTTGCTGGTCTGGAACAATAAAATAACGCTTGTTATAGCGCAGTTATTGCGGCAACTCAGGTAGGCAGGTACCCTCCGTGAAATAATCAGTAACCCCAAAACGTATTAAACCCATCCGTACGGAAAATACGAGCTCCATTTTATATTAAGATCAAAGCGCAAAAAACGACGGCGTGATTTTCCTGTCTAATTATACCAACATTGTGTCTCTTACACGTGAACATATTTTATTTATTGCATTGATGTTCCCTCCAACTGATGGAAAAATATTATTAGCTTTAGTTCCACGAGCACAAGGTTGATAACATTATTATTCGCAGTAAAACAAGCACTTTGCTTCGCCAGGTCTGCGTCATTAGTTTCCAATTTATATTGTGTTGTCGTTTTGCTGTAATCGGACACGAATTCAAACTATTCCTGACCTAAGAACCTTATCCTCAAAGCTGAACAGTCCCATCGATCGATGGTCACTTACCTTAATCATTGAATGCACATAGCTCTCCGGGCCGGTGAACTACGTGTGTCCACACTTGACCCCCACAAACACATGAAGGATAGATAATGCCATAAGTTGTGCTAGCTTCTTACCTTAATCATATAATGCATATAGCTCTCCGGGCCGGTAAACCCCGAGGGGTTCACAGTTGACCCCTACAAACTCATGAAGGATAGATAATGCCATAAGTTGTTCTAGCTTCTTACCTTAATCATAGAATGCATATAGCTCTCCGGGCCGGTAAACCCCGAGGGGTTCACAGTTGACCCCACAAACTCATGAAGGATAGATAATGCCATAAGTTTAGCTAGCCTCTAATCTTAATCATATAATGCACGTAACTCTATGGGTCGGAGAACCCCCTTGGGGTCCACACATGACGCCCACAGACACATGAAGTAGTGATAATGCCGCAAGTTTTGCAAGCGTCTTATCTTAATCATATAATGCACGTAACTCTCGGGGTTGGCGAACCGCGTGGGGTCCACACATGACCCCCACAGACACATAAAGTAGAGATAATGCCAAAAGTTGTGCTAGCTTCTTACCTTAATCATAGAATGCACATAACTCTCCGGGCCGGTGAACTCCGTGGGGTCCTTGACCCGCACCAGTACCATAAAGTAGAGATAGTGCCACATGTTGTGTTCGCTCTTTATGTGCTCCTCGAAAGAGACTGTCTTGTTGTCAAAGGCTGACCTGTTCAACCCTGCAAACGAAAAATTAATCTAATAAATACGATCAAAGGATACAAAGTACAAACTCCATCCTCTAAGCACGGAATGACTCGGCATTAACTGCTAGAATCAAAACTGCGCATAAAAGCGAGTCAGAGAGGTACTAAATTAACTAGCCCAGGACAAATCTAATTATCGGTATCTAAATAAAACAGCACATGGTCACATTCCTAACTTGCAGAAAATTTATTTTGTAAGTCACAGATACTCGTAATGCCACAGTTTATACACACATAGACATAGTTTAGTATAACTAACTTATTATTATTATTTATTTTCAGACTATTAACAGCGTCGTTAATGAGGAGAGTGAGGGACAGTCAAAACGGCATCCTGAAAACTGTAGCTGAGAGCTTCGGCTCTCCGATTGTGCAGCAATTTGTGCGGAGATTGTTTGTTACTAACACTAAGTAATAAGATTTTCTATGTTTCTAACACTATGGATTTATGCATCCGAAATAAAGATATTCTATTCTCTATTCTGTCCCACTACAGGGCAAAGGCCTCTCTTTCTTCCTTCCGATCCTCTCGGTTTAGGGCAATTGTGGACCAACCCTGTAAATAGGCATCAAGATCATCTCGCCATCTTCGCCTGGGTCAGCCGCAGTGTCGCTTGACATTTTCCGGGACCCACATTGCAGTCACAAGCCCGGACACAAGTCCATGAATCGTTCGACATAAATGAAAAAATGATGAATGTAAAATTCATACTTGCTATACTTGTTTAGGATATGATTACAACATCTGAAACTACAAGCCCTAGGGTTACCTGACCTATTGTTAGCAAACAGTCAGACAGTTGACAGATAGACAGGCAGATTATTTGCATGGACATTATTGCTAATACTAAAGTCTTGTAATAATAAAAGATACTCACCACAGATAAAACAAGTGTTTTTAAGTACGTGCTCCTTCTGTTGCTTTTCGCTCCTGAGGTCGGCGAAGGTGTCAATGATGACGCCGAAGATTAGATTCAGGACGATGATGATAACCACAAAGAAGAATAGCAGATCGTATACTACCCTTGCGACGAATAGTGGCTCCTGGGAACGTAATAAAAGTTTCTTTAGAATAAGCACAGATAATATAATACTAGCATACAGATGCGTCATCCCATACAAAGAAACCGTGCTGCCGTAACTAGCGCCTTCGTCTGATTAAACTGATAATTTTTATAAGAACATCGATCGCGTTCAGTTCCGTTCCACGGATATAGATGGTATTAGCAGCGACTTGCAAGTAAAAGGGTTTACTCGGTTCGTCAATACTTTTTTTTTAAATACAGCGCCGATTTGTTTTATAGAATTTTTTAGCACGTTTATACAGTATTATTGTACCAAAATGTGTTACAAAACAAATTAAAAACACCCAGTGGATGCCTCAGAAAATTAAAACCGCGCCATTTATCAATTATCCGCTCAATTATTAAATGTGTATTAAGAGCCCAATATTCCTTAATTTTGTGCATAAAATATTCCTTAAATTGATTAAACAAGAACAAACAAATATTGTGATCAATTCTAGAAAAAAAAATACACAGAATTCAAAAACAAATTGATGCATATCGCGCCATCTAGTGACATTTTTTTGCAACCAAATTTTCTTTGTTAGCGTTGCGTCCCCGTGAAATAGGTAAGAAAGCGTGCGTGTATGACCAGAGCCTCTAGAAAAGTGAGTTTCGATATCAGCGATGGCCATGGTCGGTATTCCAAAATGTAAGGGATTGATCACAGTGACGTGCAATTTTATACAACTTTGGGACCTGATAACTCCCAAAGCCACCATGATCCATATTTCATATTTCATCGTTCTTACCTGAATTAGTGTCATACACAGATAAACTTCCAGCTTTTATAAAATAACGAAGTCCAGATAGTCACGGTCTCTTGGAATATAACGTAAACGAAGCAAAAGGAGTAAGTAAGGATGGTGGTGTTTTCAGTTTCTGTCTACCAGTTTGGAATGGTCCCAAAACAGACCTAAAGAACGTGGCCTTGTAAGATGGACTAATCAAGTCCTAAGGACAACTTGTTTTTATAAATAAATAAATAAGTAAAGTAACACTTGGAGTGATAAATGCTGTTTCTTTCCACCCGAGCGGATTATTTGTTCACTAGCCACTAGATGTTTGCATGTAACAAACTAGACAACTCATACAGATATATTCAAAACGAGCTTCTGACAGCGGCTTTCCCCGCGTGAAAAGTGTATTCTTATCCCAAGGGAACATTATACCGTATCCCGGTATACCAAAAAGATGTATGCTATTCCAGACTATAATTTATCTCTGTGTCAAAATTTATCTAGATCCGTTCAGCCATGATTGAGTAACAAACATCCATTCATCCATCCAAACATTCACATTTATAATATTAGTAAGATAAGACGGCAGAAAAACAGTAGAACCGGAACATGATACTCACAAAGCTAGCCGGGGCCCTCAGTATGTCCCCGATGCCACCGCCGTTCCTCAGTCCCTGGTTGAGAGTGGTGACGATGCACATGATCAGCGAGTCGCAGCTGCGTTCGCGCAGCTCGCCACCAACCGACACAAAGCGTGAGGAGCGCTGGCACTGTTCGGCGTCCTTCAGATACTTTGAGGAGCCGTCATCGGTGCAGCCATCCGGCTCGTAGCGGGGATCATCATCGTCTGGATGAGATTATAGTGAAATACATGAATTAGTAAATTGATTTTTAATTATTTGATACTAGCTTTTATCCGCGACTTTGTCTGCGTAACATTAGTACTTCGAATGGCTTTAAGGATAATTTCCGGGATGAAAACTATGCTATGCCCTTCCTAAGGTCTCAAACAAATTTCATCGGTTCAGCGGTTTAAGCGTGAAAAGGTGACAGACACTTCTATACAAAGTTGTCATCAGCTCACCAAAATTTGCATGGGAGATACATTTTATTTTTTAAGAATGGAATATGGCTTTCCAGGTGAAAGTTGTACATTTAATTAGACAGAAGCAGTTCTTAAAAAAATATCTCATCTTTCCATTACACTTTGTATACTACAGCTGATGCAAGCTGATTTACTCATAGAGAAAAATAATTGTAACAGTACTCACCGTCCAGCCGATCGACGGCGACAAGGAAGTGATCACGGAAGAACATGTAGCCTACGATGGAGAACATATAGACCAGAACAAGCGCCAACACGGCCGTCAATAAGATGGACCGCCCGTTGCGAGTCACTGAGCGCATCACGTTTAGGAGAGTCTCTTCGCGGTACACGATGTCTAGTAGCTGGGCAGAATTATATAACAGTAAAAACATTACCCTACGTCGGAGGCAGTGGGGTTAAAATAAAGACAGAGGTAGCCTAAGATCCAACTGCGAAAATCTGCAATTATGATTGTTTTTGATTAAACTTCATGAATTATATTTGATAGTTTTGTATAGTTTATAGTATACTGTAGGGAGTGTCTAGCCGTAATTACCTTAATTAAATAAATTTAATTTATGTTTGATAGCTAACCCCTAAATATACAAGTTTAAAATAGAAAAACATAAGGTTGCCAGTACTCAGTTAGCCACAATCTGTGGGTGGCCAGTTCACCTGCTAAACCTGGCAACCCATGAATATAAAGGGTAACTGAGAGCTAGATGACATTGCAGACGCAACGACAATACGGAAGAAATTCCTAATGTAGGGAAACTGTTGTGAGGTAAGCTCGCCGTACATAAATATTGTTTTCACTTTGTGTAAATGTATTGTTTTGGTGTACGATAAAGAATTAACAAAAACTGTTTGTGGCTAGATACGGCCAGGCAACCCTGCAGTAATCTATTCTACTATCAAAAAAACATGCATAGAAAATAAAGTTTTATCAATGACCTGCAGTTTTTTGCAGTGTGATCTCATACTATTACGAATAAATGTCTACATTGACCAATAAAACAAGCAAAAGTGACAGGTGACAATGCGACAATTTTGTAAGTCACTTTCATAAATTTTCTGCTTTACTGAAACGCAACTCGCGTAAAAAATTTATAAAATATATCGCATTGTCAATTATATCGAATTCGACATAAAACTGAGAGGTTTTGTTATGTTTAGTTTAATAAACAATTTATAATAATCATCAGAAGTGACATAGTTATCGGTCAGTGGAAACAAGTGCCATTTTGAAGTTCATATTTTAATTTTAAGAGTACGTAAATACTCTGCTTTGATTTCGTTCAAAGTTACATTGAAATCGCCTTTGTAACCCCAACACTACCACTCTCACTCATTTTATTTATTTTCCAATCCAACTGTAGTTGAATTGGAAAATTGTGGGTGTTACATGGGCATTGAACATGACCTTGGGTTTGTCCATATTCGTTTTAAGAGATACTCTTTTGGAAGCTCTACTAGGTCATCGAGAATTGTACTGAGGCCCTCCCAAGTTTCAGCCAGCGAGGCCTATGATATTTTCTATGCCGCGGTCAAACCGCCATTTTTATTCCACAGGTAAAAAATAATTGGTTATTGAAAAATTAGCCCTTAATTGGCTTATAAAATATCATCTTAACTCTACGTAATACTCACCAAAACCGAAAAGAAGAATGGATGCCAACAAATCCCAGCGAAACAGAAGGCGAGATACACGCTATGGTACAGTAGTTCAGGATCCGTGAGCACTTTACCCGGCGATTTGGAGAGTGTACCCTGATTGCCCATAATGCTCACTAAGTGGATTCCTTTCACCACTATCTGTGGGGCAAAGTATAATAGTATCAGTTGCTTAATTAATATCAGGCTAAGTTATATTAACATAATCTTGAAGTAATTGCATTGACTTTCGAGCAAAACTATGAACGTTCGAGTCGAACATTCCCTTGCGAGCTTGCATTCGAATACGATCTCGTTAAATGTCATTCATTTCAAAATGACCGGAACTGTGCTTTACAAGTGGCCAGTAATATTCCTTCATACATACTTATTCATTTCATTATCTGAGTATAATCGCTTTCGAGCGATTTATTTGCGTGAACATTCGAATGCGAGTTGTTTCCGCGAAAATCGTTGCGACGTCCACACCCGCCGAAGTTCGCGCTTGCATGTAAGCTTTGTAACGCTCGACTCAACGTCCACACCACTCGAATATTCGACGTCGAATGCTCATTACACTACGTGAATGCTCTCAGTGAGGACGTTCCTTAAGATCTCGCCTCTCGTGCTTGAGGTCGTGGATTCCAATCCGGGCAAGTTTTGGTCACCGTTGTGAAGGAAAACATCGAGAGGAAACCATCAGCACCCTAATTGCGTATCTGTCTTGACACCCCGAAGCACACTCCTTCCCTTTCATTTTGATAAATAAACAGTATTCATTGCGTATTTTCGCTGTCGAGTAGACAGATTTTTGAACATATCCAGCAATGAATGCAAGGAAAGCCTACCGTGCTCGGCTTATAGTTAAAATAAGTTTGAAATCGCCAACCGGCATTGAGCAAGAGTAGTGCATAATGCTCGTGCGTTCTCGGTATTAGACAATGGAACAGTACATTCTGGTATGATTTATTTTATTTTATGAGAGTAGATATATTTGTAATGTTTGTTTGCTTCATTGTCAATTTAAAGACCATAGCAAACTTTTTGGAAGGAGACTTTCAAATTGAACTTCAGTTGTTTAGTCTATACTAATATTATAAAGAGGAAGGATTTGTATTTTTACGAATAACTAGTGACCCGCTAATTAGCAGACATAATAGATAGAAATTACCATTGTCTGCCGCCACAATGGGTATTTCGACGGATGACTTGTTAAACTTAAAAACTACTGGACCGATTTCAACAATTCTTTCACCGTTGGGAAGCTACACTATCTCCGGGTGACATAGGCTTTTTATCCCTGTATTCCCACGGGAACGGACACTACGCGGATGAAACCGCGAGGCGTCCACAAGTCAAATATAAAACATTTATTTGCCAACAAATTTGGCATACAGATACGATTGATTTCTGTAGGGTATCATAGATCGATAAATTTTCATATTTTACTTAATAAAAGTACATAATTATTTTACAGTGTACTTACAGTCAGCATTCCAAGCACCCAAAGTGTAGGCTCGGGACCGGCGGAGTACATGAAGCGTATGGCAACACTGGCAATCAGAGCCCTCGCGCCTCCACCGCGCGGAAGCCACGTGACCAGCCCGCCGGCCACGGCCGACACGATCCACACCACCAGCGACAAGTGCTCGCCTAGCTCTGCACATGTGAACACCGTATGACCGACATATAGAACCAGCACAACATTTAGATGTAGCCGCCACGGTACGCAAAGCGCGGTAGGTGCTTCAAGTGGCGACATGCGGCGGACTGTGGCGCGGATGGTTGCGCGGATGATCCGCGCGTACAATTCGCCCCATGGTGCGCGCCGCTCCCCGCGTTCTCTCAAGATTTAGTCGTATAATGATGTCGAGTAGCGTGATTGCAATTTGTATTATGAGACTTGATGCGCAATATTGTACGAATATTTATGCGAGGACTTTACGCGCATGACCAATATTTTACTATATAATAACGCTATCGTATTTTACACAGATAATTAGATAGTAAAAGTGTTTCTCTTACTTTTTCTTTAATTCCATTTTATTTTTACCAACAATGGCTTTTAAGACGACGACTAACGCCAACGACCTTGAGGGAACAAAACGCGCCCTCGTTTCTCACCCGCGCGACCCGAAATTTAGTAGTTTTTTGTACTTTTCTTATTATTCTATGACTTTATAAAAAAAAGCTTCAGATCAAAATGTAGATAATTAAATTGTCTTTGATATGGTGTCGATTTCATTAAAATACGCCCAGCGGTTTTGTTGTGATTGTCGTGTTTTTGTCCGTTTTAGACATAACTTTACAAATTAATTACACTATGTAATACGAATAAAACTCAAAATTTGCTCAGATGAAATTATTAAGAAAATGGTCTAATATAACATATATTTTTCCCAATAAATTACGACTAGCCGTTTAGACGTGATTCTCATTTTAAAATCAGCTACTCAAGGGAATCGGCGCCTTAAGGGCAAAAAAATCTTGTAGCACTGCTCATCGACGCATGCGCATATGTACTCGTTGTCATTTAAAACAAAAAATCTGTGATTCTACTTTAGATGTACTAAACTGAGGTAACGATGTGAAAATGCAGTTAAATAAAATGAGGAAAAGCGTTATTTTTAAATGCAATCACTGTTACCAAATACCAAGGAAAATTTCCAAAGGGGAAAGTTTTGGCAGGTTTTTTTGTCGTTACAGATAGTTCAACTCATGAGTGCACGCGGCGCCATGTTACATTCAGCTTTAACACAATATGTGTTGCTCGGAAGACGACTGCCGCGTCACTGCCACACAAATTAAAGCTGTATAATTGCACAAATGGCGCCGCAAGCACATTTTAGTATTGATAGTTCAACTCAAATGTTCCTAAAGCTTTATGGGATTTTTTTATGATCGTTATTTGTAATCAGTATAGTTCATTACTGCAGCGGCCAGCAAAAGAGGCATTGATGTACACTACATCGACTGATCTACTTTGTATGTAATTGTTTTTTTAAATTACGTTTCCTTTTATTTGTACATTGTGTGTATCTGTGTGTGCCAAATAAACTGGTTTTCTTTCTTTCTTTCTGATGGACGAACGTGTTAATGTGGGCGCACACATACGTCAATCAATGCCTAGTTGTGGCCAAGGCTTGTGCAGTGCCTTTCTTCGAGATAAATCGCAATTGGCGTACTGGCCAAATACATGGAAGCAGCGGCCGGCAAAAGTTGTATGAAAATCCATATCAGTCGTGGTTCAGCGGCTAAATAAATTACATAGAAAACTCATATCTGTCGTGTAATTAAAAAATGGAACGATCTTTTACACGGAAACATGGCAATCAAGGAGGTAACTTATCAAAGGTTTTATTTAAATTACGAACTAGCTTGTAAATAGAAAGCCTTTGATTGAAAAAAAAATGAACACTAAAGCTGGAAACAAATTATCGGACGCGGCTGACGGACGCGACTTACAGCCGCGGCTGATATGTGTGCACAGTCGTATAGGACGCGGCTGCCAGATCTCTATCAGATTTCCGAACGCCCAAGGTCATGTCCGCGACTTACGTCCGATAGTTTGCACAATGTAATGTATATTCATTACCTAGATACTCTATAAGTCACGACTGTCAGTCGCGTCCGTAAGCCGCGTCCGATAATTTGTTTCCAGCTTAACGCGGGCAAAATTATTGTTGTTCGTTGTTCGCTACACACATACATAAGTATTTTGCTGGCCGCTGCAGTAATGTACGATTACGCTGGATTCTGAATATCAAATTTGGAGTTGACATTGTTAAATTATACTTTAGCCTGACATTCTATTTCTGTCAAACTTTGGCATTAGGGCGAAAATACACATACCTGTGAATTACATAAAACTGTGCAAATAGCTTGTATGCTTGTTATTATGGTACAATCATTTAAAACTGTTTTTTTTAACATATTTCAAATTAAGGTGACTCAATATTCTAACAATTTAATTTATCTTCAAGTGTATCAATTGTTTTTTGTAATTATAATTATGTAATGTTTAACGCAATGTAAACTGTTTGAAAATGAAAAAAAATAATAGCATGTTTGCTACTTGCACACTTTTATGCAAGTTCTGCAGGATTTAGACGTATCCAGTTGCTGGCGCCCGTCTCGCTGGTATGCCAACGCTGGCAATATTTTTCCGTGCCAGTCCAGCACTGGTTGGCGCCAACAACTGGATACGTCTAAATACACCTTTAGGCATGTGTATTTTCGCCACTAAGGTAGCGTTTCACACGTTCCTAACTCCAAATTATCAATTCAGGAACTGGATGTTGGACTTTCCGTCTCTCATTAGTTAAGACAATAAAGCAACATAAACATGCCATGCATTAACAATAGTTTAGAGACTTACTTGGATTCTCGTCTTGGAAGGGATAGAAGAAAGCCACAATGATGTTGATCAGAACAGCGAAGTTGAATAATATGTTGGCCCACAACGACATGTAGGACGATACCCAGAAAAGAAATCTTTGCCCTGAAATAATAATATAATGTTTTAGGCCTTTCTTAGTTCCGATTTACATAAAGTCGTCGGAAAAGATAATTATTACCAGGTATTTTTAAATATCTGGTAGATTGTCTGTGTCTGTGACTTTTAATCGAAAAAAAATCTGAGATTTTATGACGGAGAATACGAACTTTGAAAGAAATAAAAAGGAGATTAAATGTGGCGTATTTTGTATGCCAAATTTCAATTTTTAATCTTTGTGATGACAACACTCCGGAACAGGTTTTCAAGTCAAGAGTGAAGAGCTTACTTTTAGGCAAGAATTCTTCATCGTCAACCACATCATCACTTAATATCAGGTGGGTAAATCTTTCAATAATAATAAGAATAAAAAATCCGGCCAAATACGTGTCGGACTTCGCACATTTAGGGTTCCGTACCAAATACAAAACCGGCTTTTTCAATATATTGGTATTTGTTGGTAAAGTATAGGTAATAATAAACATTATCGCCAAATTTCAAGTTCATAGGTCAATGGGAGGTCAAAAATTTCTCGGAACCAAATTGTGTGACAGACGACGGACAGACAGACAGACGAAACGATAGACACGTCAGTGACAGCAATAGGGCTTCGTTTGGACCCTTCGGATACGGAACCCGAAAAACTGATGCTCCTGTTAATTAACTTCATATCCTGATTCCTGTGCATCAGTCAAACTTGTTATGTGCATTTTAGTCTGTGGTAAATTCTGATCATTACAATTTTGACAGCTTGGTTCGCTGCGAACTGATCACTACCGCTGCACTGAGGGTTTTCAAGAAAAATCACGCCAACAATTGGTGTCTTTGGCGAGAGGCACTTAGAAAATGTAACTTTTAATATCATCATGATGTTGATGTCAGTTTAACCTAAAAATCCATTTGCGATAACATTAGACATTTAAATAAGCCCATTTTACAGCCCGTTCAACCGATTTTGACTTCTATTGCGTTGGTGATATGACTCATGCTAGCTGTAGTAAACAGTTGGTTTTGGTAACAGGTTTCTTTATTTATTTATTTATTAGGGACAAAAATACAGTTACATGTTAAAGTTTATATAAAACTATGAGTACATATTAAATTGGCAAACATATAACCCACACCGTTGTCCACGGATTAATATATGAACAAATAGGAAACGGAAGAGTATCGTTCAACGCATTAATTTATCTTAGATTATGGATTATGGAGATAAAATATTTATAGCCAGAGATTTAAACTTTTTACTCGAAAGGGAGAAGATATCTATGTCCATGAAGTGTGTGTTATAGGTTTCCACAAGCTGACGAAGTGGCACCCGTGCCCCGGCGTTGGTCTTACATGAATCCACATGGAACAACCGGGGCACGTGGGCCGCCCTTCTGATAACATTTCGGGGCACTGTATAGCGTAACTTATTTGTGATTTCAATACAATCGAATCTATTGTTACACAGACCATTTATGCTATGTCATCCTTATGTTTACGGGATATAACTCAAAATCGATTGAAGGAACTTTGAAAAGAGGTGTAAACATGTCTAATGTTATTTCAAATGGAGTATAGGTCCGAAAACAAACGTTTTGGCAGGTGTCTGGTCTCAGTGCTGCTGTAGCGACATCTATGCTTCCACATACAAACTAATCACCTGATGCCAAACAAAATCCTGCATCGTGCAAGTACAATTTTCAGCGCGATTTGAACGTATACTTGTCCAACCACAACTGTTAAGGAGTTGTCTACCATACCCGTCCGGTCGGAGGATCCTCCCCTTTCAATGGAGGTTTGTGGAACTTTACAACCTATTCCGAATCCTCCCCGCTCAATGGAGGTTTGTGGAACTTTACAACCTATTCTGAATACCTCCAAACTGCCACCTAGTGCATTTCAGAAAAACCTCATTATTTGCTTTGTGGTACTAAATGTACGTATTTTATTTTCAGACTCACCCCTCAACTTCTTCTGCCACTTCATCTCGTGGAACAGGTTGTCTAGCCTGTTGAAGAAGTCCGCCACCTTGCTGCCCTGGTCGTCCCTCTCGGCACTTTGTAGTACACGGTGCTTACTATCCGCTGGCAGATATTCGCAAATCTCCGGTATGGGGAACACTATCTGTTCCATACTGCGGTCGGTGCGAACAATCTGTGGGGGTAAACAGAGTAGATTAGTATTGTTATTAAAGAAGGTAGCGCCATCTCTTGGCGGATGGAAGAGACTAGCTAGAAAAAAATGCCTTCTCGAAGGCCGGACATTCTGATGAGTTCTATTCTTGCTTTGAGAAGGTCTTGCAGTGTTTTAAAAATAGCGGACGAATCCGCTGTAAGACAGTTTTAAATTTGAAAGCGATTCGGAAAGCGATACCACTCCATCGATTTTTTTTACGTTGCCCGGCAGTTCGTCCTGTATCGCCATACTTCTTGGCCTCCCTGAAGTTGGCTTTCCGATGCGCAAAGCACGTCGCGGTGCTGTTTTTGTACGAGATTGACTACTGCGCAGCCATTATAACTAACTTCAGGGCGGCCAAGAAGACTGGCGAGAATTATACACAAACTAACAACTATCTGTAGGCCATACAAATATTTATTCAGTTGAGGAATCTGACCCGTTATACGAAGCGTTACAGCTGATCACTCAGCCACTACGCCAACCTAGCCGGCAATCATTTACAAAAAAAAACCTTCTATACAGGATGCACCATATTTTTACTGAATTTTTTTTAATATCCTGAAAAATCATAGTGTTGTCGTGGAACAAGTATACAATAATAAAATAATGTTACTTCTATCTGCGCGGTGTGAGTACGGTAGTAGCGCAGCGCGTCTTCGTTGGCGCCATGCGGCGAGGCGCGAACAAGTGCAGCCAGCTCTTTGTTGTGCGCCGCCAGCTGGTGGCACAGGATGTAGATGTTGTGCCCCACCTGTCGAATAAATCGACCATTTAATTGAGTCCAAGATCGAAGGTACATTGTACTGCCCAATATAAAAAAACACCATGTATAACCACCATGTATGTTTATTAAGTCCTCGATACTTTGGGCACTTGGTGGACTCCAACAAGAGAGTCATGATTTGGATAGGGACATTGCATTCAGATTCGTTGTCAGACAAATCTATTAAATCCCATGCTAAACACAGTGCCAGTGTGGAGCCTGTTCGCAGGATATATGCCCCACCTCTTTGTCTGCCCTTCATGTCCAAACACCTTCCTCTTTTAGTATCTGAATTTAGCGAATCACAGACCTTTCGAAAAAGCCACATACCGGTTGGATAAAACTTATTTGAATGTTTTAGAATGAATTTGAACTAACCGACACGAACATAAGATTCGGTCGCGTACTACAAATATCGTGAGTCTCACGATTTCTACATTAAAAACTGACCTCCTTCGGCGAGACGCCCTGGACTATCGCGTCGTCTTCAGAGTCGGAGTCAGCGTCCATGGCGTGTTCTTGGTGGAAGGCGGAACAAGCAACATCAACCTGTGTACAAATGAGTTCTTAATAAGAAAACATTCCCGGAGCGGTAGGTCGAGGTAGACATTTAGTACATATTACAACATACATTTCCCTGGTTATGTTTTTTAGGGTTCCGTACCCGAAGGATCCAAACGTAGCCCAATTGCTGTCACTCACGTGTCTGTCTGTCCGTCGTCTGTCACACAGGTTTTACAGCCAAACGGTTGGAGCTACAGTCTTCAAATTTTCACAGTATAAGCATCTTGTTGTCCCAAAGTCATACAAATGATCAAAAAATATTTTTAAATATTTTCAAGGCAAAACCAATTTTTTATTTTTTTTATTTTTCCCGAATATTTTTTTAACTTACCATTGACCTATGAACTTGAAATTTAGTGATAACGTTTATTATTACGTATATTTTACCAACAAATACCAATATATAAATCCTTCATTCTTCCTATTATAGTTCTCGCCAAACTTCGTGGCCGCCCTGTAGTTGGCTACAATGGCTGCGCAGTAGTAAATCTCATCAAATCAAAAGCGAACTAAAAAGTCGTAAACAAGGAAAAAATCATGCTGGGCAGGCAGAGGATACACCAGATTTTGGTCAGACAGCCCGCGAATATGATGTATCCTCCGACTGCACAAAAAAAATTGGGTCCCCACAATATGGCGCCCAGAATCCGCCATTTTTATATTGTCCAATTTTAATGTAGCCTATGACACTCGCAGGGTTAAGAGGAATTGATTGACGTATGAATCATCAAAATCGGCCAACTCGTTTGGTCTCTGGAACGCCATATAGGAACAAACATACATACATAGACTGATAAACACATTACCCTCCTTCGGCAGTCGGGTAAAAACAGCACCGTTTCGTGCCTCGCGCATCCGTTAAACCAACTTCAGGGCAGCCAAGAAGTTTGGCGAGGGCTATACAACCAACTTGATTTTGCGGTTATGAACGGAACCCTAAATGTGCGAAGTCCGACACACACTTGGCCGGTTTGTTTTAGTCCCATACAGTGGGGACAAGCTTTGTCAAGTCCTGACTCAATACCCAATAACACTGTGACCGACCCGGGCATTAAGCGCAGGACTTCATGCTCAGCAGTAGCGTTTGCGACCAGTAGACCAACGAGGCGGTAATGAGAAAACACATTAACAGAAGACATAATCAAGTCCTTAACCCATTGAGTGCCTGAAACATGGATCCACGCTGTTAACACCATTTTTACTTGTAGGAATTTCTCTTTAACAGTACCCATGTGGGTCTTAGTTCTACAAGAAGCTACTCACCAGCTGCTTAGGGTTCATATTATACAAGATTCTCTCAGCATTGTTCTCGGAGTCGTTCCGGGACTCCATGATGGCAAGCAAAAGCTTGGAGGCATTATTTTTCAGCTCTAGAACAAGGTCCATGCGGGTCTTGCCGAGGGGGTTGATGTCGTTCAGGATTAGAGCTGTTATTATGTCAAGGCCGTTGCTTTCGTGGGTTGCTATGCAGTTCTGGTTCTCGTGGCAGGGGCCTGCGAAATAAAAAAAAAGGATTCATTTAAATTAACGAATTTAACTATGTGAAAAACTTAGAACTTTTGAATTTAATCGGAAAAGGCATAATTTCTCTGCTGTTGCTCTGAACTTGCGCGGTATTTTCTTGTCCAATTTAGCGCAGTGTCTCAAGACAAAAGTCTAAATTACCTATGGGACCGAGACGTGGTCGCTTAAAATAGGCCTTATCAGAAAGCTTAAAGTCACCCAGAGCAATGGAGAGGGCTATGCTCGGAGTTTCCTTGTGTGATCGCATCAGAAATGAGGATATCCGCAGGAGACCCAAAGTTACCGACATAGCCTGAAGAATTGCGTAACTTAAATGGCAGGGGGCAGGGCACATTGCTCGCAGAACGGATGGCCGATGGCGCCGAAAGGTCTGGAGTGGCGACCGCGAACCGGAAGCCTCCCACTAGGTGGACTGATGACATGGTTAAGGATTTGGGAAGGCGCTGGATACGAAACGCACAGGATCAGTCAATGTGGCGACGCTTGGGGGAGGTCCAGCAGAGGACGTCTTTCGTCTGATATTATGATGATGATGAGCCAAGAAATAGCAGGCGGCCGAACATGTTTTTTTTTTTACTTATTGGAACATCTACAATTGTGTTGCTTTGAAATCAGACAATACGATTACAAAACCTTGTCATGCGCTCATTTGCGCCCAGATTGATGCCATCGACGGACAAAAAATATGGTTTCATCATGCAAAAGAATCCTACCTTTTTCTATATTATTATTGACGGTTTTTCATCTGCTATTGGCGATATGGCCACCCCAATACTAAAAATGTGTCTCAAAAAGTAAACAAATGAATAAATTCATACCGAAACGAAAATTCTAAAATTGGTCTCACCTTGGCAATACTCAGTGAGAGTCTCCAGGGTCTGGTTGATGAGCGCCACGTTGCCCTCGTTGATGTACAGGCCCAGCAGCCCCAGGCCTCCCGTTGTGGACCCGCAGATACAGTCCAGGAACATCAGGGTTTCTGATATTAAGTTGTAGTTGGACTTGTTATTCTGATTTCGCAGGAGGTTCTAGGGACAAAGTAAAACATGTTATTTACTGAGTCTTTTGGCAAAGATGGATAACTTCGGTAAATTAATCTTGCAGATGATCTGATAAAAAATCAGTTTATTTTTGGAACAAAGTTCCTTAAGAGCGGACTCTAGTCAACAGGAATTTGAATAAAAAAACTTTTTTGCAAAAAAATACTACCGATTTCCAAATGAAAAACTACAAAGTGAAAAATAACTTAACTTTTGGAAGTCGGTGTCTTACGGTACCATTTTTTTGCGATATGGACACCGACTTCCAAAAGTTAAGTTATTTTTCACTTTGTAGTTTTTCATTTGGAAGTCGGTAGTATTTTTTTGCAAAAAAGTTTTTTTATTTTTCCCTTTTTAGTTTTACCTACCTAGTAACAAGTTGTTTATTAAGGTCCCTATAACTCCAGAATAGATTAACCGAATAATATGAAACTTAAACATAACCGGTGAAATGAGAGATCTGTGTACCCCTTTAGAGCGTACTGGCGTGATGTTATGTTATGAAATGGTATAAACAACAAACAGACATGCGATTGCAGCAATCCCGAGAGTTTTGCCGTTATTTATTGAAGAGTTCTGTTGTGTATCTCCGAAGTTCTTCACCAGACCTTCACCAAATTAAAATGGGACCAATTTCAAAACATACTCTTTCAAACAAAAAAAGAATTTTCAAAATCGGTCCACAATTGACAGAGATATCGATGAACATACACAAAAAAAAAAAAAAAAAAAAACAAACATAAAGTCGAACATAAAACCTCCTCCTTTTTTTGTAAGTCGGTTAAAAATAGGTATTTGAAGAAACTATTGCCGTCGCGTCACCTCCAACCTCACCCCGTAAAGTGCGAAAGGGACAACTGCAGCTCAGGCTGATTTTACCTACAAAAACTTTGACTAAAAGACGTTTCGTATTCTGCTGTTTTCTTCATGAAAACTGGTCTGATCTAAAAAATTCTTATATCAAAATTTAGAGGAAAAGTATATCTATGCCTCTATCATTTTTTCGGGTTTTTGGATTGTCATATTTATTTTATTGATTATGTTTTTGAAAAAAGGAAATGATAGGGGCACGTACTAATTAGACCCAGATTTTATGGGAAAAAATCATTGCTATAGAGGCATTATCCACGAAGAAAACAGCAGAATGTTTTTGTATGGAGAAACTCTCACTAGAGTCCCCTCTTAACGTGACTTGCGGTAGGAGTTGCCTGGTTGGAATCTGCACGTTACGAAAATGCCTCTCGAGACATTCGTATTCGTCCGGCGTAGTTCGGATATTATTGTGCATTATAACTTTGAAATGCCATTTTAAAATTGGGTTATTTACATTTATGTATTAAAAAGAGGTAGATACGGGACTGCTAACAGCGCTTGGTCCTACTAATCTAAGTGAATGCCCGCAGCGCGCACTCAGTCGCGCACGGCACATGGTTGATCCCACAGCTCAATAATTTCAGTGTTTTTATATTTTTTTGCAATAAATACGCATCAAAATGACGTCTTGTGTAGCTAAACAGTGTTTAAATAATACCAGAAAGAAAAATAAGTCACACGGGATCACTTACCACTCGTAAGTACAGTCAAAAATGTTAATTTGTTGAAAATTACAATAATATTTAATGTTTGTTTCGCCATATTTGTGAGAACTAGTGAGAAGCGAGAAAGATATTACAAAAATGCGTAAGAGACACGATACGCACATATTGCAATGTCATTTCATTCATTTAGCATTCGGACAACATTCGGCGGCTAGTGCGATTTCGCTTGCACTACAGCGCCGTCTCCTATCTCTGTAGGTTTGGCACTGGTGATACAACTAAACACAGATGTGTGAGTTTCGATGCATGTAGTCGTGCGCCGAGCCCAGGTTTTCTGATCGCAAAGTTAGCGCGTAACGTATCTTCCTCTTTTTAATACATCAATGGTTATTTATGAGGATTCTTCAATCACAAAGTAGACAATTTTTTTTTTGCTCTTCTATGGATTTTAATTATTGATGTTACCTTCAGGTCAGGGTTATGGCCATCATGGGAGGTAACTCGACAGTATTGACAGTTTTTTGCCTAGACATCTTCCTACTAAAATTATAAATGCGATAGTTGGGATGGATGGAAGTTTGTTTCTCAACCACGCCAGAACGGCTTAACGGATCTGGATGAAATTTGACACAGAGATAGATAATAGTCTGTAATAGCAAAAAGGCTTTTTATCCCGGAATAATTTTCCCTTGGGATCTTAAAACACTTTTAACGCGGGCGAAGCCACTCAGTATTGCTTAAAATTAAGGCAAGGAGAAGCTTACCTGCAGCTCCGGGTTATGATTCTCACAAAGCAGCTGTAAGAACCGCAGTATGGGCCTCATAATCGCCACTTTGGGAGGCAGTACATCTGAGTTGCCAGTCTCTTTCTTCTCTGCCATTATTTCTTCCAGAGCTGTTGTACCTGTAACGTAAAAAAAATGTAAATAAGTAACATTTCAAATACATAAAGGTGCGTTAGAAAATAAAAAAATGTGGAATCATTGTCAAGAGGGTAGTTAACAGATGCAAAAAAAGATCGTTAAGGCTTGATTACACCTACCGAGTAAATTGACGAGACAGTAAATTCTCTCTCGGCCGAGACAGTGCTGTGGCCAAATGAGTGTTTACACATTTTTGAAACTGCAGCGAGACCGTCTGTCAGTTCAGTTTAAAACACATGTGACTTTTATCGATATTTCTAGATCTAATAAAAATCTAATTTCAAATAGTAAATGTGTGTTCGAAAATAAAAAAATGTGGAAACATTTTAAAGAGGGTAGTTGAATGATGCATAAAAATATCGTTAAGACCTGATTACACCCAGTCCTGTGAAACTCCGAACAAAATATTTTTCTAGGGAATTAGTAACCTTCTTAAGCCAACATTCAGAAACACACATCAGAATCACAGTATTACCAACATTAGGCTATTAAAACGTAGTTGTATCTGTGCCATATAATAGTAGGTAATCTTTGGTCTGTGCACACAAGTCACAAACAAACATGTCTGCCTTCGTGTCTTTCTTGTTCGTGTTGTGATTTTTTTATGTTTGTTTTTTCTAGATTTCGGAATATAACATAATAGAATATTAAATGTGATTGAATGTATAACGTTGAGTTGAGAATCTGCTCGACCCTCACATAGTTTTATCGAGATATTGACTATTTTAGTGTAAGTGACTCGTGCGAGACATACCTACATTGTTATAAATATTTAATAGCAAGACTGTGACTGTTAAGTTTGTGAACCATCATGGGTAAGGGACTGAAGATGCGAAGTTTGCGGTATCAAGGAGGCCTGGCATACCGGAAATAAATTGCTTTTTTCCAAGTTTCCATTGGATCCAAACCGATGAGTATCGATACCTATTGCCATATTGCTAATTATTGCAAATTCCTTAATACGACCCTCGGGTCATCAATCAAGATAAGATGAAACTTTGATGAAGAAATGTATTAAAAAAATTGTGCCTACAATATAATTTAGTATGTAGGTTGACTGATAAATAAATGTATTTCACATACGTACATAAAGTTCTAAGTTCAGAAAGTCTAAGACATTATATTATATACCTGTGAAACCACTATGTAAATACTGAGAATGTGAAATAAATAGCAGTGTTCTACCTTCAAATAAAATGCTTATTGTGTCCGGAGACTCATTCGATTAAAAGTAACCATTTATATTTTTTTATCTTCCAGCTGTCGAGAGTGTGCTAAAAGCCGTTGGTAATGAAGAACTGGTGCATCTAAAACTACCGTGACAATGACAGGGAAAACGTGAATACGTTTTAAACACAAGAATAGCATAATAACTATTGTAATTATTACTTCTATTCTACCCTTATCCTAATTTAAGTTAGATGATTAATAAAGATGATAAAGGTCGCTAGTGATTTATATAAATTAATAAATGCTGAAATAATATAAAGTAGTGTTTTATTTTATCCATTTCTCAAAATAATTGGTTGTAGATCCTCATTATTATCTGCATATAATGCATTTCATCGATATCGATGAATTTAAAAACGAATCGATAACTTTATTGATTTCTAGACATTGCCCATCCCTATCAATGACAGTTCTGCCCGTCAATGTCAAGATTGTCATTGTCAGTCATGGTTGTCAGTGCTTCTTCGAATTTTCATGTTGGTAAATATGTTTTTTTTCATACGGTTGGCTAAAGAAGGTTAACAATTTCTCAAAATCGAATGTTCTAAGTTCCGTCTCTTATAACGTAGTTTTATTTTCTCTATGATTACACCTACCGAGTGACGAGACAGTAAAATTTCACTCGGCCCAGACAGTGCTGTGGCCGAAAGAGTGTTTACACATATTTTTAAAGTTGAAGCGAGACCGTCAGTCAGTTCAGTTTAAAACCCGGCAGCAAAATTCGTGGCAAAAATGACGCGTACGCACCAAGTGGCGAGTGGTGGCGAGTGATCGCAGAGTACACGCCGAGTGCGTGATCAGATCCACCGAGTGAGCGAACGAGACAGTGCTGGTAAGCAGAGGGTTGAGTACTCGGTCTAGTAAATAGGGGTCCGAGTGACTCTCTCGGCCTGTTATTAGGCCAAGCAATCGGCCATGTGTTTATACATACCGAGCGCTCAGCCGAGGGCACCGTCTCGCCACTTTACTCGGTAAGTGTAATCAGGCCTTTAAAGTTTGAACTTTTTCTAAACTATGAAGGTTTGAAAATACGGCGAAACGATTCGAGAAAAGGTAGTGCTGGCTTCCTTTAGCTCGTCTTGGTGGGGACACCACTGTGTCTCCAGATTATATTTTAAAACTATGCAGTCTTCTACTTCAATGTAATGCTTCTGCCACGGTTATAAGAATAGCAATTAGCCTGTATCGTCCCACTACCACTGCAGGGCAAATACTTGCTTCTCCTTTTTAGACTTCAGTTATGTTGCCATTGTGTTGCATCCCTCGGTATTTGTCAAGCCAATTAGAGTCAAAACACATTGATACAGAGTTTTATTTCCACTACGTTAAGTAGAGTCGAATTGACGCGCGGATGTGCCCGAATTTGTGCATCTTTTGTTTATCTTGAAGGAAATGTGTCCATTACGTGGTGCACATAGGGGTCAATATGCTATAAACGTTTTCAGACTGATACGTTTCTTTGCCTCGACTCTGTGTACTTTGCCCATAAAAAATATATCAAAATGTCAATAATAAACGAGTATGTATGTGCGTTGGAAGGCCTCCCTCTAGGTGGAGCGACGACCTGGTCAAAACTACGGGAGTGCGGTGGATGCAAAACGCACAGGACCGATCAGTGTGGCGACGCTTGGGGGCGGCCTACGTCCAACAGTGGACGTCTTTTGGTTGAAATGTTGATGCTGATGATGAAACGAGTATGTAAGGCTCGTAGCAGTTGGCGTTCTGTAGTTTCTGCCTACCTCCATGACAAAAGGTTTGAGTGTATGTCAAAAATAAAATCATAGTTACCATGAGACATGGTGTGTATATCCGAGTACGCGTGCACAGCGGAGCCGCAGGCGTTGGTCAGTTCATCTTCCATCTCTTCACCGACAACCAACGGAGCTTGAATCTTTGTAGCTGGGAATACAGACAGGTTTATATTAAAAAAGCTTTGTAAACATTATGACTAGTTAAATCACTGATTAGCTGGATTGAATACTGAGCAAAGCGGAACTGATTCACTAAAGCTACGCTCACACACAGCGAATTCTCGCTGCAAATAATACTCGTGTCGCTGCCTGCCTGTCACACACAGCGAGTTCTGCACGAGAATTTCGACAGTAGCACGGGCGTGTAGTCTGGAGCGATGCTCTGAGCTGAAAGGCTAGTCGCAGCGAGTACCCTGTCATACGCTGCGGATTCTCGCAGCGAGTCACATTCGCAGCAAGAAAAAATTTAACATGGTTAAGACGGTACCCTGACCAAATGCATGCGGCATGAGATATGAGCATTCCTATTGGTCTAGCGGCACTGGTGGCGCATGAATTACAGTAGTCAATACGCTCAGATTTTAGAATAAAATCTTTATAAAATCGAATTTAGGTCTTTTGAAAAAAAAAAATCTACAAAAATGTTCGTTATTAAATTGTCTATCCATGAGTGTTAGTACAAAAAATAATTAATGAATACTTTACGAGGAGATGCATAATATCAATAATTATTTCTCATTTTTATGTTTTTTTGGAATGAGATTAGTGAAATACATACAACATTAAAAAAAAAAACTAAATCTACCATTTTAGAATCAATATTATGTAGAAATTTGATGTATTTTTATTAATTGATATTTCTTTTTAGATAACGAGTAGATAGCTCCTAAAAACAGCACAAAAAACGGCTTGCGCGGCGTTTTGCTCGGGGCACCGCCTTAATTCTAATCGCGGCAAATGAATCTATTCGCACTGAATAGCCTGTCACACACAGCGAGTTCTCGCTGTGAGTGCCTAATCGGAGCGAGTATTCGCTGTTAGTGACAATTGCTTAAAGCAGCGACACTGTCGCGGCATCAGTGTCGCTGCCCTCGAATAGTGTCACATACATTTCAATATAGTAGTGCATAATGTATAAATACGAGCACCATCGTTCTTTCGCCACGTCAATGACGCCGGCTCCGGACTGTGTTCCGAAGTGAGCTTTTAAGGTACAAGGCTCGTCTTTTAAAAATACCATAAATAGACAAATATGAGGATTTGGAAAACTTCGATTTCAGCCATTTTTGATGTATAGTGAGATTTCATACGATCAGTGGTGGTGGTGGTCTTCGGTTTGTCGACGTAGGTGGTGCGTTGCTTCTCACTGCTAGCGGCGGAAGTACTGCTGGCAGCCAGCGACCTGATCTCTTGCTGTGCTTCGCGCATCTTGTCATAGAATACCTGGAAAAATATAATTGAGCTCAACGGAGTACCTTGACAAGATCGTGGCTAAATACAGGGTGGCCCATAAGTCCTTACAAATGTAAATATTTAATAAATAAAAAACTAATTACAATAAGAAATACCTTTTTATTTCGTATTAACCTTTATAAAAGGGGATTTATTTTTTGAAAATAACATCATCCAAATGTAACCCGTTACGATCACGGCACTCCTGTAAGTGACGTCTAAAACTATCGACGACTGCGCGGCAAGTCAGTTCTGTGATGTTAGCCATTTCTCTTTGAATATTTTCTTTTAGGGCTTCAATTGACCACGGGTTTGTGTCATACACTTTAGATTTCAGATAACCCCATAAGAAAAAGTCCATCGGGGTTAGATCCGGACTACGTGGTGGCCAGGAAATGTCTCCTCTTCGAGAGATCACTTTGTTGGGGAAAAGTTCACGAATGACGGGCATAGCGGTGTTAGAGGTATGGGCCGTCGCGCCATCCTATTGAAACCAGGTTCGCGTATTGTAGCCTGGAAAATTCTGCAACGCTGGTGTAAAAAACTCCTCGATCATTGCTACATATCGCTCTGAATTAACATTTTAAAGGACTTATGGGCCACCCTGTAATATTAAGCCGCAGGTCCGTGGACATGTGACCATAATAACATACCGAGATACTCGTACCATAGTGCCTCGGAAAACACGTTGGTTCCTGCTGTCATTTTGTAATTGGATAGGACAGTCATTAAGGGAAGTAAGAAGCCAGAATATCTGACATCAGTCTTGCCAACGGTTCATGTTAGCCAGTTACTTTTTTGTGGCAGTTACTAGGCAGTCGCTTCGTATGAAATACTGATATACAGCAGCCTCCGGATAGACTGCAGCCGAACACAAAATAGTTGGGGAGGCGCGAACAATGGGTTTGGTCATCAGAATCGCGGGTATACTTTTCAGATTAGCCTAAATTAATTGTAGTTATTTGGTACCATCTGTGTACCTTTACGTACTTCTCTTGAAAATCTGTGTACCTACATCCGTACAATGATATTAAAAAAATTCAGTACAATCGCCATCCTGATGTCAGAGTGTACTGCTAACCAATATATGTAGCTAAGCACACTGTATAGGTAGATTTGGGACCCCTGTGTACGTGCAGAAACACGTATTTAATAAACAAAATACTGTAAGGTTGCTGTAAAAAGTAAAAAAATGACGTCAAAGAAAGAAAATATTTTTTTACTTTTCGCAGCAACCGGTCGTTAACTCGTTACCCAGGTACACAGATATTCCCCCACCGAGAGTGTCTACACATTGTCGTCGTGGTGGGGCTTGCGCGTCTCAATGATCTTGGGGCTTCGCCAGTAGAGTTACTCATGCCGGAAAGGCCCAAGTGAGAGACCTGACTAAGAGAGACACACGGAGGGGTCGCTCCTGATCGACCGACACGGTCATCGGTAGACAAAAGATGCGACCAGGCCGCAGCGGTGCAGGCGCACCAATGCGGCAGGCATATCTCTCCTCGAGGGGATTCCTTTGAGGAGAGATATTATGGGTATTAGTTATGGGTAGCTTACCGTCCGATAAGGACCAAGCCCGAGTTTACGGCGCGTAGTGTTCCACGCGCGCCTCAAAGAGATGTCAGCAAAAGTGAAGGGGCCTGATAGGACCGATGCCTGTCTGGGTCGCGGTTAAATTTGAAAAAGAGTTACCGCGGCCCTGGCGCAAGCAACTGAAGAAACACGGGTGAGTTTTAGTCAGTAAAAGTCTGACACGCCCTCCCGCTTCACCCAGAGCGGGAGAAGTCATTGGATGATTTCCCATCCAAAAAAAAAACGTACACAGATATTCAGGAGAGGTACGTAAAGGTACACAGAATTCTGCTTTGATTCTGATGTACATGGTTTGCTTGCCAGGAGTTCCGTCAAGAGGGAGCCATCCCTGTTTCTCACTAGTCAAAATTATCAGCGACCAGTTAGAACACCTAGCGCCATCTCGCGACGAAGTACCCACAAGGCACTATATTGGCAGCTGGATATAAGTATCAAACACTCAGAGCAATCTACGCAGAACAACTTTTACATTGAAATACCCCATTATTAGTGAGTTCGACATCATTTCTCAATGAAAACTTGGACGACTCAATAAGGGCGCGGTCCCGATTGAGTCATCCAAGTTTTCATTTCTTTGAGAGACCTATTGCTTATTAGTTTTGTAAAAGAACTTAACTGCAATTATATCTACAGAGATACAAAGAAATGGTAATATATTAGTTTACTGCTGTATAACTACCTACCGTTAAATAGTTAATAGCTCTGAATGGGACCGCACTCTATGCGGAACAATCATATTAATCAATTCTTATATGGATTCCGCAACTTAATGTAAATATACAATGATGACATACCTTTAAAAATGCTTGAGATATTTCTCCATTTTGTAGTTTTGTGTATATACTGTGTTGAATTATTGGGTTGCCACCTTCAAGGAGTGCAATACCTGTGGACAATCTATCACTGTACCAATCTAATCATCACAATTAAGGGCCGATTTCGTCAATGAAACTATTTGATTGGTAGTTTCTCAGCGGTCTCAAGCAAACAGAACGCTGCATTTGCGTAAACCGAGTTTAGTTGTACTAATCGCGATTCGTTTCATTGGTAAAATCAGCCCTAAAACATTTGATAATAAACTAAAAACTTCTTATCAATCAATGTCTTTCAAATGTTTTTTTTTTTTTTTTTTTTTTTTTATATATTATAGGCTCGCGCTTGACCACTATCTCACTTGATGGTAAGCGATGATGTGGTCGACGGTGAAGCACGCTTGCCTAGAAGTAACCTATTCACTCTTGACTTAAAGACTCCTAGATTGTAGCTATCGGGAAACACAGACTCCGGCAGGGAATTCCACTCCTTAGCTGTACGCATAATGAAAGTATTTCCAAAACGTGTGTAACGTGTGTGTGTACTGAGGATCTGGACAAAGCGTCATTTTATCTGCGATGGAGATTGTCTAAATGCAAAATGTAAGGGATTGATAGCGCTTGGCATTCCTATCTTTATATCAATCGCTATCGCGACGCCTTCATTGATAGAAAGTGACTTGTACAGAGCCTCAGCCTCAGTTATACGATTTACGAAACGGTAAATAAATCTACTATATAAAAATAAGTCGGGTTTCTTCCTGACGCTATAACTCCAGAACGCACGGACCGATTTCCACGGTTTTGCATTCGTTGGAAAGGTCTCGGGCTCCGTGAGGTTTATAGGTAGGGTAGGGTAGGGTAGTGTAGGGTAGGCTAGTGTAGTGTAGGGTAGTGTAGGGTCGGGTAGGTTAGGGTAGGGTAGGGTAGTGTGGGGTGCGGGTCAGGTAACCTCCACGTTGGCCTAGTTGGTTGCTGGTCTCTTTCGGATACGTCCGGGGAGAAGAGCAACCCGTTGGGCTGGTGCACCCTGGGCACCGTCAATAACTTCCCATTCGTGGGTTCTTGTTGGCAGTGGCGAATATCTGACGGGGGGGGGGGAGGGGTACGCGTCGCTCTGGGTGTTCCCCTGATTAGCAGGGGACACTCCAGACGCGGCACAGGGGTAGGCTGGGTAGGTAGCGGTAGGTCAGCGGTGGGGCTCACTTCCAGGCCTCTGGGCGGGCCGCCTTCCTCTGCGGGGGGGAACGCCCGGGGCACCCCAGCTCTGCACCCTGCACTACCCGGCTCTGCAGTGACCGTCTCTGCCCGCTCTGCACCTGGCTTTGCACTCGGCGCTCGTGCGGTTTGAGCTCCCCGAGTGCACTGACCAGCTCTGCACCCTGCTTTGCCCGGCTCTGCATCCGGGCTTTGCCCGCTCTGCACCTGGCTCTGCAGCCCGGAATCTCTTCTGCGGGTGGTGACTTGTCGTTGCCGACCCTCCTTTGACGTGGGATGGTCGGCAGGGACAAGTCAATGGTGGGAGGAGGCGGCGGAGCGTCGGTCTCGACGCTTCGCCGCACACGCGGAGGGCGGCGTCTGGCCTTCGCGGGCCAGATGCTGCATCGGAGGGGACCGTAAAGGTCCAGCGCGGTGAGGAGCATGGCGCGGCACACCGTCTAGGTGTGCCCAGCGGGGGCGTAGCTGCGCCATGCCCTGAGGAGGTGTTTGGCAGGTCCTCTCGCTTCCCGGTGTGGTGAATTCCATGCTGGGGAGCGGGGAGGCCTGGGCGGCGGTTGCCTCCTTTTGCGAGGACGCCATGTCGCAAAAGGAGGCAGCGGTGGGGGTGGGAGAGGGCAGTTGTACGATCGCCTGCGCCCACCTCCTGGTGGTGATTAGCGGGCGGCAGGTGCGGGGGCGCCTGTCGTCTGCATTGCACAATCACCACCCTCGTCGGGCGGGAATGGCCGAGCACTCACGGTCATTCCCGGGCCCCTCCACTGAGGGAGGGGCGTGCGGGGCCCGCCACTATGGTGGGCAATCGTCGGCGGAAGACTGGGCGTAAAGGCTGTGCCGGTTTCCCAGTCCTCCTCCATAAAGACGATGCGGGAGTGCGCTGGTTTATTTTAGTGGGTATACCGGGCTTGCCCGGGGAGTCCCACATTGCCCGTCCATTCCCCCGATGGGCGGGTATGTGTAATGCATTTTTTTCCAGCGTTATCAAAAAAAAAAAAAAAAAAAAAGGGTAGGGTAGTGTAGGGTAGGGTAGTGTAAGGTAGGGTAGTGTAGGGTAGTGTAGGGTCGGGTAGGGTAGGGTAGGGTAGTGTAGGGTAGGGTCGGGTAGGGTAGGGTAGGGTAGTGTAGGGTAGGGTCGGGTAGGGTAGGGTAGGGTAGTGTATGGTAGGGTAGGGTAGTGTAGGGTAGGGTAGGGTAGGTAGTGTAAGGTAGGGTAGATAAATGTTTGGTCTTTTTATGGCAAAACAAAGTTTGCCGGGTCAGCTAGTCTAACATAAAATAGGCTTATTCGACTTACCAAGTTGTATAGCCTCCAGGAAGATAGCCTGTCGATTAGTGCTCTTGATGACCAGGTCTACTACGAGGTCGGAAGCTCCTTCCTTGTCCAGATGAGCCTGCACTTGGGCCAGTGTCTGCCCCGTACGGAGAAGGACTTTCGCTGTTTAAGCGTATGTACAGTTAGTTACATAGCCAATTGAGAGGGGCTGCTAGCAAACGTGTTAGAAAGCTTTTGGGATGCTAAATAAATATAGAAGGGGGTACTTGTGGGCAAAAGTGGGGTGTTATAAAGTGGGGCATAAAGAAGAGGTTTAAAAATTTATATTTTGAATTTTGTAAGTGTAGTATAACAAAGTTGTAAACACAGAGTAGGTAATAGCATTACAGAATAAGTACAAACAGTATCAACTTGCTTTAAATATTTGTACTACAGCTGGGTTATGATGTGTAGGTAATATAAACCATTGTTCCAATGGTAGATGAAGAGATGTATACCTCTACAAGAAAAACAACATCATTCTCTATTCACAATGATGCTACTATGGTTTCACCATATCATACTATATAATACCATATATAACATATCATACTTGGTGTGTTTAGAATTTAAAGGCTCTTGGGACCTTAAGGGTGCCCTAGTCGATGGCACGAACTATTTTTTGGGCGGGGTTAAAATGCATGCTATCTCATCCGACAACACTTGCGAAAGAGATAGACGCTGTGATGAGCAGTAAGAAGCTAGTTCGCGTACGAATACACACTTTTGCAAATTTGTAGTGAAATGGATGATGATTTAGGACGAAAACGAGCTCAAGAAATTTTATAAACAGACTTTTGGAAATACGGATATCATGAAAAAAACCACAAAAAATATCTGTTCAAAATAAAATTATTTGCATTTTTGAACTACTAATCTATCCCTGTATGGTGACTGTTTTGCAATTTTTTTTTCTTCTTATGGTATTTATTTCCGCCCAAAGATGCATTAAAATTTGTGGTGAAATATGGAACTTTCGACGCTCATAACTTTCAAATATATGTTTTTTTCTTACTTTTTGTTTCCATACAGGACTAGATAATGATGAAACAAATTGATATATTTTTTTATTTTGAATGCGTGTGCACACCGTCAAACAGTGGAGTAATCGCCATACCACGTCTGTAGGAAAGAATGATCAACTAGGGCAACCTTAAGTAGTAATTTAAGGTTATTCTTCTTACTTCAAAAACAATAGCATTACTATCAACCCCGGGATGACCGAGACTCTTACTGTATGGATTGTTTAACCATTTAGGAGGCAAAACAAGACTGAATAAATAATTATTATATAAGTAGTTATAAAATTGTATCTCTATGTTAAATTGTTATTTATTAGCATATGTTATATTAGTGTTATATTAAAATAATAGTTTGTTATACATGTCGTGAGTGTGTATAATACAGTGCTAATTGAAATAAAATTAATGGGAATAGCGATAAAGCAGCTGATTGGTGGGCGTAAGTACGTAAAGGGTGATTTGCTTGCACTATACATTTAATATCAATAATAGTTTATGTATAAAAACTCAAGTAAACCAGAACCAGATATTTTAAATAAGTTATGACTAAATTACTTGAGTTCAAATACATCTTTTCACATTTGTGGGCACTCAGTGTTGTAAAATATATATGTTTTATATTGCTTGGCATATTTAGTGGAGAAGATCAAAATATCTAGCGAGGATATCGGAGTTGCATCTCAAGCACGAGAATGCGGGCACGAACCAGGCAAGTATCAACATGACATTGTTATATTCATAACAAACTCATATATATGAATATAACAGAATGTATACCGAGATGTAAAAAGTAGGATCTATTTTTTACTTCGTTTTTATTGTGGTAATAATATAACTCACAAATGATATAAGAAAACATTACTTTTACACTTAATGGTCTTAAATAACCAAGTACTTGGGCGACCAAGCTCTGCTTGGGTGAAAATAAAGAAAACGACGTTTTTTAAAAATCAAACCTAGCTAGATCGATTTATCGCCCCCGAAAGGCCCTGCATACTAAATTGCATGAAAATCGTTGGAGCCGTTACCGAGATTCAGATTATATAAATACATACAAGAATTGCTCGTTTAAAGGCATTAGATTAACACATTGAACGAGAGTCAATGAGTGGCCATTGCTCGTTCTTTTACCAATGAGTAATTTTTTCATGTACATTTAATCGGACTAAATCGACACAGGACAACAATATTCATTGCGTGATTTACGCTTTAACCTTGCTTTGATCTTTCAATAAAATTACGCAATTAGGATCAAACTGATGCAAGTTATCAGATTCAAGTTCCGTACCCAAAGGGTAAAAACGGGACCCTATTACTAAGACTCCGCGGTCCGTCTGTCTGTCTGTCCGTCTGACACCAGGCTGTATCTCATGAACCGTGATAGCTAGGCAGTTGAAATTTTCACAGATGATGGATTTCTGTTGCCGCTATAGCAACAAATACTAAAAAGCGAATAAATATAAGAGCCCCACTTAAAAATAAATATTTAAGTTGGGCTCCCATACAACAAACTTGATTTTTTGACGTTTTTTTGCGATAATGGTACGGAACCCTTCGTGCGCGAGTCCGACTCGCACTTGGCCGGTTTTTTAATTTAGGCTTAGCCTAAATATACCAAGCAATATATCAAACACTGTGCATCACAACTTTGTACCGTTGATTGGCATGGACCCACCTGTTTTCATCTTCAGCGGATGGCTTTCTGCGTCGCATGCGGTGACAAATAAAGAAAGATTGCTACACTAGTCTATTAAGTGTTATGGGTTCAAGATGCCTTTGTTATGTAGATAGGAGAATCAAAGTTAACCTGCAGTTTAAGCAAAAGGAACTAATTTGGTGTACGATAAAGTATATTCTACTATCTGTGATCGATACAATCACGCTCTGAACCTCAAATTATAGCCGTAGAGATCCATTTTCGAATTTTATTTAGATACAGAATACAAAACCCAACGCATTGGAATGATTTTTGCGCGAATAATATTCTTGAAACTAGTCAGTTTTTAAAAAGATTTTGTTCTAATGATAGTTATAATTAACTTTTTCATAACAAAGGCATCTTTATTTTACTAAATGTAGGCACTAAATCCTATCACCATTACTAAGAACAAGTTTAGTGTCATATTATATGAAAGTTCAATTACTTTTCAAAGGGAAAGAGAACCAACGCATCTTTCAAGCTGATATAATACTCACAACTGATCTTTGTGTCTCTGAATTGGCTGCAAGAGCCTGTGCAGAAGCTATTTTTGTGTCAATATTGAAAGTGAAGATAGCTTTGTATATCTCTTTCACTCACTAACGTTTGTCGCATCATCCTATCTCGCTTACTCTGTGCAGTTAAACTGTTTCTTGCGCAATAGTTGATAGAACCAACTTCAGAGCCACAAAGATCCGCTGTGAATATTATAAGGTTTTAATTATTTTTGTAAACAATAAAAAAAGTTTTTTTTTTTTGCAGTTATTCGTTTTGTTTATCATTACCAAGCATACTCCTAAATTTCATAGAGTTAATTTTTTAACACCTTATATATAGGTATATATATATATCCTTATATATATATCATTATATATTATGCACTAATATATAATGAGTCACTCAAGGAATTACGAAGATAAAATACAAAATGTTATCATTAATTGGACGAATACTGGACGAGGAATAGTCAAGTATCACAACTAAGTATTTTTATATTTTGTATTCATGAACAGGATCAAATGGTTTTAAACAATGCCATCAATCTTGTTAGATTTTTGTATGCATTTCATATTGATCTTCATGATTCAAATCTACATTTCCCTTTGAAAAACACAGTTACTTTTACTTTTGAATTCTAACCAAGTCATGAACAGTGCTGACATCTACGGCTAACTGTGCACACTAGTCTGACACTATCCTTGGAAACTGTTAACAAGTTTGTTAATTAGTCAGCTCTATTACATTCAAGACGGCTTCACCATTTTTTAAAGAGCTTCAAAAGGTAACTACTGACTAACAAAGCTTTTTTGACCATTCCGTCTCGACCTCTAGTTTGCAAGTACTAAATGATTTATAAAGCCCTTAATACTAAGCTGCCAAAGTAACTTACAACAGTGGACGATTGCCAGAGTCAATATAAATAGAATAAAAAATTTATTAAATACTATTTTTTGTAAACCAATAACTAGTATGAAATATACTAGATTTACCTTCGATCAATAATACACTAGATGCCCGGTCAGGGCTTCAAAAACGGGCCAAAAATAGAGCCACAAATACGGCTGTGGTCTTATTTCAAATTAGTATGGTCCAATAATGCGCAAAGAGCGTCCAAAAATTTTGCAAGTAACTACCGTAACACCTTGATTTTGGAAGGAATATCTTTTTTTCGGTAAGTTTATATCATTAAGTGTTTTTCATAAAGTAAAAACCGAATTAAATAGTTTTTCATAAAGAAAAAAACCCAATTAAATAGTAAATATGGATCAATTACCAAATATAATGATTGTTTGACCAACGTTTGCGTCGACAACGCGCCAATGCAGCAGCGAAGCCAGCTCATAATTTTTTTATTGCTTTTTGTACATAAGTTTTGTGAATGCAACTTTAAATATTGCATTTAAGGTTATATTTGCATTAATGTATATTTATTTCAACTAGAATTCTTAGAATTACCTAAACACAATTGGCGTCAGTTTTAAATAGAAGATTTGTATGGGATTGTTTATCTAGTATATTATTGTTCGAAGAGATTTACTAATCAGAGATTTGATAACTTTTATCCAAAGCCAAATCTAAATTTAAAAAATACCTAAACATCACTTTTTGATTCAGAACGTTTTATATGAAAAGTTTATTAATTAAGAAATGGTGAAACCAGTCTTGTTTTAATTAATAACTACGAGAAACTCACACCTCAAGTTAGGGCGAAGTTCAGGTTATGCTGATGTTAATTTAATTGAACGATGAACCCCATAAAAAAATATGGGGACAGTCCTGTACGGGACAAAGGCCTTTCCGAAGTTACACCGCAACACATCATGCGCGTATTCTCAGTTATTTTTGGGTAACTATGCAATTTTTTTTGGTTGAGTCATTCCTTATTCAACAAAACATATCAAATCAAGATCAATCATCTTGTATTCTAGAAACAAATAAAATAGGGGTTAGTTTAGAAAACCCAAATTTACATTTAGCCTGAAGGGAAATTTCTCATATTTTAAGGGAACGTTCACTCCCAAAAACACCTCAAGTTTTTAACATTAATCGCTCCGAAATGAGATGCCGACTTGAATCTGAACGTTTTTTTGAGTAAGAGAACTGAAGACCGGTTCTCGTGCTTAAAAAAATTCAATTCGCATATTGGTGAGCGACAATCAATATCAGAACTGTAAAAATTTTAGGAAATTAGTCGTGTTTTGACAGTTTTATGACTGAGGTGAGAATGCAAAGAAGTAACCTTACAACATACAGGAATATATATAGAAGCCCCTCTGGGCTTCAGAATTTCGACCCAGCATAACCAGAACTTCAGCAACGAACACACCCCCACAACCACACACAACTTACCGCCAGGTCCGTGCGTCACAGTCACATTGCAAGGAGGCGGCAAGATCTTGGGCTCCGACTTCCGGGTGATGAAGTATTGAGACAATAGCTTCGAGCGGAGCTGGTTGCCCTGGTGACCAAATTTGAAGTATTTTTTAGATGTACTGTTCTGTGGATGGCGTAAGATTTGGTTTAATGGTAGTTTAAACGGAGTTGTGTTGTTGTCCTTGCCTTTGTAGATGTTTAACCACAGAATAAATAATAGTACAAGTACAGAAGAGTCATTTCGCGCAAAAATTCATAGAAATAGACTCTTGCCAGTAAGCAACAAAGTGCAATTCAGCTCGCATAAGCGCTCAATGCCTAACGCGATATTCACCTAAACGTTGCCGCTCTCTTCTAACGCGTAACTCCAATGCTGTCTGGCGCGGAGTGACGCGCTAGGGTTGTCGGCTTGTTGCTGCTACTATATTCATCGTCTATCTACCTTGTAGTTGTACCTACCTAATTATTAGTATTTCGCACTCCTATTAATTATTTTCATCATCATCATCATATCAGCCGAAAGGCGTCCACTGCTGGACCGCAACCTTCACCAGGTCATCGGTTCACCTGGTGAGAGGACTTCCATCGCAACTTTTTCCGGTACGCGGTCGCTCTCAATGCTTTTAATCTCTTTCTTATTATGCACTTACTACCGACAGTTAAAGAGTATTTGTGTAATGTTTTGAATACAACAAAATAGCTTAACCTTCAACATCTTTCTGAACTGCAAAAAAAAGATAATATCGATTTTTTGTTCTCTCTTTTATTTAGAGACCCGTAAACACAACTGTATCTTAAATAGGACTCGTTATAAGATCGTTTAGAAGTCATCGTTCTTAGAAAAAACACAGTACAAATAATAGCTAGCGTGCGAGCCGAGCGGTAAGCGTCAACCAACTGCGATACTCCGTCCCACACGGAGCGCTGGCCGATCGTACCTAAACTGCGGAGTGAGACCCCCCTGGTTTAACCCTAGAATCGTACAGATCGGGCACGGTCACTAATCGTACCCAGGAGGGGCACAACACAAGTTTACCCTATAAAAATAATATGTCATTATAACTTTTTGCAGTTGGACATTTCAGTTTCGTTGTCATGCATAATATGATAATATAGGTTCTTCCCTTCGAAAAACATAGGTTTTAAAGTGCTACAAGGGTGGGGACATTTTGAGCATTGTTCTTTGGGTTTAACCTAACCTTTAATACTTGCTCCTGAAACCCACGATTTAAAATCGCTACTCCTCAGAAATATAAAACAACTTTGACATTATGATATACTAGCTTAGATAACGCCAACAATTATAATTTTGTTTCAAAAGATATAATTCTAGGGTTAAGCAAGGTAGACCATATGACGATATACTTCACCTTATAAAATATTCATCGGTACGGCACTTAGTCGGAATGAAAATAATTTAAATGAGAGAGCAAGCAAAATTAACCCATAGATCATCACAGGACAGTCCAGTATTGATAAACACCTTTAGGACATTTTTTGCAATTTGTTAATTAAGACATACCTTCTCTCCATATTCGGGGTCTACAGCCATCATCTCTCGTAAAGTGCGTAAGACTTTTACGCAAAGTTTTTCTTCTTTCTCTTCTAGAAGTTTCTCCGTGTGACGGATCAGTCTGGAAAGAAAAATATTATGTAATAACATACACAAACATAAATAAACTCACGCCTTTTCCCCATGGGGGTTGGCAGAAACTACAGAACGCCACCTGCTACGACTTTTAAATGTATTAACATAAAAATCTATTATTTCATACTTAAAAGTCCATTTGGTTAGTATACATCACAGATCAGCAGCCTTATTGCGTAATGAATTCGGCAAGCCAAAGGGCAAAGACTAAGAAAAATCGACCAATTACATGCGAGATGAAAGACGAGATGTGGATTTCCGTCTATGCGATTGGTAAATTATTCATACCCTTTGCCTTACCGAATCAATTAAGCAATAAGGCTGCAGGAAAAACGCCTTGTATACATGCAGCTCAGAAACTAGTATTAATACTTATAATTACCAGAAAAAAGACTATTTAAAATATGTATTTGTTTTATGCCTCATTGGTATGTGTGCGTATCCAAGTATTAATGTTAAACTCTTCTAGTAAATCAGTCATAGACCAACCAACAACCAGATACACATAACCTACTTTCTTATCTTTTGATATTCATTTTGACTATCAAAAAAAGGTAAGGTATACTAACCAAATGGACCTTCCATTTGGTTAGTATACATGTCATGGACCAAGTGATTAATCAGGGCATTATTCATAATGCCCGGGTAATTTGAAAAATGCCAGATATGAGTAGACAATATGATAAAAAGTATTGGAATAATTAAATTGACCGGGCTTTCTGAATAATGCCCATCACTTATTGGGCAATAACTTGGTAACTAGTGTTAGTACTTATAACTACAAGAAATAACTACTTAAAATTAATTTCATTTCTATTACATACAACCTTACCGGCTTTTCCAATGCGATACATGCGCTTAACTCAACACTTATGATACGTTATTATCTCTCTTATTATGGTAATTATTTGTGAGACACCCATTGGCATCTTCATGACGGTTACACGTATCCAATGCCCCAGTATACCTGTCTGCCACAATTTTAGGATATTGTAAAACATTTCTAGAAATTCAGTCATTGACTAACGAACCAACCAACAACAACCACCAACAAACAACTAACAACAACCAGCAACATAATCAACTTTCTTATCTTTGATATTCTTAAGACTCTCAAAAGAACTAAAAGTTTATCCGTGTGACGGATCGGTCTGGAATGAAAAATATTATGTAATCAAAAAAGTATTAGTATAGACTACTAGTACTAGTAGTAGTACTTCTAACTACTAGAAAAAAACTACTTGAAATATGTTCTATACACCTCATTGGCATGTAGGCAGATCCAAATCCAATGTTCCCGTACGGGGGCTGGCCCACATGTCCGCTAGTTTTCAGGATGATTTTAAACTCTTTTAGAAACCAACCAACCTTCCACCAACGACCAACCAACAACAACAACCAACCAACAACAACAACCAACCAACAATAACAATCTTTCTTAACTTTTGATATGAATATGGTATACTTGTCTGCTACAGTTTCAGGATAATGTACTGTCCCACCACTATTAGTCTCTGCATCACCCAAAGGTTCACTGGCTGAAAATACCTAAGTCCGTACTAAATAAATAAACGTTAAAATCTACTAGAAATTGGTTGGTTCTAACCACAGAACAGAAAACACTGTTTTGTCTGTTCTTTGGTTCTAACCAATGACCAACCAAACCAACCGACAACAACCAACAACAACCACCAACAAAAAGATGATTTAAAGAATAATAATAAGTCACCTGGATACTAAGAACCCGCTATGAAAACCATTACACTGCTCTCCGGACTCCGGACTGAAAAAAGAAAGAACAAGAGTTTATTCGCTCCAGATAACGCAAATAAATACTTCACTTGTTTTTGTAAGTTTTAATTTTTGCCGATTTTTATGGCTTGCATCGCATACCATGAAAAACGGAAAAAATAAAAACCTACCTAGGTGTAACGCTCCCACTAGGTATAGAATTCTCCTCCTCTGGACTGAAAAAAGAAAAAAATAAAGTTTATTTGTGCCAAGTGTGACGCATAGAATGCGCCATACCAGGCGCAAATTAACTGTTATTCTGTTTTTGTTTTTATATTCCGATTTTTATAGCATGCGTCGCATACCTTAAAAAACGGAGAAAATAAAAACATACCTGGGTATAGAACAAACGCTTCGATCAGATTTCTCTTCTCCCGAAGTAAAAGACCGAAAGAATGAAAAATAATTAATTTGTACCGAGTATACGACGCATAGAAAGCGTCATACTAGGCGCAAAACAACTGTATTTCTGTTTTTATTTTCTTCGATTTGTATGGCATGTGTCGCATTACCTTAAAAAAGGAGAAAATAAAATTATACCTGGGTACAAGCGTGTCGCTATCAGAATTCTCGTCCCCCAAACTGAAAGAAAGAAATAATTAATGAAAAATAATTTATTGGCGCTAGGTAAGACGCATAGTATGGGTCAGCCCGGACGCCAATAAACCCATTTTTTTTGTTTTATAAGTTTTTATTTTTTCCGATTTTCACGGCATGCTTCGCATACCTTAAAAACGGAGAAAATAAAAACATACCTGGGTACAAGTGTCTCGCTAGTATCAGAACTCTCCTCCCCCGAACTGAAAAAAAGAAATGAACACAATTTAAAAGTTTATTTGCGCCAGGTAAGACACATAGCTTGGGTCATACCGGGCGCCAATAAACTCTTATTCTGTTTTGTATGTTTCAATTTTCTCAGTTTTTTATGGCACGCGTCGTATACCATAAAAACGGAGAAAATAAAAACATACCTTGGTACAAGTGTCTCACTAGTATCAGGAGTCACCTCCCCCGAACTGAAAAAAATAAAAAAATATTTATATTACGCAAACTATGCGTGGCGAAGATATACTGTTTTTATTTTTTCCGATTTTTTATAGCATGCGTCGCATAAAAAACGGAGAAAATAAAAACATACCTGGATGAAAAGCTGTCGCGAGTATCACCTTGCCTCTTCTTCGGTCTGAAAGAAAGAACGAAGGAAGTAAGAAAAAGAATTTGTTTGCGCCAGTTGTGATGACATAGCACGCATATAGGTATGCGCAGGTATGCGTCATAAATCGCGCAAATAAACACTTTTTCTGTTATTGTAAGTTTTTATTTCTGCCGTTTTTTTATGGTATATGTAAACGTCGCATACCGGAAAAAAAAACAGAAAATAAAAACTTAAATACAAATAGAGAAAATATGCGTCACATCCGCGCAAAACGGCCATCGCTTAGCATTATGCTGGGCCTCACGTGCGAGTTAGAGCCCCACCGATGGTTTTCAGCGATACCGGAGCTAACTGGATGACGTCGAACCGGAGCAGCATGAGCAGTAAAAAAAATTGTAAAAATACGGGTAAATAATGAATTAAACAGATTACATAAAAAGTAACATGACCACTTTAGTTGCGCATGCGATCGAACAAGGCCGATCGAAGACAAAAACCTTGTGTTATCTATGCACAGTAGCGTATGAAAATAGTAGATTGTTTATCTAGGTAGTAAACAACTATTTTAAAGGTGAGTGTTTTTTTTTTATCCAGGGTGGAGAGAAGGATTCTAAAGTAGAATCCTGAGCGTAGCGAGGGATTCAAAGTACGTCACTCGAGCTTATAATAGTGTTGCTCCCGAGGTGGACACTACTTTTTACTCTATGAGAAAATAAGTAAGTGCAACTTGTGAACAAGAAATCTAGGTTTATTTCTTCTTATTCGTTTCGCTCTTGACAGGGCAGTCGTGGTCACGATGAATTTTGTCCGATCGCTGGTGTTCTTGTCGGTCGCCTGACGATCTCTCTCCATTTGGCTCTGTTAGATGAAAGTTTAGCGCATTCATTTACTGGACCTCCTATCGCAGATTTAATTTGGTCGGTCCACCTCACGGTGACCTCCCGCGTGGCCTGTTACCGTCCACTCTGCCCTGCACCACCAGGCGCTTAATTGAGTCGTTATTCCGCCTCGAGACATGGCCAAATAATTTCAGTATGCGAGACTGTACTATTGCTGATAGACGCTGCTTGATGCCGAGTTCTCGGAGTATGGAGACGTTAGTGCGGAATTCTGTCCAAGAAATGCCAAGCATTCTTCTCCAACACCACATTTCTAGAGCATTTATCTTTTTCCGTTCCAGTTCTCGTAGTGTCCATGTCTCAGCTGCGTACAAAAATATGGGGGAAAACAACCGCACGGACGAGCCTGATCTTAGTAGCAAAATAAAAAAAAAAACAATTTTTTTTTATTTCATATAGGCCTACATGGGCACTTATAAAACGTCGACAATGTGCACGGTTCGGGTTGGTCGTTTCCTATGGAGAAGAACCGGCAAGAAACTCCATGGTTACTCTTTTAAAAAAATGGTTTGGTTTTACAATATTTCCTTGTTACAGCATTAGTACTTAGATATGTGGGGACAACGTAGGCCCGACAATAAGTCGTAAGAAAACAAAAAAGAAAGATTACATATTATTTAAACAAAAGAAAATAAAACGAGTTAAAAAGTTAACAAGCATCTAGAAGGCCTACAATGTTCACACATTTTTTGTAGCTTTCATTATACCGCGATTTCTCCATATTTTCCCTAACTTATCCATTGCCCCTCTAGACACCGGTTTATTTATTTACATACAATTAGGAACCATAAGACATATAAATAATTAGATACTAATGTTTATATTTGAACAATTATGTAAGTGCATCGTAACCAATTTATTAGTACCATCGTTACAGTTGCAGATTTATTTTTAGATATATTTTTTAATTTGGCTCGCGTGCGGTTTTCCAGCCAGTCACTTGTTCAATACAATGTTCCCGTGCAGTCCGAAATAAAATTACAACCGCTCATTAGCAATTCTTTTCATACATTAGTCGTAATCGATTTTAGCGATGTAATCTTATTTTGGACCGCATGGATTGTGATTCATCTCTTTGCTGATTGAAACATTACACATACACATTAAATTCAAATCACTTTTAGTCCCTAGCGATAATTGAGCTATTTTAGTCCCTGGTTACGAAGTATAAACTAGCTCTCTTTGATTAGATCTGATAAAAAAACTATTTTGCAGTAAAATACAACCGACTAACTTCCAAAAGACACAACATAGTGCAAAATAACTTCAATTTCAGAAGTCGGTGTCAAAAAACGAAGAAACAGGAACACTGACTACCGGAATAGATTTTTTTATCGTCACTTTTTAGTTGTGGTACATAATGAGCAAGTTCTATAGTAAGGTAACAATAATGCAAAAAGTTATGCCATAATAGATTACCCGAATAACTTAACACTTGAACATAACTGGTGAAATGAGAATGCGCCAAGGTGATCTGTGTACCCCTTTAGAACGTACGGCGTGATGTTATGTTATGAACTGGCGTAAATAATAAACAGACTTGCGATTGTAGCAATCTCGAGAGATTTGCCGTCATTTATTGAAGAGTTATGTTGTATATCTCCGAAGTTCTTCATCAGATCTTCACACAAAATTTAAATGGGACCACATGAGAATCCCCATCTTTCAAATAATAAACGATAATCAAAATCGTTTCACTTAGTAAAAATTTTGCGGTGAACTACATAAAAAAAATATTCAGTCGAATTGAAAATCTTCTCCTTTTTGAAGTCGGTTAGTGCGAGAGTTGCGAACGAAGAATGTGGGCGAAAAATAGTCCGCTACGCATCGTTGCAACACTTAGTTACACACCGTTTCCCAGTTTCTCTATGTTTTCTTGCACTGAACAAGTTCTTTGCAAACAATCACATATTTTCACACCACCGCTACACATCACCGATTTCTGGAAGAAAAGATCCCAAAGACATGAACCTTATTGTAGAGTAATGTTAGATGCCCGATCTCCACCTACCTGGATATAAAGATCCCGCTGGTATCAGTAGAATGGCTATGCTCTCCTGGACTGGTGAACAGCAGATGAGGCTTGTACAAGATATCCACGAGGAGGGACTGCTCCGCTTGCAGCAGAGGCCGCAGCTGTTCCTCTAGGAGAGCCACGATCTCTTGCAGGCCTTCCATTACTGAACGGTCGTTCTGGAGGTTTGCCTAAAGAAAAATGGATGTATTAGTTTCTATGTAAATTGGTAATTAATTAATATACACACACACACACACACACAAGAGTGACAGACACACACATTGTACATTATTCTCAATTACATTATTATTTATTTTTGTTTTTTAGGGTTCCGTACCCAAAGGGTAAAAACGGGACCCTATTACTGAGACTCCGCGGTCCGTCTGTCTGTCTGTCTGTCTGTCTGTCACCAGGCTGTATCTGATGAACCGTGATAGCTAGACAGTTGAAATTTTCACAGATGATGTATTTCTGTTGCCGCTATAACAACACATACTAAAAACAGAATAAAATAATATTTAAGGGGGGCTCCTATACAACAAACGTGATATTTTTGCTGTTATTTGCGATAATGGTACGGAACCCTTCGTGCGCGAGTCCGACTCGCACTTGGCCGGTTTTTATTATTAACTTTGTTTGCATCATAAAAGAGTACAACCACATAATTAGGTGTTTTTGACATTTTGTAGAACAGCCGTGACCAACGGCTTAACGTTCTTCCCAGGGCACGGAGGAATCTCGGTATGATAAAGGTCCACGGACCTTAACCTCGAACATCCGTACAGCTGTTATTATTATTGAATCTCGAGTTCCCTAATGTATGCAAAATATAATACAACTGGCCTGTGCCAGCGGGTTCGCCCGCTTAAATGTCGAAAATTATGCCAAAGGAACATTTTTTCAGGATAAAAATGATCCTATGTGCTATTCCAGACTTTAATCTTTCTCTGTGCCGAATTTCATCCAGATCCGTCCAGTTGTTTAAGCGTAGAGAAGTAACAAACATACAAACACACACAAACTTTCGCCTTTATAATATTATTACTGTGATTTAAATCCAATAGCGAGACCTTAGTAACACATGAACAACGAAAAAGGCCATTACTGCTACGAAATAACGGTGCTATAAATGTCAAATTAAGCGATATATCCATCCACCTATCAACAAGAACCTTACCTGCGAAGCAATCTTCTCCAGCTTGGACGTCTTTGACGCTAGCAACCATTTGCTGGTCTGCCGAGAGAGGGCGGCTGCCTTCTCAAATACGGTCTGGATCTTTGCTTCCAGTTCTAAGGGTATGGCTATGCTACGAGATTTAGCTGCAAACACAAAAGTGATACTCATTAATTGCCCAGGCCATATTTTTGTTGTCTATCTATCAGACTCTTATTGAAAACAAGGAAAAATTAAAAAACCCCCGACACATTTTTATTTCGTACTACATAATTTAGATAAATTATGTAGTACGAAATAAAAATGTGTCGGGGGTTTTTTATGTACATAGTAGATACGCTTCGATCGACAATCTATAGAACACGTTATTATGACCCAATATCTTGCGAAAACATCCCAAATCAAACAGTAAAACGCCCATAACTTTTGAACGGCTGAACCGATTTTATTCAAACATATCTAGGAACACTCTATAACTTTTCAAACAAAAATAAACTAAATCAAAATCGGCTCATCCGTTTAGGCGCTATGATGCCACACTCAGACACACAGACACACAGATACACAGCAACACATGTCAAACTTATCTCTTACTCTCGCACACTTGCGTTGGAGGCTGCGTAACGTTTGTGACTGCCGCTGCCTCGTCCTTCGCAGGCTTCGTCCCATAATGGGGAAAGATGTACTACCTCCCACTATACGTCTTAAGGTAAACGCGCACCTAAACGCATTGCAGGAGCCGCATTTTAGCAAAATGCTTATGTTGGTATACGGATTCCACCAGCGCTTGCGGATGATGTCATCCAATTCGGCGCGATCGATGCTTGCGGCGAGTGCAGTACGGGCGGCGCGGAGACGTCTTCCGTATTCGTATAGAAAATATTGATATAATAAAATGTACAGACAAAGTAGCCTGGAAAGATGTGGGAGAGGCCTTTGCCCAGCAGACACATTTGGGACAAAGGGAGCTAAATAAAAAAATAAAAGTACAGAAGTGGATCCGTTCGGCGCGGTTTGCGCGGGGTTTTGAGTAAATGCGATGACTGCGGCGCGGATAGGTGCGCGTTCACCTTTAGAGAGTACTTGTGGTACACTAGCTGTCCCGTGTTTGAAATACAGTGTATATTTTCAACTCTTTGATATTGTACATTTACCAAATTAAACTATAATCGTCGAAAATATTGAAAAGAAAAACCAGAAATTTTGCCTCGCTTTTTTTTTACTTGTTCTGTTTAGTCTTCACATAAATGGCACCAGCTGTTGGCTCGTAATGCTCCCAATTGTTCAAAGTATAACCCTAATAAGTGTTGCCTGTTCTAAAAGAGACGGAATAATGATATGGCAATCTTAGTTTATTAATGTGTCACTCACCAACTTCACTAAGTGTCCTGATGCACTTCTCCACGTTGAGTTTCTGCGGAGGCGTGAGCCACGGACACTGGTAAATGCTGAACGTCGTTTGCAGTAGCTTCACGAAGATTGACTGACGAGTCTGGGTGGAAAAATAAGATAACATTGTTAATAGGTACCAGACATGTTTGTTTGAGAGCAGTGTTGGCCCAGTGGTTACGGCCCCGACTTAAAGAGTCATAGGCCGTGAGTTCAAACCCAGGCAAGAGCATAACTTTGTGTAATTTATTTCATCACCACTACTCTCACAACGGTGAAGGAAAACATCGTAGGAAACCGGCATGTCCTGGAACTAAAATTTTAAGACATATGGAATCTATAAACCAGCACTGGGCCCATTAGATCTAACCAAGATTATGTCTGGACTTTAAAAGAGACTGTGACCTCTGAGTTTGTTTCGGCCTTTCATCTCAGAGTAGTCAGATAGGAAACGCCGACCTCATCTAGTTTAAAAAAATATGATCGACATGTAAACGTGTTTGTACAAACCAACTTACAGAAATAAAATCATTTATCATTATAGTTTACAGAGAGGCCTGTATCCCAGCAGTGGGAACATTAGTAGGCTGATTATGGTATGTATGTTCAACTCTCTCTGCGCTCAATGCTCTCTTGGACGCGAATCCTAACTGTAATGACTCTGTTTTCGCGGACGAATGGCCATGTGACTTGGCAAGGCTTTGACGTAGTGGGGGTAAGTTCGCGCATATTGCGCGAACTGACCAACCACCATATAGAGCGAACGGAGCGTGGATACGCGCTCAGAACAGTGCTGAACATTCCCCACGTCCCGCTTGGTAACCAAAGAGACCTAGAAAACGACTTGTGCGCATCTAACGACTTTTGCCAACTTACGAGCCGGCAACTATATGTTTGAAATTCTGTGAGAGGAGTGTGTGAATATTTTGTGTATCTTTAACTAATGTCATTGGCGTATTTACCGCCGTTGGTAGAGTAAAACAATGAATAAATCAAGGGACGGGCAAAAATCCGGTTTAAACCCGGATGATGCCGATCTTACAGGATGTAGTTTGTCTTATGTCGCCTAGATGGGGCTGAATGTGTCAACATGTTGTTGCATGTTGTAGTTTAAAATGAAAGAGGGATATAGAACCCAACTTATGCCAAGAGATTAGGTGGGTTTACATATTGTTGTGTGTTATTTTTATACTTACGTAAAGTTGAAGTGTAGGAATATCCCAAGCAGCAATAACATAAGGACGTAATTATTTAATCAAATTACAATAAATATCAGTTATAATTCACTATCTAGTAAGCATTATTATAATTCAAATGAGTATTGATTTTATAACATAGCTTATTATAAAAGACAAGATATTTGTTTGGTTTATAAAAGTGGTAGGTAGCAAATACTTCTTTGTATGAACACAGATAGTCACTTGGATGTATTCTAGGCAAAGTTAAAAAAAATATATATATAAATATACTAGCTTCTGCCAGCGACTTCGCCCGCGTGATAACTGTTTTCTTATCGAAGGTAACGGTGTACCGGGATGAAAAGTAGCCTATTTGCTATTCCAGACTATAATCTATCTCTGTGCCAAATTTCATCCAGATCCGTCCAGTCCTTAAAGCTTGAAAAAGAATAAGATTTTTCTGCTTTCTTTTGCAACGTATTTGAATGATATATCAATTAACCCGCTGGATGCGAGACGCACGGAACCGATCGCTGTCGCGACTTTTAATGGAGGTCTATGTTCAGCAGTAAACTTCTTCCAGCTGAAATGATGATGATGTATATGGCTATATCTCACCTGAACAGTAGTGCTCTGGTCGCTGAAGGGCGAGTTAAAGAACGTGCAGATGGTGTGCATGAGCACGTCCGTCACGTAGTTGACCCACGCCTTCTGCGTGCCGATGATAGGCAGCTTGCGGGAGGACGACGTTGATGGCTGCTCTGTTGAGGGGCCTGGGGAGAAAGATGAAAATATTGAAACTCTAGCTGTCACCAGCGGCTTCACTCCCGTAAACTTGCTTCCTACCTACCTACCTCACCCTACATACCTACCCTACCTTCCCTACCCTACCTACGCTACACTACCTAACATACCCTACCCTACCTACCCTCCCCTACCGTACCCTACATACAATAAATTATAGCCTTTGTGACTTCTTGATAATTTAGCTTTCCATTGATGAAAAAAAAATAACATCAGTCCAGTAGTTTCGAAGTCTACGCGGTATACACAATCAAAAATATATTTCCTCTTTATAATATTATTATTATATTATAGACTAAAACGGCACCTCAAAAGTTGTAGGGAAAACCTGTTTTGTCGAAGTTGATAATCCAGCGCAGACGCAGCTTTTGCTGATAAATTCACTATGACTTAATATTACGGTCAGGTTCTGCGTTCATAATAAGTTGTCAGAAATGAAAATACTCTTTCAATTTATATGCTCGCGTTTACCTGTGAAAGTCAAAGACCTCCCTACTCTCCTTCCATCTGTCTATATCCCGAGTGCGACTGCTGCAGAAAACTAATAATTATAGTAAGTTTCTTCATGTCATTTTAACCGGGCTTACCGTGATATCGCATCCATTGGACTTGATACATTAGCCGCATGTCACAATCATTGAACTAAACTCATGACCATTTTTGGTACCTATATTTATTTTTGTATTATCTTATCTCTATATAGCTACAGAACTGGTCAAACGCGAGCCTATCTAAAATATAAAAATACTAGCTCGTTCCATCATCGGACTACAAGATGTACGGCGATGCGTCATCGGTACATGGTGGATATCCCACCCATACGCACTAAACGTTTTGGAAATACTTTCATTATGAGTACAGTTAAGGAGTGGAATTCCCTGCCGGAGATTGATTCCTAAAAGCTGCAACCTGGAGCACTTTAAGTCAAGAGTGAAAACACCGTCGACCACATCATCGCTTACCGTTAGGTGAGATACTGGTTAAAAGCGAGCCCAGCGTCAATAAAAAGCTAAAATTGAGTGTTCTACTGTACCTGGAATCTGATGCGGGTCGCTATGCAGGATAGCCTGCATGTCTTGAAGGAAGGAGCGCTCGAACAGGTCCCACATGTAGTTGCTGGAGTAGATCTCCTTCATCTCGACCTCGGTATCGATGTAGCAGTGATTCAGAAAGCCAACGTATGCCTCTTTCACCTGGAACGAAGAATAATGTGTCAGTATCAGCACTTATCAGATTGTAAAGAGACAGAACGCCTTTTTTTTACAAATTATTATTTCTTACACATTTTTTTTATTAGGAATACCAATATTATAAAGAGGAAAGATTTTTTTGTTTGTTTGTTTGCACCGGATAGGCTCCGAAACTACTAGACCGATTTAAAAAAATCCTTCACCAATAGAAAGCTGCATTATTCCTGAGTGACATAGGCTATTTTTTCATCCCGAAAACGGGTCCTGTGTGGTGGCCCACGGCAGCGAAGCCGCGGGGAACAGCTAGTTATTAATATAAATACAAGCTTTTGGCCTGCTTATCGTTCGTATCATTTTCATTCAAAAAAAAAGTGTAAATTTTAGCTCAATAAGTTGGAGAAAAATGTTTTAAAATTCAGATGCAATATTGGACCCAAAATAATGCACATTCTTGAAATATCTCACTCACCTCGGGAATACAATCCGCATGAGTGATCATAGACATGATGTCGTCTAGCGGCAGCAGAGAGTGGCACTTGATCTCAGTGTACACATTCTTGTAATATCTCACTCACCTCGGGAATACAATCCGCGTGAGTGATCATAGACACGATGTCGTCTAGCGGCAGCAGAGAGTGGCACTTGATCTCAGTGTACACATTCTTGTAATATCTCACTCACCTCGGGAATACAATCCGCGTGAGTGATCATAGACACGATGTCGTCTAGCGGCAGCAGAGAGTGGCACTTGATCTCAGTGTACACATTCTTGTAATATCTCACTCACCTCGGGAATACAATCCGCGTGAGTGATCATAGACACGATGTCGTCTAGCGGCAGCAGAGAGTGGCACTTGATCTCAGTGTACACATTCTTGTAATATCTCACTCACCTCGGGAATACAATCCGTGTGAGTGATCATAGACATGATGTCGTCTAGCGGCAGCAGAGAGTGGCACTTGATCTCAGTGTACACATTCTTGTAATATCTCACTCACATCGGGAATACAATCCGCGTGAGTGATCATAGACACGATGTCGTCTAGCGGCAGCAGAGAGTGGCACTTGATCTCAGTGTACACATTCTTGTAATATCTCACTCACCTTGAGAATACAATCCGCGTGAGTGATCATAGACACGATGTCATCTAGCGGCAGCAGAGAGTGGCACTTGTACACATTCTTGTAATACCTCACTCACATCGGGAATACAATCCGCGTGAGTGATCATAGACAAGATGTCGTCTAGCGGCAGCAGAGAGTGGCACTTGATCTCACTGTACACATTCTTGTAATATCTCACTCACCTTGAGAATACAATCCGCGTGAGTGATCATAGACACGATGTCATCTAGCGGCAGCAGAGAGTGGCACTTGATCTCAGTGTACACATTCTTGTTATATCTCACTCACCTCGGGAATACAATCCGTGTGAGTGATCATAGACACGATGTCGTCTAGCGGCAGCAGAGAGTGGCACTTGATCTCAGTGTACACATTCTTGTAATATCTCACTCACCTCGGGAATACAATCCGTGTCAGTGATCATAGACACGATGTCGTCTAGCGGCAGCAGAGAGTGGCACTTGATCTCAGTGTACACATTCTTGTAATATCTCACTCACCTCGGGAATACAATCCGCGTGAGTGATCATAGACACGATGTCGTCTAGCGGCAGCAGAGAGTGGCACTTGATCTCAGTGTACACATTCTTGTAATATCTCACTCACCTCGGGAATACAATCCGCGTGAATGATCATAGACACGATGTCGTCTAGCGGCAGCAGAGAGTGGCACTTGATGTTAGTGTACACATTCTTGTAATATCTCACTCACCTCGGGAATACAATCTGTGTGAGTGATCATAGACACGATGTCGTCTAGCGGCAGCAGAGAGTGGCACTTGATCTCAGTGTACACATTCTTGTAATATCTCACTCACCTCGGGAATACAATCCGCGTGAATGATCATAGACACGATGTCGTCTAGCGGCAGCAGAGAGTGGCACTTGATGTTAGTGTACACATTCTTGTAATATCTCACTCACCTCGGGAATACAATCTGTGTGAGTGATCATAGACACGATGTCGTCTAGCGGCAGCAGAGAGTGGCACTTGATCTCAGTGTACACATTCTTGCCCATAGTGCAACAGGTCAGCAGCTTCACTAGCTGGATGTGGTACCTGGGTGGGAAAACCATCATTATATTTATTTATTTTAAAACGTTGCCCCATACTAGGCATTTCTCCGAAATCGTGGATGCGTTTACAAACATTTAAACTTAACCGTAGGCCACACAAATATTCGTGAATATTCATGTTCTAAGATTCGTGCGGGAATCGAACCCGCGACTTCCAGCGCAGCAGCTAATGGCTCAGCCACTGACATTCGATTTCTATTAGCAACACTGTCCAAAGGTGTAATAACAGTGTTTTTTTTTTCGCAAAATCAACGTGTACGATTCCTGGGTAGGAATAATGATTTTTCAAAAATCCAATGATACAATATTTGCTTTCATCAAAACCGGGCCCGGGGACTCCTTTGAGTGATTTTCGCCATTCCTCAGTAGTTTCAGATTTGGCAAACCACGAGCACTTGTAAAATGTACCTGTATATCAAGACATGCTCCTCCTGCTTGATATGGAGGGAAGTGGAAATTTGTATTTTTCCTACTCCTCCATTATTCTTTTCTGATTAATTTCGTTGCGAGATCCAAGACAGTTAAATTCATTATCTGAGACTTCGTCGAGCTTCATTGCCGCGGCGCTGTTGATTCTGGCTTTCGGGAGATGCAGTGGTTTGGGAATAGTGCGGTGGGATTGTCCCAAATTAAAAAAAAAAAACCTAAACCTGCTTCAGTAAAGTGTAAGTATTATTAACCTGAGTGCCTCCGGCATCTCGTTGCTCTTCCGAAACTGCTTCATCATCTGAATGAAATAGTTGAATGAGACCTTGTCGTTGTAGAATACTAGCACGTCTTCGCCAGCGTTCACCATCTGAGGAATAATAAAATAACGTTTAGGCAACGATAAACAAGGTTGTTTTAGCGGGAATATTACTGAGCTCCGTAACCGAAACTATCGGATATCCGAAACAAAAATCTATTCAAACCCGATATAAAAGTTTTGAATAATATTTGATATAGGTATGGAGCTAAATGAGACACGCTATAGAAACCTACGCCTAGCCTAGCACTAGACATTCGGCTGAGATTGAAGGTAATAGAAATTGCTGGATCGCTGGCACTATCCTTATACATAAATATGTTTTAAAGATCCATTTTTAGTAGTGGGCGACTTTCAACATCTATACCGCCACATAGTTACTTCATAAAAAGCTGTAAACTCTAAAAATTCATGCTGTGCAGTCGGGGGATACATATTTGCGAGTTGCCTGACTCCCTGATTCTCCGACTGCACAACAAGATTTTTTCTTGTTTACTTAGTTCGCTTCTTAAGCAGTCGGGTTTTTTATTTTAATAGTAGTTTATGCAATGGTCATATAATAGGGGTTTTTAAAACACGAGCGTGTTTTAATACCTAATTATATGCCGTTGCACTATTTTATCTTCACTCATACAGTTGAAATAAAATAAAAGTGGAAACGGAAAAAATATGCAGTATGGCGGGCAATTTAGATTCTCATAGCACGATGACTGTCAATGTCAATTGTCAATGAGCCCCTTAAGCGCCAATAAATTAAAAAGTAAAAGTGTGCTATAAAAAATAAAAAGTTATTTTATGATGCAGTTGTTTGAAAATCGAAGGAAAATGTTGCACTATAATGGTATTTTTTTTTATTTTATCTATCTAAGAATATAAAGTACGTGATAAAACAATATTTTTTGAATTCATATTTAGAACGTTACGTTGTGAGTGTAGATAAACTAACTTTTTTATTTATAACTTTTTAGTGATCATATATTTTTTTTATTACTTTTAAACATATACATATATTTTTGTAATCACCTCCTAAAACCCTTCATTTTGATAGCCCACTTATGGGCCTGGAAGAAAAAAAGATCAGGGACCCGCACAATATGGCGCCCAAAATCCGCCATGTTACTTCATCTATCTAAGAACATTTAGGCGGTCATGACGTATCTAACGATGTCTTAGTTATTTAAATCGGTTAAGCGGGTTGAAAGATATGAGGTAATAAAGAATATTACATACATACAAACATACATACATAAAAGATACGCGCGAAAAACATAATTCCGTGCAGTCCTTCGTCGTGCGTCCTTTCCGTGCAGTCGGGTAAAAAGGAGATCTGACGTCACACAAATCGTACATCGCGCAAGTTTTCTGCGCGAATATCATATTTATAACAGCCATCAATATCAATAATAACCATCGGGCAGTTACCCCAACACCCGTCTGGTTGGAGAATCCCCTTTTCAAATAAAGTTACGGGGCATTACACCCGCATACCTACATAAGGTCATACAAAGGCGAATGACAGGCTTGTATGGGCATTTCGTACCGCTAATAAAAATTCGTGTTTTGGGATATTTTTTGTTTTAATTGGTAGTTTATAACAATAGATAATCCCTTTTTAAATTCATAGATTTTAAGAACTTGGGACGTATACGTTATAACCAGTTTTATTTTTTAAGGTTATGTACTAGTGTACCAATGTTACATATTGTGTAAAGTAAATGTTCTAAACTGTTTTTTGCTATCTTTGTACTGTTTTACTTACCATTAAGTAGGTAGATTGAGATGAGGATTGTACCTATTCAAGGCATTATAAGATAATTATGTCCAGCAGCGGATTGCAACAGTTTGATAATGATGAATTTGATTATATTTAGTGTTATATGTATTTCTAAATAATTAATTATCATTTTAATATTTGAGTTATTTTACACAAGGCAACTTCTAAAACATTACTGCGTTTAATGTACGATTTGATTACGTTTATTTATTCAAATCTTTTTACTGATATTATTTATTAATCCGAAGTTCTAAAAATAGTTAACTTACATAAAAATAAATGGCTAAGATGCCTTAATAAGTGGTACAAATTCTATAACCGAACAACGAAAAAATATGCGGTACGAAATCTGCCGTTCACCTTTGCTTTATTTGTAAATACGGACATCTTTCAGCATTGATGAAGAGGACCTACCTCCTGCATAACCAGATCCTGACTCCTGCGGATGTAGGTTGTGTCAGCGTGAACGATGGTCTGTAAGAAGTGTAGGTATTCAGGTCTTCGGCCCCTGGACTCGATGCAGTGCACGAAGTGGTTCACCACCTTCTCGTTACCCTCGTGGCTGCATAGTGCTGTGTTGTCTTTGAAGATTGCGCACACGGTTTGGGCTTCACGGATCTGACGAGAGAAAATGTTGTTAGTTTATTATTTCTGTTTTAAAACGCTTTAATTTGTAAAAAACTGGTTTTCGATCAATCTTTTAGGAATAAATATTCATATTTGACCTACAACATTTTATTATATCCTTAATCATTCCTAGTTATTGTGTAGAAACGCGTGAACCAAATCTCATTAGCGACACGCGTCACCTCTCTTAGGGTCTCTAAACAGACAGATTGCATAAGAACTACAAAGCAACTGCATTTTAATACAGTTGACTTGCAATTGCCATGCAGTTCTAGTGTAGTGGGTAGGCAATTCCCATGCAGTTATAGCATAGAATAGAATATACTTTATCTACTCTTATATCATAATATTCGAATTATAAACTTCAAAACGAGTTTATATTGGCATACTTTATTAAAACAATACCGAAATTTTAAAATAGAGTCTTATTATAACACTTTTTCTCTAACAAAATAATGCTATAAAACATTTTTTTCTATTACGATACAGGGCAAATCCAAGAAGTTAATATCACCAAGGAGTTTCCATCAACATTTTTTTTGTAATGGAAAGCTTATGCGGGGCGCGCCATTATTACCCGACTGCAGGAGGGAAATGATTTTTTTATAATACCTATTATAAAAAGTTTTGATTAAAATTTTTAGGTACTTGTCTGTGGCAACGCCCGCTTCAACGCATGCGCGGTTAATGCGGTGAGGTGATGTGCTGGGTTTTGGCGCCATTCATACGTTTTGCTGTACTGATTTTTTCTTACTCTTTTGACTTTTTTCTTTTTTATAATTCATACCAATGTATGAGTGTAGGTAAAAAAGTGTATGAAACTGCACATAACTAGGTATAAAACATTCGTGTTAAATCTGCAATTTGTAATCCGCAAACTGCAGTTCAAATGTAAATTGGCTGTCTAGATACTTGTGTCGCAGGCACCACAGACTCGCATAACACCTAAACTTACTCTAGTTGAAGTTATCCTTACTGTACTCTAAAGTAAAAAAAGGTTAGTTGGCTTAACAGTTGCTTGACCCGCCCATCCACCTTTCTAGATAATGAGTAAAATCCGAAAAAAATACTTACTCCAGCATTTAGAAACAGGTCCAGATGTTTGTGTAGAATGGCCTGGTTCTGCTGATTGCCGTGACAGAAGTGCTGTAGGAACTCGTGGGCCAAAGCCAGGAGTTCATCCATGGCTTGGTCATCTTCATCGTGAGGGACCTGGGTAAGAGAAAACATAAGGTTTTAAGTATTTCTTTTAAAAGGTGCCTAATTGTATAGAAAAATGTGATAGGAGTTTCTTTTGTAAGTGCTGGCATACTTAGGATTGAAGGGATTTTTTTAGCACGTAATCACTTTTTTTGTACAAAAGAATTGCCAAATCGTTACAACATTATTTTAAGAAGAAAAATGGGCAGAGAGCGCCGACTGAATTTCCTAAGTAAAAAGTCATATTTCGAGGTTTGGCTCTATTTCCATTAAAAAATACATAATATTGGACCAATTTAAAAGATATTCAATAAACTGGAAAAATAAGATTTTTACTATGCCCCAATGTTTTCCTTTTTTCATTTAGATTTTTAAAATTTGTACACTAAGCCTGTGTTGAGAGCGCAATTTTGAGCATTTTTTTCATAGTTCTAGTGCTTTTAAAGATAATGTATCATAAAACAGGAAAACATAGAGGCATAGTATATATAATTCCTTTTCAGTTTATGAAATATCTGTTAAATTTGTTCAATATTGGAGGAAGAAACAGGCGAGAGCAAAACCTCGAATTATGACTTTTTACTAAGGAAATTTAGTCGGCGCTCTCTGCCCATATTTCCTCTTAAGAAGATATTAAAGGGTATTCAATTTAAAAAATCATCGCAAATTATGATTGACAACGCTGTGCAACTAGCACTCGACTAGTGATTGATAAAGACGCGTAAGCAACGATTAATACTAATCCAGTATTGTATCTCTAAGGATTGAAGGATTTTGCCAATGTAGGTCCACATTCGTATCTTGCAGCATGCACGTATTTCAATCAGAAAGTTGTAAGCACTCACTCTTAGCCGCCAGGGCGATGTCTGATCATTGAAAGACATAAATATTTATATTTAAAATATTATTATTATTGCTAGGGGATCCGTAGTATGACAAAAATACGTTCATTTTTATAATAAACCAAATCTTGTGTGCATTAAACCCCCTTTTATAGTCCCTACCTGATTTTGTACTTCGTTTCGGCTATGAATAGATAATTGATTCGAAACACAAAATTTTGGGATGTAGTTTCTGGTAACACTAGCGGTATTGGGCATTTTAATGGTAAAAGTTGCTAGTAAAATTAAACATGCCTATATATTGCGAAGAACATCTAGGTCCTTCCAAACGCACGCGATTTATCTAGATCTTCGGCAACTCTCATCCAGGTCGCTCCACCTGCTTGAGGGTGACCTAACGTTTGCCGATTCGCGGTCTTTTCAAGAACGCGGCTACCACAATGGTCAACCGATCGTCACATACAGCAAGATCCGATTTTAGTTATTAATGCAACTGTTGCATGATAAGGGGTATTAAAATACGAATGTAAGTTTATCACACGAGCGAACCCTTAGCTTTGCTCGTATCACTCGTGTGATAATAGTATCACATGAGTGTTTTAATACCTAATTATGTATAGTTGCACGCAAGACTATCTATACCCATGGATATAATTTATTAATCATATTACAAAGAAAATAAGATTACAACATAATAAATGAAGTGAATAACTAACATACGTTTACTGATAGATATTTAATGGTAGTTGATCAGGCACTTCGATTAAAAACTTATTTCTGTCATTAGGGAAAAGCGTTTTCGATTACCTCCCTGTATAGCCTTATATAGTAGTGAGTATGTGGCCGTTTGATGTGTAAGGATGGGATCGAAAAATCAAAGGAGTTGCATAATGAAATTTACAACATTATAACACTCATTTGGAAGATATTATGGTTACTATGACACTGGTTGTTTTAATGTTGGTAATAAGCTTACTGTTTCAGAAACTTTTATAGGGTTTTTAAACATATTTATTTTCTGTACATACCTGCAGCAAGTCCAGTACGATATTATGTACTCCAATGTTTCTCAGCAAGCGCTGTTCATGCCGACGAGGCCGTCCGCTTTCACCGGAGCCACTGTTGCCGTGCGTGCAGTACTTTATCATTCGTTGAAGTATCTGTAAAGAAAATATGAGCAATTTTAATTATACAATGTGTCCGGACTTGTAGTTATAAAACTTTAAGGCTTTAAAATACTGTTAATTTTATCGATAAAAATACCTCACATGAGGGGTGAAATCACCACACCCTCAAAGATGGAGCCATTTTAATACCTGACATATTTATTACGATATCCACATAGTTTAACAACCATAACTTTGGACTTAGGTCTCACAGAGACGTACATTTAATGTTATTTTTACGGCCATAGCATAGGGAATCTAAAAAAATATTCATCTAACACTCAAAAGATAAGGTATGTTTGTATTGAGCCATAAAAATATTTTTTTTTACGTAATTTCGCAAATTTCCTAAAATTCTGCAAAATTTGTACGTCTTTGATGGGTTTTTTTGTCTTTTTTGTTATTTATTAATACATTATTAAGAATTTATTCCTGTATCGTGGGTGCGTTTACAAACATATAAACTCACATACACAAACACCCAGAGCCGGAACAACTATCTGGTATATCTATATACTTTATATATATATATAAAGGATTGTCTGTAAGAGATTGCCCTGTGCGATAAGACCGCCCATTGTACACTTTGTTTGAAAATATTTGTTCTGTATGTATTTTTTTATGGTGTACAATAATAAATAATAAATAATAAATAATAAATAATAAATAATAAATAATAAATAATAAATAATAAATAATAAATAATAAATAATAAATAATAAATAATAAATAATAAATAATAAATAATAAATAATAAATAATAAATAATAAATAATAAATAATAAATAATAAATAATAAATAATAAATAATAAATAATAAATAATAAATAAACTATCTGTAGGTCATACAAATATTTGTTCCGTGCGGGAATCGAACCCGCGACACGCAGCGCAGCAGTCAATCGCTCAACCACGGCGCCAACCGGGCGCCCGTATTAATTGCGATTAGTTCAACTTAACTCAGTTTATGCAAATACAGCGTTTTGATTGGTTGAGACCGCTGAGAAACTACTAATCAGAACGCTGTTAATTTTATTATTTCCTGCACATATTTGCCTAATAATTTTCCATCGATCGATCAATCGATCGTGCGTGCTTAGTCACGAGCTCATTACTGCTATTTAATCAAAATAATACTATACTCTGATTTTTAGTATCATAGACTAAACTGACATTTGGGGGCACTTTATCGTTACAAATAAATAGTGTCGTACAGTGACTATCCTGAGTGATCGAAAATCGAAGTAAATCGAAAATACAACTAATTAACGGCAAAAAAAATACATTTGTTAAGAAACTAGTGGCACTTATTTAGTTTCTACTCGTTTATAACAGACTTCATTTTATCGACCGCATTTATTTTATTGTTGATTTCATATTTAACACAATAAAAGTGTGTGTACTATGTTTATGAATACTGTTATATTTATACTCATAGAACATTTATTTATACCAATTAGTAAAATTAAATTGAGGAGTCATGTCACATCGATTCGATGAATCACTTACGATTGAGCCTTACCTTAACATTAAAAAAACAAGGTCATTGGCACCTGTCAGTTTAGTCTACGAAATTAAAAATTGACTTTACTAAATTGACTTGGGTAAGTACTGTCTGATTATGAACAGTTACCAGGGATATAGAATAGAATAGAATAGAATAGAATACTCTTTATTATGTACACCATATAAGTTACAGAAAATATAGACGAACAAAACATTAATATACTCCTAACCCTAGGACTATCTAATTAGTTACTTGCCTCTTTAATCTTCTTATATTCGTTGTGGTCGTGCTTGGCCGTTCTGGAGGTGTCAAGAACATTGTCCAGCGATGCATTGCGTTCTAACACAGAACCGCCGGGACCCACCGTGCCTGTCATACCTGATTAAAAAGTGATATAGCAACTTATATTTAACTACATTTATGATTTAGGAGTATTAACTTCATCCAGGACTGACATGATGTCAAACCAAATCATGCATCACGCGAGTAAAGTTTTCGGCGCGATTTGAACACATAAAACAGTCCGACAATAACCGTCGGGCAGTTGCCCGGACCAGATACACACGTGGTCGGAGGATCCTGCCTTTTCAATGGAGGTTTGCGTGACTGTACACCCTATTATACAAAGGGGTTTAAAATTGCCTAGCAATGGGTAAACTTACGTTATAAAAAGGGGCAATATAAAACATACATTTTTTTTTGTTCGCACAAAGAGTTGCAAAGATATAGCCTAAAAGTATTTGACGCATTCATTAGCGAAGATACTCTTTTCGAAAGAGTCATTATTTAAAGAGAATAGTCATACTCTTTCATAGGTTCAAACCCTTTGCTTTGCCGAATTCCCTTACGCAATTAGGCTGCAGTACCATATTATTTCAATGTATCCATTTTTATTTAATTTAATTTAGAATAGAATAGAAGTTTATTTCTCTCAAAAAGGTACATTTCGTTAAAGGTCGTTAAATCTAGGTTACAGCAGATTCAAACCTTAGTGAGAGCTGGAGTCTATACTGGGTTCGAGACCTGTATGACAGATCTCCAGGCTCACACCCTTAAAAATACAATATTATGGTGCACTTACGTACTACAACAATGTGAAAGTATCAAATTGAGAGGAGGAGATAATTATTCAAAAACAAAAGGAGATGTGCCATGTGTGGCTTTGGAGAGTGTTGTGTCCGTGAGTGCAATATAAGTCCTCACCCCAGCGCCCATGAACACCAGGCATGAGCACTTACTTGCCCGAGAGTGTGTGTGTGTGTCCGTGTGTGACAAGGTGAAACCTTAGAGCATTTAACCTATGGAGACGGCAAGCCGCGAATCACCGAACAAATTTTTCTGCCACTTTCTGCGGGAGGCGAGGAAAACACATACAGCACACTACAAAAAAATGACAATCACTCACAGATACATGCATCCTATTGCTACAAACGCACACGAAAAAATAATAACCACACAATCAAAAAACACTCACACATTGACAAATTTGTGTGTATCTACGCAATAATCCTATGACAACAGATACAAAGTGCTAGTGATGTGATACAAAAAAATGACTGGAAATTCATTTTAATGCATGAATGAATGAGCAAAATGTTAATTCGTTTTATTTTTGTTATACTAAATAATAATAAACTTAAGTAATTAATTTCACAAATAAAAAAATACGCATTATGATTTGTGGTCTGCTAAACTACGTAGGTAGGTCAGAAAGGTAGGAGAATTTAAGATACACTAAAAAAAAAACGATTAGTTTATTATGGGTGGTATTTAATACTTTAACTGTAATTCCCCTTTTTTCAATCAAAATATTCGAAATTACTACCAAAAATACTGAATTGCACACTAAATTTGCTCATCAAATAAATGAATTATACTATACTGCTAGATCTTTAAAGCTTAACTGTTTTACTGAATAACTATCTGTTAACTAAAAGTAAATCTAATAATTCTTCGAGTGCAACAAAATATTTAAGTTTTAAGGGAGGGGGGGAAACGAAACAAAGTCGACGGAGCCCCGCTGCGCAGGGCTCCTATTTCTGTCTGCAGGGTCTAAAGTAACCTAACATGAAGGAGATGACGGGAGCTGAGTTCGCTCGCTTTGCTCGCTCACTTCAGCTCCCGTCATCTCCTTCGAACCTAACCTATCCGTGTCGGGGTGCCCTAAGCTCCCGAGCTCGCTTCGCTCGCTCTTGGACTAATTCACACTTATTTTATATTTAATTGAATAATTTGTGTGCAAATCAGTATTTTTGTTTTACGGTGAGTAATATTGTTTTGCAGTAGGTTATTAGTGGAGATATTTTGTTTGCTTAAATTTCTAAATAGAGGTGCAGTTAAAAATTCCCCGTTTATTATTTGATAGGCTCGTGTTTGACCACTATCTCGCCTGATATTAAGTGGTGATGTGGTCGAAATTCCATAAGTACGCCTAGTTTTAGCTTAATCGGATGCCAGGAAGTGCTTGAAAAAATGTATTACTAGTTGCCTCACACACGAAAACAGGGTAATATAAAACTTGTAAAAAATACAGACTAATGATGAACTTACTATTATGCTCATCGAGGATGGCGCGTCCTTTATTGAAGACCCAGAGCTCGGACTTCTCAACGCTTTGTCGTAACAGATCCAAGTCTGCCTTGATTTGTTTGTAGGACTCCACGTCGGCGTCCGAGACCAGTAGTTGGACCTGGTGGTGGAAAAAAAGTTTTTGAAAGTTGGTGGTTGATTAACATGTAATGTAATGGCCGCTTGATGCTGAATTTATTGTATTTATTTTATTCTACCAATTTATAGCAAACGTTATAGTTGTGTTGGTTTCTATGTGCGCGTTGTTGGGTGAAACGAGGTCTGGTGCGTCAGTGATGAATGAGGGTACCCCCGAGAGGGGGGTCCGGTGAGTGCTAACGCGGCCCGTGTTCCCGCCATAAGCCGCACAGGAGGGCAACGTGGAGTTTTAGTGGGTTGGAGTACCACATAACTGCGCTATCGCCCCGTGGTAGCGCAGTATGCATGAGCATTATGCCACACAAAAAAAAAGAAAAGAAGGGTTCTATGCCAATAGTTTGGTACTTTACTAGACTCACGAGGAAACGCTAAGCTCGGAATTGAGGTCTGTGCCATCTTTTTCAGGCGTAGAAATAGCTCCAAGACTGTCTGATTTTACGAACCAACCAAGTAAGCCTGTTTCAGTCTACTGCTGGTCCTTGAGTTTTACCAAGTTGCGACGAAACCAAGCCGTGGCCGTGGCATCTCAACGTGAAGAAATCCTCGGAACAGTCGCTCCGTGAAGCCTGTGAAGGCTACGTCTGCCGCATTCACTCTATAAAACCGCCGTTAAGGTAATCGGTCTATCTAACTGAAAAAGTTACCATAACCTCGCTACCTGACCCACGTTATCCTGGAATGCGAGGCCGTGGCATCCCAACGTGAAGAAATCCTCGGAACAGTCGCTCCGTGAATCCTGTGAAGCACCCAGGAAGCTTTTGTGCTTTTGGGCGCAGCAAGGCTGGCTATGTTATCCAGTGCAACGTACAACGGACCAAATAGCGGTCTAACTGCGGCAACGGGAGTCTACTACCACTGCCTTCGCTGCATTTGTTGACCCAAGATTTTCTCTCCACTACGTCAGATTTTAAAACCCTGCTTTTCGACATAACTAGCCTTTGAAAAAGAGTATAAAAACCAACAAACCTGCTTAAAAGCCGCGAGCACTTCCTGCCTCTGACTGAAGTGCCTGAACAGCAGCGCCAGCGCGCCCGACACGAGCGACGCAGACGCTCCTTGTGAGCACAACTGCAGCAGCACTCGGAGTACCATACGACCTCCACACTCGTCCAGATCCAAGCCATCCCTGGGCAGGTGGAAGGTTGATAGAATTGAGGCGGTAGGAGGATTTTGATGGTTGGTAGAACACGGTCAAGAAACACGAAGAAATTCTTGCACTAACCTAGTATTATCGCTGTCAGCGAAAGGACTGCGTTATTGTATCCGCAGTTTTTTTTTTATAATACAATTTTTTATGTTATGTTGCTTCTCGCAAGTCAGCCTAAGAGGTTGTCGCCTGCATAACAGGAATTTCCCGAGGTGGGCTTAGTAAAATTAAAGCCTCCAGTTAGGGGAACAATTTCGTGCACTGAACAAAATTTTTATATCGATCGCGCGCGCTTGTATTGGCGTTTCACTTGTAATTTAACTCCGTGTGAGAGAGACGCTATTGTAACTGAGCGAAGGGACTTAGATAAATCGAACTCCGATCTAGCCCGTGCCTTGCTACTCTCCAACCAAAGAGTCCCGAAGCCAAAGTTCGTACCTGACAAATTTACCTGTTAAATGTAGTCTTGTTATACTTATTATTATTTTTATTTTACCTTTGTATAGATTCTTTTACCGATTCTTTTGTAAATGTGTGAACATTGTAGGCCTACTAGATGCTTGTTAACATTTGTTAACTTTTCGATATAATATTTTTCTTACGACTTATTGTCGGGTCTACGTTGCCCCACCATATCTAAGTACTAATGCTGTAACATGGAAATATTGTATAACCAAACCATTTTTTAAAAGAGTAACCATGGAGTTTCTTGCCGGTTCTTCTCCATAGGAATCGACCAACCGGAACCGTGCACCTTTTGTTGTTTTATAAGTGCCCATGTAGGCCTAAGTGAAATAAAAAAAAATGATTTTGATTTTGGACAGAGGGGAGCCCTTAACGTCTAGTCGCATTTACATAGTATATTTTTTTTCGTCACTGTAATTGGTATGTCGACTAAAAATTATTTTTTAGTCCGTCAGATAGATTAATACAAAATATTGGACTCGTATTTTTCTTTCGTTACGTAAACAAAAAAATACGACGATACAGTACGTCGATATATCGTGTGACGGTTCACGGTGTGCTACACTTTATACTGACAAAGTGACGTCACAAGCCCCCACTCCTGAACTTTGATGCGCTGTATCTTTGTCAAATTGTATTTATTTGAAAAAGCAAAAAATACGTGTCCAATATTATTTGATAATCTCACCGACGGACTAAATAGAATTATATTTTTTTCTACAAAAATTGTAAATAGAATTGTGCTACGAAATTCTATTTACGAATTTTCTAAAGAAAACTTGAATTTAATTTAGAGACAACACCTCAGGGATTGTGTAAATAAGGCACTTAGTATTTAAGATTTGGCTGCCCTGGCTTTAACTTATAAAGGCCTACAAGAAAGTCCGGTTAAGCAGACGCCAACCTCATAGGCTGACCTGAAAAGATCACATATAAAATAGGGAATAACCTTCAATAGTATTTGGTCCGTGTATGAATTTTTTCGTGTTTCCTGATCGCAATGTAGGTAAAGCAGAGGCTTAAAGCAAGACTTGACTGACACCGCCGAAATGGACGCAAAGATAAAAATATATGTAGATATAAGTTTGGGTAAATATTATGGAAATTTGGGGAAAGTTGATTACATTCTATAACATTTTTTAGAAGGAAAAAAATATATATTTCGAGGGTAGGGATAGATTTGTTTTGATATAGTGTAACGTCTTTTTAAAAGGATCGGATACCAATAACATAAATATATAGCAAGAGGTTGCCCAACTTTATTTGTCAATAAATATTTTAGAGATATATCCAGGAACTGTTGCAAAAATATTGGCATTTTGAAATATTGTATTAGTAAAATTATAAAAACCAAAACCCGAAATTAATATGAATTAGTAACTGGAAACAAAAATAAATAAATATCATACAAAATTCACCATAATCGCCACAAATTCAACTCTGGCGCAAAAGCCATGGTTCTGACAAAAGCCAGGGTATTAGACAATCCTTTGAACCCACAAGCAGTATGGTTAGTAGCAATTGTTTTACATGCACCTTTAATTCACGGGGCACAAGACATTCCTAGAACTAAACATTTATTTGGATAATGCAGGCCAATGCATACCATCATTTTTACAATACAACTTTCGTGAGATGTTGTTTTCTAATACCTATGTTTTCAGAAGAAATGTATTCGATTTGGAACTAAGGTCACAGATTACTAAATAGTTACTAAGATCGCCGAGAGATAACAAAAAAAAACATTGATCCGACGACTTACCAACAAGTATAATAATTACGTAACTTGGAAACAAGATTTTTTGTTTATAAAGATATTTTGATTGTCTCAAATGTAAGATATAGGCGTAGAACCATTTTATCCGTTTAAATCATGTAAATTGGTCCACGCGTTTATGAGATATTAACTCATTACTGAATGCCAAGTGAAAAGGTCAAGGACGCCCCTTACCACGACACGTTTGTTTTGATCGTGTTAGCGACCCCTCTTTTGGGTGGGCTATCATCTAATGAGTTCCTCCGCTCTGGGTGAAGCGGCAGGGCGTGTCAAACTTTTGCTGACTAAAACACACCTGTTTCTACAGTTGCTTGAGCCAGGGCCGCGGTAACTCTTTTTCAAATGTATCCGCGACCCAGACAGGTTTCGGCCCCAGCAGATTAGCAGAACACAACGCACCGTCGACTCGGGCCTGGTCCTTATCGGACAGCGAGCTTCCCATTACTCGCCGCAAGCCCGCGCCTACGGTGGCCGGAAATCGGCTTGCGACTCCCGACGCCCAGGGCGACTCCTGCGGTGGCTTGGGGCGTGAGGGCGTCTCCTTTGCGTCACCCTCACGCGTTCCACCTCGTCCTTCGCGAGTATTACTGCTTCGCAGAAGGAGGTGACAGCTTGCCATGCGCTCCCGCCCCGTACAATGGCCTGAATCAGGACGCGAGACCCTGCCTTTTCATTTTCTTCATATCGTTTCGTAATATTGAAATACATTGGTAGACAGGTGTTAACGACTTTTATTTTTGGTTATCTGGCAGTGACTTTAGTAGACATAAGTAGGACCATTTCTAAAGACTTTAGTACCCTTGCAGGTCCTAAATGGTTGCTAGATGGATAAAGACCATCAACCATTTTTTCCTTTATACGTGCAAAAGTTCAGGATTATATCCGTAAAATGTCTATGTATTGCTAAATGCTAAATAATTGATATCGACTTGAAACAAGTGCTCTGACTCTCCTCGCTTTTTGCATCGAAAATTTCTGAAGCCGCAGAGAAATATTACTGTTAGCTGACTAAGTTTTCTATTCCTAACAAAGACACGACTAATTCTAAGGTACACAGTACTTCTAAAACAAAGTGTTAATAAAGGTTATGTTAATGGTTATTATTTCATTAGTTTTCACAAATCAGCATGACATGCAGGATTATTACTTGGAGTTTCTTGCAATAACTTGATATTTTAGTCCTTTGAACGACCATAATAGTATTTAATGAGAAAACTAGGTTTTATGACGAATTGTTCAGGTAATTATAGTTCTCGCCAAACTTCTTGGCCGCCCTGAAGTTGGTTTTCCGAAGCGCAAGGCTCGGCTCGGATCGGAGCTGTTATTGTATGAGATTTACTACTGCGCAGAAATTGTAGCTAACTTCAGGGCGGCCAAGAAGTTTGGCGAGAACTATACATAGAGAATTTATTCAGACAAATTCCTACGGATAGTCTTGATTATTTTCAAGTGGCAAAACGAAACTTGGAATAACCAAACAACATAAAAAAAGTGTTTGAAAGTCTGACACAAAACATTCTATTTTAAATTATCCTTGAACCGTAATTCAATTGTCAGACTATCAGACATAGATTGTGGTCAGCCGATGTTAAGATTGATGTTTAGAACAATCGACGCATCACTAGAAGAGTTGCATTTGTTTTGTTTAATTGATTGAAAACTTAGGGCCAATTTCACCAATAAAACTAGTCGCGAGTTTAACTAAACTCAGTTTATGCAGTTACAGCGTTCTGATTTGTAGTTTCTCAGGGGTCTCAACCAATCAGAACGCTGTATTTGCATAAACTCAGTTTAATTGAGAGCAGTGGTGGCCGAGTGGTATCGGCCGCGACTTACAAGTTGTAGGTCGTAGGTTCGAGCCCAGGCAGGCGATTTACTTTGTGTAAATTATTTAATCACCACTGCTCTAAAAACGGTGAAGGATAACATCGTGAGGAAACCGGCATGTCCTAGAACCAAACACTGGGCACTGGGCCCACGTGGTGGATTAAGGCCCATCCCCTCTCGCAGAGGGGAGGCCTGTGTCCCAGCAGTGGGCACATTCAAAGGCTGATAATGATGATGAATCTCGGTTATTTTCATTGGTGAAATCGGCCTTTAGATGTGTGAACGTTTAAAGGACCAAAAAGACAAGTTACAAAGCCGATTAGTACATCCCCAACCGCATGCTAAGTTAATCATTCCATGCATATACTATGTCATACTAACAAATCTACATTTTTTGGAAGACAGCCGTCAGGGACAGTCTGTATCGCTCTGAAAAACATTTCAAATTAGTACCATTACGTATCATTATGCCCATACCTACTTACAGAATAGTTTATTGACAATCAATTAGATTTTGGTCATTACATATAGATGTATGTGTGTTACATGATGAAAGAAATATGTATTGTGTATGTTAGTTAAACCATGATGACACAGGAAAAAATATTTTTTTTTTATTTACTTTAATATAGAATAGATTATGAATGCCCAAAGTCCCCGTTACAAAAAGCTATAAATTTCGTAAATAAAGAATTCTTCTAAATTACATAGCGACAATAGGGTAGTTGACAAACAATATCTATTTAGTCCTTAAGTTAGATAACCTAAAATATTAGACATGTATTTTTCTTTTGCCACGTAAACAAAAAATTACGTAGTTGAAATATCGTGTGACGTCACTGTGTGCTACACTTTATACTGACAAAGTGACGTCACAAGCCCCCACTCCTGAACTTTGATGCGCTTTATCTTTGTAATTTTTTTAATTATTTAATAAAGCAAAAATACGGGTCCAATATTATTTGATAATCTCACTGACGGACTAAATAGAATTATTATTATTTTACCCAGGAAACATCCCTTTTCAACCAACAACCAAATCCCAAATTCAATCAACTCAAAATAACACGTGTATTACGAAACTAGCGAGCAATTTCACTCGGCCTGGTTATATTTTATCGACATTAGGCTGTCGTCTAATGTTTTGTGGTACCTTTTAAGTTATTTTGTCGTTAAGTAACTCAGAAGAAATCTTTATTTACAAAGTTTATAGCATCACGTGACGGGAACTTTAGAAATAGAACTGCCAGAAAATGAACTAGAGTAAAGATAAAGTGCCTTGTGTGTGTGTCTGTAACTTTCCTGGCACCCTTCCAATCGGGGTCCGCGCCCACTCGACCCGCTTAATCTTGACCCGAAGAATAATACCTGAATATTTCTGTTTTGAATGGCGTAAAACCGTCGACGTATCGATGTCAGTCAGAAAAGTGTCGATCTAATGCTTGCTCCACAGTGTAAAATTTAAATAATATTTGGATAAATAAATCAATAATCAAACAAGTAAGTACTTATCCTTTTTTTAATATAGTATACTCTTTGTACTTTGTAGTAAAAATCACAGATTATTTTTAATTATCTTTAAAATTTTATGGCACGGTGGTTTTTAGGGTTCCGTTCCCAAAGGGGAAAACGGGACCCTATTACTAAGACTCCGCGGACCGTCTGTCTGTCTATCACCAGGCTGTGTATCTCATGAACCGTGATAGCTAGACAGTTGAAATTTTCACAGATGATGTATTTCTGTTACTGCTATAACAACAAATAATAAATAAAAACAGAATAAATATTAACGTGGAGCCCCACAACCACATACAACAAACGTGACTTTTTACTGTTTTTTGCGATAATGGAACGGAACCCGCGAGTCCGGCTCGTACTTGGTCGGTTTTTTTTTTATTGAATCAGTCTTTATACGTGTTTATATCATTATGGCATTTAAATGGTAGTAAAACATCTGGTTTTATTCTTCGGGTCGAGTCTAAGCCGTTTTTTGCGATAATGATACGGAACTCTTCGTGCGCGAGTCCAACTCGCACTTGACCGTTTGTTTTTATTGAATCAGTCTTTATACGTGATTATATTATTATGGCACTGAGTTTGTAGTAAAGCATCTGGTTTCATTCTTCAGGTCGAGTTTAAGCGGGTCCAGTAGGCGCGGCCCCTCAAATCGGACCGCAACAAAAATACTTGTTGAGGTTCGATTGCTTGGAATTAGTTTATCTTTTGAAGTAATTTGAAGTACACCTTTTAACAAGGATTTCTATTACTGTAAATAATTATAACTGTTAGGTGAAGATTTGCTTACATTTTAAGTATAAAATACATCTTGCAACTCTGACTGTAAACTTTTTTAAATATAATAGTCTCGAGGCAAATTACCTACTAAGTGATGTAACGGAATAAAATCAATAAATCTTTTACCCGACTGTCTCAGCAAGAGGGTAATGTTTTTGTCTATATGCAATGACCACAGAAGTTTAATGCCCCGTCACCAGTCCGCATGCGTTAGTCACTGATAAGAATTACCAGTAATAGATAAACAGAGATACTTCTACAGATGACATTAATAAGACTTGAAGATTGAAGTTTTTTAAGTTTCTACTTGAGTTTCAATGAATCTATACTCCGTTTGAAATAAAATTAGAAATTTTTGCAGCCTCTTTTTACAGTCCGTTCAACCGATTTTGAGTTCTATCCCGTAAACATAAGGATGACATATAAAGCATAAACCTGTTACCAAAACTAACTGTTTAATACAGCTGCCATTTGTCATATCACCAACGCAATAGAAGTCAAAATCGGTTGAACGGGCTGTAAAATGGGATTATTTGAATGTCTAATGTTATCTCAAATGTATTAAAAGGAATATCAAAAGAGTTATGGTATATAGGTACTTTTCCATCGCTATACGTTAAAAGAAGTCGAGGCTATACAAGACCCATAATTGAATAAATATATTTGACTTTGACTTTGACATAGCGCCATCTCTTTTTTACATAGAAATAATGATGATTTGTGGCAAAAACGACTCAAAAAACTTTGTGGGTAGGAAAAATAAGTACTAGATTCGTTGAAACTCAGAAATAATTTTAACAGTAAACAAAGATATAGATTGTATTGATGAAGACACTAAATTTTACAACAATGATCTGAGTAAAGATGTTTTTTTACAAATTTTACATTTTCTACAGTGATTCATGAACAGTTTATTATACAAACATTCAACATTGATTTTACTAAAGAGAAGTTTGAAATTGAAAATTCAAGAATGAAGTGAAAATGTAAGAAAAAGTTGTATTAAAATGATTTTATCGTTATTTAGGTAATCTAAAGACAATTTATTATAGATAGTAAGAAATATGTTTCTGAATGGACTATCAAACTAATTATTAAGCAGTTCATAAGAAAGAAATTGAATATTCTATCAATACTCTATATAATAAATCAAACAAAATTCATAACAACTTGCCAAATCCCACGTAAATAAGTCCATTTAAGGGGTTTAAACTTTATCTCGAACATTACCTTTTTTTTCATACTTTCTGACTCATACAAGAGCAATGATCTTTAAAACATTTTAAAAATACTTCTGGATACACAATATTTATGTGAACCAACAACGTTTGATAGGAAGCCCATACCACAGATAATATAATACTAGCATACAGATGCCTCATCCCATACAAAGAAACCGTGCCGACGAAATAGCGTTTTTCATATGATTATACCGATTATTTTTTGTAAATTGATCGCGTTTGGTTCCGTTACACGGCGATAGATAGATCACCATCTATATCCGTGGAACGGAACCGAACGCGAACGATGTACCTAAATAATCAGTATAGAGCGTCGTCACGGTTTCTTTGTATGGGATGAGACACCACTGCCCATACTAAAAAAAGAAGTACTAATCTGACAAAAATAAATACTTATTATTTTGTTTGATTTATCAACCATTGTTAAACTGACCCTCGTATCAACGAGCCCCACGCTCCCTCTACTCACCGACAGCTGAAGATTCCCTCAGCCTGAAGTCCGATAGCCTCCACATCAGCTCTGCCGATGGTCTCCGCAGACCGTTCCCCGGCCTGCTCGAACTCCTTCTTGAAGATGGAGAGCAAACAGCTGATGCGGTAGTCCAGTCGTACGTCTAGGATGAACTGAGGAGAAAGAATAGAATTTACACCAAATTAGCTACACAAGTTTTTACAAAAAAAAAAAACATTAATTCTACGGGTACAGTTCTTGCCAAACTCTCTGGCCGCCCTGAAGTATGCTACAATGGCTGCGCAGTTGTAAATCTCATACAAAAGCACCACGCCATACCTCGCGCATCGGCAAGCCAATTTCAGGGCGGCCAAGAAGTTTGGCGAGTACTGTACAATAGCGGTCGTATCGTGTCGGACTTCGCACATTCAGGATTCCGTAAAAAAAAAAACTGATTTATCACTATATTGGTATTTGTTCCTAAGTATACGTAATAATCAACAAAATTCAAGTTCGTAGGTCAAAGGGAAGTAAAAAAATTCTTCGGAACAAAATTGTGTGACAGACAGACAGACACGTGAGTGACAGCAATAGGGCTCCGTTTGGACCCTTCGGGTACGGAACCCTTGTTTTGCAAAACCTGGTACAGAAACCTGTTGAAAAATCATCATTGTTCCCAAAATGTATAAATATCCCAAAACAATTTATTTAATTCATAATTTCGGCAGTCGGTATCAAAAAACTAGAAAAAATGCTTGCACAAACTAATTCAGAACATGACCCTGAGTTAAACCAGATATTTAATGCCATAGAATTTTAGTCTCAAATTCTCAGCCTCAGCTAAAATAATGTATGATGTATGGGGTAGGGAAGGTACGTATTTACGCGACCAAGTTTATTTTTTAGAATTCATAGCTGCCCATCATCAATATCATCAGTCTTTTAATGTTCCCACTGCTGGGACACAGACATCCTCTCTGTGAGAGAGATAATGGGCCATAATACACCAAGCGGGCCCAGTGCGGGTTGGTGGATATCACATGTCTTCGATTTTTTCGTTCTAGGACATGCCGGTTTTCTCACGATGTTTTCTTTCACCGTTTTTAGAGCCGTGGTGATGAAATAATTTACACAAAGTAATGCGCCTGCCTGGTTTCTAACCCTGACCTACGATACGTTACCGTTACCACTGGGCCACCAGTGCTCTCTAGCTAGCTGCTCATACTTCTTTCTTATACAAATTATGATAATTTTTATCAATGGTGCTAGGCCACTGAGCTTATAATAAAATAAAATAAATAAAATAAAAAACTATTTATTTCAGATTTACGGAATCCATAGAATGTTATTACAGCAAACAAAACAAACAAATAGGGTTAGTAACTAAAATTAAAGAAAACAAACAGAAAATTATTTTATCATGTGGGCCTTGACCTTGACTTATGCCAGTTGTAAACGACCCTTTGTGCCTATTGGTCTTGTTCTGTCTCCTACTTGATATGGAGGGAAGTGGAAACTTGTACTTTTTCCTCTGGATTCTGGCTTTCAGGAGTTGCAGTGGTTAGGAAATAGTGCGGTGGGATTGTCCCAATAAGAATACCTTGATTTCCTGATTAATCTGACTTGCCAGCAGTTTCTTGGATAACTTAGAAGAGTTTAAATTATTTCTTGTGGGTCGCTGCAGGTTCAACCCAAACTCGTCGTCGATCAGAAACGTCAGCCTGTTGTCAAAATATTGTGAAAATACGCGAGAATTAACTAAGTGGTTAATCTTACCTGTAAAATCTCAATAATCTTGAGTTTAGTTTCCATAACAAGCGGATGTTCTCTCGCCAGCAGCAAGGCAGACGGACTTCGTTGTAGCCCTGCGCCCGGGCTGGTTGCGCCTGCGCTGGCAGCGGCTCCACCCGCCTGGAGAATGGAATCAATACGTTTTAATCACTTACAATCTTCAGATTAATTTCAAGTACAGTACTCTCTCGGCAATCCGACTAGTATTACAATTGGCCGAGTAATCAAGTGCATAATATTTTGCGATATTCAAACCATGCAAAAAATATATTATAATAAATAATAACTAAACTTGAAACCCCAGGAACTCCTGCCACCTGGACGTGAACTGCAGTGGCCTATATGGAAAGCACTCAATCGTTTGCGCACCCAAGTAGATCGCTGCAAACACAATTTGGGTAAATGGGGGTTTATAGACCCGTCTTATACCCAGTGTGCGTGCGGTGCCCCTTTGCAAAATATGGCACAGATTCTGCAGTGTCCCAAGTGTCCATACACCTGCACTTTGGAAGACCTTATGCTCGCCACTGATGCCGCAATCGCGGTGGCCATCTACTGGGGCCCAAAATTTATAGTTTCCCATCGACTCGAAAAGAAGAAGAAGAAGCCTAAAAATAAATTACAATAATAGTGTAGAGATAACATATACAGGTCGATTCAAAATGAAAGGCCTCTGTGAAGTTCGCTTTTCTCTATGTAGTACCCAACCCGGCACGCCTTACCTCTCGAAGTCTGCTGTCACATGGTTTTGCTGTTGAGCAGTGAATCACCTCGCGTTCACGCCGCCATTAAGTTTGGATCGACCTATACCTTGATAGTTTTAGGACGAAATCCGGGGTAGTAGTGATATCTCTTCCAACTTACATTTCTGGCCACTCCACCCAAGGTGATTGATGTCATCACTGCGCCCATATCACCGATGCTGCGTAAAACCCCGCCTTCAGCTGAAAGATAAATGACAACAATTAACAAAACTAAACTTTATTGTTATTAAGGGACCTTCTGTTTATAAACTTAAAACCTGTGTTTCTTAGCAACTAGCGGGTAACTTGAGGCCTCAAACAGAATGAGGAAATTAGCGTTGTGGCAACGACGGGTACAAAATATACAGGGTGTAACAGAAAGGTATGATCATATTTCAAATTCTGCTCATGCAAATGCAAAACTTTCCCCAAGGCAGTCATACTCGATTCTAAAAACCGGCCAAGTGCGAGTCGGACTCGCGCACGACCATTCCGTACCATTATCGCAAAAAACGGCAAAAAAATCACGTTTTATTTATGGGCACTTCAATATTTATTTTATTCTGTTTTTAGTATTTGTTGTTAAAGCGGCAACAGAAATAAATCATCTGTGAAAATTTTAAATGTCTAGCTATCACGGTTCATGAGATACAGCCTGGTGACAGACAGACGGTCCGCGGAGTCTTAGTTATAGGATCCCGTTTTTACCCTTTGGGTACGGAACCCTAAAAAAAGTATATCTCATACAAATTTTTGGTCAACTGACGACAATTTTTAACGGATCATCCAAAATATAATCATACCTTTCGGTTACCCTCTGTATAATGCAAACGAAACTGCCTAATGCGTCCATAGTGGTGGGCGCGACGATCGGATCAGCGATGCCATCACAGCGCGTAATAATAACAAATTTCTACGATTTATATTATATTTTTTACCGACTTCAAAAAAAAGAGGCATTTCTTAATTTGACTGTATTTTTTTAACCGACTTTCCAAAAAAGAGGAGGTTATCAATTCGACTGTATTTTTTAACCGACTTTCCAAAAAAAAAGGAGGTTATCAATTCGACTGTATTTTTTAACCGACTTTCCAAAAAAAGAGGAGGTTATCAATTCGACTGTATTTTTTTTATTTTTTATGTTTGTTACCTCAGAACTTTTTACTGGGTGAACCGATTTCGATGATTCTTTTTTTATTTGAAAGCTGGTGCTTGTCATGTGGTCCCATTTAAATTTCATTATGATCTGATGAAGAACTTTGGAGATATACATCAGAACTCTTCAATAAATGACTGCAAATCACTCAGGATAGCTGCAAACGCATGTCTGTTTATTGTTTTTACCATTACATAACATAAAATCACACTAGTACGCTCTAAAGAGGGTACGCAAGTGTGAACAGTTAACCCTGGTATACTCTCATTCCACCGGTTTTGTTTAAGTTTCATGTTATGGGGATAATCAATTCTGGCTTCACTTTGGGCATTATAGGCACCTAACCTATAGAACTGGTCCATTATGTACCACAACTAAAAAGACAAAAAAACGAAGAAACGAAAATAGGTACACCGACTTCCGAAATTGAATTTATTTTTCACTTTGTAGTGTTTTTATTTGGAAGTCGGTTGTATTTTTTTGTGTGTCACCTCAGAACTTTTTACTAGGTGAACCGATTTTAATGATTCTTTTTTTATTTGAAGTGCTTCTCGTTTGGTCCCATTTAAATTTCATCAAGATCCGATGAAGAACTTCGGAGATATACAACAGAACTCTTCAATAAACAACGGCATATCTCTCAGGATTGCTGGTGGCAGTCGGGTAAAAATAAAACCGACTTCCAAATAAAAACTTCAATTTCAGAAGTCGGTGTCAAAAAACAAAAAAATAACAGGAACGGCGAATGCCGAAATTGAAGTTATTTTTCACTTTGTAGTGTTTTATACTATTCAATGTTAATAATGCCTGTGAGGTTCGCTTGCCACTGCGCAGTAATGTGGGGATCCCTAACACTGTCTGGCAAATCAACTTGCCACTGCAAGTCGCGAAGTGTAAGGACGCCATTAAGCTTGTCAAGGGCGTCGCTAGCCGATGGACCAGGAGGGGCAAGTTGATGGAGGATGGGAAAAAGTATGCATTTTAAATACGGTACAGTCAAAAGCATATGAAGCTTTAAACTGGTAGTACTTACGAGTCTGACCCCTACGGCGATTGTTATAAGAACGGTATAAAGTCCAATGGGTAACGTTCCACAAGCTCAATCATCGGGGGATTTGGGTAAACTTCTCGACCACTTAATTATGTAAATCTAATAAGTTTTCTGTGCACATTCAACATGGCCAGACCATTGAAGCGATTTTCCCCCATAGTACTACTTTGGTAGACGGACCAAAATTTTCAACGCTTTTAGTACTGTTTTAGGAAATCAACAAATGGCTAGATTTGTGGGTTGGGTTTATGTTGACTTAGAACTTTGATTTTTTTCATTTGGCTACTTATTTTTTAATCTCTAGGGGGAAGGGCCCCTACCTGCCCCCCTTGGCGACGCCCTTGAAGCTTGTTAAGTAAATACTTACGTTTCTCACGTGTTATTTGCTCGTTTTCCTGAGCTGCTTGCAAATAGAATATAAATATAATTTATCTACACTCACAACGTAATGTTCCAAATATGTTTTTTTTTTGTATAGACACGTACTTTTTCTGTGAATAGTTAAAATTAAAAAAAGCCATTACAGTGCAACATTTTCCTTCGATTTTTAAACAACTGCATCATAAAATATTGTTTTTATTTTTATAGCACACTTTTACTTTTTAACTTATTTTCTATGGATACGCGTGCTAAGTCATGCGCAATGAGAATCTAAATTGCCCGCCATACTATTTTTTTTTTTTTCCGTTTCCTCTTTTGTTTTATTTTAACTGTATGAGAGAAGATAAAATAGTGTAAACAACGGCATATAATTAGGTATTAAAACACTCGTGTAATACTATTATCACATTCGGCTTCACCTCGTGTGAAAAACCCAGACTCGTGTTTTAATAACCCCTATTATATGACCGTTGCGTAAACTACTATTAAATGCGAGCTTTGTACAGTAAACCTTCGAAAAGCATTTTCACCTTTGTTGTCACTATGATATCGCCACTTTTATGATGAAAATGTTTCTGAGCATCCAATAATTATCTTATGCGTGTAGCAGAAACTACGGCATTCCATAAAAAGAGGTAATTGCACCCATAATTGGCGTGTACTGTACTGTATTTTAGAACTTCACGGGTGTGACCATGGTGAGATACTAGTTATTAATTATTATGAATAATACTTACACTCAACCTCTCCGGAAAGCGCGTTAGTCTCGTTATATAGGTCCATGGCAGTGACACAGTCCAGTATACTCAGTAAGGTCTTAGTTAGGCGAAGCAGGTCGCTGAAGCTGTAACGAAATTATCAGTATTTTAACAGAAAAGCTAAATGAAAATAAGAAAAATGTAGAAGATCATAATTTTGATCCATCATCATAATTTCAGCCGTAAACTTCTGAAAATAGGCCTTTGCGTCTCGCATCCAGCGGATATCTGCATATGTCCACCTAGTAAGAGGCCTACCAACGCTGCATCTTACGGTTTGCCTCATCGACCATCCATGCTACGAGCAAGTCCTGCCCATTGCCACATCAGCCTAGCGAGCATGGGCGTACCCAAGACATTTGTGACAAGACATGATAAATTATGTCATGTCTTACAATTTGTCTTAAATGCTAGCACGGGTCAAACATGTGACATATTATAAAGGCGCAACATGCCTTTCTTATTGTTGACTTCATAGTGCAACATAATTTGAATAGACGACCAAATAAACGTCAAGAAGTTATGCCACAAGTCAAGAAAATATCTAACGCCGCCGTGCTAGCATTTAAGACAAAATGAGTTTATCGCCCAAACTGTGATTAAAAGTGTGACTTAAGCGATGTCACAGTAGGCCATGCTCGCCGGGCAGTTTGACAATTCTTCGGGCTATGTCAGTAAGCTTGGTCCTCTTGCAGATATCTTTATTTCTGATGCAATTACACGGATACGGTTGGCGTAGTGGTTGAGCGTTCGGCTGCTGCGCTGCGTGTCGTAGGTTTGATTCCCACACGAAAAAAATATTTGTTAGGCCTTCTGATAGTTGTTCCAGATCTGGGTGTCTTGTGTATGTGAGTTTAAATGTTTGTAAATGCACTCACGATATAGGAAAAAGAAACCCCGTGTGGGGTAACGTTTTTTTTTTTAAACAAACAAATAAAATAAACGAGGAGGCTTTGAGCATAACTCTTTCCAAGAATTATCAAACATAACAAGAACTCACCTATAGAACTCAAAATACGACTTCGAAGGTCAGTTTATTCTGATCATGGTCACTGAAGTATTAGGTCCTGGTGACCACATGGCACAGGTCCTACCTAGGCTTTCAATCTGGCTAGAGTTTGCCAAGCCAATACAAGTATTTATTCTACCTGATCTCCACAACCCAGAAACTGGGTACTATAAGACTACTGCTAGATTATTTGTCCTCTGACTACCCGTGAAAACTTTCAAAGATCTAAAAATGACAGGACCAACAACTGTACATGCTTTTCGAGGCACGACCACGACCAAGGACGGACCTCGACAATAGGGATGTTAACTGAAAATTAATTTTTAGTCCGTCAGGTAGGTTATATTAACTTTAAAACTTTCGCGTTTCATAATTGAAAACAATATAATTTTCACGGGAAATTTAACGCGATGATTTCGATTGTTTGTTTACCTATTTCGCCCGACGTTTCGGCCGTGTTGCAACGACCGTGGTCCCGGGTAGACTGGTGTCTCGGTGTACTGGCTCCGTTGGGGCAGAAAATTCTTCCTCTACCCTCACTTTTCTACACACTACACTGACCGTGTCCTTATTCTGTAAGTTTACCGACTGCACAAAACGAGGTAATGATTTTTGAATCACCGGATCAACGGAGCCAGTACAACGAGACACCAGTCTACCCGGGACCACGGTCGTTGCAACACGGCCGAAACGTCGGGCGAAATAGGTAAACAAACAATCGAAATCATCGCGTTAAATTTCCCGTGATAATTATATTGTTTTCGTCAGGTAGGTTAATAAAAAATATTGGACACGTATTTTTTCTTTTGACACGTTAACATAACGTGACGACGATGCAATGTGTTAAAATATCGTGTGACATCATGTCATTTGTACACTTTATACTGACATAGTGACGTCACAAGCCCCCACTCCTGAATTTTGATGCGCATTATCTTTGTCAATTTTTATTTATTTGATAAAGCAAAAAAATACGTGTCCAATATTATTTGATAATCTCACTGACGGACTAAATATAATTATCATTTTTCTACCCTGGAAACATCCCTATTGTTTTGTTAACCTTGAAGGTCGATCCGTGCAGCTTTTGTTATTTAACTTCCAGCTCATAAGCTTATGGATTATTATAATCTAGTCCATACTACCTAATAATAACCTACTAATATTATAAAAGCGAAATTTTGTGAGTGAGTGTATGTGTGTGTTTCTATGTTTGTTACTTCTTCGTGCTTAAACGGCTGGACAGATCTGTATGAAATTTGGCACGTAGATAGATTATAGTCTGGAATAGCAAATTTATCCCGGGAATATGTTCCCTTGGGAAAAATTTCAAATGCCCGCGGGCGAAGCCGCTGGCAGACGCTTATAAATAATTCTGTCTGTCTGTTACATTTCCACGCTTAAACCGCAGAACCGATTTAGATGAAATTTGGTTTGGATATAGTCTGAGACCCTGGGAAGGACATAGGATGGATTATTATCCCGGAAATGTTTTAGGGGTAGACAAGGAAGGGTAGAAGTTTGTATGGTGAACTAATAATTTCTCAAGTAAGGCGGCCCATACGCCTAAAATATTATGGCGAGATTTATGGTTTTCTTATTCCATACCGACCTGTCTCCCGTCACGCTATCACAGACTACCTTTTCTTTCATATCACTCCTCACACAGTTCATCCATCTTTTCTTTGGCCTTCCCCTCCCTCTTCATGCATCCACATGATGCAAAGCTTTATTAAATAAATATGTTAACTCACCTATAGAACCCAAAATAGATCAACTCCCTGGCCAGCTTAACAACTTCGAAGGTCAATTTATTCTGATCATGGTCACTGAAGTACCAGGTCTTGGTGACCACATTGCACAGGTAGTTCTCGACGAAGCGGATGGTTGAAGCGAACTGCTCTTTGACCTTCTCGCGGTTGGCATCGGGACCGCCTTTCACGCATTGGTAGCTGGGGAGAAGAGATTTTTAGTTTCTAATTAGCAACAGCTATTTTCAGATTAGTTCCTACTAGTTTCAGATTAGTGTCGACTAGTTTCAGATTAGTGTCGACTAGTTTCAGATTAGTTCCGACAACTGTCAGATTTGTGTCGACTAGTTTCATATTAGTGTCGACTAGTTTCATATTAGTGTCGACTAGTTTCAGATTAGTTCCGACTAGTTTCATATTAGTGTCGACTAGTTTCAGATTAGTTCCGGCAAGTTTCAGATTTGTTTCAGATAAGTGCCGACTATTTTCAGACTAGTTCCATCTAGTTTAAGATTAGTGTCGACTTGTTTAAAATTAGTAACGACTTTTTTCAAATTAGTATCGACTTGTTTCATATTAGTATCGACTTGTTTCAAATTAGTATAAGACGAGTCTCAATCCGCTTAAGTACTATTTTCACTTCACTTTTGCTGGACCTGGCGAAAATAAAAGTTGATTTTGAATGTATGTGTGAACATGCCGTTTTACATAAATTAGATACATACATAAACTAACACCTTTTTGGCAGAGACTACTACAGAACGCCAACTGCTACGATTCTTGCATACTATTTCTGCTTCATGTTACTCACTCATGTATATGTATCCTGTCGCACACTTCGGTCCAGAGCCTGGCGTACTTGACAGGAGTGACGGGCTCCTGAGGGTCTCTGTCTGCGTGCAGGTGCAGCATCAGCCGGCAGAATGATGCGCGGACTTCGTAGGATAGGGAGGCGTTGGACATGCATCTGTGGAGAAGAAAAGTGTGAAGAGTTGTTGAATAGCAAGATGAACTTCATTTACCCATACTTCATCACTTTACTACATCATCATCTGCCTAGCCTTTTTCCAATTGTTGTTGGGTCGGCTTCCATTCTTAACGGATTCAACTGAGTACCAGTGTTTTACACGGAGCGACTGCCTATCTGACCTCCATAACCCAGTAACTGTGTAATACGATACCCCTTGGCAAGACTTGTGTCAGATCTCAAGCTTCTGCCTACCCGTAACGACAGACAAAGATCTTCAAATGACAGCCGGGACCAACGGCTTAACGTGCTTTCCGTGGCACGGAGGAAACTCACTATGTTGAAGTGGTCACCCATCCACGGGCCGACCTCGTCAAGCGTTGCTTAACCTTGAAGATCGACCCGTGCGGCTGTTATTATTTAGCCACGAGCTCCTCCATCACTTCACTACATATTATAAAATAAAGTCCTTCGTCGCGTCTGTACGCGATAAACTCGAAAACGAATGAAGGGTCCTCATGCGGTTTGCACCAATAGTTAAGAGTGAGAAACGACGAAGGTTTTTGTGTATAATTTTACACGGACGAAGCTGGGGCGGGTCACTAGTAATAGTTTTTTTTTTAATTATTATTGATTGGCTCGCTCTTGACCACAATCTCACATGATGGAAAGCGGAAAAAAAAGTTACACTCAGAAAGAGCGACAAACGGAAAAGGTTTGGATATAATTTGTAGTCGGCGCTAATTTTACAATAAATGGAAAAAAAAACAGCGGCTGTCAAATATAGAGGGCTTAGAGACTACTTTCGACGCATTGACATAAATGAGCATTTGTCAATAAGCTTTGCAAGTAGCTTTTGTCTTTTCAATACAATTTTGACTGCGTCATCGTTGTTATCGCTGATCGTGGTCACCTTGCTGTCAGATATTGAGATACATACAAACGTATCCATCGATCTATACTATACTAGCTGTTTCCCGCGACTTCACTCACGTGGACCACCCCGCAGGACCCGTTTTTGGGATTAAAAATAGCCTATGTCACTCAGAAATAATGTAGTTTACTAATGGTGAAATAATTTATAAATTGGTCCAGTAATTTCGGAGCCTATTCGGTACAAACAAACAAAAAAAATCTTTCCTCTTTATAATCTACTAGCTGATAGACGCGGCTTCGCTCCCGTCAAAATTATAGCCTATTACTCGGGAATAATGTAGCTTTCCATAGGTGAAAGAATTTTTAAAATTGGTCCAGTAGTTTCGGAACCTATTCGGTACAAACAAACAAAAAAATCTTTCCTCTTTATAATTGTTGTTGTGAGATTGTAGGGGGTAATCTCTGGATCTACTGAACTGATTTAGATGTAATTTGCCATGGAGATAGACCTGAGACCCTGGCAACGTCATAGGATATATTGTATTCCCTTGGGTTGATAAAACACTGTTGACGCGAGCGAAGCCGCGGGAAGAATTTAGTATAAAATATAAAGTAAGGTTGGTCTAAAATTGGAGCGCAGCGGGCTTTCGTGGTATAAAGTAGTCGATATTTATTAATTTATTCATTAACACATACATTTGTTTTAACAGGTTAGGTTCTACATGTATTTGTTTCGTTCTTTCGTTCACTGCTAGGACGTTCCCAGCAGTGGAGTGGGTTATCCAGGATGCCCACTAGTGGGCTACTTACTTGAGTATAAGATGTATGTGCAGCTGCGGCGACAGCGTGTTTAGGGCCAGGTACTGTCTGTTCAGGCACATGTTCGAGAACAGATCTAGTTGGTGTTGATAATAATCCAAGATGGCGGCGGATTTGCCGTTCGGATCCACTCGGGCTTCCGCTGCTAGTTCAGTGAGGAGGCGGGAACACTGTGAAATAAAGAGGTTAAAATAAGCTTTCAACGACCCAAACGAAAAAAACAGAAGGTAATAATATCTGAGTTCTGGTACAGAAGCAATGCATCAATCTACCAAAGCTTTTCCCAAGTATGATGGCTCAGCTCGTGAAGGCTGAGAGAGATGAGAAAAGTAAGTATCTTGATCTAGCTCGCGAGGTTGTCCACATGTGGGATGTGAATACAGCAGTCGTTATGCCGATAGTCGTGACGGCCAATGGCATAATTGCCAAGAGCCTCGACGAACATCTGAGGAGGCTCTCGTTGGGCAGCTGGATCAGGGGCTTGATCCAGAAAGCGGTTCTCCTGGACACGGTGTGTATAGTCCGGAGATTTCTCTCTCAGGAGCCCTGACCGCCGGTAACTTGGACCCTGTTCCCGATACCAGTGGGCTACTATAATATATTAAAAAAAATTAAAAAAAAATTAAATATATTTTTTTAAATTTATTTTATGAAAATATTTATCGTTATAAATGTTTAGTCCTGTAATTATTTAAGTGGTGTACAATAAAGTATATAATAAATTAATATTTAAAAATGTGTATTGTGGCTAGCGAGATGAAGACCGAGGTTCGTCATGTTAGACTCTGGCGCAGAATCATAAGCGACAGCGTTTTTCTCTAAATTGTAAAGTGGTGGTCCAAGTAATTTCCGCCACAACACTTTGCACGACCCGGACATGGAATCCGAGACCTCATTCTCACCAGTAGCGCTTGCGATCACTAGACCAGCCGGATTAAATTAATTATGTACCTTTTTATTGTTCCATAACAGCATAACTTCCTCTTCTACGGTATATCTACTGTCGTCCGGGTCCAATGTATGGCTTTTTTCGTATTTCGTTGAAACCAATCTAAAACAATAGAGAAAAACTTTAGCGAAATCAGTTTAAACTCAAGTTTCAAAGATGTGTAATTTTGTATGGCGAGTTCTATTCGTATAGAAATAAATAATGAATAAGAGTTTATTTGCGCCAGGTACGACGCATACCATACAACAAGTAAAATATCAATATTAAAACCCCCGACACAATTATCTTGCGGAAACAACCCGATTCAAACAGTAAAACGGCTATAACTTTTGAACCGATTTTATTCAAACATAGCTAAGAACACTCTCGACAAAATCACCATTCAAACAAAAAAAAACTAAATCAAAATCGGTTCACCCGTTTAGGAGCTATGATGCCACACAGATACATAGATACACAGCAACACACCTCAAACTTATAACACCCCTCTTTTTCCGGCGGGGGTTTAAAAACGGCAGGCCGAAAAAGATAACAACGAAGTTCCTCATGCATTTTTAACTCCAAATGTAATTCGTAATAGTAATGGGTTACTTGTCCGTCGTGGGTTCGAACCCAGGCAGGCGTTTTACTTTGTATAAATTATTTCATCACCACTGCTCTCAACAAGTAAAATTTCACAATTTAAAAACCCCCGACACATTTGTCTTGGGAAAACACTGTTGGGAATTCATCCCAACACATCGGGCGGCTGAAGCGCGCCGTCTACGCTGCACACACATCTGCGTGAGACACACGGCATCGGTGTGTAGGTGCACAGCGCGGCGGCGACGCGGCGCGGCTCGGCGGACACTCGCTACCACGGACTCCACCGCGACAGTCGACACCTCTTCCTAACTTTAATTGTTTTGTCCGGGACAGTTTAATGTAATTTAAATAATATAACGGCTTTAAAACCAACCGCCTTTTGATACAGTCCACTCATCTCTTCATCCACGAGCTAACAAACACCCTGATTCTAACAGTAAAATGCCCATAACTTTTGAACGGCTGAACCGATTTTATTCAAACATAGCTAAGAACACTCTCGACAAAATTACCTTTCAAACAAAAATAAATCGGTTCATCCGTTTAGGCGCTATGATGCCACAGACAGACACACTGATACACAGCAACACACGTGAAACTTATAACACCCCTTTTTTTCCGGCGGGGGTTAAAAACGGCGAACATCGTGAGGAAGCCGGCATGTCCTAGTAACAAAAATTCGAAGACCGCGTGGTGTATTACGGCCCATTCCCTCTCACAGAGAGGAGGCCTGTGTCCCAGCATTGGGAACATTAATAGGCTATTATAAAATGATGACTAGAGAGAAAAAGAGAATGCGCGGTGAGCATAAATATCTGCTCATAGAAACATACAACGAGATAAAGAGAAAGGGGTATGAAGTGGGGGAGGTTGTTTTTGTGGCGAATAAAAACTTTTTCTTTCCTTTTTCTTTTGTATGCAGGGGGTATAACGTTAAAATCTTACATGACGTCACATTTTTCCAAATCACACCAACCGCCAGCCACATTAACCAAAAGTTCCAAGAACGAAAAAAAGACTAGAATAAGAACTTAAAATAATACAAATAGGGCAAATATGCGTCACATCCGCGCAAAACGGACATCGCTCAGCATAATGGTGGGACTCACATGCGAGACGGAGCAACAGCGCTGGTTTTCATCGAAAGTTTTTTCAGACTGGATAACGACGAACCGGAGCAGCATGAACAGTTTTAACAAAATAATATCAAACTAAATAAAACAGAACAGAATGCCGGACTCCCAAAGATGCAAACCAATTTTTTTTTTTTATGATATTGGTTTCAAAGGAAATAAGTTGTAATTTTGTTTAAATATATTTTTAAAAACGTTGCCCCACACTGGGAATTTATCCTGTGTCATGGGTGAACAACTATTAGTAGGCCATACAAATATTTGTTCCGTGCGAGAATTGAATTAGCGAGTCACAGTGCAGCAGCTGATCGCACAACCACTGCGCCAACCATGGTGTTAAAATGAATAATTATGTAATGATAACCTCACCTGGTTTCTATAAGAATGTCTGAGTTGTTAGCACACAGCACACTCTTGCAGATCAGCTCCTGCGTCACGGCAATAGCCTTCTTGTTGGAGATACAAAGGTCTCTCAGGTAGTCTAGGAAACGGGACTGCCAGGTCTTCATGTTCTTGCGGACCAGACCTGGAACACGAAAGTAAAACGTTAGCACGGGCACCCAACGCGAAGAAAGAAGATTTGATTCAAATAAATTGCACTAGATCGCGTGCTAAGCTTCGACTTGTTATTGAGTTTTGTGAAATATTAAGATTTTCTAGAGACGATCATAAAAAAATGTATGTTCTTGTTTAATTAACTCTCCTAAGCACAAAATTAAGGAATATTAGCTCTGAATTCACATTTCAAAGATTATTTGAATGGATCATTTAAAATATATTCCAATTGATGATGTGGTTTTAAATTTCTGAGGCATCCACTCGATTTTTTTATTGTAACACATTTTGGTAAAATGAAACTGTAAAAATGGGCAAAAAAAGTACTATAAAACAAATCGTCGCTGTATTTAAAAAAAGAAGTATTCACGAACCAAGTAAACACTTTTAATTGCAAGTCGCTTCTAACACCATCTATATCCGTGGAATAGAACCGAATGCGATCGATGTTCTTAGAAAAATAATCACGTTAATCAGACGAAGAACGCTAGTTACGTCGGCACGGTTTCTTTGTATGGGATGAGGCATCTGTATGCTAATATTATATTATCTGTGACGTTAGTAAATTATGATTTTATCTTTGAGTTAGAATACCAGGAGTACAGGGTCATCTTCCTGCTTATATATCTGTAAAATTATTCGTTTAGAAAGTGTGCGACAAATCAAGGACATTTTAAGGTTATTTTAGCGTTCAATAGCGGTTTTAAAGCAAGTGCTAACGATAATCTTATGAGTGTTGTGATCTTTTGAGTATTTCTTGGAGTGCAGAACTATGAGCAGTTGACTATAATCTATACTAATATTATAAAGCTGAAGAGTTTGTTTGTTTGTTTGTACGCGCTATTCTCAAGAATACTGGTTGGAATTGAAAAAATATTTTTAGTTGGATAGTCCATTTATTGAGGAAGGTTATAGGCTATATAACATCACGCTACGACCAATTGGAGCGGAGCATAAATTAAAAATGTTGCAAAAGCGGGCACAAATATTCCTTTTTGAGAGCTTCCGTAGCGTGCGCTGCGTAAGCGGTTAAAGTTACGCAACATTCATGTATGTAGGGTAGGTAGGGTAGATGGGTAGGTAGGTAGCCAGTTGACGGGGGCGAAGCAAACTCCAACATCCAAAATAACTCAAATTATCGTCTAAGTAAATAAAGAAGAACAAACATATTTCGTGTCTGTATTATTATTTCTGAGTAAATCAATATCAGTTCCTCAGACATTTAGGCCTCCTTTGGTTCTGCATTGGACAGGGAGCGAGAGGACGTTGATAATGTCACCGTCCAATGACCTGGGCCTGCAGTCTCGACATAGCTAACGATCGTTACGCTAGCTAACATTCGTTAACTCTTACCACAAAATAGTAAGTATACAGAAGGGCCACTTCCGCCGTTTGGAAAATTGACAGCTAAACTTGACAGATTCACTAGGGTTGCTACTATATTGATTCCGAATTTTAAAAAAAAGGGTAGGTTGCCCAAGTTACAAAAATAAATACATAGATTCGTCTAAACATACATCATATCATGCTTACATGCCTTAGAGGGTAGAAAGGGCATCAAATATCCATTTAATATCACGAACAAGGGTTGTAGTACCCTAGTGAATCTGTCAAGTTTAGCTGTCAATTTTCCAAACGGCGGGAGTGGCCCTTCTGTATACTTTCTATTTTGTGGTAAGAGTTAACGAATGTTAGCTAGCGTAACGATCGTTAGCTATGTCGAGACTGCAGGCCCTGGTTAGAGTTGCGGGAATCCACTGGATGCGAGACGCACGGAACCGGGTCGAGAGAGACAGCAGTGGTGACCCAGTGGTAACGCCCACGACTTACAAGTTGTTAAAAGTGCTAGCAAGAAACAAACTGTAAATAAGTGCTTTTTTTTGTATAGGGTTCGAACCCAGGCAGACGCTTTACTTTGTGAAAATATTTCATCACCACTGCTCTCAAAGCGGTGAAGGAAAACATCATGAGAAAACCGGCATGTCTTAGAACGAATATAAAAATCGAAGACATGTGACATCCACCAACCCGCACTGGGCCCGCTTGGTGTATTACGGCCCACTCCCTCTCACAGACAGGAGGCCTGCAGGCACTACGGACCAAATGGGCGTCTAAGTGTGGAAAAAGGGGTCCATCTATCCTATCTAATACGAGTCGTCGGGGCCACATTTGGCGGCCTATGTTCGGCAGTGGACGCCTATGTTCGGCTAAAATGATGATGATGAACTTCATGATAACTGACCTACAAACGTTTCGATCTCGAACGCAGTGATGTGCTTCTCCAAAAGCTTCCTGTTGTTGTGTAACAGCGCTGTGATGGTATCTTCTGCTAAGATGTCGTAGCCGATTTGCTTCTGCATGAAGCCGAAATGTTTTGCTATATATTCCTGAAAAAATAAAGCATTTAGGTTACTCAAAACCCATTTACCCGTTCGAATTAAAGGAGCTTTCGAACACCAATATTGGCATGTCACCCGAACCTGAATATATTGGGATTAGGCTAAAAAATGGAGTGTAGATTTGGGAAAATGTAGGGATAAACATTTCTACAAACAAATCGTTTGGCGTGAATATATTAAAATGTTATTTATATAACAAAATTAATAGATATCATAAGTTTACTATGCCATCTACTGTGTTTGATCTGTGGTAAAAATATATATGTGTTATCTGTGTAATAAAAACTTAACTTCCTTCCGCAACCAACTCTGCGTTTCATTAGGTTATGGGCCCAGACCCGCTAAAAATTATTGAAAGAAAGTAAAATAAGTTCAAGAAGTTCGAAAAAACAAAACATGTCTACAAATTACTTGGCGAATGTTCCAAAATTAAAAGGCCGTGAAAACTTTGACGATTGGTGCTTCGCGGCAGAAAATGTGCTCGTGTTGGAGGGAATGGCGGATGCCATTAAGGCACCTTTAGCGTCATCAGCTACCCCAGCACAGAAAGCAGATGATTTGAAGGCGAAAGCGAAACTAATATTAACGATCGAGGCTTCTCTGTATGTGCATATCAAACAAGCGACTACAACATACGACTTGTGGAAGACGTTGAAAAATATGTTCGACGATTCAGGGTATTCACGAAAAATCAGTTTGCTAAGAAATCTCATTAGCATACGCCTAGAAAACTGCGAGTCAATGACCAGCTATGTTAGCCAGATCATCGAAACTGCACATAAACTGACCGGCACCGGCTTCGAGATAAATGATCAATGGATTGGATCGCTTATGTTAGCTGGATTACCGGAGAAATTTGGACCAATGATTATGGCAATAGAACATTCAGGCATAAGTATTACTGCGGACGCCATTAAGACAAAACTTTTAGACATGAGTGCAGATTTTGAGGTTAAGTCGGAGGGTGGTGCATTTGCCGCCAGAAATTTTCACAAGCGTCATGTTAGCAGTAGTGATAAAAATCAAGCTCAACATGGCAGCGGCAGAATGAACGGAACGCATCCATCTGTCAATGCTACTAGTGAAAATAAAATGGCGCGGAAGAAAATAATTCGTTGTTACAAGTGTAAAGAGATTGGACATTTTAAAACTCAGTGTCCAGATGCACAGAAAACAAAGACAAATGCATTTAGTGCAGTATTTCTGACAAAGAATTTCAGTCAATCAGACTGGCACTTAGATTCCGGCGCAAGCACACATATAGTTTCGAACGTGAACTTATTGTCAAATGTTTGTTATCAACCCAAGATTAAGGAGATAATCGTTGCAAATCAAACCGTCGTGCAAGTCTTATGCTCTGGAGACTTGCAACTCACAACATGTGTCGGAAATAAAGAGATTACAATTGATGTAAACAACGTATTGTGTGTACCTAACCTCACCACTAACTTACTATCAGTGAGTAGAATAATAGCAAGCGGCAATAAAGTGATGTTTAATCAGGATGGATGTCTGATTTATAACTCACACAGTGACTGCATCGGCGAGGCGTTTTTAGAAAATGGTGTATATAAATTAAATGTTGTGAAGGTGGAACAACTCTTAGCGGCAGCAGTAAAGACCAATGTTCCATCAAGTACTACTCGGCACAGGCGGTTAGGCCATATCAATGCCAATGATTTGAACAAACTTAAAAATGGAGCAGTTGACGGTGTAGCTTTTAATGACAAGTGTGATAATGGCAAAGCCATCTGTATAGTTTGCTGTCAAGGTAAACAAACCAGATTACCGTTTCCTCAGAGCATCAGCAAAAGTCAGGCGGTCCTAGAACTGATCCACACAGACTTATGTGGACCAATGGAGAATCTATCTCTTGCTAAAGCAAGATATTTCCTACTTTTTGTGGACGACTTCAGCCGAATGTGTACCGTATATTTTCTGCGATCTAAACATGAAACATTCATGTACTTCAAGCAATATAAACAATTTGTTGAGAATCAGCATTCAAAGAAAATTATAATATTACGGTCTGACAATGGAGGGGAGTTTTGTTCAGCGGAAATCACAAATTACCTGAATCAATGCGGTATACTTCATCAGAAAACAAACAGTTATACACCAGAACAGAATGGACTATGTGAAAGATACAATAGATCCATAGTTGAGAAAGCACGTTGTCTTCTATATGATGCCAAATTTGATAAACTTCTTTGGGCAGAAGCTGTAAACACAGCTGTGTACATTAAAAACAGATCACCTGCGGCAGGCTTAGAGAAACATACTACGCCGTACGAAATATGGACAGGCAGAAAGCCGAATTTGAGTCATCTACGGATCTTCGGTAGTCCGGTGATGGTCCATATTCCGAAGGAGAAGCGAAGAAAATGGGACAAGAAAGCGAAGAAAATGTACTTAGTAGGATATTCTGGGAATGTCAAGGGCTATCGCTTGTATGATCCTATATCGCGAGATGTTATTGTAGCCAGAGATGTTGTTGTCATGGAGAACACAGATGACAGTTTAACAACATCTATTGTAATCGAAGAGAGCAAAAAACCTGATGGGTCAGCCGATATAGTTCCTGCGAGCAATTCTAATGAAGAAAGTCAGAATGACAAGACTTATGTTCCTGAGAATTCATCAAGTGACACAGATGACAGTTTTGTTGACACTTCATCATTGTCTCCAGAAGTAAAGAACCTCATCTCTAGGCAGTGCGACAGCAATCTACCAGAAAAACGTGTTAGACGCAAACCAGATTTTTACCTGAGTGCCAACATGTGTGTGGAAATGTCAGGTGAGCAGATTTCTCTTAATGATGCAATGAGTGGATCTGATAAAGATCAGTGGCAGTATGCAATGAAAGAGGAATTAAAATCCTTTCATGATAATGATTCATGGGTACTAGTTGACAGGCCAAAAGAAGCAACAGTTGTAAAAAGTAAATGGGTGTTTAAAAAGAAATATAATACTGAAGGTGAAGTCCGTTTTAGGGCCAGACTTGTTGCAAAGGGTTTTTCACAGAAAAGGGGCATAGATTACAATGAGACTTTTTCACCTGTTTTGAGATATTCTACTTTTAGATTATTGTTAGCTTTGAGTATTGAACTAGGTTTAAAAATGAATCACCTTGATGTACCTACTGCATTCCTTAATGGTTTCCTTATTGAAACAGTGTATATGGAAATACCAGAATGTTCAAATATTGAAAACTCTATTATTAAAGTCCTAAAGTTAAAGAAGGCCATCTATGGGCTCAAGCAGTCAGCTCGAGCTTGGTACACTCGTGTAGAAGATTGTTTGTTAAAGTTACAGTTTAAAAGGTCAACCTATGAACCATGTCTTTTTGTAAAGGATAATCATAATGTAAAGTTTTATATAGCACTATTTGTTGATGATTTTTTTGTTTTCTATAATTGTCAGAGTACTTATGAAGAGTTAATAAATGAGCTAGTAACAAAATTTAGAATAAAAGATTTGGGTCAGATTAAACAGTGTCTAGGAATGCACATAAATGTTAATAAAGACAGTATTACTGTTGATCAAAAGCAATTTATAGAAAATATTCTAAAGAAATTTAATATGTTAGATTGTAAACATTCAGATACACCAATGGAAATTAATTTAAAACTAGATAAAGATATAAACAATAAATGTGATAAGAAACTACCATATCAACAATTGATTGGAAGCTTGATGTATTTGTCTGTACTAACCCGGCCAGATATCTCCTACAGTGTGAGTTTTCTGAGTCAGTATAACAATTGCTATAATGAGACTCATTGGAAACATTTAAAACGTTTGTTAAGATATTTAAAGAAAACTAAAAGTTATGGTTTAGTATATAGGAAGACTGGATGTAATTTATATGGTTTTGTTAATGCTGATTGGGCATCCTGTACATTGGATAGACGGTCATATACTGGGTTTTGTTTTATTATGTCAGGATCAGTGATTTCTTATGAATCTAAAAAACAAAAAACAGTAGCACTATCCAGCACAGAAGCGGAGTATATGGCCCTATCTGAATGTTCTAAAGAGGCAATATATTTAAAGAATATATTAAGTGAATTGATTATGTTAAATGATGGTATGCCATTATGTTTATATAGTGATAACCAAAGTTCTATTAAATTAGCAACTAATCCATTGTTTCAAAATAAGCGCACCAAACATATTGACATAAGGCATCATTTTGTGAAAGAATATGTGTCAGAAAAGAAAATAGAAATTAAATATGTATCAACTTTAGAAATGCCTGCAGACATATTTACAAAAAGCTTAAGTGCAAGCAAACATTATAAGTTTATGCAATTAATTGGCATGTCTGAAGTTCCTATTATTTAAAAAAAAATTTTTTACTGTTATATTATAACTGTATTAAGTTTAGAAGTATGATTATTTTGTTAGGTCAGGATGTTATTTATATAACAAAATTAATAGATATCATAAGTTTACTATGCCATCTACTGTGTTTGATCTGTGGTAAAAATATATATGTGTTATCTGTGTAATAAAAACTTAACTTCCTTCCGCAACCAACTCTGCGTTTCATTATAAAACACCCAAGATACACACTCAGCATCTTTGTAAAAACAAATTTAAACAATCCGCGTAAGGTTGAAATTGCAAAAAAAAAATGTTTACAGTATAACAATAACTACCTACGTATTGGTGAGTGTTTGGCGACAATTTCGAGTGTTACTTTTGTTCGAGACTGTGCATCTTGGGTTTTTTAAATATATCAATGTGTTTTAGTCATGTTGAGAGAATAATTTAAGATGTTAAAAAAAGGCATACACAAGGCAGACGTGAGTGGTTACCAGGACCACTCATGGTGACCGGCCGCCTTATTGCGTAATAAATTCGGCAAGGCAAAAGGTAAACAGTATGAGAAATTGACCAATCACATAGAAGGAAATCCACATCACGTCTTTCATCTCGCATTAGTATGAGATTTACTACTGCGCAGCCATTGTAGCCTGTTCAGGGCGGCCAAGAAGATTAGGGAGTACTATAGTGATGATGATTTAAGTTTACCTGATTCTTGCGGTAATCTTTCTGGCTGAGGCGTAGAATTCGGTAGCAGAGGCGAAAAATGTACTTATATGCGGCGTACCGAGGGTCGGCCAACTCCTCGATCTTCAAAAACGCTTCCCCGTCTGCTGTTTCTTGGAATGGACCCTAAATAAATAAATTTAGAATGAGTACAAAAAATATATAATTCTAGGACGTTTGGGTGTCGAAAAATCAATATGACGTCATAACTACGTCAATACTTATAAAAAATGGAGGTTTATGTCGAGAGAACGCCATGCACACATTGGACACTGCAAGCAAAGCCATGTTCTGTCCATGTAAAATGCAAATGAACAACTTTCTCCAAGGAACTCACTCATTCTAAAATAGTAGTCATCCCCATCGTTACAGTTGTAGATATATTTTTTAATTTGGCTTGCGCGCGGTTTTCCAACCAGTCACTTGTTCAATACAATGTTCCCGTGCGGTCCGAAATAGAATTACAATCGCGCTCATTATCCATTCACCTCATAAATTCGTTGTAAACGATTTTAGCGCTGCAATCCTATTTTGGACCGCATGGTTTGTCATTCATCTCATTGCTGATAAGAACATTTAATAATATCCACATTCCAAATTCAAATCACTTTTAGTCCCTATGGATTAATGAGCTTTTTACGAGTCCCTGTTTACGATAAAGTAGCTATTTTTGAATAGATGTGATAAAAAAGAATTGTATCCCGCATACAAATAATGGCCAGCTGATGACAACTTTGTATGGAGAATTTCTTGGATTTTTTTATGACTTCCTTGGAGAAAGTTCCTGTATAAGCTGCGGGGTACTGACAATGTCTTTTAAAGATTAAAATACAGCTATACCACAATGAAAGAAACCTAACCTGTAATATCTTGAACAGCTGCCTCAGAATGTACTGTTCTCTGAGGAGTTTCTGTCGATCTCTGTTGGGGTTATCCACCATCAGCTCCAAAGCTTCAGACTTGTTGGGCTCGTTTTCGAAGCCGGCTATGAAGTACACTATGTCTTGTAGGAGGCAAGTGAGTGCCCTGAAAGGAGAGATTTAATCAATAAGTATAGTTGTCGGCACGTGGGAAGAGCCGATAGATGCGCACAAGTCGTTTTTTAGGTCTCTTCGGTTACCAAGCGGGGCGCGGGGAACGTTTAGCACCGTTACGAGCGCGCGATTGGTTAGTCAGTTGACACAATGGTCAACTGACCAATCGTATCGCGTCCACGTTCCGTTCGCTCTATACGTTGGTTGGTCAGTTCTGGCACTATGAGCGAACTTAACCCCACTACACCAAAACCTTGCCAAGTTACGTGCCGACAACTATATCAGAAGTGTTTATCTAATAAAAAAAATCTTATAATTAATCAGTTTGAGCTATAATAATATTTAGACTTCTAGTATTTGATGTTTACAGGCTGTTTAATTTCCTCTCAGAGAGAGGATGAACATTAAAAGGATGATGATGATGACAATGATGAGAACAATTAAACAATTTAACGGGTTTTAATTTAAAGGCTTTACTGTAAATAATCAAAGGCCGAAAACGCACTGGCTTGCGAGTCTCCCGACGAATAGCGAAGTAGATCCAACGCTCTAAAATGTTCGTTTGTCGGCAGCAAGGCGCGCTTACCGTCTAGCGCTAAGACAGTCTACCAGTGCGTTGTCTAGCGCTAAGACAGCATACCGTCTAGCGCTAAGACAGCCTACCAGTGCGTTGTCTACCGCTAAGACAGCATACCGTCTAGCGCTAAGACAGCATACCGTCTAGCGCTAAGACAGCCTACCAGTGCGTTGTCTACCGCTAAGACAGCATACCGTCTAGCGGCAAGACAGCCTACCAGTGCGTTATAAGCGCTAAGGCAGCATACCGTCTAGCGCTAAGACAGTATACCAGTGCGTTGTCTAGCGCTAATACAGTATACCAGTGCGTTGTCTAGCGCTAAGACAGCATACCGTCAAGCGCTAAGACAGCATTCCATCTAGCGCTAAGACAGTCTACCAGTGCGTTGTCTAGCGCTAAGACAGCATACCGTCTAGCGCTAAGACAGCATTCCATCTAGCGCTAAGACAGTCTACCAGTGCGTTGTCTAGCGCTAAGACAGCATACCGTCTAGCGCTAAGACAGCCTACCAGTGCGTTGTCTAGCGCTAAGACAGCATACCGTCTAGCGCTAAGACAGTATACCAGTGCGTTGTCTAGCGCTAAGACAGCATACCATCTAGCGCTAAGACAGCATACCGTCTAGCGCTAAGACAGCCTACCATTGCGTTGTCTAGCGCTAAGATAGCCTACCAGTGCGTTGTCTAGCGTCTTAAAGCTTAAGTCTTAGGCCAGACAGACTAGTGCGTTGTCGGGCTAAAGATAAGCAGATGCTTGTCTGCTTATCGTTTCGTAGGCTTGATTTAAACGTACTAAATCCATTTCCAAACTTGGGTTAGCTTGTGGTTCGGTAATCTTCTCTCTGGTGTAGTGTGTAAGACATATGTATGTGAGCTCATGTATTCTAATGTACCTATCAACACGTATATAAACAATTGTACTCTATGATTAAAGGCAGTAATAAAGGAGATTCTAATGAAGAGACTTGTTTAACTCATCTCCCCGGACTCACAACCTTACATGGCGACCCTGCCATCCGAGACGGGTGCCGCGTTCGGCCGCGTTACTTAATTATTTGAAAGACATTAATAGACTATGATATAAGTGATTATCTTTTGTCTTTTAAAACGGGAGTTTTTGTTTTCTCTACAATGTGCCGGTCAGATGTACAAAAAGAAGACGTTTTTATAACACAAAGTGCATCGGGTGGTTTAAATTCTGCTTCTATGCAAGAGTACCACTTATCGAACATTAGTATCGTGATGTTTATCATGTGCACCTTACTTGGAGTAGCTGGACTTTATGCGGTGTATAAACTGTACCGAAATTGTCATCATTCATGGATAAGGAATGAGGTTTTCACACAAAACCTATCACGTTCGTTTCGTCGACCGATCCCGGAGGCTCGTGTTTGTTACGAATGCCGCCAGCAGCGCCAGGAGACTCGCCAGGAGACGGGTATCAGAGCCCAGAAACCGCAGTAAGTGTTTAAAAATATAATCAGTGATAAGTGAAGTGGTGTTATATCGTTGAGTGAAACATGAAAAGTTACCGAACGATTAATGGACAATATATTTTTGTTTAAGTACATACTGTCAAATAATCTGTAAATCTTTTATGTATCTTATTTGGTTTGGTAATGGCAGATGAGCTTAACTTGTTATATGACCAATTAAAAAATATTGAACATAATTTAATAAAACTAAGTTATCCTAAAAGAACAGAAACTGTTCTGAAACAAAAGTTGAAGGAAGCAACGTTATTAAAATATCAGTTTGATGGTTGTATTAAAACCTTATCGAGACCGATTGAAAGTAAGCAACTTAGTACAAGTGTTTTACAGGAAATACAGTCGTACTGTGATTTATTTGAAAAGACTTATACTCAAATAGAATCATTTTGCTCCAAAACGTACAGTTCTCAACCAAGTGCTCAGAATACGGTCAAGACTAGAACCGAGGTAGGCAATATGGAGGCTTTTAATTATAGGACTGCCGTGGCTCTACTACCAATTATGAATGGTGATGAAAATATCACGAAAAGTTTAATAGATACCATAGAGTTATACAGTTCTTCACTCACCGAAGAAGGCAACAAAATGCTAGTTAAGTTTATATTAAAAACCCGATTAACCGAGAGCGCAAAATTAAGATTGTCGACCTCTTATGATAGTTGTGAGTCACTTATAATTGAAATGCGTCAACACCTTCTTACAAAGAAGTCTAGTACAGCAATACACAAGGAGTTAACACAAATAAACCAAAACGGTTTTTCTATAGAAAAGTATGGATCCAAGGTCGAACAGCTTTTTGTGGATTTGACGGTCGCGCAAGCGGGTGATGAACAAAATGCACATAAAATATTACGCCCTCAAAATGAGAAGATTGCAATAAAATGTTTCATTGATGGCTTGCGAAACCGCGAAATCCGCACTATTTTAGCAGCGCGTAATTATGATAACCTGAAAGATACAATAAGAGCAGCCAAGGATGAGGAATTGTCATGCAGTCGGCAAAATACTGACGCTTCTGTTTATGTCGGATACCAAGGCAGATCATTTAATAATCGCGGATATAGTTATAATAATAATAGACGCCCTAATCGTTCAAATAACAATCGATTTATACAGAGAGGGAATAGTAGAGGTTCTTTTCATAATCATAGGCAAAACCAAAGAATTCAACAACAGTTTAGCAATAATCGTGGTTACATCCGGGGTTCATCTCGTGGTAGGCCTGGACGGACTTTCACGCGCAATGGTAATGTACATGTCATAGAAAATGCCATGAATAGTATCGATTTAACTGACCAGAATCGAACTCCCCAACCTACAGAAAGACAAATAACTGAACCATTACAGTTTTTTCGATAATCATTTTATATTTGCTTGTAACAATAACAGCTCGGTGGAATTCTTAGTACAGGGTGCCAAATATGGATTACTTATAGACTCAGGAGCATCACTATCAGTATTGAAATATGAAACTGTGGCACGTTGGAATATTCCAGTCCAAACGGAACGCATTTACATAAATGGCATTGGGGGCAAAGTGCAAACTTCAGGCTACGTTTATGTTACATTGATCGCAAATGGACAGGAATTTGTAAACAAATTTTACATTATGCGCAACTTACCAGGTTTACAACATGGTATAATTGGCAGAGATTTTATGAGCAAATATAGCGCTATTTTGAATTTTGAAAATAATACGATAACTTTAAAAAACATGACAATAGTATAACCCTGCCCATGATTAATAGTTCGTTAAATAAAACTTGCTTTTTAAGAATACCACCGAGATGTGAAAAAATAGTTATGTTAGACAGTAGTTTTAACGAGGACTGCGTAATATTACCGTATCAATTATGCGACGGAGTTTTTATAGCCGGAAGTATATGTAAACCAAACAATGGACAAATTTGTATACAAATATTAAATACTCGTGAAACACAAGTAGATGTTAACTATTTCAGACCGGAAATACATTTATTATCAGACTATGACATCAGTCACTTTGGAAAAGACAGTAATATTGATGGAGAGAGAGTACGTACAATGTTTTCTCTTTTAAAATTAAATCATCTAAACAATGAAGAAAGGTCATCAATCGAAAACATATGTGCTAAATTTTCGGATGTATTTCATCTACCAAACGATAAATTAACTACCACTAACCTATACGAACAAAGTATAATGTTAAAACCACATGCTGATCCAGTTTATACTAGACAGTACAGGTTACCCTTTTCACAGCGTAAGGAAATTGAAGCACAAGTTAAGAAAATGCTTTCTGAACATATCATTGAACCAGCAAAAAGTGAGTGGTCAAGCCCAATTTTGTTAGTACCCAAAAAATCAGATGATAATTCTAAGAAATGGAGGCTGGTTATTGATTTTCGTAAATTAAACACTAGAATTTTAGACGATAAATTTCCACTCCCGAATATTAACGATATTTTAGATTCTTTATCCGGTTCAATGTATTTTTCACAATTAGATTTATCACAAGCATATTATCAGGCAAAATTGCAACCAGAAAGCAGAAAGTATACAGCATTCACTACGCCATCAGGCCAATATCAAATGACCCGGTTACCTATGGGATTAAAAATTAGCCCAAGTGCATTCTCTCGTCTAATGACAATTGCCATGTCTGGACTTACATACGACAAATTATTTGTATATTTAGAAAATTTAATCTGTTTTGGTCGTAATTTACAAGTCCACAATAAAAATCTTATAGATATTTTAACTAGATTACGCAAAGTTAACTTGAAACTTAATCCAATGAAATGTGATTTCCTAAGAAAAGAAATGCAGTTTTTAGGACATGTTGTAACATCTGAAGGAATTAAACCAGATTTAGATAAAATAAACATAGTGAAAAATTATCCCGTACCCAAAAATGCAGACGAAACAAAAAGATTCATAGCAATCGTCAACTTTTATAGAAAATTTATACCAGATTTTGCCGCAATATCCTTACCACTTAACAGATTGTGTCGAAAAAATTTTAACTTTGAATGGTCGCATGAGTGTCAGAAATCCTTCGAATCCCTGAAAGAGTCATTAATATCACCACCAATATTACAATATCCCAACTTCGATGAAAACAATACTTTCGTTTTACAAACAGATGCGTCCGGATATGCAATCGGTTCCGTGCTTTGCAATAGTGATAACAGACCAATTGCTTACGCAAGCCGTAGTCTTAATAAAGCAGAAATTAGGTACCCCACGATAGAAAAAGAGTTACTCGCTATCGTATGGTCTGTTAAGTATTTCCGACCCTATCTTTACGGTAGAAAATTTATTATCAAAACCGACCACAAACCATTAATTTACTTATTTAATCAAATAAATCCATCTAGCCGTTTGACTAGATTCCGTTTAATAATAGAGGAGTACGATTACATAATAGAATATGTTCGAGGTACTGACAATGCAGCTGCAGATGCCATGTCACGTATCCGTATAACAAGCGATGAATTGAAGGAAATAAACCAGCACGTTGTGTCTGTATTAACCAGAGGCCAGAAAAAGCATATGCGTGAAGGAAATGAACAAGTTCTGAGTGACAACCCTATGGTTGCTAAGCGATCTATGAACGACTGGACTGATCACCCAAGAGTTACGGAATTGCTTAAAAAACCAAAGGATTGCACTGAGTTAAGGTTCGTAAATGAAAAAGAATGGAATAACCAATCAAATACTATATTTAATTATGATGCATCAAATTATATACTAAGAGTAAACCCATCTTACCGATTACAATGCGCACGAGATGCCTTTGTACGGGAGTTGGCTTATTACTGTAACCTAATGAAACTTGATAGTCTGTACATTGTACAAAGTAATGAAAACATTGAGATAGTAAGAGATTTAATTCATAGCATAAATATTACACCTAATTGGTCCGGACCACGTTTAAATGTTATAAAAGGTGTAAAAGTAATAAGTGATCACGATACGAAACGTATAATTTTAAATGACTACCACTTATTACCGAGTAGCGGCCACGCCGGTATACGACGAATGATAAATAATATAAAACGGCGTTATTTTTGGTCGAAATTGGTAAATGACGTCACAGAGTTTGTAAATCGCTGCGATAAATGCCAGCGACAGAAACATTTTAAGCACATAAAACAGCCAATGGTCCTGACTGATACAGGTCGTTCGGCGTTTGATAGAGTATTTTTAGATTTAGTTGGGCCCTTAAGTAAGGATAGTGATAATTATATGTATATACTCACACTACAGTGTGATCTTAGCAAGTATGTAGAAGCTTACCCGCTTAGAAATAAGGATACAATTTCAGTGACAATGGCTTTCATTAATAATTTTGTATTACGTTATGGCATTCCGAGAAATATAATATCAGATCGCGGTACGGAGTTCGTTTCGAAAGTAATGAATGAAGTATGTAAAATACTAAAAATAACCCAATCAACATCTACAGCATATCATCACCAATCAATTGGAGGCTTAGAAAATACTCATAAAAATCTACTTTCATTCCTTCGCATACAAACAGAGAACCAACCCCAAAATTGGAGTTTATGGCTTCCATATTGGTGCTTTGCTTTTAATACCACTGTACATACGGAAACTAAATACACTCCATATGAACTGGTATTTGGAAAACTGTGCAATTTACCTAGTAATTTAACTTCAGATATTGAACCATTATATAACTTATATGACTATCCACAACAACTCAAATATAAGCTTCAAAAATCACAGTATGACGCGAGACAAAATTTAATTAATAGAAAACAGATCAGGAAATGTAGATATGATTCATATACCAATCCTGTAACATACAGTAATGGTGACATGATACTACTTAAGAATGAACAAACAGCAAACAAATTTGATCCGCTATATATAGGACCCTACGAAGTAATAGAAGATTGTAACCCAAATTTAAAAATACTGTATAAAGGAAAAGAAGTAATAGTACATAAAAATAGAACCAGACCATATACTACCTAATGATAAGCTGTTAGCATGTAACTTTAAGTTGAAAAATAGATTGTACTATTATTTTTATAAATGTATTCCTGTGTGTAACCCTATATTTTGTACCAATATTTTATTTTCGTCATTATATTGTCTGCATATTATAAAAAAAAAAAAAATAAGTGACTATACACGTATTATAACCTAAAAATAAAAATAAGTGTAACCATTATTTTTATTTTATTTAGCCGGTGGGCGTGTAGTGTGTAAGACATATGTATGTGAGCTCATGTATTCTAATGTACCTATCAACACGTATATAAACAATTGTACTCTATGATTAAAGGCAGTAATAAAGGAGATTCTAATGAAGAGACTTGTTTAACTCATCTCCCCGGACTCACAACCTTACACTGGGTCCATTATGCAAAACTTATGAATATGTGCCAAATCAAACAAACAAAACTGTGCCTTACTTCCTCTCATTATGTTCTATATTCCCATTTTGCAGCTTGGTCGACAAGGCCGATAGCACTTTGCAGGCATCGTTGGCGAAGTCCAAGTCTCGCACTTCGCTGGGAGACACCGATATGAGGGCGAATGCTTCTTTGTCCTCTTTCACTAGGGAGCAACCCACCTGTAAAAACAGTATAAAGTATGTTTTAGCTGCAAGAAAAATAAATTAACTTAAAACATAACATCACCACTGTATTTATTTAAATTTATTTTATTTGTATTTTAAATTTTCTTTTATTTTGGTTTTCGTTTATTTTGGATTTATTTTGATTAAAGTTTAATTTTATTGCAATTTGGAATTTACTCTGACTTTACTTTATTGAGATTGAATTTAATTTTATGTAATTTTAATCTTATTTTCGAGCATGCTTTTTAATTTATTTATTTTGTTACTACTATTGTAAACAAGCGTTAACAATGTGACTGACTGCTGTTAAACAGATTTTAACCTAACTCAGAAGTCAGGGCTTTAATTATTTTGTTGTCAACAATTTATTTGTCAACAATTTATTTGTCAATAACACATATTTGATTTGATTTCATTCCCCGTGGATTAGGAAGAGCTGCACTCCCATATGTCGCCAGTTATGTTAAGGTCCCATGGAATAGAGGACGAGCCTATTCCTTTTCCTATCAACCAGGCACAAGGCCTGAATCTGGGCTGCTATTGAGAAATTAAAGATGGATAAATCCTGAACCCAATATTATAACCCGGTTCATTAAGGTTGCCGTCTAATCCTACTAGTCGATCATTCTTCCATATAAACGTAGTCTAGCAATTACTCCTCAGGACGGTGAACGTTCAAAATACCAATTTGTCTCATCATTATCTAGCCCTGCTGTATGGAAAAAAACCTCAAAAATTCCATATTTCAACACTAATTTTAACGCATCTTTGGGCGAAGAAGAAGAAAAATTGCAAAACAGTCACCATACAGGGATAGGTTAGTCGTTCAAAAATGCAAAAAATTTTTTTTTTGCTCGAAAATTAAAACCCATGAAATTTTATGATTTACTTTTATTTCCTTTGACGGGGACGAAGTCGGAGCGAAAGCTAGTTTAAATTATTTGACAGTAGGTCCAGCCATGTTTTCTACCTTAGATAAAGTACCTATAGATTTAGACTTAAAATGAGCTTGATTGAAAGAGCGAGATCGCTAATTGGCAGCCCCATGTAAATAATAAGGACAAAAGATTATTTTTTGTCTTTGTCACCATGGCCGGCTTTTGTTGTTTGTCAAACGCTAATATCATGGCAGGTTTGACAAACTAACTCGGTCGTGTTTGATTTTTTTGTGATTTCGCGGGATTAAGTGTTTATTGAGACAAGGAATTGGGTTATTTATAGATAATAAGTGTCAGTGCGATGGTGGGTTGAAGTGTTCTAGGCTGTAAAAGCCAAAGTGTTATTGTTATTGTTGTTTCATGTGCGGCCACGCCATGGCTCCATCTATAGGTGTTACAGACTCTTTAGTGTGCTTCATAGACATGTTTTCATAAAGAGTACTTTTCTATATAGTGACAGTTTACGTTTTTCTTCTCTCTTCTAATTATTCGTCCTGTACGATATAAATAAAATAACGTGATGTTTACTACACAAAGCCTTTATTTTATTGGCGACGAGGTAAATTGTGTTGTTCAATAAACACCATGAACGCGGAACAATTCGCGGCGTTCCTTACCGCGCAACAAGAACAACAGAAGGTACTAACAGTCCTACTACAGCAGCTCGTACAACAGCAACAACACCAGGGAAGTCCTTCAACATGCGACAGCGCCAACAACAACGATTGTAACGAAGCACCCTCAACATCCAAACAAAACATTGTAAAACACTTCAAATGCGACAAGTTTAACCCAGAAACAAACTCTGCTGAAAATTTTATCGATCTGTTTGAAGCGAAATGCCGAATATGGGGCGAAGAAACTGTTAGTATTCAAAAAGATCTACTCATAAATTGCATAACACCTGAAATATACCACGAGCTGAAGGTAGCTTTAATTCCTGACTTTGACACAGCAACATACGACGATTTAAAATTGAAACTATTTGATTTATTTAGAACAAAGAAAACACGATACAAAGCTTTAATAGATTTTTGGAACTCCACGAGAGAAACGGACGAAACTATGGAACGTTATGCTAATAGACTAAAAGACCTCTCAAGGGACTGTGGCTACGAAGGCACTATGCTTGAGAGACAACTCCGTGATCGTTTCGCGACCGGTTTGAACCATTCACAGCTAGAGGTAGATTTAAAGCAAAGATGGCCTGAACTACGCGAAGTAACAGAAGGTGGTAAAACGAGAGAAATAACATTCGCAGAAATATTTTCAGTTGCCCAGTCACGCGAAATTGCAGAGAACGACAACAGTGCTTTGAATGGAAAGCAAACTGAATACGTTAATAGGATACGCAAAAAGATTCCAGGTAGACGCACTAATACGACGACTAACGAAACAGCCAGGAAGTTGCGACCAGACCAATGCCGACGATGCGGAAAGCGTGATAATCATAACTATCACGATTGCTCCGCTAAAGACCACCCGTGTAAAGCATGTGGAAACACAGGACACTACGAAAGCGTATGCATCAAATCAGGTAGAGCATATTTGACGTCACAACCCAAACGTACCCTCCAACGCAAGGACAATACCGATAAACACAATAAAACACAGAAGATCAACAATCGAACAGACGAATCAGAGACCTCATCAATGACAACAGCGCACTACGACTCCTCAACGGAAGAAAGTGATAGCGAGTACAACCCTGTACACAGTATTACTAAGAAGACAGCCCGGTGCAAAAAAATTGACGTGACCATTAATGGGGTAAAATGCACGATGGACTGGGACCCAGGATCAATCTACTCTATAATTTCCACTAAAATGTGGAAAAAGATTGGAGCTCCGGTGTTAATGAAGGGACCGAAACTCCAAGCTTATTGCAATTTCAAGCTCAAACCGAGAGGTATAGCTGACGTAACAGTTGAAGTAGACAAAGTACAGAAAATTTTACCAGTTGTAGTTATGGACAAAGCAGATCCTATACTTTTTGGGTTGCAATGGAGCGAAATGTATAACATGACATTTCCCAAGCCTGTCTACTCCATCAAACGTACTAAAGAGACGTCACTGGACGTCGTGCTAGGTATCAACACCGACCTTTTTAACAACAAATTAGGGAAGGTCAAAGACTACCAAGTTAATATCCACATCAAACCTGGCAGTAAAGCAAAGCATCTACCGGCACGCCCCATCAAGTTCAGCTTGCGCAAAAACGTAGAAATAGAACTAGAACGGCTTCTGTGTGAGGGGATAATAACAGAAGTGGACCCCAATTTAACACCTGTAGAATGGGCTACACCCACAGTCAATGTCTTGAAACCAACTGGCCAAGTACGAATATGTGGCGATTATCGAACGACTATCAACCCAATACTTATCAAACATACGCACCCAGTACCACTTTTTGATCAGTTAAGGCAACGCTTGGCACATGGTGAAAAATACTCAAAGATTGACCTTAAGGACGCTTATCTACAGTTTGAAATAGCCCCGGAATCTAAAAAGTACCTAACGATATCAACCCACAAAGGTTACTTTGTCTACAACAGAATGCCCTTTGGTATTGCGACGGCACCTTCAATTTTTCAACATTTCCTTGATAAACTACTGGATGGTATACCAAACGTCGCTGTATTTTTTGATGACATTGCCATTACCGGAATGAATGACAAGGAACACATCCAGACCCTTTCTATGGTTTTCAACAAATTGAAGCAAGCCGGACTCAAAGTCAATCTAAAAAAATGCCCTTTCCTACAACCAGAAATCGAATATTTGGGACATATTTTGGATAAAAATGGAGTACGTCCAACAAAATCCAAAATTGAAGCAATTTCAAACGCACCACCACCCACAAACACCAAAGAACTGAGAGCGTTTTTAGGACTCGTAAATTTCTACGAGCGATTTATACCACATCTGCACAGTGAATGCGCTGATTTACATGAGTTAACGGGTAGTCGCCGAAAATGGAAATGGACTGAGCACGAAAACGAAATATTTCATAAGACCAAGAAACTAATAACACGATCTAAGTCACTTATGGCGTTTGACGAACACCAGCCTCTTTTCCTTTCCTGCGACGCCTCTGAAAAAGGAGTAGGAGCAGTGTTATACCACAAGGATAAGAACAACATCGAAAAGCCTATTGCGTTTGGCTCAAGGAAACTGAAGCCTGCTGAAATTAAATACTCTGTTATAGACCGTGAGGCATTAGCAATATTCTATGGCATTCAAAAATTTGACCAGTATCTCAGAGGCACAAAATTTACGCTTGTAACAGACCACAAACCGCTGATTCACATATTGGGCCCTCAACGAAATCTTCCAAAAATTGCCAACAATAGACTTGTGAGATGGGCACTCGTCATTGGCAATTATGATTACGACATCATTTATAGAAAAGGTGAACATAACATCATCGCTGACTACCTCTCCAGAATGCCAAATAGCCAGGAAGAACCGAATGTTCCTGAGGTAGCAATATGCAAAATCACAGAGTTGTTACAACATAATAAAATGGATGATTTGGCCTTAAGTGAAGAGCGTATCAGAGAAGAAACTATACACGATACCATACTAAAGCAAGTCCTACAATTGATTAAAACTGACTGGTGTGATTGCACACAGGCTGACCTGAAACCATATCTCAGAAAACGCAACGAATTATCAATAGAGAACAAAATCATCATGTGGCAAGGTAGAGTTGTTATACCGAGTAAATTAAGACTTACAGTACTACGATATTTGCATATTGGTCATCCTGGAACTTCTGCAATGAGGGCGCTTGCACGCTTCTATGTATGGTGGCCAACACTCGAAGAAGACATTGACAATTTTGTGAAACAATGCCAGAAATGCCAGGAAAATCGACCCAACAACCCAGAACTCCCAGTATACTCTTGGTCGATCCCAGAGAAGGTTTGGGAAAGAGTCCACGTTGATTTTGCCGGGCCTTTCGAGGGAAAGTATTGGCTAGTATTATCAGATGCATTATCGAAATGGATAGAGGTTAAACCGATGTCAAAGATAACCACCAAAACATTGTGCGAGAAATTAGATGGCATTTTTACAACTTTCGGATTACCTCAAATTATAGTGTCTGACAATGGACCTCAGTTCACTTCCAAAGAATTCCGATCATATTGCAAGTCGCAGGGTATAGTGCACATGACAGCTTCACCATACCATCCAAGAACAAATGGGTTGGCTGAGCGCCTAGTGCGAACCTTTAAAACAAGAATGTCCGCAAGTGAAGCAGACCGACTTAACCCAAAGCGAAGATTGCAAAACTTCCTGTTTTCCTATCGGAATACACCACATACTACCACAGGCAAGTCACCAGCCCAAATGATGTTCGGCAGACAACTAAATTGCTTACTGGATAATGTGAGACCAAATATGAGAAGGTTATTGCGCTATAAAAATCTACAAGCCAATATCGAGTCGGAATAAAAGACCCCGATTTTCCAGAATGGGGAAGAAGTGTACATCCGCACTAAACTGGAAAGTAAATGGAAACCAGCTGTAATAGAGGAAAGGAAACACCGGTATTCTTATGTCGTGAGAACTCCAGAAGGAGTCTTAAAGCGCAGACACGCGGATCACATACGGCCCCAGGGGATTGTGGCTCAGTCACTAATCAATAAACGAGATATTGAGATGAAACCATCGGCCCCTGCTGGTTCAACAATTTATACACCACATGAACTACTACCACGTGCCAGTTCAACTCCAATCAGTGAAGCCGCTTCCGGCCCACCGCTAACACTTGAGCAGACACCGGTGTTGAGGCGCAGTAAGAGGACCGTACGTCCACCACACCGCCTCATAGAGCAAATGTCTTAAGGCCGGGAGGAATGTTACAGACTCTTTAGTGTGCTTCATAGACATGTTTTCATAAAGAGTACTTTTCTATATAGTGACAGTTTACGTTTTTCTTCTCTCTTCTAATTATTCGTCCTGTACGATATAAATAAAATAACGTGATGTTTACTACACAAAGCCTTTATTTTAATAGGTACTTTATCTAAGTTTTCTACACTTAAGTTCTCTGACATGTTTCTTCTTTCGATAGTAGACAACGAATAATGGAAGCCAAGAGTTGCCACTATCACATCGTGATCTTACCTTGGACATAACGGGTTTCTCTTCATCCTTGTCAATAGGTATGGAAGTGGAGTGCACCCACGTATGCGTGCAAAGATGCTGGAGTCTGTAAATAAGTGCATTCGTGTGTAAGAATAAGACGTGTAAAAGATTTTGTGGTTGAGACTGGTGACAAGGTGTAGAAGACGACTTATGCCCGTTATCACTAGCATAATCAATCTATAATGTTCCCATTGATGGGACACAGGCCGAGAGAGGGCATAGGCCGTAACCCACCACGCGGACCCAGTGCGGGTTGGTGGATCTATAATACCACGGGAACCCCCGACCCAGCGCTAACAAAAAGAAAATTTGGTTCAAACAAATGTCACTAGGTGGCGCGATATGCATCGATTTGTTGTTGAATTATATGTTAAATTTACATTTTCTAGAATTGATCATAAACATTGTATGTTCTTGTTTAATCAACTCTTCTAAGCACAAAATTATGGAATATTGGGCTTTAAATACACTTTTCAAAGATTATTTGAACGGATCATTTAAGTTTTAAATTTCTGAGGCATGCAACTCGATTTTTAACCGACTTACCAAAAAGGAGGAGGTTCTATGTTCGACTTCTTGTATGTATTTTTTTTTATTTTTTTTATGTATGTTCACCGATATCTCCGCCAATTGTGGATCGATTTTGAAAATTCTTTTTTTGTTTGAAAGAACATGTTCCGAAATTGGTTCCATTTTAATTTGTTAAAGATCTAATGAAGAACTTCGGAGATATACAACAGAACTCTTCAATAAATAACGGCAAATCATCCGGGATTGCTTCAATCGCATGTCTGTTTATTGTTTATACCATTTCATAATATAACATCACGCCAGTATACTAAAAGGGGTACGCAGAACTCTTATTTCACCGGTTATGTTCAAGTTTCATGTTTTTCGGGTAATCTGTTCTGGCGTAATAGGTACTTACTAAACAACTTGCCTATTAGGTAGGTAAAACTAAAAAGGGAAAAATAAAAACCTTTTTGCAAAAATAATACTACTGACTTCCAAAAAAAAACTACAAAGTGAAAAATGGCTTTATTTTTGGAAGTCGGTGTCCCTATCGCAAATAATTGGTGTCTACGAAAGACACCGTCTTCCAAAAATAAAGTTATTTTTCACTTCGTAGTTTTTTTTGGAAGTCGGTAGTATTTTTTTTGCAAAAAAGTTTTTATTTAATTTGTATTTTAACACATTTTGGTACTATGAAATAAACGTGCAAAAAAAATATTATAAAATAAACCGTCACTGTATTTAAAGAAAAAATTGTCACGAATAGGCGTGGAACGGAACCGAACGCGATCGAAGTACGTATAAAAATAATCATCTTAATCAGACGAAAACCGCTAGTTACGTCGGCACTGTTTCTTTGTATGGGATGAGGCATCTGTATGCTAGTATTATATTATCTGTGGTTAATACTAATCGACACCTAATTTAGACCGCAGGTTTTGGTTTCGAGGGTTGAAAATCAAACATCAACAATATTTTAGTAGACATTTAGGTGATTCTTAGTGTTAGTGAAAACGGGCCAAAGCTATCATAAACTAAACATGTGAAAAGAATAAACTTGTATCTGAAAAAGCTCTGGGTTTTTTTCCTGCGCTTTAGTGATGAAATTGCTAAGTACTTCCGTACTTCTGTGTGTGAAAATTATTAGTGCGTATGGGTGGGATTACCACCATGTACCGATGGCGCATCACCGTACGCCGTAGATACAACCTGGGAGTCTTTAAGTCAAGAGTGATTAGGTTACTTCTAGGCAAGCGTGCTTCACCGTCGACCACATCATCGCTTACCATCAGGCGAGATAGTGGTCAAACGCGAGCCTATCTATTATAAAAAAACTGGCCAAGTGCGAGTGAACTCGCGCACCGAAGGTTCCGTACAAAGAGCTACTACATTCACCAACATAATTAGGTAAAAATACCGAAAAGAAAAGTTTTTACTTTTCCTAGTACATTTTATAAGTTGGTGGACTATTACTCGTAAACTTGTAAAGCCTATTTACCTGTCATTGTTTTCCTTTTAATTTCTTTTAAAATTACAGCCATGATTTTTTTCACGTATCCAAAAGCACCCATTTAGGTGGCAGGGTGGGGGACACTTGACTCTTTTCAATTTGAGGCTTAATTTTTAGCAAACTGATCGCTGATTCCAAAAGGGTTTTCACAGACCCTTCATATTTTTGAATGGCCTATCCAACGATACCCCACAACATGGGAAGGACGAAAAAATTTATAACAACCCCACTTTAGGTATACAGGAAGTACACTAAAAAAATCTTCCATTTTTTTTACCACTTTGTCGGCGTGATTAATATAATATGTAAATCCATGCCAATAATAGCTTTCTAGTACTAAGAGCTAAGCTGCGGACGGACAGACGGACATGGCGAAACGATTTAGGGTTCCTTGTTGATTACGGAACCCTAAAAAGGAGGTTACTGTGAAATGACGGCCGAAGTGAGTTTAATAAAAGTTTTGTCACCCATGCAAGAATCAGTTTTTCTGGTGGCATACCTGACATAGCTGCTTTGAGGTACCGGTGCGTCTGAATGCGTCATTGTGGTCGGGTCCAGCTCAAACAACGTAGCGATCTCCGAGGAATGGGGGACGGACACCAGCTGGTAGGCTGGCTCACCAGGATCTATCGGGGCGTCGCTGAAAAATTAAGTAAATTTGTGTAAGAAACAATAAGAAAGACTTCGTTTTATTATATTACAAACTTTTATTTAACTTGCAATGTATGTATGCATGTATGTATATAAATGTAGTGTGTTTGTGTCAAATCTTGTAACTAAATTTTAAAGCAGTTATCCTCCACCGTTTAAGGCGCCGATTCCCTTGAGTAGCTGATTTTAAAATGAGAATCACGTCCAAACGGCTAGTCGTAATTTATTGGAAAAATATATGTTATATTAGACCATTTTCTTAATAATTTCATCTGAGCAAATTGAGTTTTTTTCGTATAACATAGTGTAATTAATTTGTAAAGTTATGTCTAAAACGGACAAAAACACGACAATCACAACAAAACCGCTGGGCGTATTTTAATGAAATCGACACCGTATCAAAGACAATTTAATTATCTACATTTTGATCTGAAGCTTTTTTTTTTAAAGTCATAGAATAATAAGAAAAGTACAAAAAGCTACTAAATTTCGGGTCGCACGGGTGAGAAACGAGGGCGCGTTTTGTTCCCTCAAGGTCGTTGGCGTTAGTCGTCGTCTTAAGATTAAATTTTGCTTACACGTTTAGTTTGGTTGATAATGCACGGTTAGCTAAGCGACGTCATTTTAAATACAATATGGCGGACGGCCCAAGATGGCGGACCAGTTATTTATGTGCACTGCCATGATATGTGTATCAAATGAAAGGGTTTGCTGAGAAGAATACGAAGAAAGCTTGTTTTAAAGAAAGATTTTTTAATGAATAATTTTAACATTCGCTTCGACTATGCCTCAGTGTGCTTTGATCCTTAACATTATCATAGTATTAATAACTTACGGCGGTCTGTTACACGCCTCGGCGGCCAGATAGTGTCCTGTGGCGAGGTGCTTGAACCGGAAGATGGAGTTCCAGTGACCCGCGCCTCCTCGGCACGGGTCGTGTTGTACCACCTGAAATACATAGGAACATGTGGCTTGATAAAAATTGCTTCCAAGTTGGTAGTCCCTAATACAAGATAATAATGCTTTCTGAATCCCTTTTATCAAATCTGATGTAAAGGAAACAGCTATCATGAAATTCGACAGCAATGTCTATTACTGTTGAATCAAGACAGGTCAGGATCAGGTGTGTCTAAACACCCTGTTTTTCCAAACTCTGAGGACTCTCTTTGAGTCTTGGAGAAATTGTGATGTGTGTGAGTTTTTAACTGGCCTTCCCAAAAAGGAGGTGCCATCAATTTAAAAAAAAGTTTTTTTTTAAGTTTGTTCGGGCATAACTGCGTCATATAATAAACAAACAAGTAACGAAGAAAAGAAAACATGAACACCGACTTCCGAAATTGACGTGTTTTTTTTTTAGAGTTGTTTGTATTTTTTTGTAAAAATATTTTTTAACTTTATATTATTCACATCGACATCTTTTATGAAACAAGTATAAGTCATACTAAAGAGATAGATATAATTACAGTCAGCAAAGCACTCAATCACTGCAAATACAACTTAGCAAAATGAGGTTTACAGGCCTCTCTGATACCGAATGTGACAGCGGTACTCCCGTCCAGAGCATGAACTACTTGTTGGAGCATCAGCACTTTTACGGACTTGATGAACGACCCTAATGCGCTATAAACATGACCACCTACACCTACAGGGCCCAAACTTTCTAAGGATCATCATCGACTCGAAAAGAATGAATCAGAAAAGTTGCCAGTAAGTCTGCCTAACCTGCTGACCGGACTTATTATTTTTCACACTGACCTCAATCTCCCACAGAGCCTTACTGCTGGTGGCAGCAGTAGCACTGGACCGTCCCGTGGTCCTCAGGAACACATGCTGCCTCTTCTGGTACTCGTCCATAGTGAGGAATTTCTCCTGTTCTGCGTGGAACAGCCGCACCACGTCGCCACCCTTCAGGATCTCCTCCTGGTTCTCTTTGTGTTCGAGAAAGAGAGTCACTTTCCATGATGTTGAAGAGTTTACGACGTTGACCTGAAATATGGGGATAAGGGAATTCAATTAGGATTTTGGTTCTTTAGGATCTTATACAATCAACCGCACGGCAATACATACCTACCATTTGACTTTGATAGGATCAAAGCACATTGAGACAGACAGAGACGAAGCGACGCCTCGGTCGCAAAATGTGCCTAGGATACTACCAGCCCGAATCTTCCACAGCGTAAAGTCGAGACGAAGTGATATGAGACAAATTCTGCATGATTTCCGCGAATTCGGTATCCTCGAGCGCATGTTATCGAATCGAATGCGCGCATTTTTTTGTATATCTTGATAGAAATATGTGCATTAGTGATCAGAGACATGAGTGTATGTTATTCACATTTTTAGACTGACACTTCGCTTCATCTCTGTTTGAATGTGCCTTGACCTAGCTTCGAGGGTGATTTTTGTAGTTCAAGTATTACTCCTGACGTGCGATTGACTGTATCAAGATAGGGTAATAGTCTATACCAGATTTATGAAAGACCAATCAGATAATTCTCAGTTGAAACCCATGTTAGCTAAAATACTTGATATGGAATTTGACAAATGATTACATTGAGCATCCTTTTAGAAAGTCGGGGTTTATCTAATTTAGTATAGCAACTGAAAGTTTAATGTTAGACGACACATTTGAGACAATTTGGGTACCCAGTTCAGAATAGCAATAAGACGTTAAATGAATAGACGACAAAAAGTGTAGTAGCATAACAATCAAATACAAGGATGGCTTACAGAAAGTTTAGCTGTTAGTATCATTATCAGCCTTACAATGTTCCCACTGCTGGGCTGGGACACAGGCATCTTCTCTGTGAGAGAGGTAATGGGCCTTAATCTACCACGCGGGCCCAGTGCGGTTTGGTGGATGTCACATGTCTTCGAATTTTTGGTTCTATGACATGCAGGTTTCCTCACGATCTTTTCCTTCACCGTTTTAAGAGCAGTGGTGATTAAATAATTTACACAAAGTAAAGCGACAACTTGGGTTCGAATTCACGACCTACGACACGTAAGTCAGGGCCGTTACCACTGGGCCGCCACTGCTCTCTCCTCCTCCTCACCTCATCTGTTAGTATATGTAAGACTTTTTGTAAATGAACGCAGCTTCATTAGGAGAAATACCTAGCAACGTTCTAAAAAAAAACTAGCTTATTTAGACTAAAACTACATATGATCCATCAAAGTCAAAGTCAAAAATCTCTTAGCTCTATCTACACATTGAAATTAGTCTCAGGTAGACGAACGCCTTCAAGCAGCAAGACAGGACAGGTTTCTTCAGAGAGTGAGGAGAGTAGTGCTCGTCTTTTAGCCCTTTGTGCACAGTATGAGAAGATATCTTTGCCCTGCAGTCAATTAATTGTAAGCTTATAGTGTTAGAAAAGAAGAAGAACATATTTTAAGAACATTAGCACTCTAAGCTGAGCCTAATTTTTAAAATTGATTTTGGATTTACCTAAAAAAACATAATACCGAAGTAGTTTTCCAATTTCTACCACTCTAACCCTCAGTTTCCCAGCTCAAAATTATCGGAGAATTAATGTGACAAATTGTCAAGCACGCGTTATCTGCTGTGATTGGCTGTTGAAAAGTCATTCAACCAATCACAGCAGATAACGCGTGTTTGACAATTTGTCACATTAATTCTCCGATAATTATAAGCTGGGAAACTGGGGGTGAAATTCATAAAAAAATCTAGAAATATTTTATATAATATAATTATTTAATAGAAGAATCGCTGCTCAAACGAGCAACGAGCATTGAGCCTGTTATGAGGTAGTTATAGTGTTCAAAAGATTATTTTCGTAAAGGATGAAGTCACATAAAAGCGTAGATTCTTGAAAAATTCTAAGTATTCAGTTACATAACCAACAAAATATTGGTCATTTACTTTTCTTTAGTCTCGTAAACGACAATACAGTGCATTGAGGTACACTTTTTACCTAGAAGTAACGTCATAAGCCCCACTCCTAGACTTTGACGTACCTACCTACTTTATCTTTGTATTGCAAAAAATACGTATCCAATTTTTTTTAATAATCGTGCTGACGGTCCAAATATTTTATTTACACAGAAATTGTCCTTAAGGACGCTATTACATTTTTCTACAAATAACAGTACTTTTGAGGTACCATTTTAATGTATAAGCAATCACCGATGTGAAGATATCATGGTCTTAATTTAAAGATAATATATTCAGCTCCAGATATGCATCAGAAAAATTTTATGACGTCATACAAAATTTTCGCACAAATACGTTTTGCCCATCACAATAATCGCAAAAAAATAAAAAAGTAGGGTCCGAATAGGTTCCAGTTTAGGTAAATTTACAGCATATTTTATCTTCAAAATTATAAAAAATTGCGGTATATATAGTCCTTTACAGGTACAGCTAATTATTTTTCACCTAAATAATTATATTTTTTTATTATTAGCTAAAATAAAATCACTTGCCGACGTCTTCATACATTTTGTACCCGCCGCTCATCAATCCGCGCTCAGAAGCGCTCGTGGAAGGACGGGCGTATCGCTTTCTCGCAGGAAATAAATACGATAAAAGTAATAGAAAGATTGTAGTGTGCATGCGTGTGAGTACCGTCCTCGTCGTGATCGAAAGGAGTTGATATTTTATCGGACGTATGCCGTATTTTTGAGTTTCCTATTATTATTAGAATGTGATTTAGAAATTATTTTGGGTAAGATCGGGATTTGAATAGTTGGTGTTAAGCAGTTGTTGACAAGGTTGAGAAATGGATGGGTGGGTTTAAACAGCTCTGACTAAGGTTAGGTTAGGTTAGGTTAGTTAGATGGGTAAGGTTAAGCTGCCGACGGGGAAGTTTAGAAGTGGATGGGTGGGAGGAGATTTATGATTTTAACCGGTTTGTATGTATGTATGTAAGACAAATACGGGGCCAAAACCAAAATACAAGATGGCGGCGACGTAAATTTTGCCTGCTTTTCGACATGGGTGTCATTTTCATGGCTTTTGGGTTCACTTATATCGAATATGGAGTCAAAACCAAAATACAAGATGGCGCCGACAAAAATTAGACCAATTTTCGTCATGGATGTAATTTTTATGGATTTTGGGGACGCTTATATCGAATACGGGGTCAAAACCAAAATACAAGTTGGCGCCGACGAAAATTTGACATCTTTTCGTCATGGGTGTCATTTTCATGGTTTTTGGGTAGTATGTCATTAGCTTGACGTACAAGTTGAAGGTCGTGGGTTCGAGCCCAGGCGGGCGCTTTACTTTGTGTAAATTATTTTTTCACCACTGCTCTCAAAACGGTGAAGGGAAACATCGTGAGGAAACCGGCATGTCCTAGAACCAAATATTCGAAGATATGTGCATCCACCAACCCGCAGTGGGCCCGCGTTATTGGTTACAGCCCATTCCCTCTCACAAAGAGGAGGCCTGTGTCTCAGCAGTGGGAACATTAATAGTGACTGATGATGTGATAGTAATATTTAATATATTCCATATAATGAAAAATGTTCAAGTTATTTTTTAATCCTTGTTACCGGAAATTAATTCGTTTTAGGTATCTACTTATTTCACGTAGCGTTGTTTTTAGGGTTCCGTAGCCAAATGGCAAAATACGGAACCCTTATAGATTCGTCATGTCTCTCTGTCTGTCCGTCCATATGTCACAGCCACTTTTTTCCGAAACCATAAGAACTATGCTGTTGAAACTTGGTAAGTAGATGTATTCTGTGAACCGCAATAAGATTTTTACACAAAAATAGAAAAAAAACAATAAATTATGGGGGTTCCCATACTTGAAACTGAAACTAATTTTTTTTTTCAATACGTGTGGGGTATCTATGAATAGGTCTTCGAAAATGATATTGAGGTTTCTAATATCATTTTTTTCTAAACGGAATAGTTTGCGCGAGAGACACTTCCAAAGTGGTAAAATGTGTGTCCCCCCCCCTGTAACTTCTAAAATAAGAGAATGATAAAACTAAAAAAAATATTATGTACATTACCATGTAAACTTCCAACGAAAATTGGTTTGAACGAGATCTAGTAAGTAGTTTTTTTTAATATGTCATAAATCGTTAACAGCAATTTACCAAGTACGGAACCCTTCGTGCGCGAGTCCGACTCGCACTTGGCCGGTTTTTTTAAAATACCTACTTACTACAATAAAGTGAAAAATAAAATTCTTTTCTGAAGTCGGTGTCGGTAGGTACCTATTGTTTTTCGTCACCGGAAAGCTATTATTTTTCTCTTTTAAACTTTTGTAGATACCCCATATTGGGTATACTAAATACATCTGTTTACCCCCTAAAACCGTACAAGCGTGATGATTTATTATGGTATGGTTAAAACAAAACATAAACATACGATCACAGTAATCGCAGGTCAATTGCTGTTTGTTATTAAAGAGTTCCATTGTCTATATCCGAAGATCTTTAACAGATCCTAATATATTATACAATAAAACCTTCCCTGAAAATACCACCACATACATTTATCGATGAAAACCCGATAAGTATCGGATAAGTAGTTTGGCCGAATAGATAGAGCATCTTCTTTTTTTGAAGTCGGTTGAAAATAATAACCTACTTTTTACGACGACGGTTTGTAACAGTTATCAAATGCATTTTCAAAGTGCCAACTAACCTTCCTGAATCAACTTAATAAACAATAAAATTAAAAAATAATATCAAGGACCAAGATTATTTCCGTGATGTATAAAATCTCGCGCGCAGTAGTTTCAATGTGTGCGTACGCGTAATGTTGCTGTGTGCGACTAGATACCTAAATTTGAGTTCGTCGAAAATGTAACAGCGTCCTTAATAATAATTTGTATATTTTATTTTAATAATATTAAATAATATGAATAAATGTAATAATAATTCCGTAATATCATCAATTAATTAAAAAATGAAAAGTAAATAGTGGTTATCCTTACCTCCATGCTGCCAACATTGTCAGGGAGTTCATGGTTCGGGGATACGTGTAGGACTTGTTGACCCGCGTTTACGGGGTTCATTATGACTTTGTCGCCTACCACTACATTGTCGCCTGAAAATATACAAGATTAACTTATTAGTAGAAGATTAAGATGAAGAGGAAATGGATGGAGATGGATAGATTATCATTATCTTCCTGCCCTTATCCCATGTTACTTGGGGTCGGCGCAACACGTTTTCTTCTTCCATACCTTCCTGTCCCCTAAATTTAATGGCCAAAATAAAACAACACTTTTTTTTTGCTTGCGTGTCCTTTCCCACTTCTGGGCAAAGGGACCCCTCCTCTCCTTCCAATTTTATTTCTAATCCCCTCCACAAACATGATGAAAATTAGACTAATAAAATCTTATTTTTAATAGCTCTGTCATATGCAGAACTTTCAACATATTCAGATGTAGACACGATTGACGTGTTCCTCTCATTTCTAAGGAAGCTTTAAACAAAAGCTTGACATGTTTCTCGTGATTCATCGATACAAATGTTCTGCCGCACATTCTCTTTTGCAAATCTTTCAGATGTTTCAATTAAGAATCACAATGGGCTTTACTTATATCTGGTTCATCATCATTATCTTAATCAGCTGAAAGACGTCCACTGCTGAACACAGACCTGACCCAAGCGTTGCCACAGCGACCATTTTGTCCTTACCTATATCTGGTTGACAGGACAGAATAGACTATGAAAGCGTGTTGCGCCGACCCCAAGTAACATGGAACTAGGGCAGGAAGATGATGACACTGGGCTATGGTTATAGATCCTGCAGCAGATACCGCATCCGATTAGAATTTTAGCCCATCGACCGATCAAGGGTACAACAGTTCCTCATCATCATCATATCAGCCGAAAGACGTCCACTGCTGAACATAGGCCTCCCCCAAGCGTCGCCACATTGACCGGTCCCGTGGGTCCCGCATCCAGCGGATCCCCGCAACCTTCACCAGGTCATCGGTCCACCTGGTAGGAGGCCTTCCAACGGAACGTCTTCCGGTTCGAGTTCGCCACTCCAGAACTTTTCTGCCCCATCGGCCATCCGTTCTGCGAGCAATGTGCCCTGCCCACTGCCACTTATGTTTGGCAATTCTTCGGGCTATGTCGGTAACCCTGGTTCTCTTGCGGATCTCTACATATCTGATTCGATTGCGCAAGCATACTCCGAGCATGGCCCTGTCCATTGCCCTTTGGGTAACTGTAAGCTTTCTGATGAGGCTCATTGTGAGCGACCACGTCTCACAACAGTTCCTACTGCCCCAAAAACTACCACACCGATCAACTGACGTCGTTCAATGTCATCCGTCGGATCAGTTGGTACATTTACCCCCTAACCCTAAGTTAATGGCATCTGACAGTGCATCTTAAGTGCACTGGGCTAAAATATGATCAGTTTCTACTTACCAGTGGATCTCAGTTTGTAGAAAGGCATAACGTAGAACCAGGAGCCCTCATTGCCGTTAGCGTCAAGGTGAACGCGCATGGCGTTCTTTTCCAGCAAGGCGGGCAGTCTTTTGTTTACCTGGGAATAGAAAACAGACTATTAGATATGGCCAAGAAGAACATTATGTCCTTTTTATTTATGGTAGACTTTTAGGAAGCTTTTAATCCTGAGTTAATTTCCTAAAAGACAGGTTCTAAGGCCACTAACATAATATAACAATATTTATTTTCAGATGAAACTGGTCGCAGTGCTCAGGAACGCCAAAACTTATTCTACAGGTTGTAACAGAAAAGTGTGATCATATTTCAAAACCTTTTTATTTATATTATTTTGTTTAAAGACTCGCGCTTGACTAATATCTCACCTGATGGTAAGCGATGATGTGGTCGACGATGCAGCAAGCTTGCCTAGAAGTAACCTATTCACTCTTGACTTAAAGACTCCCAAAAAATAAAGGTTGTAGCTATCAGGAAATAGAGAGTCCGGCAGGGAATTCCACTCCTTTGCTGTACGCATAATAAAAGTATTCCCAAAACGTTTGGTGCGTATGGGTGGAGTCCGATGAATGAACAACGGTCTCCAAGGAAATCTTAAGCAATGCCCAAAACAATAGGATAGGAGATACAATAAAAAAAAAAATTGAATATTTTAATAGAACTTTCTTGGTGAAAGTTGTTATTATACATAGACCGAAGCATTTTTTTAAATATGATTGCAACTTCCTGTTACACCCTGTTTACTGTCAGATGTACAGTTTCAAGATTAGGAAGCTTGATCAGAATGTACTTACGGTGAGGTATTTGTTGGATTTGACGTGCAGCAGTTGGAGAACGCTGCCGTACTGAACGATGGACCCCAACAACTTCTTGTTCTCCAACTCATTTTGTTTTTTCTCTATCTCAGCGGCATGCTGTGGGAAAGAACAATATTAAATTACTTCAAATATACTAAATAATAAAATCTATCTGACCGGTGAGGCAAGGCGTAGTATCGATGATCGATGGCTTTACGAGTTGTCCGAGGCACGGAAGGGACACATCACAAACTATCTTTAGACATGTTCTAGATATATTTTTGACGGTAAAACTCCTTAACACTTTGTATGCCCTGAGAGTCTAATGCGGTGATCAGTTAAAGTTAATAATACCTGCCTGTTACTTTCAGGCATTTGCCTCGAAGCGGGTGTATGAACATAATAATGCCCCAAGAAAAAATAAAAAACCCCAGAAATATCTTTAAAGGCTTTTTAGAACTTTAGAACGGCTAAAAACACTCTCGATAAAGTCACCTTTCAAAAACCAAAAAAAAACAAAATCAAAATCGGTTCATCGGTTTAGGAGATATGAAGCCATAGACAGACAAACACACAGGTACACACGTCGAACTTTTATTACCCCTCTTATTCCGTCGGGGGTTAAAAATTATGTTACACTATTATAAAAGCTCCTCTCACATGAGAAAACTTATACAACAATACATTAATAACTTGACTTAATGACACAATATAACAAGTAAAATTTCAAAAACACCCGACACATTTATCTTGCGAAAACACCCCGATTCAAACAGTAAAACGCCCATAACTTTTGAACGGCTAAACCGATTTTATTCAAGCATAGCTAAGAACACTCTCGACAAAATCAGCTTTCAAACAAAAAAACTAAATAAAAATCGGGTCATCCGTTTAAGCGCTATGATGCCACAGACAGACACACAGATACACAGACACACAGATACACAGACACACAGATACACAGCAACACACGTGAAACTTATAACACCCCTCTTTTTCCGGCGGGGGTTAAAAAGAACAGTCAAATATCCTTCTAAAATACAATATTTAGCATTTTAAAACATAGAACCTAACTTTTACATCACAACAAGTAAAATTTCACAATTTAAAAAACCCCCGACGCATTTATCTTGCGAAAACACCCCGATTCAAACACTAAAATGCCCATAACTTTTGAACGCCTGAACCGATTTTATTCAAACATAGCTAAGAACACTCTCGACAAAATTACCTTTCAAACAAAAAAAATTAAATCGAAATCGGTTCATCCGTTTAGGCGCTATGATGCCACAGACAGACACACAGATACACAGCAACACACGTGAAACTTATAACACCCCTTCTTTTGCCGGCGGGGGTTAAAAACAATGGCTTTTCAATAGATGTAAAACACTGGATCAAAAACAAAGTCGAATTCCTACCCGACTACACAAGAAAGGAATAATGTTTTCCTAGCTAATAACACCATGGGAACCAATAAACCTGCTGAAGCCTATTTTGCTGGAAATTCGACAGAATTTTAATGAACATAATATTATTCGCATAAATTCACGCATTTTCCCATAGTAGGCAGAAACTATATACTCCTTTTTAAGGGTTCCGTACCCAAAGGGTAATAAAAACGGGACCCTATTACTAAGACTCCACTGTCCGTCTGTCTGTCTGTCACCAGGCTGTATCTCATGAACCGTGATAGCTAGACAGTTGAAATTGTCACAGATGATGTATTTCTGTTGCCGCTATAACAACAACATAATGAAATAAATATTTAAGTGGGGCTCCCATACAAAAACGTGTTTTTTTTCTGTTTTTGCGATAATGGTACGGAACCGTTCGTGCGCGAGTCCAACTCGCTCTTGGCTGGTTTTCTACTTCTGCCTTCATATAACTGGTAATACAAGAACGCCGGTTGTAGATACAACGCATCTTACCTTTCTGAAGAACATCACCAATAATATCCGTGTGGATATCTTTCTAGGGCATCTAGAACCTCCTACACTGGGTCAGGCTACATGAGGTCGAAACCAAAAACTATTTTTTTTTAAATGAACGCAGTTTTAAAAAAAACTCGTGTATATTATTGTATAGGAGACCCTGTCGCATGCATTCTTGACAATGACTCCTACGAAAAGGTTATTAGTTAGCTAGGAAACATCTGCAAAGAAGCTATCGTTTTTCTGCCTTTTGCACAATATTTTATTGAGTTCATTGATAATTAGTACCTGTCTTACTAATAGTCTTAGATGATGCAAATCCCTTGGACCGCCTTTCGCACCAAAACTCCATCCTCCGCGAACTGAATATCAAGATCAGACTGTCCACGATCTGCCTTCGTAGGATATTAGAGTTCTTTGGTCACATCATCGCCAGAAAGGATGGAAACAACTTAGAACAGCTCATGTTTACTGATTAGATTGAAAGGAAACGTCCTAGAGGTCGCAGTCCAATAAGATGGTCAGACCAAGTCCGCACATCGTTGAACACCAAACTGCACGATGCTCTCCACGACGCAAAAGACAGGCATAGATGGCGCAAATTAGTGAAGGAAAAGTTGCTTCCACGACGACAGGGGAATCACGACCCTCAGTAATGAGGAACACGATGCGAGGAGGAGGTCTTACTGTTAAATTTATTTAAATTATAAAACATGTTGGGTGGAGATCAAGGTTAGTACTATTTCAATTATTCCCTGCATTTCCACACATTGTCTGCCTTGTAAATTGCCATACAATACCGTATCACATTTTATCTTTCTTAAGAGGGGACTCTAGTGAGACTTTCTCCATACAAACACATTCTGCTGTTTTCTTCGTGGATAATGCCTCTAGAGCAATTATTTTTTTCCATAAAATCTAGGTATAATTAATACGTGCCCGTATCATTTCCTTTTTTCCAAAACATAATCACAAAAAGAAATATGACAATCCAAAAATCCGAAAAAAATGCCCGTTTTTACCGCCATGTTCAGAAGACTTTCAGACAAAATTTATAAGTTTTTAACACAAAAAGGAAATAATAGGAGCATAGATATACTTTTCCTCTAAATTTTGATATAAGATTTTTTTAGATCAGACCAGTTTTCATGAAGAAAACAGCAGAATACGAAACGTCTTTTAGTAAAAGTTTTTGTAGGTTCAATCAGCCTGAGCTGCAGTTGTCCCTTTCGCACTTTACGTGGTGAGGTTGGAGGTGACGCGACGGCAATAGTTTCTTCAAATACCTATTTGTCAAATTCCTGTTGACTAGAGTCCGCTCGTGGGAACCAAACCACCTGTCGAGGCCTATTTTGTCAGAAATTCGTGAGGATTTTAATGAAGTAGCCATAAATTAACCCTTTAATTTGTGAAGGCAATCACGTCGGATAGCGGAATTGGGTTAAGCGGAGCAATTTATGTGCGGGTGGAGTAGTCTGTGTCTGGATTAAAGGATCGGGCTGGTATTATACAAACAGAATGTCCAAAAGATTGCCGACCAAAAAAATATTTTGGTCCTTCGTATCGTAGGATATCTGAATTACCCCATATATGTTCCGTGACTTTTCGAGATAAGATTTATTTTTTATTTTTTCATAATTTACGACAAGACGAACTCAACAAAAAAATTAAAAAAAAAACGTAGAACACTGTCGAAATATTTTTTGTGACTGAATCTTCATGTGTAGTACTTTTATGCATAAAATAATCAGCTTCGTAACTGTGCAATGAAAGAAAATATGAAAATGTTGAGCTAATGTGAAAAATTTACGTTCGCTGTTCAGAAAAAAAATCATAACTCGAAAGCTATGAAAATTCGCGGTACATACATGGGGATGATTCAGATACCCCACGATACGAAGGACCTAAATTTGAAGGCGAATTAATTATGCAATTAAATTCATAATATCTCTTCGATATCCTAGGAGCCATCCATCAACTACTTGATAAACGATAATAGCTTTTATTTATATAGCGTCAAAGTCTATTTATCTTTTAGCTAAACGAAGACGGTCCTTTTAACGAGGTTATAAAGTCCACATTATTACATATGAAAAATATTTATATCCTCACTTTATGTATGTTAAACGATTATAGCTCTTATTATTAGGGCATAAAAAGTATAATTGCCTATAAACAGCCCATTAGTGTTGTTAATGTTGCCATTTATTTAGTTAAAACATTTTTTGATGGCTTAAGGTACGAATTATTTATTCATGTTATCTCATGGGCAGTTAGGTATATCATTGACTTAGTTGGCAACCCAATAAAACAAAAAAATCCAGCCAAGTGCATGTTGGACTCACGCTCCTAGGGTTCCGTTCAAATAGCTACATTCACCAAAATAGTAAGATAACATTACTGAAGGGCCTTACAAGTTGTAGATCGTGGTTTCGAACTCAGGAACTTTATGTAAATTATTTCATCACCAATGCTCTTAAAACGGTGAAGGAAAACATTGAGAGGAAACCAGCATGTCCTGAAAAGAACCAAAAATTCGAAGGCACAATGTGACATCCACCAACCCGCACGCGTGGTGGTTTACGGCTCGTTCCCTCTCACAAAAAGGAGGCCTGTGTCCCAGCAGTGGGAACATGAATAGGCTGAGGACGACTGAAGCTCATGAACAATGAAAGCTCCGAATATTGCCCTAACGAAAACATAAAGTGGATTTAGGGAAAAATTAACTTTGCTGTTGGAAAACTGTTGTCCCCTTACATCGCCATAAGTCAAATTAATCCTTTTTTAGGGTTCCGTACCCAAAGGGTAAAAACGGGACCCTATTACTGGGACCCTATTACTCCGCGGTCCGTCTGTCACCAGGCTGTATCTCATGAACCGTGATAGCTAGACAGTTAAAATTTTCACAGATGATGTATTTCTGTTGCCGCTATAACAAAAAATACTAAAAACAGAATAAAACAATATTAAAGTGGGGCTCCCATACAACAAACGTGTTTATACCATTCCTCCTCTAAAAAGCTTATTTTATTCACTGAAAACAGTGAATAAAAAGCACTTTTAATCACTGTTTTGGTGTTTGAATTTGTAACACACCAATGGAACAACCTTCATCTCAATGCTATATAACCTCCTTGCGCCGCCTTGCGCTAAAAATACTCGATACAAATTTCTTGTGCCGAAAATATTCGACTTTCAAACTCCTACCTCGATTTTAATTTTGAGTTTGTTATTTAGGATTTTAATAATGATTTTGATTTTAGTCTAGGATATATATTGAATACTTATTTGGATTGTATTTTTTTTTATTAATTACAATGGTGTTTAATTAATTATAATTATGTAACGTAACGGAGGTGGTCACTGGCCCCTCTGAAACACAGGTGCTGTTACCTAGCTCAAGGTTCAGAGTTTCACATTTTTTGTAGATTTTGAAGGAAATAAACCATTTATTTACTGGCCATAATATTCCTTGTGCTTTTCGCTTAGATCTTTCTTTTTCTCGAAGTCATGGTATAAACTATAGTATGCAACTCTTGAATAAAACGGATTTATATCGAGAGCCATGAATCACTCGCGTCGCTCATGATTCTAACACTTGAATCACTCGCTATGCTCGTGATTTAATCATCATGAATCACTCCCTACGATCGTGATTCAGTAGTTAGAATCCTTCACTTGCTCGTGATTCATCTATGGCCCTCGCTTTAAATCCGTCTTTTATTCACTAGTTGCATAATATACTATTTTTTTTTGTCGTTTTTTGCGATAATGGTAAGGAACCCTTCATGCGCGAGTCCTACTCGCACTTGACCGGTTTTTTTGTATACATTGTGACACAAGGACCTTAAAAAATGCTGGGCTGCTAGAAATAAGCACACTGACCTCCGCAGTCTAGTAAATGGGTAACAATATAAACTTGGCAAGGCTGATATCAGATTTTCTGGCATCGACTCATGATCGTTAATAAAAATATCTTCAAATGATGGTAAAGATCAACAAACTATAACTCAATTTAAAAAAATCCTATCGGTGTTTCATCATCATCCTACTGCTGGGACACAGGCCTCCTCTCTGTGAGAGGTCATGCCGTAATCCACCACGCGGGCCAAGTGCGTGTTGGTGGATGTCACATGTTTTCGAATTTTTGGTTTTAGGACATGCCGCTTCCTCACGATGTTTTCCTTCACCAGTTTTAAGAGCAGTGGTGATGATATAATTTATACAAAGTAAAGCGCCTGCCTGAGTTCGAACACACGACCTAAGACTTGTAAGTCGCGGCCAGAACCACTGGGCCACCACTGCTCTCTGCTGTCACCACCAATGCTCTTTTTAACCCCCGCCGGAAAAAGAGTGGTGTTATCAGTTTCACGTGTGTGGCTGTGTATCTGTGTGTCTGTATGTGGCATCATAGCGCCTAAATGAATGAACCGATTTTGATTTAGTTTTTTTTTTTGTTTGAAAAGTGAATTTGGCGAGAGTGTTCTTAGCTATGTTTGAATTAAATCGGTTCAGCCGTTCAAAACTTATGGGCTTTTTACTGTTTGAATGAAATTTGAAATTTTACTTGTTTTAGCTTAACGTTAATAACATTTGGCGATAAAGATGCATGACCAATAAATCTAATACCTTTAAACGAGCAATTCTTGTATATATGTATGTATATACGTATATATAAACTGAATCTCGGCAACGGCTCCAACAATTTTCATGAAATTTAGTATGCAGGGGGTTTCGGGGGTGATAAATCGATTTAGCTAGTTTTAATTTATAGAAAACGTCGTTTTCTCTATTTTCATCCGAGCAGATCTCGGTCGCACAGGTACTTTTATTAATACATCTTCCAAGAGGGAAACAAGTAGCGTTCTGGAAAGATTTTTGCTAATCAAAGACAAGAAAAATTAGGTCAATTCCCTCATACATTAATCACAGTTGAATGGGAATCGTAAAGGAAACGAACTCATTAACCTATTTAGAGTTCATCATTATTTTGATTTACTGTTTTTTTTTTAATTTAATAGTGTCTATTCATAGTTATTTATTATCTTATTCGTATAAAAATACTAGTATTGGAGAGCCCGAACAAAAGTGACTGCAGTTTTGAATAGAAATGAACAACAAAATTGTTGACTAACAGAATAGAAGATACTTATATTTATAAATTTTACTTAGACTTTAAAAACTAGGGACATTTGTGAAAAATTTGTACCAGAAAAGACAAAAAAGCAGAGAAGTCAGACTCGCGCATTAAGGGTTCCGTACCATTATCGCACAAAAACGGCAAAAAATCACGTTTGTTGTATGGGAGCCCCACTTAAATATTTATTTTATTCTGTTTTTAGTATTTGTTGTAATAGTGGCAACAGATTTTTTTTTTTTTTTTTTTTTTTAAAAACGTTGCCCCACACTAGGAATTTCTTCCTGTATCGTGGGTGCGTTAACAAACATATAAACTCACATACACAAACACCCAGAGCCGGAACAACTATCTGTAGGTCATACAAATATTTGTTCCGTGCGGGAATCGAACCCGCGACACGCAGCGTAGCAGTCAATCACTCAACCACTGCGCCAACCGTGCGCCAGAAATACACCATCTGTGAAAATTTCAACTGTCTAGCTATCACGTTTCATGTGATACAGACAGACTGACAGACAGTCAGACGGACAGTGGAGTCTTAGTAATAGGGTCCCGTTTTTACCCTTTGGGTATGGAACCCTAAAAGGGTATGGGAGGACGAGTTAAAACCAACAGCGGGCCCTAACTGGAATAGAGTAAGGCCAAGTTTTTTGATCCATAGTTAACTCAACCAATGGTTGCAAACTACCCTATTCAGAATAACAAGAAGTTGTTATTATTCTGTAGTAGACACTAGTTCTGTGAAAACAAAAGAAATGTGGTCACGCTTCACGCTTTTCTCTAACATCGGAAGGGCTTATAAGCTTAGAATCGTTACTTTGGGGACTTAAGGTCCATAAGGCGACTGAGGGTATTATCCTACTAACCTCTGGAACACAATCTGTCAGAGGTCGCGAGAGTTTAGAAAGAAAGAAAAATTGTTTACGCAAAATAACTTTATTTCTTTTCACCGGCTTTTCAGTTACCCCTATTTTCTGGGCAGAAACTATCGATGACGCACAAATTAAAAGGGAGGCACATGATGTCATTGGCAGTTGATTTTTAATATTTTTATACTACACCTGCTCGGAAAGTACCTTGATACTTTATCAAATTTACGGTAGAAAGTACGTCATTGCATATCGAACAAATATGCGGCGAGAAAACGCATCTGAGCGGGAGAGAAAAGTGTATGAAAATCCATTTCTTACGTGGTTTTTCTTTTTTTAATTTTGGGTAAGACTATGCGCTGGTAACCTAAATATCAAAAGCCAAAAAGTTTTTACAGTGAGTTTTTATCTCCAAGTTCGCAAAATGACACTGGCCACTAGCTGTGTGTTGGATGGTGTCAAACAATTTGAAAAAAGAACATGTGAATTTGTACATCCATAATTTTAATCTGTCTTATTTACATTTTTCTTTAAGCTTCACTAACTGCAACAATTTCAATATAAATTTCAATTAGTAAAGATTTAGTTTTTTATTTTCCTCGTAGGTGTAGTATAAAGCACTATGTATCACTCGAGAGAAAGTGCGATTTTCGATCTCGGGTGATTTAAAGCCCTCGCCTACGGCTCGGGCTTCAAACGACCCCCTCGACGGTAATCGGTCACTTTCTCCTCTCGGTGAACAATGTACTACAGCCTAGCGAGCATGGGCATACCCAAGACATTTGTAACAAGACATGATAAATTATGTCATGTCTTACAATTTGTCTTAAATGCTAGCACGGGTCATACTTGTGACATATTTTAAAGGCGCAACATGCCTTTCTTGTTGCTGCCCGGCGAGCACGGCCTACTGTGACATCGCTTGAGTCACACATTTCATCGCAGTTTGGGCGATAACACCATTTTGTCCTAAATAATAGCACCGGCGGCGTGAGAAAATTTCCTGACGTTTGTTTGGGACTCATCGGGGCTTAATTGCTAATACAGGCGCACCCATTTTGTCACAAATGTCACATTTTGACAGATGATTTAGAAAAATGTATCACTTTCGTTCGGAGGTGGTGATAAAATTTTATAGTTGAAAGAAAATATATTTGCCTTCTAATTACTGCACCAAATGGCAATAAATTCATTTTGTGTGTATGGTGATCAATGCTTATTAATTAATTGAATTGTTACAGGATTATTAATCAATTTTATATTATTACTTTCTCATAATATTTTTTTTTATTTTTGTTCTTATTTTTATTTTTTATAATTATTTTCTTTCATACCATATTCTTCTTACTTTCTACATATTGAAATGTTTCTTAAATAAAATCCCCAAAAAACATTTAAAATATAAAAAATTGGGGCCCACCGGTATTGGTCAAAGCTATTAAATTATTTAGTAATTATAAAAATGTTCAAAATAATTATATCTTTGTAACAAACACTTAATATGTTATCAAACAAACAAAGAAAAATAAAGTGTGCATAGTCTATGGTCGTGGGTCAAATATTAATTTATTCCCAACAAAATTAAAAAGTTGTTTAGCTGTATGAACGGCATACTTTTATACGTATTATTTTATTTGGTCGTCTATTCAAATTATGTCGCACTATGAAGTCAACAACAAGAAAAGCTAGTCGCGCCTGTAAACTATGTCACATGGTTGTCCCGTGCTAGCATTTAAGACAAATTGTAAGACATGACATATTTTTAACCCCCGCCGGAAAAAGAGGGGTGTTATAAGTTTCACGTGTGTTGCTGTGTATCTGTGCATCTGTGTGTCTGTCTGTGGCATCATAGCGCCTAAACGGCTGAACCGATTTCGATTTAGTTTTTTTTGTTTGAAAGGTAATTTGGTCGAGAGTGTTCTTAGCTATGTTTGAATAAAATCGGTTCAGCCGTTCAAAAGTTATGGGGATTTTACTGTTTGAGTCGGGGTGTTTTCGCAAGATAAATGTGTCGGGGGTTTTTTAAATTGTGAAATTTTACTTGTATCATAACTTGTCATGACCGTAGTTCAAGTCGAAAACGATGCAATTTAAAAAAAAAAAAAAAACTTGTATATCATGTTGGGATGCTGCTAACATGGGGGCATCAAAGGGGGGGCCTAAATTTCATTTAATTTCATCATTTTGGAAATATACGTGGGACACTCAGAAAGTTTTGCGAAACTAAAAAAAATTGTTCTATACGTACATATATTTTTATTAAATCTTTTCAAAGTACTTTCCACCAGCCTCTATACAAAGATTCATGCGCCTAAACCAGTTTTCAAAACACTTTTTCCAGTCCGCCGCAGACACCTCGTTTACAGCCTGCTCGAACGCAGCCAGCGCATCTTCCGGCGACGAAAATTGTATCCCTTTGAGCTGATTTTTTATTTTTGGGAATAAAAAGAAGTCACACGGTGCTAGATCAGGGCTGTAAGGAGGGTGACCCAGGAGTTTGACTGGCGTGCTGTCCAGGAAGTCCCTCGTTTTGAGTGCGGTGTGCGCAGGTGCATTGTCGTGGTGGAGCAGTAGCCCGCGGAGCCCTGTGTTTGGTCGCTTGTTGCTTATAACAGAGAAAACTTCTGGCAAACATTTGGTAGTATACCATTCGGCATTAATGCTTCTTTGATCCCGTAAGGGAATTGATACCAAGTGGCCAGTCAAATTAAAAAAGCTAGCGATCAAAATCTTACCCCCGCTTCTAGATCGCTTCACTTTGGTAGGCGTTGGCTCATTTTGAAACACCCAAACAGTCGACTGGCGCTTGGTTTCTGGGTCGTATTGATAAATCCAGGACTCATCACCTGTAACGATGTCGTAAACACGCCGAGACGAGCCTGCTTCAAATTTGTTAAGCATATCACGGCACCATTCCACCCGGGCCTGCTTCTGAGCATCGGTGAGGTTGTGCGGCACCCAGCGTGATACTATCCTCCTCACGCGAAGATGGCTGTGTAGAATCTCGTGAACGCTTCCCGATCCAATCTTCAATATGTGTTGAATCTCCTGATATGTAATTCGCCTATTGTCTTGGATTAAATTTTTCACTGCTAGCACGTTTTCTTCGGTAACAGCCGTCAAAGGGCGACCGCTTCTTTCGTCATCCCCCAAAGTTGGTCGACCGCGCTTGAATTCGTTATACCAACGATACACGGTTGCCTTGGAAGGGCCTTCATCCATGAATGCCATTTGAAGTCTATCGTACGATTCATCCGGTTTCAGGCGACACTTGAAATCGTATAAAATCATAGCTCTAAAATGTTCCCGGCGCAGATCCATATTTCAGTGAGACACAATACTTTGAATTAACTCGCAAAAAATGTGGAGGGAAATTTTGAAATTGGAACTTACTTATTTTTTACTTATAAATAATCATATTTTCGAAAAACATTATAACTGGCCAGTCTCCCATCATCAAACTTTTTTTCGCAATACTTTCTGAGGGGCCTGGTATTTGGGGAGCAAGACCAAAGAAGCTCTTTTTCATTAGAGAAGTTTTACATTTCACAAGGCATAGTTCATTAATATATTGAGCACGCATCGGAGTTTTCTTTACTGAGCATAGTTTTTTGAATAAATGTGGATTTATTTTTACAAATAATGCAGTTTCTAGGATGTATAAAGCCGGTAGAGGTAATTTTTTTAATTTTTTTAAATATGGAGTGCAGCTATCTGTTGTTTTTAAACCACACATTGACCGTATACATCTTTTCTGCATCCTGAAAACAAGTTCCCTATTTGTTGACTGTCCCCAAAAAATAACACCATACCGCAGAATTGAGGCAACCAGTCCATGATAGGCTGTTAATAGAGTCTCAATATTTACTTTCTTTGAAAGTTGATATAGCAAATATGCTGACTTACTTAATCGCTTACAAATTTCCTCCAAATGAGGTTTCCAAGTCAGTTTATCATCTACAGTTATACCTAAGAACTTCGCAGCACTAACTTCTTCTATTTCATAATTATTATAAGCAACATTAACTATTGGTTTCTCAAGCCGTTGGTGAAAGTGCATTACTTTGGTTTTATTTAAATTAATTATAAGATTATTATCATTAAGCCAATTTATTATTTTATTTAAAGAATTATTAATGTCATTTTCATAATTGTTTACATTATTACATTCTACAATAGCCGTGCTATCGTCTGCAAAGAGTACCATTCTTTGCCCTGTGGATTTTGGGAGGTCGTTTATGAATATCAAGAATAGTGGTGGTCCTAGAACGCTACCTTGAGGCACACCATATTTTATGTACCTTGGTTCAGAGGTATATGTGGTTTCTAATTTGGTTGTAGGACATATTCTAGAGATTTCCGTACATTGTAATCTATCACTTAGGTATGATTCTAAAAGTTTAAGGATGTTCCCTCTAATTCCATAACTATGTAATTTTTGCAGTAATATTTTATGATCCACAAAGTCGAAAGCCTTCGTCATGTCTGTATATATTGCACAAACATGTTTCTTTTTATCGACAGATGTCAAGACACTTGATAGTAAGTCAAACAGTGCCATATTAACATTGACATTTTTTCTGAACCCCTTTTGTTCATTACAAAACAATTTAAATTTTTCGAAATTAGCATAAATGGAATTATAAATTACTTTCTCAAATATTTTTGAAAATACCGGTATTTTTGCAATTGGTCTATAATTTCCAACATCTGTTCTGTCATTTCTTTTAAAAAGGGGCTTAATGATTACTTTTTTTAAACTAGTTGGGAATATACCTTCAGCAATACAGAGATTTATTACATGTGACAGTGGTTTCGCTATAACATCCTTGACATATTTTATCACTTTGGTTGATATCCCATCGTGTCCGACGGTATTTGTGTTCTTAAGGCTATTAATTATTTTAACTATGTCATCATCTGCAACAGGCAACATAAATAATGAATGCGATGTTAGATTTTCAAATTTTCTTCTATTTTTTGGCGACGTACAATTCGTTTGTATATTGTTTTCAACAGTCTCAATAAAATATTTATTAAATTCATCCATGGGTTGGGTCAAAATTAAGTTATCTTTTGTTATAGATAATATTGGTTCTTGGGGCACACAAAATTTTGATTTATTTATTACTTGCCAGGCTGCTTTCGATTTGTTTCGTGATACGTTTATGAAATGGTTATTTTGGGCTTTCTGGGTTAATTTTATTATTTTCCTGTAAAGTGTAGAATATTGTCGCAAGATTCGCAAGGTTTTTTTCTTTTTCGCTATAAAATTTTAGTTCCCTATGGAGACGAAGGAAATTGGAGCATTTTGTCGTCTCGTTTTCTAAAGATTAGCTGTTCGTGACCATAAAAGTTTACGATAAGACCTACCGTTTGATGTGAAGATAAAACGGAGCGTAACTGAAGACCTTTTTTTACAACTTTGAATTGTTTTGAAGTTTTGAACACAGATATAAATCTAACTAGATGACACGATTGTATGTACTTCGCGTGTCAAAAAACAGAGTAAAATTAAGATCAATGATCGTAATTTGAGCTTTTCATTTAGCATTAAAAAAATGCATAATTATGCCATATTGTGCTGTAAAGACTGTATAGAAAAGTTTGCCGCGGCCATTGGAAATGTTTTCTTTCACTGGTAAGTAAATTTGTTTTAAAATTGTGTTTGAAAAAGTGCACGCTTGGTTTTCATACAAATGGAAGGACTTGCGTTATCTAGTTAGATTTATGTCTGTGGTTTTAAAACTTTTATTTATTTTTGTGATTCCAACTGAGGAATAATATAAATGGAGAACCGTTTTTTTTGTAACTTATCTCCAGTATCAGCCAGCTCTCGTAACCCAAAAGATTTGCAGTCAGTATTCTTTTTCCATACTTCCGTACCTATATGTACCTTATTGCATTGTCATCAGTCCTTGATAAGTGTGCAAAGTTTCAAATTAAGCCGAGGTTTTGAAGGGGGTGAAAATCACGTTCAAAGATTCCGTTACATAGATACATACATAACAAGCTAATAAATGCGTGTTAAAAACGTGCAGTTTGCCTACGTGATTTCCAGTCAGTAAAACACTAGCTCCTATTATTAAATTTCAAACTACATTACTCCGTAAGTCACGTCTATCTAGGACGTGCCTGTAATTTCAGACCCTTAAGACGGTACCCTGACCAAAAAATCGGCATGAGATATGAGCATTCCTATTGGTCTAGCGGCACTGGTCGCGCATGAATTACAGTAGTGAATACGCCCAGATTTTAGAATAAAATCTTTATAAAATCGAATTTTGGTCTTTTGAAAAAAATTAATCTACAAAAATGTTCGTTATTAAATTGTCTATCCATTAGTGTTAGTACAAAAAATAATTAATGAATACTTTACGAGGAGATGCATAATATCGATAAATATTTCTCATTTTTATGTTTTTTTGGAAGGAGATTAGTGAAATATATACAACATTAAAAAAAAAACTAAATCTACCATTTTAGAATCAATATTATGTAGAAATTTAATGTATTTTTATTAATTGATATTTCTTTTTAAATAGCGAGTAGATAGCTCCTAAAAACAGCACAAAAAACGGCTTGCACGGCGTTTTGCTCGGGGTACCGCCTTAAACCGGAAATTAGTAATACTGTTTTCCCGAACAGGCCCTTACACAAGGAGATTTGAAGCGGATGCTTAGGCTTACGGCAAGCTTAATTGTGTTGCAAAATTTTCTAACAACACTTTTTGGAAATAAACGTTGGGTAAACCATTTGTTAGAGTGCTCCAAGTGCTCATACCCCTGCACTTTGGAGGACTTGATGAAGGCCATTGATGCTGATGTAAACGTGGCCAACTGGCCACCTACTGGGTCCAAACTGTCTCAGAGTTAAATCATCATAGACTCAAAAAGAAACAAGTTGACGGACATTTTTATATCGACATCCCATATAATTATATGAGGTATCGCAGATGTTTTACAACCCCAGAGAGATAAAGCCGGCAAGTGCATGCAATTACTCTGGCACCCTCGCACTTCAAACCGGAATTCAACACAGCTTGACGGCTGGAATTGCTACTTCTCCGGATAAGCTCTTTCACAAAGAGTTCACAGCTAAAAAGGTCGGCGGGCTTATTACGTAAGGAACAGCAAGTAGCAATAATTGTACAATTATTGCGCGATCAATTTAGTGACCTGGCTACTGAGGCCTTTAAGTCAAGTCTTTTTTTTTTGACAGTCACTTTTAACAGAAGCTATTTTACCTGTCCGATGATTTATAAAATGTATCGTTTGATGAATTAACCAGCTTATGAAAGAGCAACACTTCGTGGATGCTGTTTTTTTATTTAGTCAATTTGATTACGACTTAGCTCCAATATTCCGATAAATTAATATTCGCGGAGATGTAAAGTATTTGTGTAAAGTAAATATGGCAGTGAAAATTGGCTATTTTCATTTTATTTTATATAATAATTGATTATAATAATTATTTTGAAAATACGAAAAAAATAAAAAAGTTATATTATTTGATTTGAAAAATTGAATGACTAAAATGTCAATGTGTGAAATCCATTAAAATTTCTTCGAATTGTCGATTGTTATAAGAAATCGAATCAATAACGCATTAGGAGAGCACTAAATATACTAAATCATCTCGTATGTAAGATAAGAAACGTAAAATAGATTTTTCCAATTTACTTTAGACTTTAGGCAGAATAGTCGACATCGGTGCTTGCCATTTAAAAAAAGAATATAATAGAAGATATATATTGCGGACTTATCACATTCTAATATGTTTGTATTTAGTAGTAAACTTAAAAGCTTCGCTGAGGTAGCCAACACTACAGTATAAAAAAATCCTCCACTTTACCGAGATCACGTCTGTTTCAATGATTCAACAAATAGTCCAGTTGCGTAGACATTAGAGACACAAAACAACACCAATATGTCATTACAATATTCACTAGGCTTTTTTTAGTTCAATATTTACTTTTAAATTAATATTCAAATTTACGGATAATTAAAGTAGCCACAAAATAACACACGAAAAAAGCCGCCAAAAACTCAAAAACTTCTGTACATACTCAGCCATCAGCGAGCGATTTGCAATCGACCAACAACAAGGGAAAAAGTAATCGTAATTTGACAGCCACATTTGCTCGCCGATGGCTGTCGCTCTGCTGTCAAAAACCATACGTAATACGAAATGATCGCGATCACATTGCGATATATGCACATTTCAGTTAGCAGATTTTTATTGTTAGCAGTGCTGTCGTAAAATTAGTATGGTGTGGCTATAGCTCATATATAATGCGGATTCGCGATTGAAGAGCAATTATTTCACAAAAATAAGCCTTCCAATTTTTTGACGTAAAGCGATAATCGCGCGATGATTGTACAATATCTGCGCAAATATTGCTAATTGCTGTTTCATACGTAATAACCCTGCGGGTTATGGCAATGCTTAGACCGCGCTATCGCATTTGGTACACCTGTAATGATAGTTGTTAGGGAGAATTTAATAAATAAATAATTGAGGAGCTCGTGGCTAAATAATAACAGCCGCACGGGTCGATCTTCAAGATAAAGCAACGCTTGACGAGGTCGGTCCGTGGATGGGTGACCATTTCAACATACCGAGTTTCTTCCGTGCCTCGGAAAGCACGTTAAGCCATTGGTCCCGGCTGTCATTTAAAGATCTTTGACAGTCGTTACGAGTAAGTCATAAGCTTGAGATCTGACACCAGTCTAGCCAAGGGGTACCGTGTTACCCAGTTACTCTTACTGGGTTGTGTAGGTCAGTAGCAGTCGCTCCATGTTAAACACTGGTACTCAGCTGAATCCGGTAAGACTGGAAGCCGACTTGGGGTCGGCTTCCAGTCTTCATAGTTGGGAAAAGGCTAGGCAGATTGATAGACTGACTAATTCATCGCGAGCAAAGCTGGGTTTCGTGAGCACGAAAAACAACCAAAAATTTAATTCACACTCAAAATTAAGCATTGACCGAAACATTGTATTTTTTCGCTCAAAACTCTACTTCCTCAAGTGGAAATCTAGCCTAAAATTAGACTAATTGGAAAACAGTTACCAGATTTAGCTTTAGTCTGCAACCTATGACATTATGGTATATTTTTTCTGTCTTCTCGAAGGCAAGTATGATGAGTGCTGTGTATAAGTAAGCCAAACAAGCCACACATGCTGGCGTGTCCATACTCCTGCACCTTAGAGGACCTAATGAACGCCACTGCCGCTGCGATTGGGCAACGCAATTTTCTAGATCCACATGTTGGACGAGTGTCGTTGGGACCTACGTTGGATCGGCGAGGCATTTCGACCATCCCCATCGCTGACGTCGAATGACAATTGTCTAGACCTGGTCTTAAAAAAGCTAAAGAGTTTGCCATCAACTCAAAAACAAGTAGAAGCCATATAAATACTCACGTGTAACCTCTTGAGCAGTCCTGTATCGGTGTTGGAGTTGGCGGACTGCTTGGCAGTATTCCAGAACTGCTTTTGGGCGGAGTAGCGGTTCATAGGACATATTTTGAACAGGCAATCTGAAAATAAACAAAGAAACAATATGTAATTCTACGTGGTGATAGAATATCTAATCTATGTTATTTTTTTAACACTAGGAATATCTGTGCGTATCGGTGCGTTTACAAGACACATTTAAGATCTGAGATTCGAGACTAACTTATAGCGGCTACAGCTAAGTAGTTGTTCCGGTTTTTTTTATAACCTATAGGCTCGCGCTTGACCACAATCTCACCTGATGGTAAGCGATGATGTGGTCGACGGTGAAACACGCTTGCCTAGAAGTAACCTATTCACTCTTGACTTAAAGACCCCTAGATTGTAGCTAAAAATACAGACTCCGGCAGGGAATTCCACTCCTTAGCTGTACGCATAATAAAAGTGTTCCCAAAACGTTTTTTGCGTATGGGTGGGATGTCTACCATGTATCGATTGCGCATCGCCGTACGTCTGGTAGTCCGATGATGAAACGGGCTAGGTGGAATTATATCGTGCAATTCCACCGCACACTCCCCGATATGTAACCGACAAAAAACCGACAGGCTGGCAACTCGGCGACGATGTTCAAGACTCTGGAGCTTTGACTTGACCAGCGCCTCATCGCCGATGAGCCTCTTGGCTCGCTTTTCGATCGACTCTAGTGCGTCAAGCTGGTATTTGGCAGATCCGTCCCAGAGATGAGAACAAAAAAATAAATAGAAATAGCCATAAAAATAATTGTTGTGTGGGAATGGAGCTCGTGACTCGCAGCGCAATAACTGTGACAATTCCTCGCAGCTTACAGTTTTGTCCATGTCACGCTTGATTTCCTATTCCTACTTTCTCAAATAGGAATAGGAAATCAAGCGATCCAAATCTGATTACGGGGTCAAACCTATCTCTAACATCAGATTTTAGTCTAATGTCTATGTTTAATCCAATATCTAGCCCATCTATATGGATATAGCAAAACAAATAGTTAACAGAAGAACAAGTCAGTCAACCAAAAGTGAGAAGTTTTGCGAATAAAATGAGGTCTAAACATAACAGGCTGGCATCACCAATGCTACCGCAATTTTCCACATTGGTGTTTTATTTACCCCTACGCTAACCCAAGATTTATGCTATATTTATATAAAAGGACCCTTAACGCGTCGAAGCGTAAATGTATGCACAATTACACAGAAATAGGGTGGGAAAACCATAAATCCATACTAATATAAAAGTAATTGTCTGTTTGTTACGTTTTCATTCTTAAACCGCTGAACCAGTTTTGGTTTAGAGATAGATGGACCTTAGAGAAGCACATATGATGATACTTTTCTTGCCGGGGTACCTACATTCCTGGGAGATCCTTTTCTAATCTCTCTTAGCACTAACACCGGGAATGAAGGAGAGGTTTGAACGCTAACAACTGCTTTGTTTCCCACCCGTACGTATATTTCTTCTTTGAATATTCAATTACTCTCAGCCATAATTGAATTTAAAACATACACACTTCCATATTTAAAATAGATGCCGTATTAACCGAGATCAAAAGAAGGAGGAGGTTCTCAAATAGGTTGTACTTTTCTTTCTGGAAAAATGTTACCGTTATAACTTCGGTGAAGTGAGTTTGAGGTGATGTGTCAATCCCATAGACCAGCTGGTAGAATGACAGTTCACTTCACATCCTAATTTACTTACTAATATTATAAATGTCTCAGATAAGAACACAAACCCTCGGTTCACCAAGATACTACACCGATGTTCTGAGAAAACCATCATCATCTTCCTGCCCTTGTCCCATGTTACTTGGGGTCGGCGCAACACGTTTTCTTCTTCCACACCATCCTGTCCCCCGTCACTCCATCACTGACGCCCTTTTCTTTCATATCACTCCTCACACAGTCCATCCATCTTTTCTTTGGCCGTAGCCTCCCTCTCCATCCATCCACATCTATATTCATAACTCTTTTAGTAACATGCGTTTCATCCTTCCTCATCACATGACCATACCAGGACAAACGGTTTCCTTTCCACTTTTCTGTTACTGGCGCCACTTTCAAACTTCCTCTAATATACTCATTTCTCACTTTATCCATTCTCGTCACTCCGCACATCCATCTCAACATTCTCATCTCTGCTACATGCAATCTCTTTTCATCCATCTTTTTAACAGTCCAACATTCTGATCCATACAGTAGGTACGACAGGTCTAATCACGGAATTTCCCTTTCAACTTGAGGGGCATCCGTGGATCGCAAGTTGTTCCAGTGACCTGTCGCCATGTCATCCATCCCGAGTTGATCCTGTGCGTTACGTCCCTGTGTTCTGAGAAAACCAGGAGCCCTAATTAACTTCTGGGGGGTTGTGGGCTGGTTGGAATAACCACCAATCGGCCGCCATGGCCCACGCACAATGGTTCACCTCAGGGACTAGGTGCGGAAACCAAACCCCCTAACATAGAAAATTATGAATGTGAAAGTTTGCATGTATGTTTGTTACTTAGTCACGCCAGAACGGCCCAACGGATTTGGATGAAATTTGGCACAGAGATAGATTATGGTCTGGAAAAGCGTTTCATCCTGGTATAATGTTCCCTAGGAATGATAAAACACTTTTAACGCGGGCGGAGCCGCTAGCAGAAGCTAGTAAGTTAACGATGAGATTTTTACAAAACAGGCCGGCAGGAGTATATCCGACCCATTTAGCCGCAAACCCCATCTGTCCATACCCCTAGGGAAATTAGGTGGTCACAATATGATATTATCAACAAAGGTAGATAATGCTGCACCCAAGGGAGGAAACGAGGTGACCATTATGAGGTGATATTATACGGAACCGCATGGTTAATATTTAAAAGCCGTAAAAAAACCTGGTCTGTAAAAGTCCTGGTGTTTGTTGTGTAAACAAGGTAAACAAATGTTTTGGCATCCCCACAATGGAAGGTTAGAATGGGGTTGTAAACAATGAGCTTAGCATAATCAACATAAATGTTTCTGCTGTTGGAACACAAGCTTTCTTTCTGTGAGAGGGGGGCATCCACGTGGGCCCAATGCAGGTTGGTAGATGCCATAAGTCTTTAGAAGTTTGATTCTAGGATTATATGCCTACAGCAACACACATCTACGCACCCAGCTAGCAATTTTTGTTATTAGCAGCACAAAAATAATAATAGTAATGTTGATCCAACTTAGTCATTACGGTGCCTTACCTCAAAAGGTAAAAAGGAACCTTTATGAGATCACTCTCTTGTCCGTGTGTCAACACCAAATTTCGCAGGAACTGGTGGACCTTGCAAGTTGAACATTTTTACCAGATACTGAGGTATATAGACCTTATAAGGTGTATAAAATTCAAGGTCCTGAGTCAACACGATAAAAAGATATGGGCAAATTTAGATTTTCGCAGAAACTTGCAAGTACCAAAATTTACCTTCGTTTCCAACTTTTTTGAATTTTTCGGAATATTCTTTTTAGTTGTGCTGTAAGACCTTGCTTTTAACCAAAATTGTCAATTCTAGGTCAACTGGAAGTAGTACCCTATAGGTTTTGGGTCGAAAACCTTTATGGTAGTTCCCGTTGACCTACCACATAGCCTGAACAATTCTGGAAAGCTCATATAAGGATCGTTACTGAGATTGTCGCGGATCAGGAACTCAAAAGGAAGGAGTACTAACTCAGCCTCTGTTGGAACAAGAAGAAGTCTTAGAAATGCCCACTAAATTTAAATGCCAAAGAAAATAAAATGCAACTTGCAGCACAATTCTTCCAGTTTTATAAACTAGCCCACCTAGTTTCTAAATATAAATAAAAATATTACAGTACATCAATCAACATTTGAGCCATTTTCTTTCCTTTTGTTCGGAGCATTCATAATGTGTTTTAATTTCCTTTATGGAGGCCCGGGCCAGATTTATTGGTCTCTTACATTACAATAATGGCTGAGGAAATGTTATTATTACGACATCTATACTAATATTATAAAGATAAAGATAATTTATTTGTCCAAACATGAGTTCACATACAGTAGGCATGCAGGATGTTCCATTTTATTTTCTTTGTGCTGACATGTTTTGCCTAGTGAGGCGTACAAATATAATCTACAATATTTAGAAATTAAAACATGAAACGGTAAAAAAAAACTAAATACGAAAAAAAAAAAAAAGTACAATTTAGCTTAAAAGGCACAATGGATAATAAAAAAAAAACAGATTCATATATTAAAATAATGTCGAAACGTACAAAAATAAATTCAGGAATCATAAAATGTCGGGTAAGTAAAAAAACAAATGTCAGATATGAAACTTAAATCATAAAATATCATACCAAATTAATAAAAGAATACCAATAACGTAAAAAATAATGTCAAAATTAATTAAATCATAAAATGTCAGAAAAGTAAAAAAAATATAAAAAACATGTCAGATGTAAAAAATAATAAAATATCAAAAAAGAAATAATAACAATTTGATGAATTAAAAAAAGATTACATTGCATTAAAAGATTATGTCAAAAAGAGGTAGTTTCTGTTTTTGTGACGTTGTAAGGGATAATCTCTGGAGCTACTAAACCGAATTTGAAAATTCTTTCACCAGTAGAAAGCTACATTATTCCCGAGTGTCGTAGGCTATAATATATTTCCAAAAAATTAGAGATCCTTATGAAAATTGCAATAATGTAACCCAAGGTAGCAAAATGTTGCCTATAAAATTCATTATTTGGCGTGCGTTGAGAAAACTATTGATGATAGATAAAAATTAGTAGGTAGGTAGGTAGAGTAGGGTAGGTAGGGTAGGCAGACTAGGCAGGGCAGGCAGGATAGGCAGGATAGGTAGGTAGCCAGTTGACGGGAGCGAAGCCCCGGGGGTCAGCTAGTATTTAATACAGGGTGTCCGCCGGCAGATTTAACATTTAGAACAGAGCTCACGGCAACTAGCAAAACATCAGCGGGGTGAGCAGGTCATTCGGCGCGGGAGTGTTGCGGGTTGTTCTAACACCATCTCTAAAATAACGACTTACGTATTGCGTCACTCGTCACACGCTCGGCACTCGAAACGGGATAGGTCATGGAAAGGATCCTTTGTAAATTACTAACGCAATACTTCTCGTCTTTCTCTTTCATGTAGTTGTACCCTTTGCCATACCGAATTCACTTACGCAATAGGGTAGTTTACTAAACGTTTTTTTTCCGTCAGGTAGATTACATATTTTTTCTTTTCACACGTTTATATTTATCATAAATTGACGACGATATAATGCGTAAATGAAATATCGTGTGACGTCACGATGTTAGTACACTTTATACTGCCTTAGTGACGTCACAAGCCCCCACTCTGAACTTTGTTGGATTTGTCAATTCTCATTGATTTGTTAAAGCAAAAAATACTTGTCCAATTTTATTTGATCATCTCACTGACGGACTAAAAAGAATTATCATTTTTCTACCCAGGAAACATCCCTATTAGGCTGCAGATGAACAAATTTTTCGGGATAAAATGTTGGCATTAGTGTAGTTTTCTATTAGTTAAAGAATTTTCGTAATCAGTGCCTACTTTCAGATAATTAGCCTTCACTCTACGCCCTTAAAAACTTCGTACAATTTTATCTCTTTATAAATTTGGTTAAGATAATTCCACATTATTTATTTGTAAAAACAATGGTGTAAATATGTACATACTTAAACACTAAACAAAAGTAAACTATCCAAAAAAAAAACTAAACCTAACTACTTATACTATATACAAAAGAAAACTACACTTAGGCGTCGAAGTACTCCTCCACATCGCTGTCATCCGGGAACGTGCCCAGAAGACTGGCAGCATTGCCACGTTGAATGGCAATGCTGATTCTTTGCGCAAAGAAAGAGCCAGCCCTCTGGTCACGCACAGTGTCGATCAGTCGGCGAGAGATCTCCTTAAAAAGGAGACGTGCACTCGGGCCCCATGACCCAAGCGTTAAGATTAGATTAAAGCCGAAAAGTTTGTTTGTTTTTGTTAGAAGCCACCGCAGACTGATTCGGAAAAATATTTTTGTATTTGATAACCTAATTCTTGAGGAATGGAAGTAGCATCACGGTTAAACTCTTAGTAGGTAAAAAAAGTCAGAAGGACGCAGAAACGAAGCAATAGCACGGACAAGTGAAACCGCGGGGCACAGCTAGTTAAATATATAAGCCAATTTAGGAGATATTGCCCTTTTGCAAAAGCTCATTCATGGGCACGAGCGACTTTTTATCCGCTACAAATCCTCTAATATTTCACGATTGAATTTCGGCTCGATTTATTTGCAATAGAGCCTAACTCGTCTTTTGAGCAGACCTTGGCAAAACATACCCTCCTAATCCTGTCTATAGCAAAGCTTATACTAAACTGCTATAAAAGTAAATACTTTATCGGCAAAAGAGTCACGTGTGTAAATGTTTGCGACCCTATTTCGATTGACATCCCTTTTATCATTATCATCAGAAAACCAAAAGACCTCCACTGATGTACATAGCCATCCAGTGTATTCCCAAAACCTTAAACAGGTCATCGGCCCACCTAGTGGGAGGCCTTCCAACGCATCGTCTGCCGGTTCGCGGTCGCCATTCCAGAACTTTTCGGCCCCATCGGCCATCCGTTCTGCGAGCATATTGTGCCCTGTCCACTGCAACTTAAGTTTCGCAATTCTTCTGGCTATGTCGGTAACTTTGATTCTCAAGGAAACTCCGAGCATAGCTCTCTCCATTGCCCTTTGGGCGACATTAAGCTTCCTGATAAGGCCCATTGTGAGCTACCACGTCTCGATCCCATCCCACATGCCTTTGCCGAAAGTTAAATTCGGTTGCGTTAATTACCTAATTTAAGCTTAATTGAACATTGATCTAAAAAGATGGACCAGCTGGGACAAAAAATAATGGTTGCCAGAAGAGAATGAAATAAAAATTGCACCGACCCAAAGTAATATAGAACAGGGCAGAAAGATGATGAAGCTTTGACAAGACCAAACCCAATTTCTGTCAAACTCATGAAAACATACATTACTACGGCATCAAAGAAGGGCTTGACACGTTCTTGACACCCAATTCTGAATCCTGAAACCAGCCATAGGACACAACAAGGTACGTGTCTGAAATAGTGTTCTGATCTTTTAACAGGCTATTATTTAACTTGCAATGTATGTATGTAAGCGTGTTCGGGTCAAATCCTGCAACTGAATTTTAAAGCAGTTATCCTCCACCGATTAAGATGAAATTTTGCATACACGTTTAGTTTGTATGACAGTGCATGGATGGTTAGCTAAGTGACGTCATTCTAAATCCAATATGGTGGACGGCCCAAGATGGCGGACTAGTTATTTTTTGCTGCCATGATATGGGTATCAAATGAAAGGTTTGCTGAGAGGATAACGAAAAAAGCTTGTTTAAAAAAAGATTTTTAAATGAATAATTTTATTTTAAATATGAGTCTTTTTCACAATGTAGTTCTACAACGAATTAAACAAGCTGTTACGTATGTTTGTACACACAGTATACACTCATATTACACCCCAGTTTCAAAACAAAAGCCTTTAACCCACGTGGATAATCCTATGTATTTCATTCGCGACTACCCGTATCTGTGCTAAGCCCGGTTATGTCAGGCAGACGGCGCCCGGGGCTTTACAATACACAACTACACCGTCATACTGGGTAAAGTGGGGATGGCAAACGTTTTCAACAAGCCAGTATGTTTTTTTTTATTTTGGCCTTGTCGTGCCAAAGCAAAAATAAAGCTCGCCTAACCAAAAATAGAAAAACCGGCCAAGTGCGAGTCGGACTCGCGCATAAAGGGTTCCGTACCATTATCGCAAAAACGGCAAAAAAAATGTTGTATGGGAGCCCCACTTAAATATTTATTCTATTCTGTGTTTAGTATTTGTTGTTATAGCGGCAACAGAAATACATGTGAAAATTTCAACAGCCTAGACAGACAGACAGACGGACCGGACCGTTTTTAGCCTTTGGGTACGGAACCCTAAAAAAGACGAGGAGCTCAAGTCTAAAATCGATTACGACGAATGTATGCGGTGAATGGCTAATTAGCAATTGTAATTATATTAATTTTTTTCTCGTTTTTTTTATATCTCTTTTTTTCTCGTTTTTTTATATCTCTTTTTTGTTTTTGTAACGATTGTTACGATGCACTTCCATAATTGTTCAAATATAAACATCAGCCTCTAATTATGTATCGTAATTGTATGTAAATAAAGAAACGTAAAGTTCTTGTTCATAAGGATTTTAGATTCTCAGCTGTGTGCCATGTGTTAGGTACACGTGGTCCGCAATCCCTGACCTATAGCAAATGCTCGTAAATAAATCCTGCTGACAACGGTGACAACGTTGAATAAATTATTCGCTTAGAACGGATGTGGCTATTGTCATGTGGATGTCACATTAGTATGCAGGCAAAAGTAAATGATTAGATTATACAACGGAACATTTTAGAGATAGAAGATTTCAACAAAGCGCCATTTTGCTTTTTTTTACCGACTTAAAAAAAAGGAGGTTCTCTATTCGATTTGTTCGTATGTCCAAGATTTTCTCAAAAAATACTGATTCACTATCTCTTTTAGTTTAAGACCGAGGTGTCGAATCTGGAAGTTGTAGGATTAGGTTGAAAATATTTGGTAAGTAACACCAATTAGTGTGGAAATTGATTTTCATAGAATGTGACTTCGATCAATAATACACTAGGTGACCGGGAAGCGCTTCAAAAACGGGCCGAAAAATATGAGAACAAATACGGTTGTGGTCTTATTTCAAATTAGTATGGTCTAATCATAGCCAACATTAAGATGTCAAATAAAAAACTTTTTTGCAAAAAAATACTACCGACTTCCAAATAAAAAACTACGGAGTGAAAAATAATTTTATTTTTGGAAGTCGGTGTCTTTCTTTTTTCCCATTTTTTTTGCGATATGGACACCGACTTCCAAAAATAAAATTATTTTTCACTTTGTAGTTTTTTATTTGGAAGTCGGTAGTATTTTTTTGCAAAAAAGTTTTTTATTTTTCGCTTTTTAGTTGTACCTACCTAAAATAGGCAAGTTGTTTAGTAAGGTACTTATAACGCCAGAATAGATCACCCCAATAACATGAAACTTGAAAATAACCAGTGAAATGAGAGATCTGCGTACCCCTTTAGTGCGTATTGGCGTGATGTTATGTTATGAAATGGTATATACAATAAACAGACATGCGATTGCAGCAATTCCGAATGATTTGCCGTTATTTATTGAAGAGTTCTGTTGTATATCTCCGAAGTTCTTCATCAGATCTTCACCAAATTAAAATGGGACCAATTTCGAAACATACTCTTTCAAACAAAAAAAATATTTTCAAAATCAGTCCACAATTGACGGAGATATCGGTGAACATACATAAAATAAAAAAATAAAAAAGAAACAAGATGTCGAACATAGAACCTCCTCCTTTTTGGTAAGTCGGTTAAAAAGCCAGCCGTGTGCGTTCAAATATTGTGCAAAAGTGTGTTTCATAGAGTAAAAACCGAATTAAATAGTAAATATGAAATATTATGATTGTGTAGCCAACGTTTGCGTCGACAACACGCCAAACATTGTAACAAACATGTTCTGGAACTTTGTAATTTAGACTTTAAAACATGCGTGTGAGATTTAATTTGTTTTGATGTATGTTGAGCACTGAAGATAGGTCATAATTTTTTATTGCTTTTTGTACAAGCTTTGTGAATACAACTTTAAGCATTGCTTTTAAGGTTGAATTTGTATTTATTATATTTATTTAAATTACATTTCAATTAGAGTTTTAAAGATAAGTTTTGTATGGGATTGTGTATCTAGTGTATTATTGATCGAAGGCATGACTGTGAGGAATGTAAGGTAAATATTGAGTATGAATTTGGATAGATACAAGTGGAGGGGAAGACTGAAGAAATGTTTCATGGACCGTGTGAAAGATGTTTTGTGTAGAAAGGGGTGACTATTGAGATGACACATAAATAGAATACATATACTATATGCGCCGAACTTATTTGGGGTCGATTTGATTTCTCGTCCTCATATAGGACGCATAATTTAATTTTTAAAATTATGTGTCGACTTCATTAAAGTATACCGCACCACTGAAAAAAAAACTTTTTTGCAAAAAAATACTACCGACTTCCAAATCAAAAACTACAAAGTGAAAAATAACTTTATTTTTGGAAGCCGGTGTCTTTCTTCTTTCCCATTTTTTTGCGATATGGACACCGACTTACAAAAATAATGTTATTTTTCACTTTGTAGTTTTTGATTTGGAAGTCGGTAGTATTTTTTTGCAAAAAAGTTTTTTTTATTATTCCCTTTTTAGTTGTACTTTCCTAAAATAGGCAAGTTGTTTAGTAAGGTATAGATCCCAATGGGTCGAAGTGTCCGAGTTGCTTCTCGGCCCCTCTATAAGATAAGATAAGGTACCTATAACGCCTGAATAGATTACCCCAATAACATGAAACTTGAACATAACCGGTGAAATAAAAGATCTGCGTATCCCTTTATATTGTACTGGCGTGATGTTATGTTATGAAATGGTATAAACAATAAACAGACATGCGATTGCAGCAATCCCGAATGATTTGCCGTTTTGTATTGAAGAGTTCTGTTGTATATCTCCGAAGTTCTTCATCAGATCTTCACCAAATTAAAATGGGACCAATTTCGAAACATACTCTATCAAACAAAAAAATATTTTCAAAATCGGTCCACAATTGACGGAGATATCGGTTAACATACATAATAAAAAAAATAAAAAAAAAACATACAAGAAGTCGAACATAGAATCTCCTCCTTTTTGGTAAGTCGGTTAATAAAATAATTATCGAATTTGATGATGCGTTATAATTGTTTCCTTTTTATATTTGCAAGGTGTAGCCACAAAGTACGTAAGCGGCAGCGCGCCGCAGACAGAGGGGCCACTCTCACTTTGACATTTCGGTTTTACAGGGAATATTAGGCAATATTGGACCGAGCTCAGTCGCGGCTGTCATGATTGCTTTGTGCATGCGTTTGTCACGTCATTCATACATTAAGTACTGTAACGAGGTTGGTTGCATTGTATGGGTTACCTTTATTATTTGTTACAGGCCGAATTTACTTTTTTGTTTTTAATTCTTTCTTTCAATTATTTTTAAGTTATAAAGGTCATTAATCTTTCAAGATGACAAATTAGAAATTCATTACCTAGCATTATAATAAATTATTTTAAGCCCATAGATGAAATTGGGAACTTGTCATAATAATAAGGTTCAAGTCATATAGCTTACAAATATGTTTCCTCCGACTGCACAGCATAATTTTCTTCTTGTTTAAGATCATCTTTGGTTTTTTGATTTTATTAGGTACCTGTTTTTTCACATTTATATTTTTGTCGAGCTTGGAGCGTTTTACAATTTATTTATTTTAAGGGGGATCATTATTACACTATTATTATACTACGTCTTTTTACTCTCCAATATTCATTGTATGTGGCGTAATATTAAATGTTTCGTGATATTAAATGGATGTTTGGTGCCCTGTCTACCCTCTAAGGCATGTAAGCATGATATGATGTATGTTTAGACGAATCTAGGGTAGTCCCAAGTACAACACACATTTTTTGAGCTCTTGTATAGGTATTAAATTTTATTTAAACATTTAATAGTTGATTTTAAATGAACAAATTATATTGAAGTTGTACGTGAACCTCTGCTGCACTCCAGTCAATTTATCAACTCTCCTTCATCATATACTTGTTTACACTACCGACACTGCACTCACTGTAATGGATCTGTACACCAAACTGTCAACCTGTGTTGAGGAACTTTCGCTCACATTTTCATCAAGAATGTCTCAATACGAAGAAGACTTGAAGAATGCAACCAGTGAGGCTACACACAAAACGATTGCCAGCCTATCAAAGGACTTCACCGATTTCAAGGACCTAGTCTGGAAAACCATGAGTATGCTGAAATCCCAGATGGAGTTGCTTGTGGTTGGGCTAGATAGGCACGAGATGGCATCCCGTGCCAAGGTTCTCCTACTACATGGCATATCTGAGGAGAAGGATGCAGATCCTAGCACTGGTTTCCTCAAAATTGTGTCGGAGCGGCTGGAAATAAAAAGCATCACCCGAAAAGACATAACAGCTTGTCACCGTCTCGGAAGCAACACCAGCAAGCCTCGTCCTCTCCTGGTTCGCTTTGAAAGCCGCATCGTACGGAACGAGGTGTGGCGGAATAAAGCTAAACTAAAGGGGTCTGGTCTGACGTTTTCCGAATTTCTCACTAAGCCCAGACATGACATTTTTATGAATGCTCGGAAGTTGTACGGGATAAATAGATGTTGGACGTCTGAGGGAAGAATTGTGGTTCAGGTCTCCGATAAATTGCGACGGAAAATTGAGTCTACAGTGGAATATCGAGAACTTGTGGCCCAATTCCCTGTTGCCGAGTCCTCAGTTGTGACGTCGAAGCCAGTGCCTGAGAAGCGAACTCGCAAGCCAGCAAAATGATGGTACGTCGTCACGGTTTTTCCCACAGAACAATAATACTCCAAGAGAAGAACGGTTGCTTCATACATTAAGAACGCCTACACGGCTCACTAGCGCTTCAAACGGTTAGCAGCTAAACCAAGTTAAACTCATCGGTAACCGCGGGAAAATTTGAAAAACAGGGCGCTATAATTTGAAAAACAGGGCGCTATAATTTGAAAAATTTAATACCTGACCGTATTCACGAAAACCCCAGAACAAATAACTTTTAATGTGGAATTTTGGAAATCTGTAGACTCATGTTTCCAAGTAAAAGTTGTATTATTAGATGACACTGTAAATTATCTAATGTAGTACTTTTTTCTTATTTCAACTTGTACACGGAATAAAGAGGTTATAAAATATTTTTTCGCAGATTTCCAAAAATCCCACAATAAAAGTTATTTGATCTGGGGTTTTAGCAATTAAAGCATTACCAACTTTTGTATATCTTTTAGGACGGGAAAAATTAAACCATTTTATTAAGAATTTTTCAAAATTTTTATTTTTCTTGCTAGTGATTGCTTTGAAGCTTCATCAATAAACCCTCTGTTCGTTGTTATGCAAAATCTTTTAATGCAAATTATAATCGTGGAGTTTATGATTTTTTTAATGTTTAAATCATCATGCATTTCACATCCTTTCAGGCAGTTTGTAGGTATTTTTTCGCATAATTTCTCTAATTTATTTTTAATACTTTTTTCATGCGATTTTATTGCTAAAAATTCATTGATCAAAGTAGCCGCAGTTTCAACAAATTTGACCAATTCAGTTTGTACATATTTCAAACTGCATTTTTCGCTATTGTATTCTTTGAATGATGTGAAGATATGGCATACCTCAGTGTTCGGGTCAGACAGAAATATTTTTTTGCACTGTACGCAATCTAAATTTAATGCTCTCACAATAAACCCGCATACATAAGCACAGGCTTGCATTTCGCCCGAACACTGAGGTATGTTATTTAAGTTTTCCAAGGGCACAATTTCACTACACACCGGAAAAGAAGCACCATCATCAATGATTATTGATGTGGTTTCTTCTTCTTTTCCGGTTTCAGGTTCTTTTTGTGCTAAAAAAGTCTTGAAATTGCTTAAAATGCAGTTTTGATCATCGGCACAGTTTCGGTTTTTGTTGTTATTGATCAAATTTGTTGTAATGCTAGTTTTTAGCGCTGCTACAAACTGCACTGATGTAGGATTTGGATTTGATCCACAATTATTTCTTATGCATCCAAAGCAATTTTCCAGAGGGTCTTGATTTATTCTTCGCGGCGATAATGTTTTTACATCGTACTTTTTAATATTTTTGAATATCCTATCTATGGCACATAGTGTCCTTAACCAGCCATCTTGTGAGGGAGGCCTGGATCGTGCCCCCAAAAATTTCATTTCTTTGAAAAATTTTTCCATTTTCCCAAATATTTCGGAATGAAGGCTGGTTGAGGACATGTTGGTCAGTAAAGGCTTTCCCCTCTTTCTGTCTGTCTGTCTTTCTGTCGGTCATTTAACACGAAAAAGCGTCAATATCGCACTGGAGTCCATATCTCACAAACAAAACAAAACTATTTTACAGCGTCCGTAACTTGCGATAATCACAACAGAAAGAAGCGTTGTAAGTGCCTTTAACTAAACAATACAACTGATAGAGAAGTTATTAAAACTATCACTTTCAGAAGAGAAGTTCAGTAACAACACGAAGCCGGCAACAAAAACTACAAGCAAGAAAATTTGAAAATTCGATCCATTTCGGTCGACCATTTTCAAGTGTTGCCATCTTAGTCAGTACGAATTGTACTACAGTTTAGTAGGAATAAAAATAACATTTAATTATTTATTTTATTGAGATTCGGTAACCAGTACTTCTGAAGTGTTCCTACAAACTAAAATATTGAATATAATTGTTTATATGTAATTATTAAATAAAATTTTCATCAGTATCATCTGATATAAGTTTTTAAAATCTACTATAATAGTAAATTTCGCGTAATCTGTCGTACCAATAGGAACCATATTTCTATCTCATGTTTCTGTATAGCTTTATCTCTTTTCTACAATCCCTTAGCTCGCTGGCGTTGGTTAATTCAGGAGCTGACCCCCCCTGGTTTTTCCATTTCTCGGTGTATGATAATAATAGTTTTTTTTTTTTTTTTACTTTGTAAGTCGGTCACTCGATTTTTTATGTTGTTTAATTACTTACGTTTGCTTACGTTATAAGCATTCTTGTTTTGACTTTTGATACCATTAAAATTGTCACTGTCAACTGTCACTTGACATTAGTTGTGTTATCTTGTTTCGGAAACTTACGTTCGGAAATACACTTTATTTCTGTTTTGTTTGGCCTATTGGCTTTCTAGCATTTTATTTTAATTTATAATAATGTGACCGGCGAGTGCATCGAGGTTTGAGTACTAAGATTGATTTTGTTTGTTTTTAGACAGTAATTTATTATTTATTAGACATTAGTCTAGTAATTTATTTTGTGTAATATTTATATTTTATTATGTTAGATGATGTTGTTTATGACAATTACGTTTCATGCTCATCCTCTTGTTCGTCGGAGGAGGGCTTTGCTGGGGATCTTGGTGATGATAATTCGCTTAATCTTCGAGACCACCTTTCTTCTAAATTTTCTTATGGTAACAAATTCTTCAACGCTGTTCACATAAATGCTCAAAGCATCCCTGCTCACTACTCAGATCTGCTGTCGTCCTTCGACTCGGATCTTATTCACGCTGTCCTTGTATCCGAAACCTTTCTCAAACCTGCACTTCCTTCCACGCAGTATTCTCTGCCTGGATACAAGATTGTCCGCAACGACAGAACAGGCAAGGGATGTGGGGGGGTTGCCATTTACCTCCGTGGGGATATCAGTTACAGCATAGTTGACCAGTCTCCGAGTATCTACTCAAAGTTTGCTGAACACCTATTCATTGAAATAGACTTTCAACACACAAAAGTACTTTTAGGTGTCTATTATAGTCCTAATTGCCAAATCGATTACTTTTCCTCCTTTGAAACAAAATTAGAAAATCTATCCCCACTCTATGAGCATACGCTTATCTTCGGAGACTTCAACACCTGTCTGATCAAGGGAGATGTGCGCAGCCGTAAACTCCAATCACTTGTCTCTTCAGTCAATATGCACCTACTTCCGCTTAATGCTACTCACAGGGCTCCTCACTGCACTCCTTCTCTTTTAGATCTAATTCTAGTTTCTGACCCTAATAAAGTAGCCACACATGGACAGCTTCCTGCTCCCTTTTCCTATCATGACCTCATTTATCTTTCCTACAAGATTCGACCCCCTAAACGCAAGGCCAAATTTCTTTTTCTTCGCAGTTTTAAAAACGTTGATTTGGAGCGTTTGAGGGCTGATGCGGGTGGGATTGACTGGTCTCCTGTATTCACCTGCGATAATATAGACTCCATGGTGTCGGTCTTCAGCAGGATTATGCTGGAACTATATGAGGTACATGCTCCTCTTAAAAAAGTGAGAGTAAAACACCTGCCTGCGCCATGGCTATCCACAGCAATTAAAAATCAGATGGCTAAGCGTGACAAGGCTAAGCGCTTGTATAGAAAGCAGCCCACTGAAGATAACTGGGAAATTTACAAGAAGATGCGGAATCGCTGCGGTCGTCTGTGTAGGAATGCGAAAAGGCGCCACATTCATAACTCCATTGATAACTTCAACCCAACACAAGTATGGCAATTTTTGAAAACTCTTGGTATTGGCAAAGCCTCAAGCAAGAGTTCGACCGATAAGATGGACCTCAATGCACTTAATGCGTACTTTTCTAAATCACCAATCACCCTAGACAACCATGTTAAATCCTCCACTCTCAAAGAACTCTCTAATCTTCCTTTGCCAGCAAATACTTCTTTCTCGTTCCACCCAATTACTGAACTAGACATTAAGAAATGTTTCCTGTCCATCTCCACTAAGGCGGTAGGAGACGATGGCCTTCAACTCCAAATGTTCTTGCCTATTTTAACTGAAATAGTTCCTGTCGTTACTCACATTGTAAATTTTTCACTTTTCAAAAACTCTTTTCCTACATCCTGGAAGAAGGCTCACGTCCTACCGCTTCCTAAAGTTTCAAATCCCACCTTACCATCCGAGTTCCGTCCTATATCCATACTCCCAATCCTCTCCAAGGTCCTCGAGAGTATTGTCCAGAAGCAACTGTCTTGTTATTTGTCCTCTAATGGCCTGCTGAGTCCTTACCAATCTGGTTTTAGACCTGGCCATAGTACTGTAACAACTCTTGTCAAAGTAACTGACGACATAAGACTGGCTATGGAGAATAAATCTCTGACTGTATTGGTTTTACTGGACTTCAGCAGTGCCTTCAACTCAGTTGACTTTGACATCCTTTTGGGAATCCTTTCCTCTCTTAATGTCTCTGCTCCGGTAATTGAGTGGTTCAAATCTTATCTTCGGGGCCGTTCCCAGTCTGTCCAAGCCGATGAGTGTTCCTCTGAATGGTGTGACTTGACTGCGGGCGTTCCTCAGGGTGGCGTCCTCTCTCCTCTTCTCTTCTCAATTTTTATAAATGCTATCACTAAGGTCCTAATTTCTAACTATCATCTCTATGCAGACGACTTGCAGTTATATCGTCATTTTAAAGTAGATGAACTCGTTGAGGCTGTGTCTGCCATCAACGATGACCTTGAAAATATTAGTAAATGGGCTAAATCCTATGGGCTCTTACTGAACCCAACCAAATCGCAAGCACTCATTGTTGGTGGTAGATACATGCTCAACCTATTGGCTCACCAGTCTCTTCCGCCGGTAGTGTATGATTCAGTGCCCATAAATTACTCCAAGAGCGCAAAAAATCTAGGCGTTCTCATGGATACAAACCTCTCTTGGGAGGTTCATATTGCTGATGTGAGTAAGAAGGTCTTTTACTCTTTTCAGTCCCTTAAACGTCTCCAAAAATTCTTACCATTTCGCACTAAGGTTACTCTTGCGCAATCCCTTCTTCTACCGCTCATAGACTATGCGGATGTCTGTTTTTTAGATGCAACGGAGGTACTCCTTAATAAACTCGAGCGACTGCAGAACTTGTGCATCCGCTTCATTTTTGGCCTCCGCAAGTACGACCATGTATCGGAATTTCGGACCAGATTGAGGTGGCTGCCGATTCGGCGTCGTCGAGATACCCATATCCTATCCCTTCTCTATACCATCCTGCACAATCCTAATTCTCCTCAATACCTACGTGAACGCTTTGAGTACCTTGTCCCGAGAGGTAAACCCTGTCGCACTGCCACTTCTCTTCTCCTTCGCCCTCCACGACACACTTCCAGCCGCTATGATGGCTCTTTCTCTGCTACTGCAGTGCGTCTCTGGAACTCTCTCCCACACTCCCTACGCGACAGCCCTTCTCTGGAGGTCTTCAAGAGGAAGATTAAAGATCATTTCCTAGCGCAATGACATAATAATTAGTATTTATATAAAAATATGTATTTATTTAAGTTTTTTTTTTTAAATTCATCATAAGTTATTTTAAAATTGTACACTGGATCCTCCCCTCTATGATGTCATCTTTCTCTGTCTCCCTAGGGTTTGCTGTAAGAGAACTCAACATTGAGTTAAGCTCGCCTTTGTACATGTACTTTATTATCCACTGTATGTAATGTTGTTTTTGGTGTACAATAAAGAATTAAGAATTAAGAATCTATGTATTTATGTTTGTAACTTGGGCAACCTACTCTTTTTTTTAATTCGGAATCAATATAGTAGCAACCCTAGTGAATCTGTCAAGTTTAGATGTCAATTTTCTCAACGGAGGGAGTGGCCCTTCTGTATACTTACTATTTTGTGGTGTAGCCAAATTCCGTTTTCCAAATACGAATACCTAACGGTACTAATGAAATGTTTCTCGGAGAGGTTTTAACAGTTCATAAAAATGTTATAGGCTCGTAATAACTGAAACTTTATGGGAGCAAAGCAAGCCTTGCACTCGGATAAACAGCTTTATAGAGCACTAGCTTTCTGCCCGCGGTTTCGCCCGCGTATAAAATGTTTTATCATCCCAAGGGATTACAAACTATCCTTCCCACGGTCTCAAACTATCTCCATGCCAAATTTCATCTAAATCGGTTCAGTAGATCCATAAATTACCCCCTACAACCCGACAAACTTTACCTCTTTATAATATTACTCGTACTAGTTACCTCTTTATAATATTACTAGCGGACGCCTCGCGGTTTTACCCGCGTAGTTCCCGTTCCAGTGGGAATACAGCCCGGCGAGCATGGCCTACTGTGACATCGCTTAAGTCACACTTTTAATCACAATTTGGGCGATAAACTCATTTTGTCTTAAATGCTAGCACGGCGGCGTGAGATATTTTCTTGACTTGTGGCATAACTTCTTGACGTTAATTTTTATCTTTTTCGGAAATTTTCCAATTTTATTGCAGTTTCGGTTTAACCTTGGCCATAAAAACCATTTATGATCTGAGAAGCATAGCCCTACGACGCACTGTTGCCGAATTATGGGCCTCCGTATTTTATTTTATTTTGCATATTTCCAAAATGATATCTCGAAAACGGTATGTCCTAGGCCAAAAATAACCAAAATTTAGCCCCCCCCCTTTGCTACCCCCATGTTAGCAGCATCCCAACATGAATTATAAGTTTTTTTTTTTTTTTTACATTGCTTGGTTTTCGACTCGGTCATGACAAGTTATGATAAAATATGTCATGTCTTACAATTTGTCTTAAATGCTAGCACGGGACAACCATGTGACATAATTTACAGGCGCGACTTGCTTTTCTTGTTGTTGACTTCATAGTGCGACATAATTTGAATAGACGACCAAATAAAATAATACGTACAAAAGTATGCCGTTCATACAGCTAAACAACTTTTTAATTTTGTTGGGAAAAAAAATATATTTGACCCTTGACCATAGACTTATGCACACTTTATTTTTCTTTGTTTGTTTGATAACATATTAAGTGTTTGTTAGAAAGATATATTTATTGTGAAATTTTTAATAATTACTAAAAAATATAATAGCTTGGACCAATACCGGTGGGCCCCTATTTTTTATATTTTAAATATTTTTTGGGGATTTTATTTAAGAAACATTTAAAATGTAGAAAGCGATAAGAATATGGTATAAAAGAAAATAATTATAAAAAAAAAACAATTAAAATAAGAACAACAATAAAAAAAATACAATTATGAAAAAGTAATTATATAAAATCAATTAATAATCCAATTACAACAAATACATTTCAATTAATTAATAAGCATTGATCACCAATTCACCATACACACAAAATTAATTTATTGCCATTTGGTGCCGTAATTAGAAGGCAAATATATTTTTTTCAACTATAAAATTTTATCACCACCTCCGAACGAAAGTGATACATTTTTATAAATCATCTGTCAAAATGTGACATTTGTGACAAAATGGGTGCGCCCGTATTAGCAATTAAGACCCGATGAGTCCCAAACAAACGTCAGGAAATTTTCTCACGCCGCCGGTGCTATTATTTAGGACAAAATGGCGTTATCGTCCAAACTGCGATGAAATGTGTGACTCAAGCCATGTCACAGTAGGCTGTGCTCGCCGGGCAGCAACAAGAAAGGCATGTTGCGCCTTTAAAATATGTCACATGTTTGACCCGTGCTAGCATTTAAGACAAATTGTAAGATATGACATAATTTATCATGTCATGTCACAAATGTCTTGGGTACGCCCATGCTCGCTAGGCAGGGATAAAAGTAGCCTGTGTCACCCGGGGATAGTGTTGTTGTTCCCCAACGGTGAAAGCATTTTTGAAATCGGTCCAGTAGTTTTTAAGTTTATTCGTTACATACAAAAATACAAATCTTCCCTCTTTATAATATCTATTAGTATAGAAGTATAGATTTGCAGGAATTGAAGCGATCGACGCTTTTGCAGAGTTTTTTATTGTTGAACTAATCAAGAACAAATCAAAACAAGTAGCAAACTAATTGAACAAATCAAAACAAGTAGCAAACTAATTAATAAAACATCACGCCCGTGTTCCGCGAAAGGTTAGGTTGAGGTGAACATAACATAGAAAGTATTTTTTTTTTACAGTTAATGAATTTTTGAATTTGAAAACATGTTACACACACATTTTGCCAGTTATGCTTAACCTGGTACAAATCCAAGCTCCGGGCTGCTATTAAGAAATATCTAGCAATAACTTACCAATTAATTAAAAACAATGAACGGATAATATGTACTCTGCTCTATAGCTACTCTTATCCCGATAAAACTTCCTAAAGTAATTTTCTTGTCAACCCACCAAAACAAGAAGACTTTTCGCCCTTATAAAGAAATGTAAAACTTTTCACCCTCCTCGCTTGTAAATTAGGAAATATGAGCATTAATTATAAAGTACTTTTTTGGTGGCTTGGTGGTTCGGTATCGTGTTAGAAACTCAACTTTGGAGTCAACTTGATAAGTAACAAAACATCTTAAGAAAAAATGTTCCGGGTTCCGTAATACCAAACTTTTCTATATGCGAGATATTCTCGTAAGAGGCGTTACAGCGTATTATTTCAATGACCTACACATATTAAAGGAACCTTCACACACTAAAACCTTAGTAGAATATGCAATGAGAATCAATATTTAAATTACTTAGCTATTTCAACGGCATCAGGAGTTGCAGTGATTAGGAATAGTCTGGCAGACTCGCCTGGCTATGTCAATACCATAAAATTTCTTGAAACATTAAAATCGTCATAATAACGATTTCAATGTATAACGAGTCTCCGAGTTTACCGAAATTTATGCGGATCTTGTAAGGATATGGCTCACAGATATGTACATAATGTTTAATCACTCGAATTAATGTATGATTGACCGTCATAATAGGGGAGTTTACTGAAAGATGATTGCCCATATACGGACCCCTTATGAGGTATCGTGTCTGCGATTACAATATTATACAAAAATACGATTTATATTTTGTGTTATTTTCCATCCGTGTCCTTTTCTTTATATGTACAGGCAACAACAGATCAGGTTCCTTCACTTGGACATTTGTATGCACCTTATTGCATTGTAATAAGGGTTCATTTCAAGAACAGAAACATCGTTATATCTCGTAAACCCCGCAAGATAAATAAAAAATGTGTGTTCTAATTATGAATATAACATTTTTTCTCTACAATATGCAACCAAATTCATCAAGATACAACCATTTTTACAAAGGGGCCCAAGTTCCCTTACAAAATGGGCATTCTCTTTTGTTTTTTGTCCGTCAGGTAGATTAATAAAAAATATTGGACACGTATTTTACTTGTGACACTTAAACATAAAGTGACGACGATATAATGCGTTGAAATATCGTGATGACGGCACGCCGCTAGTACACTTTATACTGCCTTAGTGACGTCACAAGCCTCCACTACTGAATTTTGTAAATTTTATTGATTTGGTAAAGCAAAAAGTACGTGTCCAATATTATTTGATAATCTCACTGACGGACTAAATAGAATTATCATTTTTCTACCCAGGAAACATCCCTATTACTTAAAGGTGTACCTAAGACTAGAGCCCGAACTTTCTGCAGAGTTTGGAGGGCTCTCAAGTATGTAAATAATTTGCAACCGCAGCAGGTGCATTGCAGCTAATATTGATCCGTAAGCTAGTTACTGCGCCACTCAGTCTAAGTTTTAAAGAAGACTTACAGCACTGCATTTTTATCTTTACTGGCCTATGATTACAGGAGCCTTTTTATATCGGCAGTCCTCGTAGGACTAACCCAAGGCTCTTAAGTGTCCTTTGATGTCAGCAATGGCGATAGTCGAAATGTCAGAATTGGTTTGATCACGTAACATTTCTATCAGCATCATCATCATTATTCCAGCACTGCTGAACATAGGCCTCCCCCAAGCATCGCTACATGGACCGGTCCTGTGCGTCTCGCATCCAGCGGATGCCCGCCACCATTGACATTTAGATTTTTTTAATTACTATTATTAAACTTTTTTATTTCCTTTTTAGTTTCTTAACATTAGATAAACAAATTGACATACATTTTATTTTTTTAGTTAAGGCTCCAGGTCGGTATAGGCCTCCTCCACCAATTGCCAGGTTTTCTTGTCTTAGGTGGTTTTTTCCAGTCCTGGAGAGGATTTATTTTTATTTCATCTGTCCAACGTTCTCTAGGGCGTCCTCTGGCTCTCTTACTTTTGGGTCATTTCGATACCCCTCGGAAAACCCGTTTTTTTAACATTCTGCCAATCGCTATTGGCGACGCTTTCGTTCATCATCATCAAATCAGGCGAAAGACGTCCACTCCTGGACTTATATAGGCAGACATTGACCGGTCCCGTGCATCTCGTATCCAGCGGAACCCTGCCCTACCTAGTGGGATGCCTTCCAAAGCAACGTCTTCCGGTTCGCAGTCGCCACTTCCGAATTATTCTGCCCCATCGGCCATCCATTCTGCGAGTAATGCTCACTGCCACTTAAGTTTGACAATACTTCGAGCCATGTCGGTAACCCAACCAGGGTCTCTCGGATCTCTACATTTCTGATTCGATCATGCAAGGAAACGCCGAGCATAGCCCTCTCTATTGCCCTTTGGGTGACTGTAAGCTTTCTGATGAGGCCTTTGACGCTTTTTGTTAAAGAATGTTACTCGTCCAGAGCCCCAGGTATCTTTGCAAGTTCCTCCTTCTCCACTAAAGAGATACTGTCGGGCAAAGATCTTCCCCCAAGTCCCTCCAGGTACCAGCCCTAACGATACGCGTATGATGCTTAAACCGTTAATATTTGATATTGCCAAATTCACATAGGTGATTTAAGGTTTAGAATTAAAAGTCTTCAATTCTGCGCTGGACAAGCGTGTATCTTATATTTAGGCCACTTGTAGATTTTTGGTGTAGCAATGGACTCCTTAAAACTTAGTAGTAAAAAAGCCGAACGGAGATTACTTACCCCTGAACTTTTTGGGAGGATCAGTCAGGTCACCCGCTTCCGGGCACACCACACACCTGTCATCTACCAACCTGCGGACAAAAGGGCAAGTATTAGTCAAGATTCACGATCCATTGGACAACAAGATGCTTGAAAGATTCTGGTCTGCCTAAGGCTGAGTTCACACTAGTACATGTAATATCGGAAGATTTTCAATGCCGATATTGATTTCCGATGTTAGATCTCAATATCGGAATTGCGAACTTTCTTTAAATATCGCACATTTTTTTTGTTAATTGCTCTAATTTAGTATGAGGTTGGATTGAGTACAATAAAAAAACACGTAAATGCCGCGACATAGTAGGATTTTGTATTGTGTCTCTCTCTTATCACCATTGACTGCGTAATAGGGTGCTTATTTACCTAAATTGCAAATTTTTCCCAAGAAAGAATATAATTCATGTCGATGATGAGAGACAATGTAGTCAATCTGATTTCCTGAAATACAGATACGGCTTAGTTCAGGCACCAGTCTCCCGCAAATAACTATGTGGCCTATCGTTATTATTATTTTCCGTTTGTGAGTTTTTAGTTAATAAGTGTTAACTGTTGAAGAAAAATAAACATGTTTTTTATTATGATTTTTGAAGTAGTGGAAGTTGATTAATCCAACAGATTAGTGATCGGGTCGACTGATTTGTTGTATTTAATACAAGCAGACAACTGAAAAATGTTAGCTTTTGTGTAGCTTTAATACTCGTTCCGAAGCAGGCCTCTCAAAAGTATGAAAAACTATCTTGGCATCATCATCGTCCTTTCAGCCGTAAGACGTCCACTGCTGAAGCATTATTCAATGAAAATATTATTTTTACACCGGGTTCTATGAAACTGTATATTTGCTTGTACTCTTAAAGGTAAATTTTTTAGCAATCTCGTGACTGTAAATCAGGGCATTCGTGAAGGCACATATTATTTTTAACTAAAACAACTAAATAAGCACCCGGTTAGTAAACAGATTACACGATCACTGCTAATCAGCATAGTCAACGGGCTTTCTCGCTCGATGGTTCACAAGGAGCTAAGATTATGTTTTTTCTGATTCCGACATTCCGATATTGGATCACTCAGTATCGGAATTGATATATCGGTAAATTCGTTCCGAGATTCCGATATTACGAGATTCAGAGATTCCGATATTCATGCCCTAGTTCACACGGCATTGTTCTGCACAGCCAGGATCAAACTTCTTCTTCTTTTCGAGTCGATGGAAAACTCTTTAGATATTATGGGACCAGTAGGCAGCCACACCAATAGCAGTGTCAGTGGCGTTCATTAGGTTCTCCAAAGTGCAAGTGTGTGGGCACTTGGGACACTACAGCATGTGTGTCAAACTGCACTGTTAAAAGCCCGCTGTGACGTGTGATCCTAGTATTATACGAAAATCGTGCCGTACAACACCGTGAGTGATCCAGTAAGCCCAAGCCTTATCGCAAGCATATTGTCTAGGTTAAATCAGTCACAGGTCGGTGAAAGAGATCGCCTCAAGAATGCTTCTTTCGCAAATAATTGCTTCCATCCCTTCGGTTACTACAAGGTTCCTAAATCTTGATTTCTATTGTATTGATTGGAACTGTTTGTTTTTATTTTTGTGATTTTATTTTATTTGATATTAATGATTTTATCTTATTTGATTTTAATGATAAATTTTAACTGATTATTATTTATTTTATTGTATTGACATTGTATTTTAATGATTTAATTTTATTTTAATATTTAATTTGATTTGTACTTGATTTATTTTTATTGGATTTGTGTGATTTTCAATGCAATAGGTGAAATTACCAGAAAATGAATAAATTGATGTTATTATTGGTAATATTAAGATCAAAATTTTATATAACTATGATTTAATACGAGCGCTTATCCCGCCGACAAACTGTTACGCAGTTAACTGGGTATAATTAAATGTGCAAAAGAAGAATTTGGTCAAAAATAAACTTTATTTTTATTTTTTATTATATTATAAGCCAATTCAATCATTTATTTCAGTCCATGATCCATAATTTGTTATTAATGAACTTATGACTATGTTAGTAAATATAAATAATTTATTAATGTCTACCTAATAAAAATAATAGCCCATACAAAAAAATTACATGGCCTTAAAAAATCTGGCAAATTGCTAAGATGACCAGTAAAACTGCCCATCGCTTCTTTGTGTCATAACTACATAGCTATAATTTATCCAATTTTTTATATTGTTGTATACTTTGAACAATCGAGAAGTCTCCATTTATAATTAATAATGAAGATAGTAGGTAATCCGCATTATACAAATGCCAATGTCATCAGCAAATAAACACCGCGTCACATAATAATATCGGAATAAGAAACTACTTAAAAACAGCATTCTTTACCAAAAAGCAGGCCATCAGATCGTCCACCTCTCGAAGGTCGTAGCGATGCAAATGTTACGCATGTACTCGTATTTGTATTGGAGTGCTCGTAATAAATACACACTAGTGTTATAATAACATTTATTTATAATAAGCATACCATCAGCACTGTAACTTACAATTCAAGTAAAATAACACCTAAAGTCAGCATTACAGTAACCATGCAAATAACAGGTATGCAAGACATTGACAAAATGAATATCAAAGACAAAGAAAAATAAAAAGTGTGTCCAGTAGACCTAAATCTAGAACACTACAAAAACAAAACAAATTGAGCTATATATAGTCCGGTCAAATTAGACCAAAAATAGGAGTAGGTTTACAGTAATTCGCATAGAGCTGAAAATTTTAAAGCTGAATGTTTGGAACATAAATGAAATTTAAAAAGTCCCCATCGATCCCACACTTGCCAAATCTTTTATTCAAGGTCAAAGATCGCAAATATGGTTTTTTTTTGCGTTTTTTGAGCCGAACGGTAAGTTTTATGATAAAAATAGGTGAGACGAAATTGTTGATTATGCAATTATCTATAAAAAATGGTCTGTACAATTTTTCTCCTAAAACTTACCGTTCGGCTAAAAACGCGAAAAACCCATATTTGCATTAAACTTTGACCTTGAATAAAAAATTTGCAAGTGTGGAATCGATGGGGGCTATTTACATTTCATTAACCCCTGCCGGAAAAAGAGGGGTGTTATAAGTTAAACGTGTGTTGCTGTGTATCTGTGTGTCTGTCTGTGGCATCATAGCGCCTAAACGGATGAACCGATTTTGATTTAGTTTTTTTAGGGTTCCGTACCCAAAGGGTAAAAACGGGACCCTATTACTAAGACTCCGCGGTCCGTCTGTCTGTCTGTCTGTCTGTCTGTCTGTCTGTCACCAGGCTGTATCTCAGAAACCGTAATAGCTAGACAGTTGAAATTTTCACAGATGATGTATTTCTATTGCCGCTATAACAACAAATACTAAAAACAGAATAAAATAAATATTTAAGGGGGGCTCCCACACAACAAACGTGATTATTTTGCCGTTTTTTGCGATAGTGGTACGGAACCCTTCGTGCGCGAGTCCGACTCGCACTTGGCCGGTTTTTTGTTTAAAAGGTGATTTTGTCGAGAGTGTTCTTAGCTATGATTGCATAAATCGGTTCAGCCGCTCAAAAGTTATGGGCGTTTTACTGTTTGAATCGGGGTGTTTCCGCAAGACAAATGTGTCGGGGGTTTTTTAAATTTTGAAATTTTACTAGTTTATAATGGTGTTGCAAACATTCGTACTAATTTTCAGGTCTATGCGAATTAATGCACTTTGATATGTCTAATCTGACCGGACTACTAATATACGTACATTGTTCGCACTGTTTATATAGGGCACATTTGTATGAAGCAAAACTCATAGAGAAAACTTCGATAGGGTAATCCGTCAAGTTGGACCTTTCATTATATACCCTTGCCATACGTGTTAGGGGGCTAAATATGATGACACACACAATGTTTGGATAGTGGAAAGTGACAAAATTAGGAGAGTTTTATAAGTAGGGTATTTGATATTGCGAGCACATGATGCTATATTGGTAAGAAACACTAGATCGTTGTCGAAGTGCAAAGACTTACTAAGATTTTCATTGGTTAGTTAGATAGGGGAACTCCAATGACCCGCGATTGCAGAGCTATAGCCCTCGCCAAACTTCTTGGCCGCCCTGAAGTTGGCGATCCGATCCGCAAGGCACGAAACAGTGCTGTTTTTGTAGGAGATTTACTACTGCGCAGCCATTGTGGCCAACTTCAGGGCAGCCAAGAACTTTGGCGAGTACCATACTCCTCTCTTGTCTTACGCTCTGTGCAACAACACGTACATCCTGAACGACCTTTTACGAGGCAAATTCTAACGCTGTCGATGTGGCTTAATACTGGTCACAATACCTTCAATTCGAAATCATGAATTATGCTAATCAAGAAGAATTATTGAGCAGTGATTTTGTTTGTTGTCAGCCAGCTGCCCAACGCCGCCTTCTCAATAGATGCCGTATCTTTCTAGTTTCTAGCCATATAATTATGATCAACCACTCAATTTATATATCGTTTCCTTCGGTCTTCCATTCTTTTAAAGGTGTATTTTTTTTTAGTACTTATTGTTTGTACATACTTTTCAGTGAATATGATACTTCTTTTGTATATTTTTCGCTGAAGTTTTATATTTCATTTCTCTTTGATTTTAATTCTCTTTAAATTTAATTTTCATTGAATTTTAATTTAATTTAATTGTATTCTTCTTTAAACTTAAATTTCGAGTTTTGTAGAGAGTAAAAAGATACTGTTTCGAGTTGTACTATACAAAAATTATTTCATGGTTAATTATTCATGTAAAATGGGTGATATGTAGACTGTAACACAGGGCCTTAGGTACCTATCTCAGACGTCCTTCTGCATACAAGGTTACGTATTATGATAGTCATTGTATTTTGATGTCGAGACAAATAAAGAATACTTCATAAAAGCACTGTTTACAGTTCATAATACATAATTGAATTTTCCTCGCGGCGACTTCCTCATTCCCCCTATTGTCATTATAACAATGACCATTAAGATATCAGTAACGGCTATTGGCTGATAGGAATAAATGACACAAAAATGTACTTGACATTTCTGTATAGGAACCGCAGGCTTAATACGTATGTTTAACAATAATCGCGCGGTCAAGCGCTTTATGTTATAAAAGACGGTATTACCTACAGTGTAGGTATGGTAGGTCCTATACAATCGTTTGCTAATCGCTCGATTTTTAACCCCCGCCGGAAAAAGAGGGGTGTTATAAGTTTGACGTGTGTTGCTGTGTATCTGTGTGTCTGTCTGTGGCATCATAGCGCCTAAACGGATGAACCGATTTTAATTTAGTTTTTGTTTGAAAGGTGATTTTGTCGAGAGTGTTCTTAGGTATGTTTGAATAAAATCGGTTCAGCCGTTCAAAAGTTATGGTCGTTTTACTGTTTGAATCGGGGTGTTTTCGCAAGATAAATGTGTCGGGGGTTTTTAAATTTTGAAATTTTACTTGTTGTCAAATGCACTAATTTCTAAAAAAAAACCGCCAAGAACTCTAAACCTTCTGTATTGAAGAGCAATTTATTGATCAAAAATCGCTATCGTTTTGCTCTTGCAAGATACGTATTAGGCCTGCCGTATATCTAATTAGTTTGATCAGAGGATAAGCATTGCCATACAACGTGGCCATGCTGCCAGTATTTTAGGCACATTACCAGTGAACTACGATTAGGAGGACCTTTTCGACGCCATATTTTAGATTATTTTCAGGCTTAGTTATTAGTTTTTGACTTAAGTGTATTTGTATGTAGTTATAGTATTTTATAAACTGTTCATCATTGATGTATTAAAAAGAGGAAGATACGTTACGCGCTAACATGGCGATCAGAAAACCTGGGCTCGGCGCACGACTACATGCACCGAAACTCACACATCTGTGTTCAGTGTCATTATCAGTCCCAAACCTACAGTTACCAATAGACAAGGACAGAGAAATGAGACGGCGCTATAGTGCAAGCGAAATCGCGTTAGCCGCCGAATGTTTGCCGAATCACCGAATGTTTACTATTATGAATGAAATGACATTGCAATATGTGCGTATAGTGTCTCTCACGCATGTTTGTAATATCTATCTCGCTCTCACAAATATGGCGAAGCAAACATTAAATATTATTGTAATTTTCAACAAATTAACCTTTTTAACTGTACTTACGAGTGGTAAGTGATCCCGTGTGACTTGTTTTTCTGCCTGGTATTATTTAAACACTGTTTAGCTACACAAGAAGACATTTTGATGCGTATTTATTGCAAAAACAACATAAAAACACTGAAATTAATGAGCTGTGTGATCAACAATGTGCCGTGTGCGCGACTGAGTACCCGCTACGGGCATTCACTTAGATTAGTAGGACCAAGCGCTGTGAGCAGTCCCGTATCTTCCTCTTTTTAATACATCAATGCTGTTCATATTTTTATTATAAACTTCATATCTATATAAAGTTCATAGCGCGCGAAATTTTATAAACAGACCTTTGGGAGTCTAGATATCATGAAAAAACAACTAAAATGTATATTCATAAAATAATATTTGAAAGTTATGAGCGTCGAAAGTTCCATATCTCAACACTAATTTTAAGAATACACCTAGATATAGGATCTAGGTGAATCCGGGCATCTAGGTGTATTCTTTATCGAAGCAAAGATGCGTTAAAATTAGTGTTGAATTATGGAACTTTCGACGCTCATAACTTTCAAATATAGTTTTTTTTTTACATTTTTGTTTCCATACAGGACTAGATAATGATGAGACAAATTGATATTTTTTTTTTATTTTGAACGTACATCGTCAAACAGTGGAGTAATCTCTATACTACGTTTGTATGGAAGAATTTTCGACTAGTGTAACCTTAAAGTGCCTTAAAACAAATGTAGAGTAGTTTAGTAAAACATGTCAAGGTAAGCAAAAGAACCTAATTTTGTAACATTTTACTCTACTTGACATTCGTCCTATGGGACGAGAGAGAGAACGTTGAAAATGACCCGGGGGGCCAGGCGCAAACTCTACATGAAAAATTCAGTAACACAGGATACTTTTCATCTTGCAAAGAAAGTTTTTGGACGTATCACGTCCACGTTCTCCGTGGCAATTGGTGTCGTTGTCGAAAATTTTGCCAGGAGTCTGTAGCTCGAAGAAATAACAGCCTCAGGGGTCTATCTTCAAGGTTAACCAACGCCTGCCGAGGCCTGTTCGTGGATGGATGATCATCACCTACATATACCGAGATTCCTCCGTGCCTCGGAAAGCACGTAAAGCCTTTGGTAACGGCTTTCAATAAAAGATCTTTGACAGTCTTAACGGTATAAAGGGGTCATAAATCTGACACCAATCTGGCCGAGGGTATCTTGTTATCCAGTTACTGGGTTGTGGAGGTCAGATAGGCAGTCGCTCCATGTAAAATACGAATATCAAGATGAAACCGATAGACTAGAGAAACTGACCCCAACATAGCTGGCAAAAGCCTAGACTAGTGTACATCTCAGCAAAAACTGAAGAAGCCCAATAGGGCCGATGCCTGTCTGGGTCGTGGATAAATTTGAAAGAGAGTTACCGCGGCCCTGGCACAAGCAACTGAAGGAACACGGGTGGGTTTTAGTCAGTAAAAGTCTGACACGCCCTTCCGCTTCACCCAGAGCTGGAGAAGTTGGGCGCATGGTTGGCGCAGTGGTTGAGCGATTGACTGCTGTTCTGCGTGTCGCGGGTTCGATTCCCGCACGGAACAAATATTTGTATGACCTACAAATACCTAGTTGTTCCGGCTCTGGGTGTTGTGTATGTGAGTTTATATGTTTGTAAACGCACCCACGATACAGTAAGAAATTCCTAGTGTGGGGCCACGTTAAATTAAAAACTAGAAAAAAAAAAAAAAGTCATTGGATGATTACCCACCCCAAAAATAAATAAAAAGGCTAGTATAGATATTCATAAGTCTTCGATTGATATTGTAAAACAGTGTAGTTTTTACTGCCTCAATGAACAGATAAATAGTACAATCGTACACATAGGTTAGGTACCATCCAAACAACTCGACCATCGAATAAAAAATATAGCCTTACACATTATCCAGTTAAACAAGTATTTATAATTAATCATACTTATATTACGCAGACAGTCACTAGACTTTGAAGGTTTATAAATATTAAATGCTCAATAGATCATAAGAGATTTTTTCTTAAAGACAATCGTTTGTCCTGGTATGGTCGTGTGATGAGGAGTGAGGACGGATGAATAACGTGACCATTGATTTTATGCATCAGAGCGGGACACCCGAAGAATAAAAAAAGATTTTGGTATTTTATAGCGTTTATTAGACAATGTGGAACATTTAATAATAAGTAAGTTTCAGGCCCACTTCCTCAAACAACTTAACTCAGAGTTACTTGCTAACACAAGGTTTGATTGACAGACAATATTGGATGACAATTGACAACCTGTCAATTTAACCGCGTGTTAGCAACTAAATCTGAGTCAAGTTGTTCATGCAAAGTGGGCCTTAGTACATATAAGCACAAAATAGTAAGTATCGCCGCCGCTTACGTACTTTGTGATATAAGTTAGGTTTCTAGCCTTAATCGTAGGATTTCTAAGATCTAACTAAGCAATCGTTTTGTTTATGTTTATTCGTAATTATATATCAAATTCTGTTCGCGATAGCGGGACATTATTGCCCTCGCTAGGGACAGCGGGACCGACAACCTGAAAGCGGGACTGTCCCGCCCAAAACGGGACGTATGGTCACGTTACGGATGAAACGCATATTACTAACAAGTAAAATTTCAAGATTTAAAAAACCCCCGACACATTTTCATTTCATGCTTCATAATTTATCTAGTACATAGTAGATACGCTTCGATCGGCAATCTATTGAACACGTCATTGTAACACGAAATCTTGCGAAAACACCCCGATTCAAACAGTAAAACGCCCATAACTTTTGAACGGCTGAACCAATTTTATTCAAACATAGCTAAGAACACTCTCGATTAAGTCACCTTTTCGGTTCACCCGTTTGGACGCTATGATGCCACAGACAGATACACAGCAACACACATCAAACTTATAACACCCCGCTTTTTCCGGCGGGGATTGAAAATATTTATGAATATAAATGTGGATGTATAGAGAGGAAGAGGAAGGCCAAAGAAAAGATGGATGGAACGTGTGAGAAGTGATATGAAGGAAAAGGGAGTCAGTGATGGAGTGACGGGGGACAGGACGGTATGGAAGAAGAAAACGTGTTGCGCCGACCACAAGTAACATGGGACAAGGGCAGGAAGATGATGATGATGTCAGATACAGTTTATAATAATGAAAACCTGGCATACCTTCTTGTGAGCTGTTTAGTATTTTTAACCGACTTACCAAAAAGGAGAAGGTTCTATGTTCGAGTTCATGTATATTTTTTTTTTTTTTTATGTATGTTCACCGATATCTCCGTCAATTGTGGACCAATTTTAAAAATGATTTTTTTGTTTGAAAAAGTATATTCCGAATTTTAATTTGCTGAAGATCTGATGAAGAACTTCGGAGATATACAACAGAACTCTTCAATAAATAACGGCAAATCTTTCGGGATTGCTGCAACATAACATGACGCCAGTACGCTCTAAAGGGGTACGCAGATGTGTAGAGTTCACCTTGCTACACTTTCATTTCTCCGGTTATGTTCAGTTTCATGATATTCGGGTAATCTATTCTGGCATAATAGGTACCTTACGTAACTACTTGCCTATTAGGGAGGTACAACTAAAAAGTGAAAAATAAAAAAACAACTTTTTTACAAAAATTAAATTATTTTACACTTTGTAGTTTTGTTAATTGGAAGTCGGTAGTATTTTTTTGTAAGAAAGTTTTTTTTATCTTGCATGAGTTTTAAGGCATCGACTATACAGTTGTGTTCGGCCTTGTAGCAATAAAACTTGAAGGGCGTAAAATACACTTAATATTATCGATAAAAACACCCCCAAATAAGGGGTGTAATCTCCACACCCTGAAAGATAGGGCAATTTTATTACCTGGATTATTACGGTACCCACAAATTCTAACAACCATAACTTTGGACCTAGGTCCAAAAAATCAAAGACCAAAACCATAAAAGACATGTGTTTATGCCTAAAACATTAGCAGAATATTAGGAAATCTAAAAAATATTGAGAAATTACATTCGAAAATTGACTGTTATGGCTCAATACATAAATATCTTATCTTCTGTGTTAGTTAAATATTTTTATAGATTTTCTATGCTGAAAAATAACATTGAATGTACGCCAGTGTGAAACCTAGGTCCAAAGTTATGGTTGTAAGACAATGTGGATATTGTAATAATATAAGTGAGACAGGTATTAAAATTGCTCTCTCATTGAGGGTGTGGTGATCGCACCCCTTATGTGGAGTGTTTTTATCGATACAATTTGGTGTATTTTATGGCTTTAAGGTTTTATTGTACAAGTCCGGACACATTGTACAATTAAAGTAAGTAAGAAAAGGCAACGTGCCAAAAAAGCTTCGTACTCGCGTCGGGGATCGCCAAAATGTACAGCAGTTTATTTGATTTATTAAGCGACACCCCTCTTTTTCCGTCGAGGGTTAAAAACAGCGTGAACTGACTTGATAAATGTAAAAAAAAACCCAACGAAGGTACAAACGACTGTACATTTTACACAAAATTTTCATTACGTATAAAAGTACCACTAAACTCAAATGTACAAATTATCATCATATCATATTTTACATAGCAGACAACTTAACGTAATAATTTACCTACATCCACTTTACTTGATTATCCCATTTAAAAAGCTAGCTCAAAATAATGTTACACCGGTCCGTCCCATTCCAAAGTTTGTGTTCATGAATAATTCAGCAGTAAAGTAGAAACAACTTAGGTACAAAGTTACTGAAATAAAGCTATCCTTTATTAAGATTGAAAACTAAAAAAGAACGAACGAACTGAAGATACAAAACTACACAGTCGCTGAGTGTCATCATCATCATCAGCCTTTTAATGTTGCCACTGCTGGGACACAGGCCTCCTCTCTGCGAGAGGGGATGGGCTTTAATCCACCACGCGAGCCCAGTGCGGGTTGGTCGATGTCAGATATATCCGAATTTTTGGTTCTAGGACATGCCGGTTTCCTCACGATGTTTTCCTTTACCGTTTTGAGAGCAGTGGTGATGAAATAAATTACAAAAAAGCGCCTGCTCGGGTTCGAACCCACGACCTTCAACTATTAAGTAACCACTGGTCCACCACTGCTCTCACGTAAGTACTAATAATTAGTTTTATCTACACTCATACTATAAATCCTCCATAAAAGTTCTTGAAACAGTTAGCTTATTGCCAACATTAAAACAGCCAGTGTCATAGTAACCATAATACTATCCAAACGGGTGTTATAATGTTGTACTACATTTCATAATGCAACTCCTTTTTAACCGACTTTCCAAAAAGGAGCAGGTTCTGTTCGACTTTATGTTTTTTTTTTTTTTTATGTATGTTCACCGATATCTCCGACAATTGTAAACCGATTTAAAAAATTCTTTTTTTGTTTGAAAGAGTATGTTTCGAAATTGGTCCCATTTTAATTTAGTGAAGGTCTGATGAAGAACTTCGGAGATACACAACAGAACTCTTTAATAAATAACGGCAAAACTCTTGGGATTCTTGCAATCGCATGTCTGTTTATTGTTTATATCATTTCATAACATAACATCACGCCAGTACGCTCTCAAGGGGTACACAGATCTCTCATTTCACCGGTTACGTTCAAGTTTCATGTTATTCGGGTAATCTATTCGGCGTTATAGGGACCTTACTAAACAACTTGCCTATTTATTATAATATATAATATAAACTAATATTATTAAACTAAAAAGGGAAAAATTAAAACTTTTTTTGTCTTTCGTAGGTACCATTTTTTTGGGATATGGACACCGACTTAAAAAATTAAGTTACTTTTCACTTTGTAGTTTTTCATTTGGAAGTCGGTAGTATTTTTTTGCAAAAAAGTTTTTATATTTCCTTTTTTATTTACTCATCGAACAGCCACATTCTCATGGCATCTTTATGAATTTCAAAAAAAGAACATTGTCATGCACGCGCGTTTCACTATTACCACAGCGCCGTAATTTAAAAAAAACTTATTCGAATTTTTGAATTAACGTCATATCCTATTGAAACAAGTAAAATATTTTGTTGTTTACAACAAGTAAAATTTCACAATTTAAAAAACCCCCGACGCATTTATCTTGCGAAAACACCCCGATTCAAACAGTAAAATGCCCATAACTTTTGAACGGCTAAACCAATTTTATTCAAACATAGCTAAGAACACTCTCGACAAAATTACCTTTCAAACAAAAAAAAACTAAATCGAAATCGGTTCATCCGTTTAGGCGCTATGATGCCACAGACAGACACACAGATACACAGCAACACACGTGAAACTTATAACACCCCTTCTTTTTCCGGCGGGGGTTAAAAATGAGTGATACAAGCTTTGATAACACACCACCAGATATTTCTAATGCAGCAAAGGACATATCTAACCAATTATTACTAGAAAAGTCGAGAAAACATTATGAAAAGACGTACCAAAATTTCATGAATTGGAAAATATCAAAGAGTAGTACATCATTTTCTGAAGATGCTCATTCTCACATCGTGCTATTAGTATATTTTCAAGAATAATCAGAAAAATTCAAATCTACATCCCTATGGACCTTCTATTCAATGCTGAAAAGTACGCTAAGTATTAATACCCTATGGTTTCATAACCTTTATAGAGGATTCATATCATGGGTGTAGATAAAGTCTTGTATGCAACTGTTACAATTAGGTATTAAAACACTCATGTGATACTATTATCAAACCCACATTCGTGTTTTAATACCCCTTATTATACAACAGTTGCATAAATAACTATCATTTTTCTGGAACTCGATAAAAAACATTCAACACCATCCGGACCCCTTTTAAAATTACTTGCCGACCTCTGCTCTACAGCATCAATACATATCTAGTTTGTATATTTAGACTACGAAACAGAACTATCGAAGAACGACTTATCAAAGTTTCATATTGATAGACCAAGAGGTGGAACAAGGAGAAACTTGTCCTCTGTTAGTTAAGTGAAGCTAAATAAAGATGTCCAACAGACAGGCACGACTCGACAATGCGACAAAGCTTTTTAGTAATATAATGAAAACTCGTCGTCACATTTTTACGTCACGTCTGTCTGGGCAAGCTTTTAATACTACTCGTACAGCTTTAGGATTCAGCCTTCTTGCACAGGGGACTGAATCTTTTAGTCAGTTAATTACTTTTTACCGACTTCAAAAAAAAGGGCGTAATCAATTCGATACGTGTGTTGGAATTGCACAATATTCACATAATATGTTTATCTATGTGGGCATAATAAAAACGTGTGCCAAATTTCATAAGTGTATGTGTATTTGTCCACGCATTTCTGCGAAACTACTTATCGGATCGTGATTTTTATTTTTGTGTTGGATTGAGTATATCTTAACTTAGGGGATAGTGGAAGTTTCATCATAATCGGTCCAGTAGTTTTCAAGATATGGAGCATACAACCGAACTCCTTAAGGTTACACTATAGTTGAAAATTCTTCCATACAAACGTAGTCTAGAGATTACTCCACTGTTTGACGATGTACGTTCAAAATAAAAAATGATTTCAATTTGTCTCATCATATTCTAGTCCTGTATGGAAACAAAAATGTAAAAAATTATATATTTGAACGTTATGAGCGTCGAAAGTTCCACATTTCAACACTATTTTTAACGGATCTTTGGGCGGAAATAAATACCATAAAAAGAAGGAAAATTGCAAAACGGCCTCCATACAGGGATAGATAAGTAGGTAATTCAACAATGCAAATAATTTTATTTAGAAAATATACATTTAGTAGTTTTTTCATGATATATAGACTCCCAAAGGTCTGTTTATAAAAAAGCGCGCGCTCGTTTTCGTCCTAAATCAACATTCATTTCGCTACAAACTTGCAAAAGTGCACGTACACGAACTAGCTTCTCACTGCTCATCACAGCATCTATTTCTTTCGCACGTGTTGTCGGATAAGATAGCATGCATTTTAACCCCACGCACAAAATAGTTCGTGCCGTCGACTAGTTCAACCTTATAGACAAACAGCACGAATGTGTAAATAGTGTCATTATGGGTATTTTGTCAATCCTTTAGGTACCATACTATAGAACTTACTCATTTTTAGTGATGGTGTACTAATACTAAAAAGAGAGAAATAAAAACTGTACTCTAATAAGTCGGTGTCAAAAAATGATTAAAACAAGAGGTACCAAAGACACCGACTTCCGAAACGAAAGTTATTTTGCACTTTTTAGTGTTTTGCTTTTGAAGGCGGTTAATTTTTTTTTAAAGTCTTTCTTGAATACCGTTACTATTCTGAATTTTGTTTGAATTCACAATAAATTGGGTTATAATACCTTGCGCTAATTTTTAACCGACTTACCAAAAAGGAGGAGGTTCTATTTTCGACTTCTTGTATGTTTTTTTGTTTTTCTTTTATTTTTGTATGTATGTTCACCGATATCTCCATCAATTGTGGACCGATTTTGAAAATTATTTTTTTGTTTGAAAGAGTATGTTTCGAAATTGGTCCCATTTTAATTTGGTGAAGATCTGATGAAGAACTTCGGAGATATACAACAGAACCCTTCAATAAATAACGGCAAATCATTCGGGATTGCTGCAATCACATGTCTGTTTATTGTTTATACCATTTCTTAACATAACATCACGCCAGTACGCACTAAAGGGGTACGCAGTTCTCTCATTTCACCGGTTATTTTCAAGTTTCATGTTATTCGGGTAATCAATTCTGGCGTTATGGGTACCTACCTTACTAAACAACTTGCCTATTTTATTTAGGTACAACTAAAAAGGGAAAAATAAAAAAACTTTTTTGCAAAAAAATACAACCGACTTCCAAATAAAAACTACAAAATAAAAAATAACCTTAATTTTGGAAGTCGGTGTCCATATCGCAAAAAAAATGGGGGAAAAGAAAGACACCGACTTCCAAAATTAAAGTTATTTTTCACTTTGTAGTTTTTTATTTGGAAGTCGGTAGTATTTTTTTGCAAAAAAGTTTTTTCATTGTTTGATGTTAGGTATTGACGTCAATGCGTACGATATACAAGTCCTTTCATTATAGTACAAGTCATTGCTATAGTCAAATTATACTACTTCTATCACATTTATTCGTAATCGACACGGCTATTATTGAACATTACAAATAGAGAATGTATACTTTATTGTACACCTAAATTCACATTATACTAAATGGTTACCTCAAACATAGCTTTCATGAGTCATCATCATTTTCCTGCCTTTGTCATAACAGTCTATCAAACGTCTCGCAAACACTGACACCCTTTTCTTGCATGTTGTGATATATTACAGTAATGTTTGCGCAAATGAGTAGCAAACATCCATACTCACAAACTTTCACCTTTATAACATTAAAGTAAGATAGAATTTTACATGACTGATCGAAAAAGTAGTGAACGAAGAAATAATACAAAGTGTCTATTTGCCACAAAACAACAATATAAAAAAATATTCATACATTTTGCATAAACTAAATCCTTACTAGTAGTACTTAAATTATGTTAGTAAATACAATAATATTATTCATACAAGATATTTTTACAAGCTTTTTATTAGCTTCACCTAGTATGTATGTTTGTAACCGACTTCTTTGGGCGCGATTTTGACCCACTTTAAACGGCCAGATTTCGTTCAAACTTTGTAGATTTATCGAGGACCGATGACAATACACTAATTAGAATAAAAAGAAAAAATAATTAAAAGAATAAAAAAATATATTTTATTTAAAAAAAGCGTGGGGTGGTGTCAATAGTTATAAATATTTAATTGACAGATATGAGTAAAGTGATTATCATTTCGATAATATCTTAAAAAGCACCCCACGCTTTTTTTTATTCACACTATTATTAATTTATTTTTATTGAAATTTTTAACACTATTCTTAATTTAAATTTATTAAAATTTATTTTCTATTTTGTAGTTCGGTTTTCTATAAAAAGCGTGTTTTTTAGTTTTTTTAAACTATTACTTTTAAATCAAGCTGTTTTCGTATACTTCTCAGCAAACCCTTTCATTTGATTCCCATATCATGGCAGTGCACAAAAAATAACTAGTCCACCTTCTTGGGCCGTCCGCCATATTGGTTTTACAATGACGTCACTTAGCTAACCATACATTGTCATCCAAACTAAACGTGTATGCAAAATTTCATCTTAATGCGTGGAGGATAACTGCTTCAAAATTCAGTTGCAAGATTTGACCCGAACACACTTACATACATACATACGAAAGCGGCAATGGACGTCAGATTCCAAGTAGGTCAGATTCCATGTACGTCATTTTCCAGCTAGGACATTTTCCAACCATACATTGCAAGTTAAATAAAAAAAAAAAGTACATTTGACGTAAAAACAAAAGCAGATGCATGTCGTGGTTGTGGCAAGAAGGCTTCCTCTCCGACTCAGCATAATGTTGTGCCGCGGGGGCCCCACAGCGCTGATTTTCAGTGGTCGTCTGAGTGTTGTTTTTTACGGATAGACTAGTTTCTGCCCGCGGCTTCGCCCGCGTGTAGGTCAAAAATTATTCCGAGGGAACATATTCCCGGGATTAAAAGTATCCGATGTGCTATTCCTGACTATTACCTATCTGTGTGCCAAATTTCATTCAAATCCAGTAGTTTTTGCGTGAAAGAGTAACAAACATACAAACACACTACAAACATATAAACAAACATATAAACAACCGGGCGCACGGTTGGCGCAGTGGTTGAGCGATTGACTGCTGCGCTGCGTGTCGCGGGTTCGATTCCCGCACGGAACAAATATTTGTATGACCTACAATAGTTGTTCCGGCTCTGGGTGTTGTGTATGTGAGTTTATATGTTTGTAAACGCACCCACGATACAGGAAGAAATTCCTAGTGTGGGGCAACGTTTTTTTAAAAAAAGAACAAAAAGAACACTCACAAACTTTCGCCTTTATCTATACCAATATTATAAAGAGGAAAGATTTTTTTGTTTGTTTGTTTGTTTGTACCGAATAGGCTTTGAAACTACTGGACCGATTTGAAAAATTCTTTCACCTTTAGATAGCTACATTATTCCTGAGTGACATAGGCTATTTTTTAATCCCGAAAACGGGTTCTGCGGGGTGGTCCACGGGAGCGAAGCCGCGGGCAACAGCTAGTAATATACCTATATTATTAGTGTGCTTTCTTCAAAGTAACTTAGGCCAAACCAATCGAACCGTTTTCAGCCTGGCACCGAGCATTAAAATTCTATATATATCGATCGAGGTCCCATCATAGTAACCCCTTTTGTAACGAACGACCCACCACAACAAATGACGTTGCGTATTTTGAAGCTTTTTAACCGAGAATCGTTTTTTCACCATTCAAGCAACATTTCCATTATGACTATACCCCGTAGTAATTCTAGGGCACCGCATGTTCACCAGTAAGCGAACATAATTACTAACATAATTAAAACGTTTACTTTTTAAGCAAAATCCACTAATGTGTGTATTTCGTTTTGTGGCAATTAAATACTTTTTCTTTCTTTATTATTTATTATTATATACTTTATTGTACATCACAAAAACATACAGGAAAAACATTTACAACAACTTTATATACAGGGTATACACAAAAAAAATATGTATTTGGAAAAAAGTATCTTCTACACTAATTTTGGTCAGCTACCAAAATTAGTGTAGAAGATACTTTTTTTAGATTGTTTTTTTAGATGTCTTCCATGGATAAAAGTTGTTAATTTACGTTTTCCGAAGTTTTTAAAATATGAGACACCTTGCCGAGACTCTGTGTATTATGACGTTATGACGAAGACGCAACACACCTTTAAAGATCTTAAACTCACATCCAGAAGCAGTTAAAACATATAAAAAAGAAACTCACCCTAAGGTACTGAGGAATCCTGATACAGTGCCCTCCGCGTGCAGGGAGACAATGTCCCCCAGGTGCAAGAAACTGTCTCCCATGATGGCACTTTCTCCTCACCCCCACCATGCAACAACACCTGTGGAAGAAGAAAGAAAAGTTAATACAAAATATCCCTTCATTATCATGGTTTTTTAAATGGCAGGCAGAATTGTTCCTCTTAATTCTCCTTTTGTTGGTTATTTAAGAGGTAATTTAGCTGTAATTATGTGTAAAGTCTGGCAACTAGTTCTACCAAGGATTATATAGGGCCAGTAAACCAGTATTGCCATATAATTGGATTGTTAAGTATAGGCTCCAAGACTCCACATAAAATTCTGGCATTTAGCTACATTTAGTTAGACATTAAGCCGGCCCCAACAAACTTGTTAAAAGACTAGATATAGCTATCGGCACGTAACTTGGCAAGGTTTTGGCGTAGTGGAGGGTAAGTTCGCGCATAGTGCGAGAACTGACCAACCACCATATAGAGCGAACGGGACGTGGACGCAACGCGATTGGTCAGTTGATCCTTGTGTCAATTGACCAACCAATCGCGCGCTCGTAACGGTGCTAAACGTACCCCGCGCCCCGCTTGGTAACCAAAGAGACCTAAAAACGATTTGTGCGCATCTAACGACTCTTGCCAAGTTACGTGCCGATAACTATACGTGTAGATTTCGATGATGATCCATCAAGCTTCTGGCACACCTTGGCTAATTACGTCTTAAAAGCAAAGCTTTTTCTGACGTATTTCTGTCAACTAAGTATTGGTTATCAGCACCCTTATTGCGTAATGAATTCGGCAAGTCAAAAGGCAGAGAGTATAAAAAATCGACCAATCACATAGACGGAAATCCACATCGCGTCTTGCATCTCGCATGTGATTGGTCGATTTTTCTGGCTGCTGGGGGCTGCTGGGTTGTAATAGTAGCATAACAGCATGAAGGTATTAGGGCGGTGGTGCGGCATTAATGCCGCCACACACAAAGACCGTAACTAAGTGTAAATATGTAGGAATAATAACAAGAGACCCGGCACGAAAGCCCCGCCGGTTTTCTTGGCTGCCGCCACAAAAGTTCTTTGCTGTAGGATTTACGTTGCAAACCGAGAAGATTTTCCAGACAAATACAGCTGTATTGGCTTGGAAAAGCCTTCCAGCCATAAAGGCTTTGTGGCTGGCCGGATATGGAACATGAATTTAAAGTACGGAATGTTCTTTTTTGTTCAAGAAAATTGCAAGCTTTTCTATGAGTTACGGCTCCTACGGATAGGAACAAATAGAACAACGCCTTTTCGTAGATATTGTGGTATCAGTAGAACAATTTCTATAAAAGCGCGTTGTAGCAACGCTGTCACATTGTCGCGCTGATGTTGTCAGCGGGAGTCTTTGGTATTTATTCATTAAAACTTCATGCAAAGGTACAAAGGCGGACTTAAAGCCTTAGGCATTCTCTACCAGTCAACCAAGGGTAGTGGAGAGATAACATGGCAGGTGCATAGTTATGCGTAAGTCTTTAGTAATTTCGGAAAGTGACGTTGTTTAAAGTCTAAAGTGATAATAACATCGTAATTGGATTAGGTAATTGCAGTTGATTAAATGTTCTGCTTACTGATGAGGTATAGATTATCAATATAGGTAAGGCATAAATAACAGTGATATGACAAGTCTATAGGTAGGTCCGGAATCCGTATTATCCGTAATAAGACTGCTTTATCATATGAATATCCTATCTTTATAAATTTATTAAGCATTGACGTATTAAGTATCAGGGTTGTTGCTGATGCAGATTTTCTTCACATCCTCGGTAGCTGATAATTTTGTCATTGACATCAGCGGGTGCTGCTTTTAATTATATTAGAAACTAGCACTTCGCCTGCGACTTCATTCGCGTGATCCGTATTTTATCCTACAGATGACTTTTTGGTTTCACTTCCTTAAAGGTTGAATTTCCAAAATTACCTTCTTAGTGACATACCCCTATCATAAAAAAGCCCTGTACAGTAAAATTCTTCAAAAATCTTTAACACCCACTAAATCGTCTTTAAGGAGTAGTTTTGAAAAACTCATGATGAAAACCTTAACTATTTACTTAGGTTAGTATTTATGCCAAGTTTCAAATATACAAGACCAACAAATTTCGACCTTTTCGCCTAGTTAGGGGAAGAATTTCCAAAAAACCAATAAAAATCATGAATTCTTTTTATCAACCAAAAGCGTAAATATTTAATTTCACGTGTCACACGAAGAAGTTAATTAAGTAAGGGGGTTGAAAGTTTGTTTGAAACGTTCATCCCCCTTTTTACTCCCTCAGGGGTAGAATTCCTGAAATAACAAAAAAACTCTTTTGTTTTTATATTAACCAAGAGCATAAACCAACAATTTCAGATGGAAAACCTTCCAAACCGAAGAAATTTCACATAGTTTCAACCCCTATGTTAGCCCCTTAGGGGTAGAATTTGAAAGGGGTCTGCTCTGAGTCCTAACTTCTTCCTGATGATAATGGACGCTCTGGCGTCGATCATACAGGAAGAGGCGGGTGCTGTTTTCTTATGACATTGTGCTGGTTGCCAAGAGTGGCCTAGAGGTCCAGAGCAGCTTGGAGGTGTGGTGGTACAGACTGCAGAGTGATGGTTTGAAATTGAGAAGAACTAAAACAGAATACTTGTTCTGCGATTTTGGCGGTCTCTCCAGTTCTGATGCCGATGTTCGCAACAACCCTATTAAGTTTTATAAGCTTTACTTAATAAAATGAATAAATCTTCTTCATATCTTGTTGATCATAAATGCGTATTTTTTTAATGAGGGTTATCCGGTTTTCATTCATATGCGAGATTATCGGAATTATCTACTCGTTGCCTATATTTTATATGATTGATATGATGCGAATGCAAAGAAAAGTTATTTTATACCATTCCCCCTCTAAAAAGCTTATTTTATTCACTGAAAACAGTGAATAAAAAGCATTTTAATCACTGTTTTGGTTTTTGAATTTGGAACACACCAATGTATTAGACGTCCATCTCAATGCTATGTAACCTCCTTGCGCCTCCTTGCGCAAAAAATACTCGATACACAAATTCCTTCTTCGATTTTAATTTTGAGTTTGTTATTTAGGATTTTAATAATAATTTTGATTTTAGTCTAAGATATTTATTGAGTACTTGTTTGGATTGTAATTCTTATATTAATTGCAAAGGTATTTAATTAATTATAATTATGTAACGTAACGGAGGTGGTCAGTGACCCCTGAAACACAGGTGCTGTTACCTAGCTCAGGGGTCAGGGTTTCACATTTTATGTAAATTTTGAAGGTAAAAACCATTCATTTATTTATTACTCGTAATATTCCTTGTGCTTTTCGCTTAAATCTTTCTATTTCTCGAAGTCATGGTATAAAATATAGTATGCAACTCTTGAATAAAACGGATTTATATCGAGGACCATGAATCACTCGCGTCGCTCATGATTCTAACACTTGAATCACTCGCTATGCTCGTGATTCAATCATCATGAATCACTCCCTACGGTCGTGATTCAGTCGTTAGAATCCTTCACTTGCTCTTGATTCATCTATGGCCCTCGCTTTAAATCCGTCATTTATTCACTAGTTGCATAATATACTATTAGCGTTACGTCTACAAAAAATACCGGTGAAAATAAAATCACCTGTGTCATTAGTGTCTTTGGCTTGCTTCAAAGGCTTGCTCCGCAAAGTTGCCTGTAATTTCAACGGCATTACCCAAACCGCAATGCAGCAATGTTGCTAGGTAGCAAAATTAATAATGGAAGGTAGATAATTAATATTCCCAGAGGTATTAGGATATTGGACCATATTAATGTTATTACTCAACTAGCTTCTGTAGTAGCTTCGCCCATGTAAAACTTTAAAATTATCTTTAAAATATTCCCGGGATAAAAGTAATATCCTATAGAATCCCATGTCCTAATTCAGGACATGGTCTACCCGAGTGCCATATTACATCCAAATCCGTTCAGTCGTGGAGTGGATCAGTCTGCCGGTCTGTCACCAGCCACCACCGCCACCTACTTCTCCATAGAGACTTATTGACACTTGCGATTGTGCGACTAGATTCATCCTTATTTGATCATTCAAAAGTACCTTTGAGGTTTAGTTCGTAGGGTTCCGTACCCAAAGGGTTAAAAACGGGACCCTATTAATAATACTCCGCAGTCCGTCTTTCTGTCTGTCTGTCCGTCTGTCACCAGGCTGTATCTCATGAACCGTGATAGCTAGACAGATGAAATTTTCAGAGATGATGTATTTCTGTTGTCGCTATAACAACAAATACTAAAAACAGAATAAAAAAAAAAAATAAGTAGGGCTCCCATACAACAAACATGATGTTGTTGCCGTTTTTTTGCGATAATGGTACGGAACTCTTCGTGCGCGAGTCTGATTCGCACTTGGCCAGTTTTTTTAGTGATATTACATTACTTTTACACGTAGGTAATATTAGTTAGTTCTTTCAGATAATATTATTTCATTACTCCACATAAAACTATCCGACAACCACTTGTTGCCTATCACATACCAACATAACTATTCTAAAAAAAACTTTTTTGCAACAAAATACTACTTATTATATTATACTTATTTTTCCCTTTTTAGTTTTACCTACCCAATAGCAAGTTGTTTATTAAGGTCCCTATAACTCCAGAATAGATTAACCGAATAATATGAAACTTGAACATAACCGGTGAAATGAGAGATCTGTGTACCCCTTTAGAGCGTACTGGCGTGATGTTATGTTATGAAATGGTATAAACAACAAACAGACATGCGATTGCAGCAAACCCGAGAGTTTTGCCGTTATTTATTGAAGAGTTCTGTTGTTTATCTCTGAAGTTCTTCATCAGACCTTCACCAAATTAAAATGGGACCAGAATTTTCAAAATCGGTCCACAATTGACAGAGATATCGATGAACATACACAAAAAAAAAAAAAAAACAAAGTCAAACATAGAACCTCCTACATTTTTTGTAAGTCGGTTAAAAACACCACAAAACCTTGTAACACAAATCAAAAGCTAACACTATCACGCTTCAGCATTTTTCACGTCAATATCACACGCCAACGAAATTGAAGGCTCTCGGAAAAGTTTGCTGAACACATACATTCTGCCGTCCTGTAGCTAGATTGAGGCTAACTGACAAAATCGTATTTTGAGTTATCGACGAAAAATAAAAAACCGCGAAATAATAAAGATCGATGCTGATCATCAACTATAAATCGTATGCGAGAGGTTCCTTTGCCACAAAATTGATTAATGGATTGATTTTTAAAGTTCTTTATTGACATAAAGGTATAAAAAGTTATCAAAAAATATCTTAACACGTTGAACGCCGTGGAGGGCAACATATGAGCGACACTGTAATAGCCGATAGGGCCAGGAGAAAATCCGTAAATATGTAAAATTTTACACAATGTATTTATTGCATTATTGGAGCGGAAATAAGCTAAAACTTAGTTATTGGTTACAAAAAAATCATTTTAGTGTTTAAATTTGCTATAATTTGAGTGTCACTCATAAGTCGTCCGCCGTGGCCTATGCGAAGAGAAAATCGCATGTCCGTTAGCGGGGGCCGCGCGGGCCACGGTGTCGAGCACCGCCGCCCGCGCGCCCGCACCCGCGTACTTACAGCCCAGGAGTTTAGAGTGTTTATGTCGTTTAGTGTCACATTGAACGCGATACGCTCACAACGCTATTTGGTTTTTGCTAATTTTATATTATATTCATACTGCGTTCATATTATAAAGATGGATGATTTCGGAGATTTTGAGATAAGTCAATCGCACACGCACCGCGACACAACGCGAAGGACGCTCGCCCGCCGTTTGTTTACCGATGAAAACCGTTGTTTCCGTTCATCCCCCGGCCTCCCAACACACCAGCGACCTACCTACGAACTCTACACTTTACAATCTGGTCCTTCGAGCCGGATCTTCCTAAAGAAGTAATCAATGCTAAATTGAAACGAGGCGAATATATTGCCATGGAGAGTACTGATGGAATAACTCTATTAAAATGGAAAGACAAAAGGGACGTTTACGTTCTTTCTACAAAACATTCCACCCGCTTCCAATCCGTCACGAAGCGAGGTAAAACCACTTTGAAGCCTAAAATCGTAGTAGATTACAACAAGGCGAAAGGAGCCGTGGACTTATCTGACCAGATGGCCGCATATTCGACACCTTTGAGAAAGTCCGTCAAATGGTATAAAAAAGTGGCGATAAATTTGCTTCTAAACACGGCCGTTATTAATGCTTTAATATTGTACAAGACTGTCACTGGGAAAAACATGCAAGTAGTTGAATTCAGGAAAGAGATATTGAAGGGTTTATTGTCAAAAAAGGAAGAACAACCAATAGAAACCTTGAGGCCAAGACGTATAAAGCACAAGCTCACGAAAAAAGAAGGCACCGCCAAAAATAATCGTCGTACATGTCAAAATTGTTATAAACATAACGTTGAGATAATGGGAAGGGCTTTGGCAAAAAACAAGACCAAAAAGGTGGTTACATTTTGTGAAACTTGCCCAAATAAACCATATCTCTGTTACGACTGTTTTCATCAACTTCATTAGAATAATTTTGTGATGTAAGTTTAAGTTTACCTGGCATTGATCTCAAATTAAGTCTGATTTTGCATGTGTTCCTCGTATAAATAAATATATAAATGAATATTAACTAATACTATTTTGTTTTTTATTTAGTACACATATACATATCCTATTTGTAATCAAAATTTATCCAAACTGGTTTCGGCGTTATAGCATAATTGAGCGTTATACTCTCATACACACTTATATTCTCACTACATTGCAAATATGCCTTAGAAGACTTGATATATTTTTCTAGGTATTATGTTTACATAAAAACCAACTGAACTGCATTAGTCTACAGGGCCATGGGGGTCACGTTATATCGAGATTTGCTTAGAACATTTGTCCGACGGCTCCATAGACACGTTTGAAATCAACTCCAGCTTGCGGTCAAATGTTGTCCCCCGCGGCTCCAACGGAACAGATAAGTGTCGACCAAATGGTGCCCCCCATGGCCCAAAAGGAAACACGAAGAAAACGCACTGGCGTTCAACGTGTTAATATAAGTTTTTAAGCTGACATGGTCACAATCATTAGAATTAATATTGCGCCATGATCACGAGAAGTTCTCGTGATCATGGCGCTTGTAACGGTGCCGAAATATCGAGCTCTCAACCAAAATCAAAATATACATGGTTAATATTCCGAATACAAATATTAATTCAAAAAAATATCTAATTCTAAATGTAAACTAACGTACATCAAATAATGTTAAGTAGGCTAAATCGCCTCTTTTAACATATAACATTCATAATTTATATGTTTTCAGTTCCTTACGAACAACAATACATTAAACTATGTAAATTGTGTAGGGTTTGCAGTTTAAATCCACAATTTTAAATGAAAGTTTCACACCCACACCCCATTTTTTTTATTTTCGTTTCTAATTATTTTATACAAAGAAAGCGAATACCCAATAATATTCATTTTTAGGTCTAACAACTGATATTTATTAAGTTCAATATTATCAATACAAAAACATTGCACACATAAGCACGGTAACAGCAATTAATTACGCTGGTAAGATGGTAAATGAGCTAGCGTCAAGCCACTAGGAAATGATGAATCAAAATATTGATCTAATTGCGCACTTTCGAATAGGCATTGTTAATTTAAGTCAATGACTTAATCTTATTAAATGTATAGGTACGTAAAGCAATTTGGGGCGTTGTCTTTATTTTTTATCCGGTATCTGTTCATAGTAGCAAAATACTGCTTAAACAAATCGATAGCGAATTTTTTGGTAATTACAAAGGCTACAAAAACTAAAATCAGTAAATTTTTAGATAATGGCACTCTAGATGTAGGACGGCGTCATTGCCCGTAGCAGTGTGTAATGGTAAAAAATTGCCTTTGTTAGTAACACACTCTTTGTTAGATAGGGCGGAAAGTTTTTGTTTTTTACCCCCGATGTGTTAGTTTGTGAAACGTTTTGGGTGAAAGTTGGAATGAAAACAACGTTACGAAAAAAAAATATGTGAAATTGTGTGATATTTATAAGATATTAATTTTAGTTGACTGGATAAGGCCGGTATAGTGGTAAGCCATTGGCTAATCAAAAATGCAGTTTTCAGTAAATTTTAAACGTGTGTGTACTATGTGTCGTAAGATAATTGGTAAATTCATTTTAGGGTTCCGTACCCAAAGGGTAAAAACGGGACCCTATTACTAAGACTCCTCGGTCCGTCTGTCTGTCTATCAGTCTTTCACCATTAAGATGAAATTTTGCGAACGCGTTTAGTTTGGATGACAAGGCATGGTTAGCTAAGTGATTACATTTTAAATCCAATATGGCGGACAGCCCAAGTTGGCGGACTAGTTATTTTTGTGCACTGCCATGATATGGCTATCAAATGAAAGGGTTTGCTAAGAAGAATACGAAAAAAATTGTTTTAAAATAAGATTTTATAATAAATAATGTTATTCTCAATACCTATTACGTCAAAGTAACAAGAACCGGATTCAGACTGCAATGAGCACAAATGTAATAATCGTCAATGTCAGCCAAAAACCTAGATAGTTTGATTTTTTTCACGAGAGAAAGCACTCGGGTGAAAAAATTAAGCCGAGCTTTTTCCCAACTATTTTGGGGTCGGCTTCAAGTCCTACCGGATTCAACTGAGTACCAGTGTTTTACATGGAGCGACTGCCTATCTGACCTCCACAACCCAGTAACTGGGTTACACAATATCCCTTGGTAAGACTGGTGTCAGATCTCAGGCTTCTGACTACCCGTAACGACTGTCAAAGATCTTCAAATAACAGCATGAACCAATGGTTTCACGTAAGCTTTCCGAGGCACGGGGGAAACTCGCTATGTAAATATGGTCATCCTTCCACGGACAGACCTCGGCATGTGTTGCTTAACCTTATAGATCGATCGGTGTGGCAGTTATTATTTAACTACAAGCTCCTCTCTCGTGAAAAAAATTAACAACGAATGGAAATTGTTGCCCTGTCACTTTTGATTTTCATTTCCCGTGCAAGATTTTTCCTTTCTTTATTCTGTAAAATATCACGCAATTTTCTTCAACGATTTCTTATTTCGCCACATCGCCACGTACCGAAATTGTATCATAAACAATATTACCTACCACAGCTAAAGTTTCACGCCAAGAAAATCGTGTTATAAGAAGCTTCGCCGCGCCAAAGTCACGTAATATCTCCCTCATATTAACTTACGAGAACTTTCTGAAGTAAAAAAGTTGTATGACTGGAGGAAAAGCTAGTAAATCTTTATTAAACGTTGGCTTATTATATTGATTGCTTGATCATGGCAAGGTCAGTAGACTTAACCGTTAGTTGAGTTAACTATGAATAAAAAAAAACTGGACCTTATCAAAATGAGAATGAGAATGCAGTCTTACTGCAACGTGCCTACTACGTGAATAAAATTATGAATTTTTCGTATTCTTCTCAGCAAACCTTTTCATTTGATACCCATATCATGGCAATGCACAAAAAATAACTAGTCCGCCATCTTGGGCCATCCGCCATATTGGATTTAGAATGACGTCACTTAGCTAACCATGCATTGTCATCCAAACTAAACGTGTATGCAAAATTTCATCATAATCTGTAGAGGATAACTGCTTTAAAATTCAGTTGCAAGATTTGACCCGAAGACACTTACATACATATATTGGAAGTTAAATAAAAGCTTGTAAAATATGAGTTATTTATTATGACAATAACCCGGAATCGATTTAAACTATCGAACAGTTAGAAGGTAAATAATACCTTTACGCAGAGTAACACTAATATTTATTTTCTGCGTCTAATACTTTGTGTACTTTCACGCTACATTCCTCCCTCATAAAATTTTCCACACAACTAGTTTGTTGCGACACGGACATAAGTTCCTCTTCCAGACAAAAGCTAAATGCACAAGCTGGTTTAGTCATAATCATAAAGATCAAACGGTGGTCGCACATCGTAAAACTACAGAGTAGCGGTATCATGGAGTAGCTCTTAGCTAATGTTATTAGGTGGGAATATTTTCGAAGAGGGTAATTTTCATCATTATCGTACTAATAGAGGAAAATGTCGAGATGGAAAGTTTGGAGAATGTGGGTATGGATACATTTGGTCTTTCCATACTCTTATCAAACAAACGGGCATCCGCTTGATGCAAGACTCACGGGACCGGTCATGGAGCACACAACCCGTTGTGCGCTCACAACGGGTTGTGTGCTCCATGGGACCGGTCAACGCGGCGAACTGGCGACGCTTGGGGGTGGTCTACGTCCAGCAGTGTACGTCTATCGGCTGTTATGGTGATGATGATACGGCGGCTACCACATTCTAGAAACGATGGATGGGCTATGTGAAAGATGGTAATCTTACTAATATAGGCAAAAATACTGTGAGGAAAGTTTTATGATTTAGTATTAGATTTAGTATGAATATGGATGGTTTAAAAAGTAGGAGAAGACAAAAGAAACGATGGATGGACTGTGAAAGTTGATATGGCTAAAAATCTATTCGGTGAACTTAAATCAAAAAGATATATACTCGTACATAAAATATCTAGTATACAACATCTAAAATTTACAATAGAATACCTGTGGCCATTTTAAACACCAAGGAACTGCCACTATTCAAATATAAATCACGTAATTTTTTAATTGACTAAGCTTATTATTTTTATCGCCAAACTTCATGGCCGCCCTGCAGTTGGCTACAATGGCTGCGCAGTAGTAAATCTCATACAAAAACAGTACCGTTTTGTGCCTCGCGCATCCGGTAAACCAACTTCAGGGCGGCCAAGAAGTTTGAAAGGACTATACACGATCCAAGATTTTCTTAATAATTAGTACCTACTACAATCTGTCACCATGCCCCCTAAATTTTATTTTGTAAGATTTGCTTTATATGTGATACCTATGATTTTTTCGCATGTTGAGTTAATGCCTACTAGGCAGGATATAATGGAACTGTAATTTACCTACATTTGTTTGTTTAAACTATGCACATAATAAAAAGATTTGATGGAAGTGATGAAGATGAAGAAAAATTAAGTCGACTCCATATAAATTAGGATGATGCAAAGAATGGTGAAGTATAATTAATATTACTAGCTGCAATGTGTGTGATGATAGATGCCAAACCGGACAAATTAAATTATAATTAAAATAATCAAATTATTAAAAAATTTACTAAATTCAAAGCGAATAACACTCGATTCAAACACGATCATACCCGGATTACACCAGCTGTTTCATTTCACAACACAAGTAATGATTGATAGTACTGAAAAAGTTAAAAACAATGACAGGGCGAATAACAGAACACACTCATACATCAAACATCACAAACGCAAAGCAGATAGTTGATACACAAACATTTAAGAATGCAATACTTCCTCATCAACCTACGGATAACTACCAGTAGTGTCTGACCGAAGCTTCGATTTCGGCCACAACAAGCCGAAGTTTTGGCAGAGGCCGAAAGATTCTAGCAAAATCTGAAATTTAAGAACTGTTAGGAATTTTACGAAACTGGTACGAATAATTTTAAAGTTTAATTGTTTTTGAAAATCGTAAAGTCAATTTTAATCAAATTAAGTTTTTAACCCTCATCGGAAAAAGAGTGTTGTTATAAGTTTGACGTGTATATATATGTCTACCTGTATCATCATAGCTCCAAAATGGGTGATTGTCGAGTGTTCTTGATAATCAGCTTTGTTTGATGATAATCGGCTCAGCCGTTCAAAAGTTATGAGCATTTTACTCTTTAAAAACGGAGTTTATTTTTTTATATACAGTTAACATACACTTAAAAAAAAAAATACGTTATTCACTTTTAGCCAATCTCGAACTGATTTTTTTAGGGATCAGATGTTTTCAGATATATTTTTGTACAAACATGTGTATACATACAACAAATAAAAATAAGTGCATGCAGGATAACAATAACAGAAATGGCTCAAACATGTTTGCCACATACCGCGGCGTGCAAATCTTGGATTAATTAATTAATACAATACAAATAATAAATTATGAATACAAACAATAAATTAAATTCATTTGAAAGTAATTATCACAATTAATTTCAACAAAACAAGCAAAGTAAAACAGTGAAAATTAAATGCCAAAAATGTAAAAGATATAAAATAACAATAAAAACAAAAAAAATAATAAGCAAATGTCAAATAGCAATAATTTTTGCCAAATGTAAGTAAAAATATCAATTAGCGTCAGTTAACAATAATTTATGTCCAATCAATCCATGTAAAAAAGAAACATTATATCAATAAATTGTCAAATAGCAATAATGTAGGTACCTATGTCAAGGGTTAATAAAATGTCACAATAATAAAAATAATTTGACTTCGGCCGAATCTTGTGGCGAGGGCCGATTACTCGTCTTCGGTTTCGGCCAAAACTTTTCTTCAGTCAGACTCTATCGACCAGTTTATTTGTACGACCAACGGATCCGTTGGCAACGCATGTTCAGTGTTTCAGATACGAGTGTTCATCATCAAAACTATTTAGGTTAGAAAATATTCTAGTCTGACTAACAATACCTCGTAATAAGTTTGGTATGATTTTGAAAAATGTGTGTAAATATTGTTCGATGTTGTTTATGATGAGAAACTGGCAACTTCCTTTATGTTATGAGGTAAGATGGAAATGGTGTTTATTTTCTGTAAACCAGACCCCCTTTTGCATTACTTTACTCTCAAAGTGGCGAGAGATCCTTATTAATATTAGCAGTGGCCTTTGTGCGAGTTTTTATACTTATTGTACACGGCATTTTGTATCGAAAAACGCGGTCTTGTGATACTACACTGAAAAACAATAAAATTATTGCATGCGATGTGACATACGCGAACGTTTACGTTAACGTGATCGAGTAGTACACGTATAAAAAACCGGTCAAGTGCGAGTCGGACTCGCGCACTAAGGGTTCTGTACCATTATCGCAAAAAACGGCTAAAAGTCACGTTTGTTGTATGGTTGCCCCGTTCCCGTTTTTACTCTTTGGGTACGGAACCCTGTTAACTCACACAAGGCTGAACGAAGCTTGAACATTTACAATTTACGTATGAATTGTATGATCTATCTACAATATCCACCAATTCCCATCATTGGGATCATTGGAATTAAAGGATCACCAACGAGTTACAAAACAAAACCTCACAGAAAACATAGAAATTATACATATTATCCCGTTATGCTCACTTAATTATAAGTAACCACAGTTTGCTCAACTACTTGCTTATTCTAGTATTATCCCCAATTTAGGACAAATAACAAGGATTATACAAAACAGTAAAGCTTTCCATACCCTTTGCTAACAAACGCCCACTAGGTGCTGAAAATAGGCCTAACCTTAGCAGAATAAACAATAAACAGTCGTTAGAGATAATGACCTTGTTTGGAAAACAAATCCGTGACCGTAGGTTACTGTGCTTACAGTACAAAACGTAGTTGTTTTCTTGGGCAAATTCTGTCATCGTTAATCATCAACCTCTTGCACTTATTCAAATTTATTTGGGGACGGAACAATACAGAATGAGTCTTTTAAGGCGCTATATACGCCCCAATGTCAACGCAGTACTGGACGTGCGCCCGCTCGATGCCAAAATATCAATATTGATCCTCCTTTTGAACAATTTTGTTTGCTAAATATTATTTGATTTACATATTCGTTCTTCTCCATAACAAGCTACATTTCTGAATGCACGGTAGAATAAAGTTTTTATTACTTGTAAATTTTAACGTTCCAAAGTGCCGCATCTACTTGAAATAAACACATTTGACTTTGACTTTATGCTATGTTAGTTATGAAGAAATTCCAGTCATCAATTTTTCTGTGTATTTTTTTTTTTAATCATCCAAGTCGTTTTAGAGGAATTTCCAAAACTTGCGAAAAAATATCGTGTTGTTGAAAAACCAATTTTTTTACAATTTTTTTTTTGTAGGAAATCTACAAAGTCTCGTATCATGGAATTGACGACATGAAAAAATCTTTAGCGAATAGTGTTTGCTAAGAAAATTCTAGGAATTAATGACATACGTACCTCCCTTTCCTATATTACACCTTAACTGATGAAATTATGGCCATTATTTTTAATAAATAGCCGGATTTCAAAACTCAAGCACTTCATTCAGCATTACAATAATTTTGATTACTGCTAAAATATTCGCTAAAGATTTTAACGTCCACGCCCACTTAAAAAACTCATGTAACCCTGTATATCTTCTTCTTCCAAACTTCTCTTTTAGTTGTCATCTCAATGAGTAAGAAAGAAAGAAAACATTCACTTTTTTTTTTTTTTTAACCTGGACTTTATAGTGAGTTTATTATAAGATTATGCTCCATTGGTATAATTGCTGCAAGGCGTTCCAGTGCGAGGATAAACTAATAAATAAATTACGCCCATTACCAAACACTTTACAGGTGGTCGCTCATCCTGGGCTATGCTCGGAGTTTCCTTGCGTGATCAAATCAGAAATATAGAGATCCGCAAGAGAACCAAGGTTACCGACATTGCCCGAAGAATTGCCAAACTTAAGTGGCAGTGGGCAGGGCATTGCTCGCAGAACAGATGGCCGATGGGGCAGAAAAGTTCTGGAGTGGAGACTATGTGGAACGATGACTGGTGATCCGCTGGATGCGAGACGCACTGGATCGGTCAATGTGGCGACGCTTGGGAAAGGCCTATGTCACCAGTGGACGTCTTTCGACTGAACAGTCTCAATAATAACAGTGTCAAAACAAAATGTGACAATGATGTACATGCAGTGTGGTAAAAGGAGCGGGCTCAGCAAATGTTGATCAATGTGCAGCATAGTCACTACACTGGTCAACTCTGATACAAGTAATAGTATCAGTAGTCAAACCCTTTCTAGACGTGTCATGTTTATCAAAATCCATTCATCATTTATTTGGCCTTCCCTTACAGCCGTCCACATTCATACTTTTAATTTAGAAAATAAAATCTTCTGTTGGAACATTATTTTGCTCATTATTTGAAGCTTGTCTCCTTGTATTCTCCTCGACATAGGTTCATAATTGGTACTCAGTTGTTATCTAGGCCAACGAACAACAATAACAAGATAACATGAATTTCGCCAATATACCTATATTTACGCCAGTTCAAAAGTTCGCGGAATATCTACACTAATATTTTATAGAGATGTATTTGTAGGAAGAAATCTGTAGAAGCACTGAACCGAACTTTTGAACCTACCCTCGTAACAAAAAAATTACAACAGTTATAAGTACCTACTGAAAAGTGAGAAACTGAATATAAAAGATGAAGCTGTTATGTCATCAAATCTGTGCAATTGGTCCAGATTGCAGCATGTAAATACAAATGGCCGTGGTCAGGCATGATACAACGGGATGTGGTCCAATGAAATAATTGCACTTGTCCTTCATATGTCCAGACACGTGGACGGTGCAGTTTATATAAGTGAATATGTTTTCACAATATACACGGCAGATATTAATGCTAAAATGCTAATAGCAGAATTGATCGAAGTTAAAGATTGTACTGATTGAAACCCAGTGAATGAGTGTGATGTCGGCTGATAGACGTAAGGATGAATATTATTTTGCGCTAATCGAATTTGAGCAGTGGTGGCCCAGTGGAAACGGCCCCGACTTAGGTTTCGTAGGTCGTGCCTTCGAACCCACCCAGGCACAATACTTTGTCTAAATTGTTTCTTCACCACTGCTCTAAAAACATTAAAGGGTAACATTTGAGGAAACCGACATGTCCTAGAACCAAAAATTCGAAGACATGTGACATCCTCCAACCCGCACTGGACCCGCGTGGTAGATTAGGGTCTGTTCCCTGTCAAAGAGAGGAGGTATGTATCCCAGCAGTAGGAAAATTAAAAGGCTGATGATAATGATGAATCGAAATTGGGACAAGAGGGTATAGAAAAGTGTAGTCTATCTATCAGCGAAACTAATGACGAATAAAAAAAATTAAATCAAAAAAACGATTTTTTGTTTTTTTTTTTTATTTATGACTTTTTAGTTAAGTTTTTTTCGAATTAGATACATTTAAACATATAGGTGTCATGTATTTTTGAAATCACCTCTTAAAACCCTTTGTTTTGATACCCCACACGATGGGTTTGGAAGCAAAAAAAAATTTGGGCCCCCACAATATGGCGCCCAAAATTTTACTATTGACCAACTTTAATGTAGCCTATGACACTCGCAGGGTTAAGACGAATCGATTGACGTATGAATCATCAAAATCGGCCAACGCGTTTGGTCTCTGGAATGCCATATAGGAACAAACATACATACACACATACTTACATACATACATACATAGACTGATAAACACATTACCCTTCGGCAGTCGGGTAAAAACCAGAAATGTAAAGGATTGTCAGAAATGTCATGTGATTGACGCCAAACATTATTTTGAGAATCGCTATAATCGATATATTTATAATTTGTCTACACAGAAAGAAGAACATGATTATGTTAAGGACAAAATTACAAAATGTTACAATGAACAATACAATCTCAGTATTGTTGAATCGAAATACCTTACATAACACGCTGAACAGAACAATTAAATTAGCTGTTTAAGACTAAGAATAAACCCGGCAATTTTATCGAGATACGAATCCGTTTCAATTCGGCTTAATTAACAATTTGAGAAAATTAGGAGAAGCTTTACTTTCACAGAAGTAACCATTTGCAGATACCCAGTAAGGCTGCCTGTCCACTTCGCGCGGAGCGGAGAAAAGAGTTGCGAAGCCAACCAATCGAATTACCATACAAACAACGCTCCGCTTTAGTGGATAAGGATTTGAAAACTAGTTTCAAAATTCATATATATTTACGCGGTGTAGAGCCGAGATGGGAATCAGAGCAGTGAAGCGGAGTGGGGAAACGGAGAGGAGAAAAGAGTGCAACCGAGCTCCGCGTATGAAAAATCTGACTAAAATCCACCCGTGTTCCTTCAGTTGCTTGTGCCAGGGCCGCGGTAACTCTCTTTCAAATTTATCCGCGACCCAGACAGGCATCGGCCCCAGCGTACCCCGTCTCTTTTGCTGACATCTCATTGAGGCGCGAGTGGAACACTACGCGCCGTTAACTCGGGACTGATCCTTATCGGACGGCGAGCTACCCATTACTTGCCGTCCGCAAGCCCGCGATCGTTAAGCTCCATCATGTTGCAGTGAGACTTCGGACTGACATGATTCGCCTCACGATGAGTCGCCATCCCTCTCTGTCAGCTGTCACTCGTGTGCACTCATGCAATGGACCGCCTACTGCAGACTTTATCTGCTCGGTCCATCGGATGGGCGACCTGCCGCGCGCTCTTGTTCTTTCCACTCTATCCTGGACTACAAGCCGTACAAGAAGTCGTGACGAAAGAACTGGAGTATTCGAGCTTGAACTGTAGCCGATAGAATCTGCTTGTTGCCGAGTTCTTGAAGAATGGATATGCAATAAAATTGCTTATCAGTGTGATATTAATTGAACCGCATCGAACAATCAGGCAAGTCGCTGAGTCACGATGACCAAAATCTTTAACTGATTAACATTTATAAGTTTATCAATTAGTAAATCCATAAACCCTTTTAAATCCAATACTTCCGCAGTATTACCAATACCTATAATTAGAAAATGGGCCTTACCGCGTAACACATAAACGTTATTAACCATCAAACCATCAACACTTCGGTCTGTTTCGATAGTAACGATCAATAAACCTAATACAAGCCAAGTGTAATTGAAATGTTCCGTTGGAGAAATCTCAGTTTAGTTGAATTGGAAGTCAGCCCAATCGTAGATAGGGATTGATCACATAATTTGATGGTTAAACACAGACATTGAGGAAGTTTTGAATACCTTGACCACTGTTATTATGTAATATTAAATATCAACAGTGTTTAAATATGAGTACAGTAGTCACAGTGGATCTTTGTGTCTCTGAAGTTGGCTCTGCGAACCATTGCGCAAGAAACAGTTTGTCATCGAGTGTACTGCATAGAGTAAGCGAGATAGGACGATGCGACAAACGTAAGCGAGTGAATGAGGCAGCTATACAATGACATCTTCTACTTCAATATTGACACAAAAATAGCTACTGCGCAGTCTTACAGCCAACTTCAGACACACAAAGATCCACTGTGACTACTATACTAAACTCAAACATATATAGACCTGTCTCTTCACCCATTTTTTACGAGGATAGGACGTAGCAAAACCCCACTCACTCCCAAACTTTTTAAATGATCTTTTTCATTGTAATTTTTTTATTGACGTTAAAAAGCAAAGAATATTATTGTTTGATAATCAAACTGACGGACAAGGACTAGATAGATTTTTTTTACCCAGGAATCATCACTGGATTAGTAAAACCTAAATAAATTATTGCCAAAAATATATTAAAGTCTGCTTTTTACCAAGAGATACAAACCAACCGACAAATGCCACAAACTTTTTATAAGTCGCCAAGGTTCTCCCTGACAGATATTAACGATCTTGTAAAATAGAGGTTTTTCACCAAGAAATGAAGGCCTTTTATCCAAGACCATAACTTTAATCTACTTTTTTTAAAGAAAGAGTTTTTGCCCACAACCATTTACTTGGTTAAAACGTTGCTTTTACAGAAATGCCTTATTTTCTTGAACCATTCGACTGGTATAATTCTATACTAGCTTTTTCTTGTGGCTTCACCAGTGGGAATGTCGAAATAATCCTACGTGAACATAGGCACTACCGGGATAAAAGTAAACCTATCCTATGTCCTAATTCACAGGCTTATCTTGCAAGAGCAAAACGAAAGCGATTATTGCGCAATAATTGCTCTTCAATACAGAAGTTTTAGAACTTTTCGCGGTTTTTTAGAAATAAGTGCATTTGACAAACAGCGAGCGATTAACAAACGATTATGTAGGATATCATACCTACACTGTAGATAATTCCGACTTATATGACATAAGCGTTTGGTCGCGCAATGATTGCTAATTGCTGTTTCTTACGTAATAAGCCTGCCGATGGGGTTAGGGGGCGTCCTGAATTACGTGAGATGTTTAAGGGGGGAGGGGGTCGAGTCAAATCTCATCTAATCTTACGTTGGAGAGAGGTGGGATTTTTTTTCTGATTGAATAAAAAAAAAACAACTATTTTGGTCCATTTAATCCAGATTGTGCTTAAGATTTAATCTTAAGCGTAATACGATTAAGATCATTCACTAATTCGTTCGAAAGAAAATAATTTAATTTTTACTTCGACGTTATACATCTACTGACTGTCAAACCACCATATACAGCAATTTTTTTTTCATTTTACTATAACAATCCAACGCGTTTACGTAAGAAACCCACATTTTGAAAAATCTCACGTGAGATTGGGGGATGGGGTTGAATAAAATCTCACGACATCTCACCAGGGGGGGAGTGAGGAACAGAAAATTAAAAAAAACACCTCATGTAATTTATGGACGCCCCCTTATTGCGGAATCCACAAATGCACACACTCGACCATAATTTCTTTCAATATGACAATTTTATTCAACAGTACGGTAATCATTGCGTGTTTTACGCTGACGAGCAGACGAATATTTGACGAAGATTTGATGAAGACGAGATTCAGTGTGACATATAATTAGAATGTTTTTTTTTTTTTTTTTTTTATATATTATAGGCTCGCGCTTGACCACTATCTCACCTGATGGTAAGCGATGATGTGGTCGACGGTGAAGCACGCTTGCCTAGAAGTAACCTATTCACTCTTGACTTAAAGACTCCTAGATTGTAGCTATCGGGAAACACAGACTCCGGCAGGGAATTCCACTCATTAGCTGTACGCATAATGAAAGTACCCGTGTCGGCAATTTCATTCAAATCCTTTCTGCCATTGAAGTGTGATTAATTAACAATATTATTATGTCTAATCATCTTAGCATCCAGACTTTCACATATATCATGATAAGAGAGTATAGAAAAATCAATTTCACAAAAAATAAACTGACTAATTCTAAAGCAAAACACTAAAAAGTGTAAAAATAACATTAGTTTAGGAAGTCAGTTTTCGTTCTTTTTAGTTTTAGTATCCTATCACTGAAGGATTAAAGGATTTGCAATATACCCATAATAAATTAATTTACAAATTCGTGCTGTTTGTCGCTAAGGATTTCGGTTGTTTGTTCCATATCTTGAAAACTGCTGAACCGATTTTGATCAAACTTGCACTGTTCCCTAAGCTGAGAGATACCTAATTCAATAAACCTAATTTTTAGTATTTGTTGTTAGAGCGGCAACAGAAATACATCATCTGTGAAAATTTCAACTGTCTAGCTATCACGGTTGAAGAGATACAGCCTGGTGTCAGACGGACAGACAGACAGACGGATAGTAGAGTCTTAGTAATAGGGTCCCGTTTTTACCCTTTGGGTACGGAACCCTAAAAAAAAAAGCCTACACCCACGTCATTTTTTTTGAAGTCGGTCTTTAAAAGGAGCTTTTCTTGGACCAGTCTATAGGTATTATTTTTTACTTGCGAAGTCGTGAAGCGTAGTCGGAGACTTTTAGTATAAAAGCTTGATAAAAGCTCGACGAGGACGTTGAGTATGTCTTTTATATGTGCACTCTCCAGCCAGTTGGTAGAAAATTCTACAGATTTCGAATCGAGCAATGTTGATCGAAAAATACCTGTCGTTAAAACTTTTCAGTTGGTTACAGCAAAATATGATTTATTTAGTACGAAAAATACGCGCTATGACGTGAACTTGCGGACACCAGCCCGTCTTAACTAAACTAATGATTTATTTGGTTTCTACAGTTTTACAAAACAATATGGGTGTCTAAATATTATGAAAACAAGATAATAAACCTACAAAAAAAATGACATAAATACGTATTGTCTTTTATTATATTTTTTTGTATAACGTGTCAAATTAATGTTATTTTTCTTACCTTTTAACGGTAAAACCAATGAATTTCTGTCATAAAATGTGTTTTCCAAACTGAAGTCATTCAAAAGACATTAGGCCATCATACTAGAGACTGCGGCGAAGGGTGTATACTATATAAAATGCTTTGGCTTCGAAACCTCTTATCAAAAATGTCGCTTACACACTTTATAACTAACTTCCCTTTAAACATTTTCACGCTAAGGGACCTTTCTAATGGCTCGATAGGCAACATCGCGCATAAATTTTCTAAGAAAATTGCATGTGCAAAATCGGTCGAATTCCGTCCATGTAAACGTACTTGCACTTTCACCTAATAAAGATCGGCTATCAGCTTGCTATCAGTGTAAATTGAATCGCGTCGAGCAATCTAGCAGGTCGCTTACACCCGTTTTTAAGCGACTGCCCAAATAGGAGGAGGTTCTCAATTCGGATGTTTCTAATTTTTTATTTATGTTCGGGCATAATTCTGTCTTATATAGACAGACGGATTTGCTTTTTTTTTGTTTGAAAGGGTATACTCTCGAGGTGGTCCCGTTGTCACCAAATCAGAATCTGATGATAGGATCCCATGGAAATCGAGTGAACTCTTCAAATATTATAGGCAGACATATTACAAGAGTAACCATGGAGTTTCTTGCCGGTTCTTCTCCATAGGAAACGACGAGAACGTTGAGTAAGTCTTTTATATCTCCACTCTCCAGCCAGTTGGTAGAAAATTCTACAGATTTCGAAACGAGCAATGTTGATCGAAAAATACCTATTAAAAGACATATTAAAAGAGTAACCATGGAGTTTCTTGCCGCTTCTTCTCCATAGGAAACGACCAACCAGAACCGTGCACCTTTTGCCGACGTTTTATAAGTGCCCATGTAGGCCTATATGAAATAAAAAAATGATTTTGATAGCGATTTTAGTATTTTCAATAACATGGCAAGCATTTGCACTTAGAAAGTATCATTTGATGAAGTGGAACTGATGAAAAAATTCACAGATGGCCACAGGAACTCCTTAATAAGTATATGTCATGGGTATAAGATTTCTCAAATAGTTAAAATACTATGATAAAGCAAAGGCACTCCGTAGTAAAACAATGTATCCTAGTCTTGTTTGGGCTTATTGGAATTGAAATGAGATATACTCTGGCTATAAATAAAATTCATTGTAATATGAGATAAGTACTAAAGCTAAAAAGAGTAAAATAAAAAATGGTTTTAACAAAAAAAATAAACCGACTTCTAAAGCAAAAAAAATATGTTTCCCTTCCGAAAGTCGGTGTCGTAAACGACAAACAATAGGTACCAACGACACCGACTTCGGATTTTTTTTTTATTGTGAAAATTGAGTTAAGGAACTTATCATACCTTTAATGACAACGTTGGACACGCCTTCAGGTTAAATTAGTATTTAACAACAAGTAAAATATCAAAATTTTAAAAACCCGCGACACATGTATCTTGCGAAAACACATTCAAACAGTAAAACGCCCATAACTTATGAACGGCTAAACCGATTTTATTCAAACATAGCTAAGAACACTTTCGACAAAATCATCTTTCAAACAAAAAAAAACTAAAACGGTCCATCCGTTTAGGCGCTATGATGCCACAGACTGACACACAGATACCTACACAGCAACACACGTGAAACTTATAACACCGCTCTTTTTCCGACGGGGGTTATATTACAGCACCAAATTATTAATTCAGAAACCGGGGGTAAACCAGCTACAAATAATATAGGCTACTTAGTAGATAAATAGGCAGAACAATTAAGTCTCTGATAAAACAAAGACGGGAACACTATCAGTGATTGTGAACTTAACACAAGCCTTCACAACTTCGCCATTGTCTGTAGCCTGACCTCGTTTGCCCTCGTATTTTTCTTTTTAAGCTTCCATTTTGTGACTGAAGATAAAAGTTTTGTTCTGAAACGTTTGAACTTGTAAAGTGAAGACGGGTTAAAAATATAACAAGATTGATGATCGCTTTGTACTAGACTTTGTTATTATAAGAGATGAATAAGTTAATATCATAAGAATATTTGATATCAAACGACTTATTTGATATCTTAAGTTCTTACGAAAATAACTTATCTTTAAAATCTATGCCTTTGAAAAATTCGTAGAATTTACTATAACTGTAGTATTAAGCCCTTTGAGAGTTGATTTTTAGGGTTCTGTACCCGCTAAAAACGGGACCCTATTACTAAGACTCCACTATCCGTCTGTCTGTCACCAGGCTGTATCTCTTGAACCGTGATAGCGAGACAGTTGAAATTTTCACAGATGATGTATTTCTGTTGCTGCTATAACAACAAATACAAAAAAATAATAAAAAAATATTTAAGTGGGGCTCCCATATCACAAACGACATTTTTGCCGTATTTTGCGGTAACGGTACGGAACCCTTCGTGCGCGAGTCCGACTTGCCCTTTGTCGGTTTTTATTTTTAATTTTGTCCTAAATTTGCTTTTTATTCGAGAATATAACACTGCATTTTTTTTTTTTTTTTTCAAAATATAATTGAAGTAGAACATGTCAATTTTAATTTCAAAATTAATTATTTAAACCCTGTTTTAGGAACTCTATTACACCATCATCGTGTGTCTATTACACCAGTGAATTCAGAGTACCGGTTAAACGGGGTTACATTGAGATCTGGGGTAACTTTGATGATAATTTAATTTTTTTAGGTTTTTAAAGCTAACTCCGTGAAAACGCCACGCACCTCAATTTTCTTTTTTAAATTTGCAACACTGACATGTCAGCCATGTTTTGCATCAACCTCAGCGCAAGAATAAGTTTACTTGTTGCAGAAAAATATTTTGTATCCTACAGTGTGAATTCATTAAAAACACATTTCAAATTGGGGTAACTTTATATTGAAATGAAAAAACAATCGGGTATCAAAGTAACCCCATTTTCATTTTAGCGCTTCTTTTTTTATTTTCTCCCAAACTATGCAAGTAAAAAATTTTGTATTAGGGAATATAATTTCTTGTGTGAAGTAGCCAACACTGCATTTTATTCATATTTTTCAAAATATAATTTAACTAGTTATGTCAATTTTAATTTTAAAATTAAACAATTTAACCTTGTTTTACGGTACAGCATATTTTAAGATAGTTAGTTCTTTGTTTATCTTGAAATAATAACCCTCCTTCGGCAGCCGGATAAAAATATGAAAAAAAAAGTTAAATAAAAAAACCCGACTGCTTCAAAAGCGAACTAAAAAGTCGTAAACAAGGAAAAAATCATGCTGTGCAGTCGGTTGTATCTTACATACGCGCGAGCTGGCTGACCAAAACCAGATGTATCCTCTTCCTGCACAGCATGATTTTTTCCTTGTTTACGACTTTTTAGTTCGCTTTTCAAGCAGTCGGGATTTTTGATTTTTTGATTAAACTTTTTTTATTTATAACTATTTAGTTAAGTTTTTTTCGAATTAGATACATTTAAACATATAAGTGTTACATATTTTTGAAATCGCCTCTTAAAACCCTTTATTTTGATACCCCACACGATGGGTTTGGAAAAAAAAAAAATTTTGGCCCCCACAATATTGCGCCCAAAATCCGCCATTTTTCTATTGTCCAATTTTAATGTAGCCTATGACACTCGCAGGGTTAAGACGTATCCATTGACGAAAGAATCCTCAAAATCGGCCAACGCGTTTGCTCTCTAGAACGCCACATAGGAACAAACATACATACACAGACTGATAAACACATTACCCTCCTTCGGCAGCCGGATAAAAATATGAAACAGAAAATAAACAGCGGGTACAATCCAGTGCGTCCGCAGTGGTTACAAGTCAAGGACTCTTAAGAACCACACGTCACTCGAAGAGCGGCCCCGACCCGCTTTCAATGTACCGTAGACAGTATGGTTTCAGTCAGTTTCAGTGACGGATCGATAGCATCCAAATGTCAGGAACTTGGAGATAACGCATTTGATATTAAATCGTAATAAGTATTGATAATGCTTTTGGTGGAGATATAGATCACTGATATGTGGAATATTTTGTTTTAGTTTAGTTTTTGGGCAAAGCTTTTTGGGGTTCCGTACCCATAGGGTAAAAACGGGACCCTATCACTAAGACTCCACATCTGTCTGTCTGTCACCAGACTGTCTCTCATGAACCGTGATAGTTAGACAATTGAAATTTTCACGGATGATGTATTTCTGTTGCCGCTATAACAAGAAATACTAAAAACAGAATACAATAAATATTTAAGTGGGCCTCCCATACAACAAACATGTTTTTTTTGCCGATTTTTGCGATAATGGTACGAAAGCTTTCGTGCGCGAGTCCGACTCGCACTTGGCCGGTATTTTTAATTGTGATTGCAGAACTCCAATGACCACCACTTCTTGCAGTTTGAGAACGCCATTTCGTCCTAGAACTGGAAGAAGTGTTGGTCGTCTAGCGGTGATTTGGGCAGACTACAATGTTGCCACCGTATAGGTAGTATCTGTATTCCTAAAGGAATACGCAACGATAGCAAAGCCGGGCGAAAAACCTACAAATAATATATATATATATAATACTTCTATACTAATATTATAAAGAGGTAATATTTGTATGTTTGTATGTAACGAATGAACTTAAAAACCACTGAACCGATTTCAAAAATTCTTTTACCGTTGGGAAGCTACACTATCCCCGGGTGAGATAGGCTATTTTTTATCCCTGTATTCTCACGGGAACGGGAACTACGCGGGTGAAACCGCGAGGCGTCGCTAGTAAATAATAATCCAAAGTATAAAATTAATACTGACAGTGACGCAAATCCGTCGTCTGTCGTCTTACAGAATATCGCGTATTCCTTTTGGTTGATTCAATAAATTATTCTATTTGCGTTTTGTGAGGAAGGGTATATAAATTATTTAGAAATGGCACTCAAAGCTATATATTTTCGGTTACAATGAGATAAGGAATATAGCAGTATTCACTGTAAAAGAGGACAAATGTCACCCTTCTTTGCACGTGTTTCCAATTTTGATGTAGAGATTTGTAAGTGTATGTATGGATGGGTTTATAGGAGACAATCGATTAGCATACGCCGCTAGTTAGCCTACCAGCCGACATAGAAATAAAGAAGGACCCGAGTGTACTACAATTGACAAGGATTTTCCTTGGTCCATCCTACTGGGCCCGAGATTTTCCAAGATAAAAAGACCTATGGCTCTCAGCAATAGTGTTGCATTCTCTCGTTTGCCATTCCACCAATTCGCAACAAGCGCTTCTAAACATCCTTCATAATGCGCACAGCGAAAGAGTGGAACTCACTACCGGCGTCTGTGTTTCAGAACGCATTCAACCCGAATCTCATCAAAGTGAGAGTGAACAATCTCTTTCTGGGTAAGCTCACTCTATCGACGACTTTGTCTCTGTTACTGATATTCGCGAGCTGGCTGACCAAAACCAGATGTAACCTCCGACTGCACAGCATGATTTTCATCTTGTTTACGTCTTTTTAGTTCGCTTCTAAAGCAGTCGGTTTTTTTTATTTTATGAATTAACTTTTTACTTTTTTTTTTTCGAATTAGGTATGTACATTTAAATATATAAAATGTTCCATATTTTCCATTTTTTCCATGTAGCCAGTGACACTCGCAAGGTTATGACGAAACGATTGACGTAAGAATCATCAAAATCGGCCAACGCGTGGTGAAGGTCTGATGAAGAACTTCGGAGATACACAACAGAACTCTTCAATAAATAACGGCAAAACTCTCGGGATTGCTGCAATCGCATGTATGTTTGTTGTTTATACCATTTCATAACATAACATCACGCCAGTACGCTCTAAAGGGGTACGCAGATCTCTCATTTCACCGGTTATGTTCAAGTTTCATGTTATTCGGTTAATCTATTCTGGAGTTATAGGGACCTTAATAAACAACTTGCTATTAGGTAGGTAAAACTAAACAGGGAAAAACTTTTTTGCAAAAAAATACTACCGACTTCCAAATGAAAAACTTACAAAGTGCAAAAAAATAACTTAACTTTTGGAAGTCGGTGTCCATATAGCAAAAAAATCGTACCTACGAAAGACACCGACTTTCAAAAGTTAAGTTATTTTTTTGCACTTTGTAAGTTTTTCATTTGGAAGTCGGTAGTATTTTTTTGCAAAAAAGTTTTTTTTACCTGACTAAAAGGGTACCCCATTAAATTCCAGATTGACTTCTACATACAATTTTACCGCTTTAAAATACAAGTTTTTATAGACTCAGAACGATGAAACAACATTTTATCGAAAAGTTTTTTTATCATGTAGTGACGCAACAAAGTTTCAAAGAAATCTTGAATACATACTGCTACAAGTCTAATCCATTACCTAGTATCCTAAAATAGATGGCTAAATTAAAGCGAAAGAATCTTTCCATCGAAAGCCATTAAAAATAGCTTTGTTACAAATTATTTATTCAACGATTAAAGTGGTTTCTAACTTTATACCGCTTCGCCCACGCATTCGAAGATGAAAAGAACGCTACGCCATTCATACCTAGCTCTGTTTGGTTTGTATTGCTGAAGACTTCTTTAGAATTTCTTACGTATTCAATAATATTATTGATACTAGATATTTTTAAACGACGTTTTCCGCATGATTTTCATTGATACAGATGAAATACATAGAGAAGTTCGTTGAACGCAGATAGGTAAATTATAAATTGGTGTATATCCCAAAAGCAGCAAACTATATAACCTTGATAATTTGATTCCTTTTCTATTCCCCAAAGAGGAAAGTTTGATGAGGATCAACTTAAGGCGCTATATACGCCCCAATGTTAACGCAGTACTGGCCGTGCGCCCGCTCGATGCCAAAATAACAATATTGAACCTCCCATTGAACAGTTTTGTTTGCAAAATATTATTTGATTTACATATGCTATGTTAGTTATGAAGAAATTTCAGCCTGTTTCTTCTGTGTAAAAATATTTTTAGACATCCAAGTCGTTTTGGAGGAGTTGCCCAAAAGTTGCGAAAAAATATCGAATTTTTAATTATTTTTTTAAAGCCGAACTATTAGTTACACGATAAAACTTTGTGTTTAAAATTATGTACATGAATCAATAATAAATATATATTATTTTCAAACCTTTTAACCTAGCCGTTAACTACGGAGTGTGCTTTAGAAAGTTACCGTTTTACGGCACTAAAGCGTATGTAGGCCCCTTAATAACCCCTATCTTTTTAGTAGATAATACTCTCAATTACTGAAAACTTAATCTAGTTTAGCCAAAGAACATGGCTAAACTAGATCGGTCTTTGAAAACATTAAATACGTTTTACAACACAAAACACAATACAGCCCTAACTAATAATCAAGTACAAAAACCTTAATATCACCACAGACATAAATCTTACTAGATGTCACAAATGAAGGTACTTTGCCTGTCTAAAAGGAGAGCAATGCTTTTACTTTGAGCTGATTTATTTAACGTTATCGGAACCGAACATCAACCGAAGCTAGAAATATGCCTAATTGTATCGTATTGAGCTGTAAAAACTCTTCAAAATAAGTTGGATGAGACAATGGAAACATTTTCTTTCATCGGTAAGTAAAGTTCTTAATTTTTGTAACACTGCAACAATAGGGTAGTTGACAAAAATTTCTTTATAATCCGACAGTTAGATAACCTAAAATATTTAACACGTATATTTTCTTTTGCCAAGTAAACAAAAAAATACGACGATAAAGTGCTTTGAAATATCGTGTGACGTCACGGTGTGGTACACTTTATACCGACAAAGTGACGTCACCAGCCCCCACTCCTGAACTTTGATGCGCTTTATCTTTGTCAATTTTTATTTATTTGATAAAGCAAAACAATACGGGACCAATATTATTTATTGATAATCTCACTGACGGACTAAATAGAAAAATTATCATTTTTCTACCCAGGAAACATCCCTATTGGCTTATCTATTTTAACAGATGGAAGGACTTGCTTTATCTAGTTACATTTATATCTGTGCATAACACCAAACTAACTAGCGATTATTCAAATCCCAGCCATCCAATTTAGTCAGTTCAAAGCCGAACTGAACAGCTAGCTTTGATGTTTGAGCTTAACAACCGTTTGTCTGTTTATCGAAGCTCTGAATTGGCAAACATTCGCCACTTCATCCATCCGGCACGCACGTGTGTGCTCGACAGAAACGAAATATGAAATATCGTTGAGATTTTCACTGAAATGGAATATTTTCTTCTAGAAAAAGAATTTTATTTTGGTTTTTATATATAGAAAACCACAGACATAAATCTAACTAGAAGACGCGATTACATGTACTTCGCGTGCCAAAAAACGGAGGAAAGTTACGATCAATGATCGTAATCTGAGTTATTCATTTAGCTTTATCGGCACCGGTAATCCACCTAAATCTAGATATATGCCTTTTTATGCCATATTAAGCTGTAAAGAATGTATAGATAAAGTTGGCCGAGGCATTGGCAATGCTTTCTTTCATTGGTAAGTAATTTTTTTTTTTAATTGTTTGTGATCGCTTGGTTTTCATAGATGTATGTCTGTGTAGAAAACGAATAGCCTAAACAATACAACAGCTGTCTGTACAACAAAACAACATTTAGAAATAGAGTTAGTGATATATGTAGAAGATAAACTTCGAAAGTTTAAAAGTGCGCTATGGAAGAATTTATGTAGTACTTTACTCTGGACCCTCAGTTAATTAAAGAGGGTGTTGAAGTTTGTAACTTTGTATAAGCGAACGAAGTCGCAGAACCGAGATACAGTTTTAAACTAACCTGATAAAAGATCGATGAAGAATAGTGTGTCAGATTCAAGTTCGTAGACATTCTAGCAGTAGTCTTAATACTATAATTGAGTCAGGAGTAGATATATGTGTAGAAATATAGAAGCCCAGTTATCGTGTTAAGCCCATAGTGTGGCATATTCCCAATAGCAAGAAGCTAAATTCAAATAAACCGACAAATAACCACCCAAGTAGCGAAGCTGTTTAAACCAATCCGCTACAGGCAGTTACCGCCCGCAGTGAGCCAAAGTTCCAAATAGTAACCATCGATGAAAACACAAAACAAAGACGTTTAGCCCGGTCCAGAGAGCTCATTAAACTGCAGTAAAACCGACGCAACGAATCGGTAAAGCTAGGAGAAGAAAATTTGTTTCTAATTTCTTGAGCTGCCTAGAAAACAGTACACCGAAACATTTTGTTTGGAAACAGTTTTACAAGCAGATCAAGACTGTTTTAGTAAAGCTAGTAATGAGCTCCGAAATGTAGCTCTTTGGTCGAATGCAAAGATATAAAAGCTGATAGTTAAACTAGAGCTATATAAACTAGCGTTATCTGTTTAAAATGTTGGCGAAAATTGTGGATTTAAATTGCCAAAGCCTCTGAAAGAGAACATAAATCCGTACTTTTTAACTTACCCACACAAATCATTGTCTTCAATTCATACATCAAGTTCTACCAATTTCATTAGCAGTTTCAGCAGATCACACACAATATAAAAAGTATGTAACACAAGCTTATACCACGCGCGTTTCAAGTCTATGTAGTAATAGCTGATCACTATAGCGAACAGACAGGCTGCGCAGTAGCATATTATCTTCCTATTTTCACTTATGACCATCTGAAATGCCGGCACTGAGTTCAAGAATTAAGTGGTGAAGGAGTTTAAGCTTTATATTGGCACCTTTGGATTTAAATTTGGTGCTGAAGACCCCTCGTTTAGATTGACATTCGAAAAACTGTCAGGGTCCATTTATTGACATTGAATAAGTAGGTATGATATTTTGTTACAAAATAATGAACGTGAGAAAAGGAATTCAGGCAGAAATATATGACGTGTTGGATAAAAGGAATGAAATTGCTAAACAATGTTACTTCAAAGTGCTTCGTGTTTGGGCAAGGTTAGGGCTGTTAGGTGCCACCTGTTGCCAAACGAAACCAGCTTTTATAGGCACTTGTAGCTTCTTATAGCGACCGAACGACCCAGCATTTGGGTGCGTTTTATTTGAGCGATAAAATATTCAAGATCTTAAGATATGGATGGAGGCAAAGGCGAATTTCGTGAAGTTTTGTCGCAGGTAAAACTAGTAATTGGGACACAAGATGGTGTTTTTGGTGATCCGTAAGTCTATGACTTGATAACGGAGACAATTTAACTCTTCATTAGAAAGGAAATCTATTATAATAACAAACCCGAGCAGAGAATTTTGTGAAGTTTTGACAAATGTAAAATTAGAATTAGAGACACTAGAGGATGTATTTGGAAATCAGAAAGTAAAGTACATGATAACGGAGACAATTTAACTCTTTATCAGAAAAAAAAACTAAGACCTGGGCAGAGAATGTTCTGAAGATTTGACCAAAGTAAAAGTAGAATTAAGGATACAAGAGGACGTATTTGGCAATCAGAAAGTCAAGGACATGATAACAGAGACAATTTAAATTAATTATCACTCAAGAAATCTAGCAACATACCCATAACAAACAAAACCGTACAAATACAATGAAAAATGAACTCCTGAATGTAACATTTGAATCACAGCACCAAATGAGTTGACATCCACAAATGAAAATTAAACAGGGGTCTTCAAAACCCAACCACGAGAATTTTAAGCTTTTTTCGAAAAGGCAAAAGTGAAACCGGCCATCAGTTAGCGAATATTATCTTGAACTAGCAGTAACAACGCTGAGCGAGATAATGCCAATCAATATGTGGGCATGAGTGCGTACAAAGCCTAATCAAGCATCAACTGGGGCCGTAACTCCGGCAGGTTATAAATAAAGGGGAGCCTTTGGAGATATTTCTGCTTTTTTGCTAGCCAAGTGACCTGGATTTGGATTCTCTTGGCCGTGTAATCCTGTTTCAGGGTTACTGGTTGTGGTAGAATGTGGAAAGATATTGGCTTTATTTTCCGCTCGGACAATATCGAGTTAAAAGACGTATTAAACACTTGGAACCCAGGAGATAAAAAAAATATTTTAAACGGAATTTGTAGATACAAATCTTCGATGCAAATATTCACGGAATTTTATGGTACTTTCACAGAACTTTTTGGTTGGAGAATCAAATGAGCGAACAGAAAAGTTTATCGAAACTTTTCAAAAAATTTCATCACATTTGCTTCAGAAAAATCACATCAAGTCCACTAATTAAGTCGTCCGACACCCACTTTTCACTGAACAATGAGCACATGAAACGAGTATCAACCGTCTCCCTAAAGGATTAGTAAAAATATCAATGTTTGTTTCTCTCAACAATGATTGACGTACAGTGGGACCTCGCTAAAACTGCTAAAAGTGTTTATTTTGCCTCGTCTGTGCATTTTCCTCGGCGATGTTGCCAGTGTTATGAGTTTAGGAGATAGTCTGTTTGAGTGTATCTTTTCCTGGAAAAATGTATATGAATTTTTGTGGTTTGTTAATATTGTTTTCAGTTTTAGATTTTGTTTTGGTATTATAAAATTTCAGCTAAATCGGTTGAGGATATTTGCTTTAAAATTCAGTTGCAAGATTTGAACCGAACATACAAACATAGCAAGTTGAATGAAAGCTTATAATAAAGCGTATTCATGTCCATAACATAACGTCTGTTACCACGAAGGGTTGGACAGAAGTGCACCTAACCACATACCAGCAATTATGTTTTGTCTTCCTGCCCTTATCCCATGTTACTTACCGTCCTGTCCCCCGTCACGCTATAACTGACTCCCTTTTCTTTCATATCACTCCTCACACAGTCCATCCATCTTTTCTTTGGCCGTCCCCTCCCTCTCCATCCATCCACAATTATATTCACAACTCTTTCAGTAACACGCGTTTTATCTCTCCTCATCACATAACCATACCAGGACAAACGGGTTCCTTTCAAACTTCCTATAATATACTCATTTCTCACTTTATTCATTTTCGTCTCTCCGCACATCCATCTCAACATTCTCATCTCCGCTACATGCAATCTCTTTTCATCTATCTTTTTCACAGCCCAACATTCTGATCCATACAGTACGACAGGTCTAATCGCCGCCTTGCAGATTTTGCCTTACGTTTCGGTCTACCTCGCCAACCCCATGGACAAGCGACCTTAGGTACCGAGTAAGTCCGATCAGATCGGTATAGGCACATTAAAAATGTTCCAGCGAGGGCACGGAACAGAGACCGCCAAATTCGCATATCGGCAATTATGTACAAGTACCATTTAATAGGTTACGAGCCTTCAATCGGGCACAAATCTAGACCCCGAGCTGATATTGAGGAATTCCAAATGGAAAACCCAATTTCATTGCTCGACCAGGGAATCGAACATTCATATCGACTCTTTAATAGATGCGGATCATTATAATTGTTTAAATATATCTAAGTAGCGGACCCACGCGGCTCGCCCCCGTCAACTACCAATCAATCTACTAACCCTACCATACATACCCTACCCTACCTACCTACCCACCTGCCCTACCTACCTACCGTACCTGCCCCACCCTGCCTACCAATTTGTTAAACTATTTATTTGATTAAGAATTAATACTACAATACGAATGTAACCAACTTTAATTCCTACCAGCGATCTAATTAAATTTTAGAACACAAAAGCTGCTATTGTGACTTAACTATGATAGTTAGATATATTCTGTCGCAGACTTTTTTGTAGGTAATAATGAGTACTTTAATCATGTAGTACCTAAATTTTATGTATCATCAATAGTTTTCTCAGCGCACGCCAAATAATGATTTTATAGACAAAATTTTGCTACTTTGTGTTAAATTATTGCAATTTTCTTAAGGATCTCAATTTTTTTTGAAAATAATTTATAGCCTATAGATGTTACTCCGGTATAATGTAGCTTTCCATATGTGAAAGTTTTAAAATCGGTCCAGGAGTTTCGGTACAAACAAACAAAAAAAAATCCTCTTTATGATATTATTAGTATATAATGATTTCGACGAATTTATATTTAGTGACATTTCCTTAAACGTATGATCCAATATTTATTTTTTATTGCGTCACGCTCTTTTAAGTCATTCTTAAAAATACACCATATATTCAAATTAGTTAACAAGATTAGCAACGCTTCTTAGAATCATAGGAAAGTTTACTTTGTTCTACGTAAAATTAAGTAGGTACTTAAATCGTAAACTATTGAAGAAACGAGATAAAAACCCCGTGTTTTAGATCTAAACATTTTGTTATCCTTTTGTTCCATGAAATGTCTATTAAATTCAATTCATATCACTGAATTGTGTTATAAGATGTTGATTGTTCTGATTGTATAAGTTTTATTTTTTATTTTTATGTTGTGTGCTCTGGCATGTGTCAAATAAATGTGTTTTCTTTCTTTCTTTCTTTCTAGATACAAAGAGACGTACATATATACCTATTATATATTAGTTATTGAAACCACATAGAAACTCGGATCTTAATTCAAACCGATCCATTTTACGGCTACAATTATTAATCTGACGGCCTAAACAAAATTATTCTATTCCTAAAATAATAATAATCGAAACGCTGCCAGAAACAATTTCTCCTAGCCAGTACGATAAAGCGTTATAAATAAAAAGCGATATTATAAATAAATAAACTTTTTTACAAAAAAATACTACCGACTTCCAAATAAAAAAACTACAAGGTGAAAATAACATTATTTTTGGAAGTCGGTGTCTTTGGTAGGTACCGTTTTTTTTCGTTATGGACACCGGGAAAATTAAAATGGGATCAATTTCGGAACATACTCTATCAAACTTATTATATTTTACCGAGACTTATCAACAGTCTACCCTCAGAAATAAATAATTGTTTAACCGGTTTAAATATCAAATTTAAGCTTAAACAATATTATTTAAGTATTATTTAGATAATGCAGAGATGTTTGTGATACCAACTAGGTAAAGACCTAAATAATAATATTTAGGTCTTTAACTAGTTGGAGATGTTATTAATTGTTGTCGACAATAACGTTTATTATTGTATAGTTTCCGTTATCTCTTTTGCTTAGGAAATGCTGTAATGATAGTATGTAGTGTGATTTTAGCGTTTTTTTTTATTTAAAGCACATAACTTACATAAACATATTGATAGACTCATCATAGCACCAGTTTAAACCTTAGTGGTTTTTGGTTGCTATTTAATACTAATAAGCTTGTACTGTTGTTAAATTGATAAATAAAAAAAAAAAAAAAAAAAAAAAAAAAAACAAAAAAAAGGATTTTCTAAAATTTTCTGCAAAATGCACAATTGACGGATAAATCGGTGAACATACCTACACAAAAAAAAAACAAACATTAAGTCGTACATAGAACCTCCTCCTTTTTACCCGACTGCCGAAGGGGGGGAAATGTGTTTATCAGTCTATGTATGTAAGTATATATGTATGTATGTATGTTAGTTCCTATATGGCGTTCCAGAGACCAAACGCGTTGGCCGATTTTGATGATTCTTACGTCAATCGATGCGTCTTAACCCTGCGAGTGTCATAGGCTACATTAAAATTGGATAATAGAAAAATGGCGGATTTTGGGTGCTATATTGTGGGGGCCCAAATTTTTTTTACCTTCCAAACCCATCGTGTGGGGTATCAATATATAACACTTATATGTTTAAATGTATCTAATTCGAAAAAAACTAACTAAAAAGTTATAAATAAAAAAACTTAATTCAAAAAATCAAAAAACCCGACTGCTTCAAAAGCGAACTAAAAAGTCGTAAACAAGGAAAAAATCATGCTGTGCAGGAGGATACACCAAATTTTGGTCAGCCAGCCCACGAATATGTATCCTCCGACTGCACAGCATTATTTTTTCCTTGTTTACGTTTTAGTTCGCTTTTTTGGAAAAGTGTGTTAATAAAAAGTCGTATTTACATCAAATATCATCTTCAACATTACTCTTATGAATGTGGCTGCAAAAACCCAGACCCAGTATTATTAAGCCAAAAGTATCCTTTAACCGAAGTAGCTCGAGTAAAGACGACGAAATGACACCCATAAAACATAACACTGACATAATATTAAATATATGGGCACTATCTCCCTGCCTACAGACCTGAGGGACACTTCAAGAAAATTTTATTGCAGCTAAGACTTCTTGAAATGGGGATATTATTGAGGGTCTCATATCTATTTGCTACGGATATGAGACCGGCAATTTAGTTTCCAAGAAGTCGAAATATGAAAGGAGTTGAATCGACTAAGTGCCTTTCACTGACTTCGGTGGTCGTGGTATAATACTCACAACGGATCTTTGTGTCTCTGAATTGGCTGCAAGAGGCTGCGCAGAAGCCTTTTTTTGTGTCAATATTGAAAGTGAAAATAGCATTGTATAACTGTCTCTTTCACTCGCATACGTTTGTCGCATCATCCTTTCTCGCTTACTCTATGCAGTTAATCTGTTTCGTGCGCAATAGTTGACAGAGCCAACTTCAGAGACACAAAGATCCGTTGTGAGTATTATAGATGTATGTATAAAAGCTTTCAGACTTACCCTGCACTTTTGGCATTCGATGAAATGGCAAAGAAATTGAATTGATTTTCCCTAAAGAATTAAACAGTGATTTGACAAAAACCATTGACACTTTATATTATGAGTACCCACGGCTTCGCTTCCGTCAACTGCCTGCCCTGCTTATCCTATCTACCTTACCTACCTACCAATTTTTTTCTAAGGTCATTCGCCCGCGAAGAATCTTAACACCGCCATTCAGAAAATGACGTCAAATGCGCAACGCCAACTATCGAATATGGAGTTCAACTGTCCGAACTCAGAGTATCTGAATTGCGTGTATTTGATATTTTACTGTTTGAACACATTAAATTCATGTATCTTTTGGTGGAGTGTACCAATTGAAATGAAACAAAAAACCGGCCAAGTGCGAGTCGGACTCGCGCACGAAGGGTTCCGACCATTATCGCAAAAAAATGGTAAGAAAATCACATTTGTTGTATGGGAAACCCACTTAAATATTTATTTTAGTCTGTTTTTACATAAATACATCATCTGTGAAAATTTCAACTGTCTAGCTATCACGGTTCATGAGATACATACTGGTGACAGACAGACAGACGGACCTCGGAGTCTTAGTAATAGGGTCCCGTTTTTAACCTTTGTGTACGGAACCCTAAAAACTAAGTAATACTTGAAGTTACGACAGACAACCCAGAATAGAGCTCTCTGGCGCAGACGTACATGGAGACCCGACCCCTGCTGAACTGGGAAGAGGGTTGGACAAAGAAGAAGAAGACTTGAAGTTACGCAAAGTTATCTACATTGGTTCCGTACATTTTATGTGATGCGTGCACAACTAACCAGACAAACAGACAAAACATCAAAAAATGCTGGCAATGGGTTCTGTTGGTTATCCTTTAACACCCTGGCTATTTTATTTGGAAATATTTTGATATACAACTTTTCTACAGATTTATTATATGTATTGATTTAGTTATTTAATAGAAACCAAGCTACAGTTTTTGTGAAAGAAATGATTAATTGTACTAAACTGCGCTAGATTTTAAATGACAATTATCCTATTTTCCATATTTTCTTACTACAACCACAACATTTTATCGTATTATAAGCACATATTAAACAAAGCATATTCTCAAGAAATATAGGATAATCTAAACCTCAGCAAGTGTAATCCAGGCCAATATTTCAGAGGATAAAGTCAAGAAACTTATTCTCGTTTCTCGTAAGAGGTAATATTACGATAGGTAGCTATTTCGAGCCCGTCCGTAGTCGACGTGGAGAACACTCCATCTCGGCTTGGTAAGCTATTGTTATCGTGGTAAGTAAGGCCTTTAGAATTTTAGGATATTTTTCTAGGTTGGTGCGAAAGAAATTCTAATCTTGCAAGGGATTCAACCGTTCTGAAGATTTTCTTTTGCTGGTCTATCTTATACAGACCATCTTTTTAACCGACTGCCCAAAAATGAGGAGGTCCTGTTCGACATTATGTTTTTTTTTTCTTTTTGTTCACTGATATCTCCGTAAATTGTGGACCGATTTTGAAAATTATTTTTTTGTTTGAAATTCGGGTTATTGACTTTTAAATTAACTTTTTTTTTAAATTAGATTTGGCATTTTCTTAATAGTTTATACATATTCTTACATAGTTTCGGGCGCACGGTTGGCGCAGTGGTTGAGCGATTGACTGCTGCGCTGCGTGTCGCGGGTTCGATTCCCGCACGGAACAAATATTTGTTTGACCTACAGATAGTTGTTCCGGCTCTGGGTGTTGTGTATGTGAGTTTATATGTTTGTAAACGCACCCACGATACAGGAAGAAATTCCTAGTGTGGGGCAATGTTTTTTAAAAAAAAAAAAACAAAAAAATTTCGTTCCTGTATTTCAAGCCAACACGAGAGCACATAAGGCTACAAGCCTACAAGCCCGGGGACTTCCTGAACAACATCTTGGCTTGTTCTTAGAAATGCCAATAAACCAGTCTAAACTACGTGATATAGTTCTAGAAACATTAATGAAACTATATCGGCGGTCCAATTAAGGGGTAATAAACCCAAGGGATCAGATGCCGTACGAACGGACGGACGGACGTGACTCAGGTGTGTAGTTGTGGCATGTTTAGGTACCAACATGTGTTTTTATTAATTAACTTTTCCTTAATACCAGTAGTTTTGTAATTTTAACATATGTGGAAGGGTTCGATCATTGGTTCCCAACTTTTGTTTCACCTGATTTTTTGGTGTTAGCAGGGACCAGCAGCCTTATTGTGTAATTAATTCGGCAAGGCATAGGGCAAATAGTATGAAAAATCAACTTAATTTTTTTGAACACTTTTTTAGTAAGAACAAAATTTCGTAATAATTAATTACGGTCTAGCCTAAAAGACTAATAAGCAATTTAACCTTAACTTAATATGTTACGTAATAGATTTATGTTTAAACTAAGAATAGTGTCCATTTGTACTTTTACACAAGTCCGTAGCATTTTCTTAGAGTCTGATATAATTTATAAAACCACTATGTTCATGTGTTATGTATAGAACAGCGTTGTCACTATTATTCATTCACTTTGGACACTACACTAATTCAAAAGGTTTAGTTCTTTTTAGACTACGCACTAAGTCTGTATTGTCTAGCAGCTGGACAGCCTCAACATTCACGTGTCGATGAAGTCTGTGTTCGTGGGCTTCAGCAAATTTTTGGATGATGGTGGTGACGAATTCTGTTTTAAGGTCACGGTGTAAATCGTCATTTCTTATGTACCAGGGTGTGTTTACAGCATCCCTGAGCACTTTATTTTGGAATTTTTAACCAATGATATAGACGGAAATCCACATCGCGTCTTTCATCTCGCTTGTGATTGGTCGATTTTTCTTACTATTTGCACTTTGCCTTGCCGACGTCATTACGCAATAAGGCTGCAGGAGTCCAGAAGAAATTTTTACTGTGTTAATCTAAAAAAAAACTTATATTATACTTACATTCAAACTCATAGCATAGCTATTTATTAAAACCAAAAGTAACGCAGCATTGTAATAGAAAACACATCATTTCTGAACTTGGATTTTGTTTGCATCAATCTATATCTATACTATTATTACATAGAGGAAAGATTTGTATTTTTGTATGTAACGAATAAACTTAAAAAATACTGGACCAATTTCAAAAATTCTTTCACCTTTGGGAAGCTGGACTATCTCCGGGGGACATAGGCTACTTTTTATCCCTGTATTTCTACGGGAAAGGGAACTACGCGGGTGAAACCGCGAGGCGTCTGCTAGTATTATATATTTGAGTTAAAATTTAAACCTTTCGCGCCCATATTTTAGCTCTCGCGGACCAACATTAGTCCGTGGACCATAGGTTGGGAACCAATCTCTATGTATTACTGATAATCTAGAGTCTTACAACTCCAGATGAACACTAATACATACAACCAAAAATATCTAAATTTCCTTTTATCTCTTTTGTTTTTAAGAAACCTACAAAACATTCAAACATAACCCGCTAGCTTCACAGCAAGACAAAAGGTTTTTCCATGCAGAAAAGAAACAACCTGTCATCTCCACGCCTTCTCAAAAATAACAATACCCTCGCACGAAAATCTGTTTCTGAGACCTAACAACAATCTACAACTAGCTTCGGCCAGCGGCTTCGCTCGCGTGAAAGTCGAAAGTTATCCCGAGGGAACATATTTCCGGGTCTAAGTGTCCTATGTGCTATTCCAGACTATAATCTATCTGTGTCTATATCTGTGCCAAATTTCATCCAGATCCGTGCAGCCGTTTGAGCGTAAAGAAGTAAATAACACACTCACTAACTTTCGTCTTTATAATATTAGTGTGGCTAGCTTTTGTCCGCGACTTCTTCTGCATAGCATGATTACCCCTTTCCCCTTAAATAAGATTTCTGGGCTAAAAACTATCTTATGTCCTTCCTAGAGTCTCAAACTATCTCCATTCCCATCTTAATCGGTTCAGCAATATAAGCGTGAAAAGGTAATAGACAGACAGAGTTACTCTCGTTTGCATCTATATATATAAAAATCAAATGCTGTTCGTTAGTCTCGCTAAAACTCGAGAACGGCTGGACCGATTTGAATAATTCTTTTTTTGTTATATTCGACAGAATACAGGGAAGGTTTAAAAGCAAAAAAAAAAAAAAAAAAAGTTTGGTTGGATAGGGTAGGTAGGTAGAGTAGTGTAGTGTAGGTAGGTAGGTAGGTAGGGTAGGGTAGGGTAGGGTAGGGTAGGTAGGTAGAGTAGTGTAGTGTAGGTAGGTAGGTAGGGTAGGGTAGCGTAGGGTAGGGTAGGGTAGTGTAGGGTAGGGTAGTGTAGGGTAGTGTTGGGTAGAGTAGTGTAGGATAGGGTAGTGTATCGTAGGGTAGGGTAGTGTTGGGTAGGGTAGGGTAGTGTAGGGTCGGGTAGGGTAGGGTAGGGTAGGTAGGTAGATAGGGTAGGTAGGTAGATAGGGTAGGTAGGTAGAGTAGTGTAGTGTAGGTAGGTAGGTAGGGTAGGGTAGGGTAGGTTAGGGTAGGGTAGGGTAAGGTAGGGTAGGGTAGGGTAGGGTAGGGTAGGTAGGTAGAGTAGTGTAGTGTAGGTAGGTAGGTAGGGTAGGGTAGCGTAGGGTAGGGTAGGGTAGGGTAGGGTAGTGTAGGGTAGGGTAGTGTAGGGTAGTGTTGGGTAGAGTAGTGTAGGATAGGGTAGTGTAGCGTAGGGTAGGGAAGGGTAGTGTAGGGTAGGGTAGGGTAGTGTAGGGTCGGGTAGGGTTGGGTAGGGTAGGTAGGGTAGATAAATGTTTGGCGTTTTTATGGCAAAACAAAGTTTGCCGGGTCAACTAGTAATTTATAAAACTAGCTTCTGCCAGCAGCTTCGCGGGTGTGAAAAGTGTTTTCATCCCAAGGGAGCATTATACTGGGTTGATAAGTAGCCTATGTGCTATTCCAGACTATTACCTATCTCTGTGCCAAATTTCATCCAGATCTGTTTAGCCGTTCTGGCGTGATTGAGTGACAAACATCTATCCATCCTGACAAACTTTCACGTTTATTATAGTAGTGGGATAACTGGGATATAATAGTAAGTAGTATGGATTTCACTTCTTAACAAAGGCCACCGACCAAAACTAACAAGCTATATTCAACAGAAAGTTGCCGAAACGTTAAGACGTGACCAGCACATAAATAAGTCCAATTAGATGAAAATAATAAAGAGTGACGGATGTGATACAAAATGGCTGTGTCGCTTGCTAAATCTTGCCGCTGTTTAAATTGTTTTATAGTGGGATTTTGCTTTTGAATAAAGGTGAGGCAATGTGTGATAAGAAAGAGAGGAATGAGTTTTGAAGATGTTTATTTACAGACATAGGAACACATAGGCTGGTAAAGACCAAAGAACGATGGGAGCACTGTGTGCAAAATGATATTGCTGGAAAGTTATTGAGCATTAAGATGATGGCTTATAGAGAAATATGGAAGAAGACAAGGCGCCTTGCACCTTAAATAAACAGCTCTTATGGTGGAGGATGATAGACCAAAGAACCGAAAAACGCCTCAGATGGTTTGGTCATGTAAAGTCAAGTTGCCTAGAGCCTTGCCTTCATTCAACCTGGTGGTCAAACATAAAGACAGCCTTTTGGAACCCCAATTGCCTGAATCGCAAAAGTGAGAATAACTGACCCAAATAATGGGAAAAGAGAAACACAGTGAAAGACATACATCTGACTCTGTTTTAATTATCATGTGGTTTTAGGCTTTGAGACTCACGAACACCATACAAGCAATAACATTTGTATGAGTACCCCTAAGTATAGTCTAGGTCCTGGTAACAGCTTTGACACTCCTCTAACGAAAGCTCTGCCCGAGTGTAAACGTTTTATTTCCCTGAGATGGAAATTAAATGGCGTTTTGTTACAAACCAGTAAAGTTATAAGTTGTTAGAAACTAAAATCTTTTCAAACTAGGCGCCACAGACAGCCCAAATTGCAAGGGCTATTTTAACGCCGAAGAATCAGCCGCCGTAATCCTGGAATGCGAGGCCGTGGCGTCTCAACGCGAAGAAATCATCGGAACAGTGAGGTCGCTCCGCGAAGACTGTGAAGCCCCAGGAAGCTTCTGTTCTTTTGGACGGAGCTAGGCTGGCTATGTTAGTCAGTTCCCCCACGCACAACGGCCCAAATGGGAGTAGACCAGACCAACACATCTTCACACAACTTGCCGTCTCCCTCGACATCTCGAAGGTTTTTGATAGGGTCTAGCACGAAAGTCTTATTGGTAAGCTTCCTTCATTCGGTCTGCCCGTTGGTATGTGTGATTGGATTGCAGACTTCCTGAGAGATCGGTCCATTCGAATAGTTATTGATGACTGCTCGTCGGATCAATTGGATATCAATGCCGGGGTCCCTCAGGGGTCTCAGCAACATTATACTTGCTACATATTAACGATCTGCTAAAACCTTTGGGTATGCAGACGACAGCACTGTTGACGATGCGCGGGCTACCGGGCCGTTTTTCTCCGTGAGGCCATGGTGGGGCGTTTGAACATGTCCTTGCAGGCAGTCTCCGAATGGAGCGATGCCAATCTGGTCTACTAAGTTGGTCACTAACACTACTAAGTTGTAAAAACTTAGCATACATACCTACAGATAAGTCCTTGTCTTCAAATTATGTGCAAAGGACCTTCACACAAAGAAAGATATACATTAGGATCTGTTCGTTTTATTTCTCGTGTGTTTTTAGGCTTTAGACTCACAAATACCTTACAAGCAATACCTTTGTATATATACCCTTAGGTACCAACCTCTAGTTAACACCTGGGACAGTCTCCGCTAACGAAGGCTCCGACCGTTCATTTCATTTCATTTCAAACATTTCATTTCCCAGAAATGAAAATTAAATGGCGTTTTGTAACAAACCTAGAAAGTTTGTATGTTTTTACAACTTAACATTCAGCGAGAAAGATTTAGTGTTGCAGTCACATATAAGGAATTATGAGTTTGTAGTCTAATCTTACTATAATCTATACACAGAAGAGTCACGAGCCGATTTTATATTCCAAAATTGGCCTCGTGACTCCTGTGAGAGTTTTTTTGCTATTTCTCAGTTTTGAAAACTTGAAAAACTCAAACTGTATATATATATCACAATATCAAACTAATATCATAAAGGCGAAAGTTTGTGACTGTGTTTGTATCTTTGTTCCTTCTTCACGCTCAAACGGCTGGACGGATATCACATTTTATCACGGGAATATGTTCCCTCAGGATAATTTTCGACTTTCACGCGGGCGAAGCCGCTAGAAGTAGCTAGTGTAAACTAATATTACAATTGAATATTTGTTTGAAGTGATCTGTGGAAGTAACCGATTACTAAAGTCCTTCACTGATAAATAGCTACACTTCGTCTGAGTAGCCTATGAGCTACCTTTTTCCCGAAATAAGGGTTGCCGATAGTATAAGTAACCCTAAAAAATTAACGGCTTCTGTGTGATAGAACACGGATAACCGCGGGATAACGCTAGTCTATACTTCTATATCTATACTACAATCTAAAAATGAATCGCAAAATGTGTTGGTAAGCGCATAACTCAACAACGCATGGACCAATTTGGCCAATTTTTTTTTTTTAATGTTCGTTGAAGTTCAAAGATGGTTTTTACGTTTTTTTTTTTTTGTAGGTTATGGTAGTGTAGGGTAGGATAAGGTAGGGTAGGGTAGGGTAGTGTAGGGTGTTGGATAGGGTAGTGTAGGGTAGGGTAGGGTAGTGTAGGGTAGGGTAGGGTAGTGTAGGGTAGTGTAGGATAGGGTAGGGTAGTGTAGGGTAGTGTAGGGTCGGGTAGTGTAGAGTAGGGTAGTGTAGGGTTGGGTAGTGTAGGGTAGGGTAGTGTAGGGTCGGGTAGGGTAGGGTAGTGCAGGGTAGGGTAGGGTAGGGTAGGTAGTGTAAGGTAGGGTAGATAAATGTTTGGTGTTTTTATGGTTAAAGAGGAAAGGAAGAAATTTTATATTTTTGTATGTAACGAATAAACTTAAAAACTACTGAACCGATTTCAAAAATTCTTTCACCGTTGGGAAGCTACACTATCCCCGGGTGAAATAGGCTACTTTTTATCCCTGTTTCCCCAAGGGAACGGGGACTACGCGAGTGAAACCGCGAGGTGTCCGCTAGTGTTGAAAAAGACGAATTCAAAAGAATAAACGAATTCAAAAAATAAAGACTATTCAAAAGAATAAACTGATACTTACAAATGGTTTTTCATCCACATGTTACCATACTCCACAACGTTCCTCATACATACATTCATTTTTCATACTAAGCAATGATAAACTGAGTAATATCACGTCTAACGTTTACAGTAGCCTGTCGACGTAAAACTCATGTTTAATGTAATAATGCGAGCATAGTAACATGTTTTACAATGCTTGGAATATGAATCACATATACGGTTGTCAGATCATCGAATTTAGCCGGACTAGTGGGTAAATATATCGGTAACCCTAACTTTATTCAGGTTCGCGTCGTATAAAACATTATTTATGAACCTAAATCCAGATGGGTAACTGCGTGATACTCTCATCATCATCATCATTTCAGCCGAAAGACGTCCACTGCTGGACATAGGCCTCCCCCAAGTGTCGCCACATTGACCGGTCCCGTGCGTCCCGCATCCAGCGAATCCCCGCAACCTCCATCAGGTCATCGGTCCACCTGGTGTGAGGCCTTCCAACGCATCGTCTTCCGGTTCGCGGTCGCCACTCCAGAACTTTTCTGCCCCATCGGCCATCCGTTCTGCGAGCAATGTGCCCTGCCCACTGCCACATAAGTTTGGCAATTCTTCGGGCTATGATACTCTCAATATACGGTAATGCTTTGTATTTTTATCCGACTACGGCGAAGCGAAAAGAAGGGTTATTATTTTTGACTGTTCAACAACATACATTGCGTCCTTTATGATGTTGATCAAATTAATTTTTCAAACATGAATTATTAGATCACGAATTTCCTTCAAAATCTTTCAGTCTGCGATATTATACACTTTTACGTATAAATTGGATTAAAAGCATTTTTTAATCGCTTTCATAAAATCGTCTTCAGCTCGAATAAAATTACGAGATTTAATAAATCCGTCTCTGTTCAATCAATCTTCATTATAAGTGACTGGTAATAATGTAAAACGGCTAAAAAGCCGGATAGGTCAGACACCAACTAATTTGGTTAGACACGCAAACAAACAAGAGTACAATTTAAAATATACCGGACACAATTTTTTGAATGCTACATAATTCTTGTAGTAGATACGCTTCGATCGACAATCTATTGAACAGTCAGAGGATACATATGCGCGAGCTAGCTGGCCAAAACCAGATGTATCCTCCGACTGCACAGCATGATTTTCTTCTTGTTTACGTCTTTTTAGTTGGCTTTTTAAGCAGTCGGGTTTTTTGTTATTTTTAAATATTTTTTTATTTACAACTTTTTAGTTATTTTTTTTTAGAATTAGTTACTTTTAAACATATTATAAGTGTTTTATATTTTTGTAATCAGCTCTTAAAACCCTTCATTTTGATACCCCAAACGAAGGGTTTGTACGAAAAAAAAAATGCCGCCATTTTTCTATTTTGCAATTTAAATGTAGCCAGTGACACTCGCAGGGTTAAGACGAATCGATTGACGTAAGAATCATCAAAATCGGCAAACGCGTTTGGTCTCTAGAACGCCATATAGGAACAAACATACATACATACTTACATACATAGACTGATAAACACATTACCCTCCTTCGGCAGTCGGGTAAAAACACCCAGATTCAAACAGTAAAACGCCCATGGATAACTTTTGAACGGCTGAGCCGATTTTCATCAAACATAGCTAAGAATGATCTGGATAAAGTCACCTTTCAACCAAAAAACAAATTCGAAATCGGTTTATCCGTAATGCCACAGACAAATACCAAAACCCAATACTATGTCCGCCTTTACCGGTGTGGAAGATGACATAGAAAGGAGATTACTATTGAAATGGCGTCGAATAGAGTTGTATGGAAGCAGAAGTCATGCTGTGCTCATACCGAATAAATTGAGATAAAATCAGGATGATGATGATGTCCAGCTTTATCCGGAAGCCTGGCAACCCTAATCACATAACCTAACATTCAGATAAAAATATTATCTACAGCTAAACAAAGTCCAGAATACGGAGGAAATGTTTCGTACGTGTTTCGTTTTGTCTACAGGTGAAAAAGCACTACAGGGACGCGCCTCATGAATTTGTGAAGAGGTGTCGCGAGTATTTTGTGTGGGAAAGTAGGGTTCACGTGGGAGGCGACAGATTTAGACAAACTGTACTTAAGGCGGTTCCCCGAGCAAAACGCCGCGCAAGCCATTTTTTGTGCTGTTTTTAGGAGCTATCTACTCGTTATTTAAAAAGAAATATCAATTAATAAAAATACATTAAATTTCTACATAATATTAATTCTAAAATGGTAGATTTAGTTTTTTTTTAAATGTTGTATATATTTCACTAATCTCCTTTCAAAAAAACATAAAAATGAGAAATAATTATTGATATTATGCATCTCCTCGTAAAGTGTTCATTAATTATTTTTTGTACTAACACTAATGGATAGACAATTTAATAACGAACATTTTTGTAGAATTATTTTTTTCAAAAGGCCAAAATTCGATTTTATAAAGATTTTATTTTAAAATCTGGGCGTATTCACTACTGTAATTCATGCGCCGCCAGTGCCGCTAGACCAATAGGAATGCTCATATCGCACGCCGATTTTTTGGTCAGGGTACCGTCTTAAAGTTCCCCTAGTTGACAGCACGAACTATTTTGTGCGCGGGGTTAAAATGCATGCTATCTCATCCACCAACACGTGCGAAAGAGATAGATGCTGTGATGAGCTAGTTCGTGTACGAATTAGCACTTTTGCAAATTTGTATCGAAATGGATGATGATTTAGGATGCAAACGAGCGCGCGAAATTTTATAAACAGACCTTTGGGAGTCTAGATATCATGTAAAACGACTAAATGTATATTTTCAAAATAAAATCAATTGCATTGTTGTACTACTAATATATCCCTGTATGGTGACTGTTTTTCAATTTTTCTTCTTCTTATGGTATTTATTGCCGCCCAAAGTGCGTTAAAATTAGTGTTAAAATATGGAACTTTCGACGCTCAGAACTTTTTTTTTTACTTATTTGTTAGAAACACAGGGCTAGATAATGATAAGACAAATTGATCATTTATTTTTATTTTGAACGTACATCGTCAAACGGTGCAGTAATCGCCAGACTACGTTTGTACGGAAGAATTATCGAATAGATAGAACCAAACTAGGTATACAAAATCGGTATTTGAGACAGGGCAGTAAGAAGTGCCTTAACTTTGTGAGTAGCTTAAATGCATATACAGATTTTGAAAAAACTTATTTAGTCAGCTAGAAGATCTTAAATTCTTTCGTTTTATTTTTATGATGCCAATGGAGTTTCGGATAAGGATTAGAAGACTTTGTAGAACCATCAGAGGTAGAGTACTAGCTAAAAATTATCGAGACATTTAGATTGTAGAATGTATTAATCCGAGCTTACGACTTCAACCACAGTTTACAAGAAATTTTTTTTTTTACTGAAGCTGCAGAAACACTCAAGAGCATACTTAAAAAATAAAAATGCTCTGAAATAAGAGTTCCCCATTTTAAAAGTCAGCGCAAATCGGAACAATGCTTGGTGCTAACCAGTCCCCGTTCCGAAGCCGCACAATAAACTCCTCCTTGAGTTCAGTTTTACATTGAAAGAGACAGTGACATACTTTTCCGTTTCAGTACTAGGTTTGATAATTTAATTTTTAAAGGAAAAATTGGCCTTATAATTAAGTAGGTTTCGGTCCTCCATGGGTTAAAGGCCAGGGATGGCTTGCTATACTAATAAGGGTTTGGATGTTTGGAGGCTTATCACGATTCTCAACGGCTCAATAAAATCCCCAAACCATATAAAGCCCATATTCGGACATATGCTATCGGGATTATCACCTAAGTAAGAGACCTCCGCAGACGGGTTTGATGTGAAAACCCTTTTTATTAACCGACTTACTACTTTCTCCGTCATTTGTGGACCGATTTTGAAAATTATTTTATCTGTTTGATAGAGTATGTTCCCAAATTGGTTCCATTTTAATTTGGTGAATATCTGATGAAGAACTTCGAAGATATACTTACAATAGAACTCTTGAATAAATGACGGCAAATCTCTCGGGATTACTGCAATCGCGTGTCTGATATTGTGTATGCCATTTCATAACATAACATCACGCCAATACGCTCTAAAGGGATACGCAGATGAGTACAGTTCACCTTGGTACACTCTCATTTCACCGGTTATGTTCAAGTTTCGTGATATTCGTAATCTATTCTGGCATTATAGGTACCTTACTAAAGAATTTGCCCATTAGGTAACTCTAAAAAATGTAAGTACTTGCCCGGATTTGAACCCACGACCTCAAGCACTAATGTCGAGGTATGCTATTGGGCGAACTCGTATTATAATTACGCCTCAACAACTAAAAGAATTTTCAATGAAATTTGGAACACGAGTAGACCATGACCTAGATTAGGACATTAGATCCTTATTTTTTGCCAACGTGGGACAATTTTCGGATTTCACGCAGGCAAAAAATTTAAAAAGGTTGAAATAAGAGCGTATATAAAATCGAAACCACAGACATAAATCGAACTAGATGACGCGATTGTATGTACTTCGCGTGCCAAAAAACGGAGTAAAGTTACGATCAATGATCGTAATCTGAGCTTTTCATTTCACCGGAAAGCCACCGAAATCTACAAAAATGCCTTTTCATGCCATATTGAGCTGTAAAAAATGTATCGAAAAAGTTGGCTGAGGCATTGCAAATTTTTTCTTTCATTGGTTAGTATTTTTTTTTTTTTATTGTTTGTGAAAAAGTGGCACGCTTGGTTTTCATACAGATGAAGGGACGATTGCGTTATCTAGTTAGATTTATGTCTGTGATCACAACATTGTAAAGTGCTAACAAGTAGATCTCGTTCCCGAGCAACACAATACCCTAATTCCTTCAGTTAAGTTTTACATTGTACTGTAAAATGCCAGACATCAAATTAGTAATATGTTTTGATAGTACGGTGAAGTGTAAAGTAAAATTATATTTCCTAACATAGATAATTAATTGATAATTCATAACATAGTGTAGTTTGTGGTCTTCCGGGGTGCTTGGCTGTCTAATAAATCGTATCAGGTATTTATTTAGCTAAAAGATGTAATGATAAGACATTACTGTGAAATAAATTATATGGATGAACAAAATAAAAAGAATGTTGATAAAAAAATAAAAAAAACCCGACTGCTTAAGAAACGAACTAAAAAAAGTGAACTAAAAAGTCGGCAACAAGGTAAAAATCATGCTGTGCAGTCGGATGATACATATTCGCCGGCTGGCTGACCAAAATCTGGTGTATCCTCCGCCTGCACAGCATGATTTTTTCCTTGTTGCCGACTTTTTAGTTCACTTTTGAAGCAGTCGGGTTTTTTGATTTTTTTAATTAAGTTTTTTTATTTATAACTTTTTAGTTAGTTTTTTTTTCGAATTAGATACATTTAAACATATAAGTGTTATATATTTTTGAAATCACCTCTTAAAACCCTTTATTTTGATACTTACACAATGGGTTTGGAAGAAAAAAAGGATTTGGGCCCCCACAATATGGCACCCAAAATCCGCCATTTTTCTAATGTCCAATTTTAATGTAGCCTATGACACTCGCAGGGTTAAGACGCATCGATTGACGTATGAATCATCAAAATCGGCCAACGCGTTTGGTCTCTGGAACGCCATATAGGAACAAACATACATACATACTTACATACATACATACATAGACTGATAAACACATTACCCTCCTTCGGCAGTCGGGTAAAAAACGTAATCAAGTTGAAAATCATGCTGTGCTGTGTGTGTTGAATATTGGTTTAGGTGGCTGATAGAGGTATGTAGTATGGCATGAAGAAGACATTTTTGCTAACGACAGAAGAATGACGAAAGAAAATAAAGAAAGAAAGGTATAATACGAATGACAAAAACTTTTGTAATTCTAAATAATCGTTTTAACTTTACAATAATTATTCCACAGAGTCCTTACAAGCTTAAGAATTAAAAAAGAAACAAAATATCACCAAACTTGAATCCCAGCCAAAATACCTCAAAGTTTGCCAGACAACAAATAAAACTTTCTACCGAAATAAAATGGAATTGTTATCCTCAATATTCTCATTGCTATTTAAAACGAGAAAAACTCTCAAGCAGCCAACAAATCAAAACTTTGAGTAGAATCATAACAAATACGGTAAAGTTCCAAACATTTGCCAAGTTGAAGTTAACAATGAGTGGCGGAATTCCAATGAAATACTTGGGAGACGGACTTCAGAAATACCGTCAAACTTTGAGTAATAATATTTCATTGAAAGTTGTTGTCAATGGTCGCAATTTTATTTCAGTAGAAAAGATGCTCTTATGTGCTATGCAATATTATTATAGATTAGATCATATTGGTCTTGTGTATCATGTTCGAATAAAACACATTAAAATGGTTTTAGTCAAATATAATAAGGGTCCACGTCCAGAAGATAACGTTAGACTTTCCGAAATATCAAATAATAAATAAACTTTTTTTAAATAAAGTTATTTTCTCTTTTTAGTTTTCTTATTTGGAAGTCGGTAATATTTTGTATTTTTTTTTGTAAAAAGTTTTTTTCTAGTTCCTACCTAATAGGCAAGTAGTTAAGTAAGGTACTTATAATGCCAAAATAGATTACCCGAATACCATGAAACTGAACATAACCGGTGAAATGAGAGCGTACCATGCTGAACTGTACACACCTGCGTACCCATTTAGAGCGTGCTGGCGTGATGTTATGTTATGAAATGGTATCTATACCAATATTATAAAGAGGAAAGATTTTTTTGTTTGTTTGTTTGTAACGAATAGGCTCCGAAACTACTGGACCGATTTTAAAAATTCTTTCACCAATAGAAAGCTACATTATTCCTGAGTAACATAGGCTATTTTTTAATCCCGAAAACGGGTCCTGTGGGGTGGCCCACGGGAGCGAAGCCGCGGGGAACACCTAGTTATCAATAAACAGACAAGCGATTGCAGCAATCCCGAGAGATTTGCCGTTATTTATTGAAGAGTTCTGTAGTATCTCTCCGAAGTTCATACTCAGATCTTCACCAAATTAAAATGGGACCATTTCGGAAAAAACCCTTTCAAACAAAAAAAAAATTTTGAAAATCGGTCCACAATTGACGGAGTTATCGGTGAACATACATAAAGAAATAAAAAAATACATATATAATGTCGAACATAGAACCTCCTCCTTTTAGGTAAGTTGGTTAAAAATAAACCAAAACCAACTTATGCCAATCAACCTCAAAAATAAACCAAAATCAACTTATGCCAATCAACCTCAAAAATAAACCAAAATCAACGTATGCCAATCAACCTCTAGAAGAATTTTTGCCACGGTTGTTATGTTTTTTTTTTGGGGTGGGAAGTCATCCAATGACTTCTCCCGCCCTGGGTGAAGCGTGAGGGTGTGTCAGACTTTTACTGACTAAAACCCACCCGTGTTCCTTCAGTTGCTTGAGCCAGGGCCGCGGTAACTCTCTTTCAAATTTATCCGCTACCCACGCGGCCCTAGCTGCCCCGTCAGTTTTACTGAAATCTCTTAGAAGCAAGCGTGGAACACTACACAATTGTGTTACTCTAACAAACATTATTCGTTAATATTGCAGCTCTGAAAACTAGATACCCAACTAGTGCTTAAAAAACCCGTACGTTATTAATGAATGAAGAATCGTAAACGGATCATGAATAGGAGAAGCTGTAACAGCTTCTGAGCAATAAAATGATCCGAGTCTAATGCCCGCCATTAACTAGACATCAAACTACGTAAGTAAAAGTAATTAGGTATTCAAAAAACGTCGAAAAGAACAAATGTTATTACTAAACGTTTTAATGAGATATCTTAATTAACAAGAGAAGAACTTATGAAAAATATAAAATTTTAGTGAAACACAAGAACACTTAATAAGAAAAGAAATTAAAGTTATTTATAGTTATTTATATTTATAAATACCTATAATGCCTACAGTGATGCCAGAATAGATTACACGAATTACATGTAACTTGAACATAACCGGTGGAATGAGAGTGTACCAGGGTGAACTGTACACATCTGCGTACCCGTTTAGAGCATACTGGCGTGATGATATGTTATGAAATGGTGTAAACAATAACAGACATGCGATTGCAGCAATCCCGAGGGATTTGCCGTCATGTATTCAATAGTTCCGTTGTATATCTCCGAAGTTCTTTATTAGATCTTTTCTAAATTCGAATGCGACCATTTCGGAATAAACTTTTTTCGAACCTGCAAATCCGTTTATGTATGACGGAATTATGCCCGAACATAAATAAAAAAAATATACATCCGAATTGAGAACCTCCTCCTTTTTGAGCAGTCGGTTAAAAATAACAATTATATAGTTAGGTTAAAATTATGCTGTAATATTCCATTAACATCAAATGTTAATTCTTGAAGGTACTTGTGCTGGGCGATCGATCGACTAGCTGTAAATAGTAATATTTACAGCTAGTCGATCGATCGCCCAGCACAAGTACCTTTACAAAAATAATCAAGAATGTTAATGGGATGTGCCACTACTTCCTAGTTTTAAAGTGGAAGATAACAACGTCCGGGTGTCGGACATGATCGGATGATAATTTAATTGAATGAAAGTGACGTTAACGTTTTGATTTCTTGAGATTTGTAGGTATATTCATTCATCTGTTTACAGAAAAGATCACGATATATTCTACTCCCTTATTTAGACTATCCTCTCAAAAACCATATATGCATTTTATGGCCTTCCTCCCTTTCTAAATCGTCAACATCTCTCTCACTCTTTTAGTCACAGTCATGTGCTTCACCAATCTTGGAGGAGGAGCTCGTGGCTGAATAATAGCAGCACTGGTCGATCATTAAGGTTAATCAACGCTTGACGAGTTCGGTCCGAGGATGGGTGACCATTTCAACATACCGAGTTTCCTCCGTGCCTCGGAAAGCACGTTAAGCCGTTGGTCCCGGCTGTCATTTGAAGATCTTTGACAGTCGTTACGGTAGTCAGAAGCTTGAAATCTGACACCCGTCTTGCCAAGGAGTACCGTCTTACCCAGTTACTAGGTTGTGGAGGTCAGATAGGCAGTCGCTCCATGTAAAACTCTGGTACTCAGCTGAATCCGGTAAGACTGGAAGCCGACCCCAATATAGTTGGGAAAAGACTAGGCAGATTGATGTGCTTCACCAATCTTTATCGCATACCTAATCAAAAGAAACAATTTCCTTTAAATATTTCTGTTAATGTTGCCACTTTCAAATTAAATAAATCAATTAATTTCTTACTTTGTTCATGTTTGGGTTGACAAAAATAAATAGCTTGCCACACTAAAAAAATGCCCTAACTCCAATCAGAGCAAAATACTTCCACAAGAGCGAAATCCAACACAATAGCAACTTAACAATCAATGGAGAATATCACACAATTTACACAACTACGGAACCAAAAACATAGTCAGATAATGCGGTCACATTATCCTTGAACATCCCGAAGGACCCCTCAAACCGCTAAACGACATTTTAAGTAACCCCTAAAGGGATGTTTTAAGTACGAACGTACCTTACGATTATATTCAGAAATGACAAACCCAACAGAAAGGGTATTCTGACTGAAAGGAGTAAGGCAGTGGATTTTTCGGCCGATCTAGTGACTGATCGCCTCTTTATCAACAAGTATTAAGTTGATGCTTAATTAAAATTGGTCCTTCGAGTCGGATTCGGTTTTACATACGTATTTTTTTTTTTCTATTAGTCGGCTAGATTAGATTTCCATTTTTGTTACAGATTTTGGAACGTCTAAAACTTTATAAACTGACAGCTAGAATGATGATTACCATCATCACCATAATCATCTCCAGAGCATATCTACTATCAAACTGTTTAGTCCTTACTACAAATCTTTTATAGAAAGCAAAGCCTTTAACTGCAGAACTCCAACTAAACTTGTGTCTGAATTGTAAAAGATTGCAGCCTTTTTATGAGTCTATGAAACTTTGATGAAATTGTGCAAGAATGTTAATTGTTTTGAGGCATAAAGGTCACCTGCCAGCCTAACCGGATGTAGCTGCATATCAAAGAAAATTACCATTGCAAGAAATCTAGGAAATCTTAAAGCTATACCTACTTTCCTCAGTCATTAAAGTCCTAGAGAATGCAGTAAGATGCTTAAAAGATACTAAGAAAAGATAAAAAGCCCAATTACACACAAAGACGTTACTGGGCGAAAATCTGGTGTAATCTCGCCACATACTGAAACAGTTAGCCTGGATCTACAGCAAATGCTGCAAAGCCTAAGAAAATCAGTAAACAAAATGTCTTTATCCCAGAAGCGATAGGAAGATATGTATGGTACCTAAATCTACATTTCACTAGTAGGTACTAAGTCCCTGGACAGAGGCCGAGCAAATCGAGAATTCAACAGGTAAGAGCAACGGGTAAAAAAAGAAATAAAAGATCATTTTATATGCCATCTAACAGAGGGGCGAACAGCAAAAGCAGACTCCAACAGGGAAGGCAAAAAAATCGGAATGTTTGATTTTTTAAACATTTAAACATAGAAGTATTATATATTTTTGAAATCACCTCTTAAAACCCTTTATTTTATTAACACGATAGGGTTGAAAGAAAAATTATTGGTGCCCTATAATATATCGCCCAAAAGCCGCCATTTTTCTATTTTCCAATTTTAATGTAGCCATTGACACTCGCAAGGTTAGGACGAATCGATTGACGTAAGAATCATCCAAAACGGTACACATACATACATAAGACTGATAAACACATTACCCTCCTTCGGCAGTCGGGTAAAAATAAAAGATCATTTTGTAATTCAAGATATGCGATCTATTGGCTTGTACGATCATAGACCGTGTAAGAACAGGAGAGAAGCGTGTACTGGATATTCAAGTGTCCTTTAAAACAAAACCGGGCATTCTCAGTGTTCCACCACAGAGAGCAAACGATTGACCTAGTTTTGACAAAAGACGAGCTGGATACGCCTTTGTGAATACTCAAAGCCTAGTAAATTCTGCAAATCAGATGCGACGGTTCTGAAACCTTTTGAGTAACAAGTATTATTAAGATCTTAAGATCTTTTTCCAGAGCCTTTTCTCGCAAGTTTGAAGACAATTATGTGCACGTACTATTGGGCTAAGAAGTCTCCTGTCCGAATCCCATGTTTTTTCATCCAAGCATTTTTAGCCAAATATCTAAACAACTGACTTTTACAATTTATATTTTAAGTAGAGTTTCAGTATTGCATTACTTAAATTTATTAGATCCTCTCGATGAGGCAATCTATACTAATATTATAAAGAGGAATGGTTTTTATTTTTGTATGTAACGAATAAACTTAAAAAACCGGCCAAGTGCGAGTCAGACTCGCGCACGAAGGTTCCGGACCATTATCGCAAAAAATACACAAAAATAATGTTTGTTGTAAGGGGAGCCCCACCCTGGTGACAGACAGACGGAGCGCGGAGTCTCAGTAATAGGGTCCCGTTTTTACCCTTTGGGTAAAAAACTACTGGACCGATTTCAAAAATTCTTTCACTGTTGGGAAGCTACACTATTGCCGGGTGACATGGGCTACTTTTTATCCCTGTATTCCCATGGGAACGGGAACTACGTGGGTGAAACCGCGAGGCGTCCGCTATCATCTATATAAGTCTAGATTTCCTACTACAGTACTTGCAAACTTCTTGGCCATCCTGAACTTGCCTTTCCAATGCGCATGGCATGGAGCGCTGCTGTTTTTACCCGACTGCCGAAGGAGGGTAATGTGTTTATCAGTCTATGTATGTAAGTATGTATGTATGTATGTATGTTTGTTCCTATATGGCGTTCCAGAGACCAAACGCGTTGGCCGATTTTGATGATTCATTCGTCAATCGATGCGTCTTAACCCTGCGAGTGTTATAGGCTACATTAAAATTGGACAATAGAAAAATGGCGGTTTTTGGGTGCCATTTTGTGGGGGCCCAAATTTTTTTTGTATTAATAGGATACATATTCGCGGGCTGGCTGACCAAAATCTGGTGTATCCTCCGCCTGCACAGCATGATTTTTTTCTTGTTTGCGACTTTTTAATTCGCTTTTGAAGCAGTCGGGTTTTTTGATTTTTTGAATTAATTGTTTGAAATTTACTACTACGCAGCCATTCTAGCCAACTTCAGAGCGGCCAAGAAGATTGGAGAGTACTGTAGGTACACAGATTAGACAGGTAACGGATCAGAGTTAGTCAGCCTCAACTTCCTGATAGCGAAGTCGTTCTTTTAAGAACAATAGTCAAATTTATCAGTCCCAAAATGGAAACACAATAAGGGACCCTCCTGACGGCGCAATTTAAATTGCGTCGATAAGTGCTATCACGTATTTTACAAGCTTTTATTTAAATTGTAATGTATGTATGTATGTATGTCAGTGTATTCGGGTCAAATCTTGCAACAGAATTTTAAAGCAGTTATCCACCACCGATTAAGATGAAATTTTGCGTACACGTTTAGTTTGGATGACAATGCATGGTTAGCTAAGCGACGTTATTCTAAATCCAATATGGCGGAAGGCCCAAGATGGCGGACAATTTGTTTTTTTGTGCTCTGCCATGATATGGGTATCAAATGAAAGGGTTTGCTGAGCAGAACATGAAAAATGTTTATTTAATAAAGAAAATGAATAATTTTATTTTAAGCATATTTCAAGTAAAAATCGGTCGAATTGCATCCCACGCGTCCATTATGTACATATTATACCTATCAATAATAATAAAAAATCGCTTATCGTTGTGATAAAAATCGAATTGTGTTGAGCCATCAGGAAGGTCGCTAAGGAAGTAATAGCTACTTAAGAGGCGAGTCCTTAAGAAACACCTAAAAAGGCACTTACAGTTTTCGTTATTTCTAAAGATTCACCGCGCTGAATTACACAAAAAAAAATATGAAGAACCTTAACAGATGTGCCAACAGTTTCACCGCGAGATATTTGTAAAACCATCCTAAATTTCAAAAAAAAAAATTGTTGAAATCTCTCAAAAACATCTAAATCGACCTTTTCTATTTGCACTATTGTCATAATTCTAAAAGATTTTTTATAAATCTCTTTAGATATATTGTGACACGAAAGTATGAATATGACGTTCACCGTTTTATTTATCTAATAAGTCACACCAAATGATAGTAATCCACGTTTCAACATTGTTATTTTTTCTACACAAATTGTTTTCTATTCCCCATACATTTTAGTATGGAGCGTTACGCTCCCGTCATTTGTTTTATAATCGACCACGCGCGCGAAAAATTTTCAGTGCCGTCTTAGACTCCAAGGTGAGAGCACGTCCGTTTTTTTTCCGAGCCGAGTTCGCAAAACGTCTACGCACACATACACAATAGGCATAAGGGTGGGTCGCGAGTGTCGTGACATGACTGTATCACTATTCAAGCAATAAGATAAAATGGACCAAATCATGTTTTTGGTAATCATGTGTCTTGTAAGCCATACTATTGCAAGCAACTGAATTCAACAAATATAAATGGTGAAATTGGCACGGATAAAAATTTTTGCCGGTAATGAAAGCTTACACCTTTTTTATTGCCGTAATGAAACTTGTCTCAAGATTAGTCAACAATGCTAAAAGCTTAATTTATAAAGTCAATAGTAATATAGCAGAGGTTTTTAAAAGTGTTGTTGCAAAGTTCGTAGGAGGAAAACTAATTAATTTCTCAACTAGACAATCTTACGCAGCTCGTTGTGCAACGTGCGTTGTGGCATTTAACATTAAGCAGCCACAAACCTACTTGTACAATAAAATCATACACAAAATACCTAACATATTTATAAGCCATCATGAGTTGAAAAAACCGGCCAAGTGCGAGTCGGACTCGCGCACGAAGGGTTCCGTACTTGGTAATCTTTATTGGAAACCTCAACATCATTTTTGAAGACCTATCCATATATACCCCACACGTATGGGTTTGAAGAAAAAAAAACAAATTTTGTTTCAGTTTCAAGTATAGGCACCCCCAAAATTTATTGTTTTTTTTTTTATTTTTGTGTGAAAATCTTAATGCGGTTCGCAGAATACATCTACTTATCAAGTTTCAACAGCATAGTTCTTATAGTTTCGGGAAAAAGTGGCTGTGACACACGGACGGACAGACAGACAGACATGACGAATATATAAAGGTTCCGTTTTTTGTTTGCCATTTGGCCACGGAACCCTAAAAAAGGTTATAGATCTAAGCAATAAAATAAATAAATTAGAGAACATCATTCAATCAAGCATTATTTTTTGTACTTATCAAAATAATAATTTAAATGTTGTATTACATATAGTAATTATTTTTTCTAACAATCAAACTACACAACCGATTACACTGTGACCCCACCCTTTATTCACGACTATTTTACTATGGGCACGCGTGCCGTGCGGAGCGGTGAATCAATAGCTAATACATTGCGCGTTTTTGAGACAAGCTTACAAATCCTTCAGAAGCGAACGCGCATTGAAGCTATATTATGCCCGTCGCGCCGCATAATTTTTCACTTGTTCTTGGGTGCGTGTACACTACAATGTGTGATGCAAATGTGTTAGTGAAAATGACGATGTGTGGGTTCTAAAATAAGTTCTCACGCTCGCAGACCTGCCTCTTAAATGACGTACCTGTCCCCGAAATAGCCCAAAACTTCGCGAAATGGAAATGGAAAAGTTTAACCGCTACATAATTTAAAAACCTAATTTAATTTTTGAGTAGGGATGGGCACATCGTTTACGTTCACCGCAAAACCCAATTTCCGTCGGTAATCTACAGCCGGAATTACAGCCTGAGGTAGAATACCTCTTTATAATCCTATTATTATTGTAAAAGAAGATGTAGTGACTAAAATTTAAAAGAATATGTTAAGATGGTTTGGCCATGTTGAGAGGATGAATGAAAGGTGACTAACGAAAGATGTTTACAAGGCAGACGTAAATGGAAACGACGGGAGGGGAAGCCCTAGAAAGACATACATAGACCTTATTGGTGATGTTCTTCAGAAAGGTCAGATATAGGTGAGACTCATAACCGGCGTGTGTGTCTGAATAGATGTATGAATGTGAGTGAAGCAAAAGAAGTATGAAAGGATCGTAGTTTCTGTCTACCCCCATGGGAAAAAGGCGTGAGTTATTTATGTATTATTGTAAAAGAATAGGTTTGAATTTTGATGTTTAGGACAGAGGTTGTAAGTGACAAAGAATAATCCTTTTACTCTCTGTCGAGTCTGTTATTTTGCATTTTTGAATTTTCAACTTTTACACAGTAAAAATATACAAACAGTATGGAAACTACTTACAAACGCTCGGAACGGCACACTCGCACAAACGTACGCACCGACGAGTCCGCTCGAGCACTTTCGTGGTAATGTCAGTACTAAGTGCCGCGTCGCGACGAGTGGTCACGTATTTAGTTTCCATACTGTTTGTATATTTTTACGTTGACTTTTACCTGAGGAATAAAAACGGCGGTATGACTGGTTTTCTACAGACAATATGCCAGACAAAAAATGTATCAGACTATTGCAAAATGTTTTATAAGCGACAGTGCTGTGCTGCAAAGCTTTAAGTTTCTTGAAAAAAGAGTAACTTTATGTCTACAGAGAACGTACGGTATTTGATGAAGCAACAGATGGTCGAAGTCATATATAGAAGACTCATTCTTGATTTTTTCTCATCATCTCATCTCAATCATCGTTAATATTGGTATTAAGTATATCTAGGTTTTTCTATTGTGCATATTTTTTACTAGCTAACCCCCGCGGCTTCGCTCCCGTCAAAATTATAGCCTATGTTACTCGGGAATAATGTAGGTTTCCGTAGGTGAAAGAATTTTAACTTCGGTCCAGTAGTTTCGGAGCCTATTCGGTACAAACAAAAAAATCTTTCCTCTTTATAATATTGGTAAAGACAAAAACATGCCAAACAAATATTTAACAAACTGTTGAAAAAGCTAGTAGCAAGAAATAAAACAGTATTCACTGTTTATCTTCTTCTCGTGACGTCTTCTGGGAGTTGTAAAAGTAAAGGGCAAGATGGATTGATTATATTACTGGGGCTGAGCACGAACGGTGGCAGATCAATTCGTTATATGCCATAATACTGCGTTTTATTTGTCATGATGGAAGAGCTGTTACCATTAGGTGCAGGAGACAACCTCCTAATGTTACATTTCTGGTTTCTATTGGCGAATAATAGCCGGCCCGCTATACTTCACTCTTTGCGCTGTAGCATGGTCAGGGTGACAGTTTCAATAACATTTTTAACGCATATACGTATACACATTTTTTGTAGTTTAACGTCATACCATATACCATAGTTGTCTGTATGACGTTAAATCACAAAAAATGTTTCATGGGGGCGCCAAATCTATGAGATATGAATTCGAAATATCGAACAAATGAAGCCTCTTTTCCTACAATCTCATAGGTTTTTATCAAGTAATCTTAATATAATATGTTTGAAAAACAAACTTTTCTATTTCCATACGCCCAGTTAGTTTTTGAACACATACTAAGTGATTTATGAACGCATCTTAACAGATCAAGTTAATTTGTGAACGCGTGCGTAGTGTCTGTGATCTTTCTGCCAGGGGAATCCCCGTCACATCTATACGAGCCGAACAAATTCAAACAGTCGAACGTCAAGTGTCAACACTGTTTATGTGGTTGATTGCGTTGATTGCGCGACTTAGAGGAGCTAATAGATTCTTTCGCCGAAAAGAAAGCACGCCGTGTAAAGTTGTAGTCTTTCCTGGTTATATATTTTTCTGTGTTTCTGTTTTATGTCACAAATGAAAGTTATTAGATCTATAATATAAAGTTGAAATTTATTAAAGAATTATTATTTTAAAAAATGGTCACAAAAATGCTACTCGTTGGCAGTTTTTTTAAACACTGAAGGGAGGGGGCACCACTATCAAGGTTATGCCCCGGTTCGAAAAAATCGTAGATCCGGGGCTGTTATAGCCTAAACCAGTGGACAACCAAGACGCTTCTAACGATACCTAATTTGTCAAATTATAATAAGAAGATACATACCGGTCAAAACCATAACCCTCCCTTTTGCTTCACCGTGGTCGGGTAAAAATACGGCAGGTTCTATCAATGATATTTCAATTTAAGACACTTCAATATGAACGCACTCCCTTATTGTGTTCCTAACTACAACTTCTATAGCACAATAAATTTTCCGTAGCTAAAGAAAACCAATTTTTACCGTAATTCTAGGAATCGTCGGCAATACACAGGACAAGGAAAACTACGAACACATATATTAGAATACTAAAAACCTACTGTAGTACCTATTCCCGGTTAGAATAGCGTAGAACATACATATATGTATAGAAAAGAGCCGGCAGCCGGCACAAAATTAATATTTACTTTGGCAATTTGCAAGTCAATAGCGTCTGGTTTGTGAACTGGAAAACTCGGGAACTCACATATAGGTATCTTTATCATCGGGATCGTTTAAGATTTCTTTGTTCTTATTTTAGGAGAGAACGTCGCCAACGGATTATTTATTGAGATACTAGCTTTAGCCAACGGCTTCGCCCGCGTGCAATTTGTTTTATCATCCCACAAGGGAATATTATACCGAGATGAAATAAAATTATTCAATAAAAATATTTATAAAAACAAGCTTTTTTTCGTATTCTTCTCAGCAAAACCTTTCATTTCATATTATGGCAGTGAACAAAAAATAACTAGTCCGCCATCTTGGGACGTCCGCCATTATGGATTTAGAATTACGTCACTTAGCTAACCATGCATTGTCACCTAAACTAAACGTGTATGAAAAATTTCATCCAAATCGGTTAAGGATAACAGCTTTAAAATTCATTTGCAAGATTTGACCCGAACACACTTACATACATACACACATAGTAAAGTTAAATAAAAGCTAGTAAAAAATAGCTATGTGCCATTCTAGACCTATATCTGTGCCAAATTTCATCCAGATCCGTTCAGCTGTTCTGGCTTGCTTAAGTAACAAACATACATCTAAACTTTCGCATTTATAATATTACTAAGATGAGCAGAATAGAAGCCTGGGGTGTTCAATTCAAGGGTGTATAGATTACTTCTAGGCAAGCTTGCTTCGCGTGGTGGATTACGGCCCATTCCCTCTCACCGAGAGGGGGCCTGTGTCCCAGCAGTGGGAACAGTAATAAAAATAAAAAGTATGATGATGATGAAGCATGCTTCACCGTCGACCACATCATCGCTTACCATCAGATGAGATAGTGGTCTCAAACGCTAGCCTTCAATTAATAAAACAATGGTTATTTGATTATAATGGACTTAGGGAGTATGATAATCGCGTTGCCGTACAAATTATGAAAAATATGGAGAGAAATAGAGGTACGGCTTGAAACAGTAAAAAAATGGCCTGTACCCAATGGATCTAAGTAGCATACGATTAATATTTCTAATTATTCCTAGATCGAATAAAAATAAGTTACAGCGCATCAAAGTTTAGGAGTGGGGCCTTGTGACGTCACTAAAGTGTACTAGCGGCGCACAGTGGTGCAGGTAGTACGGGCATGCGGAAAATATTATTTTTAAATGAAAAGACGTTGCGTTTCTTCATAATACTTTATTAAAATGATATAATGGATGTACCAGTTTACAAAGAGAAAGATATAACACGTATTTTTTTTTTATTAACATGAAAATATTCATCAAATTTTTCACATGAATTTCATATAATTAAATCAGCATTTTTAAATAAATAAATATTAATAAACTAAATATTAAATAGAGAAGACATTGATTGTGTTAATTACCCTCATTAGAAACACTTATTAATATAATGCACTTTTTCTTAATTACAGATCGTCATTAGTTAAGGACCTGGTATTTCCAAGATCGCAGGTTATCGCAGCCAAAACTAATGTATTCTTAATCTATAGGGTCTAATTAATCTCCGAAAGTATATTATTACGTATCGGTCGATAACGGAGATTAGTTATGATCTCATGATTGAAAACAAAAGGTTCCAAATGACCTTCTTCACTAAAAATGTAATAGCAAGTAATTATTCATTATATTATAACATTATGTTTACTATTTTATTAATACACACAATAAACTTATGACTAAACTAAAAATTAAAGTTGATAATTATAGTATTTTGGTTCTATTCATACTTGAAATAACAATATTTTTTGCACGAAATTTGTAAATTCTCGATCACCCTACTTTGGCATCATATAATTAAATACTGTATAATTATTTATCCGTATTAATTTTAGGACTTGTTTCTACTAACATTCTAGTATGTGTGTACCAAATTGTAGACATTTTAAACAAGGTTGAAACAAAGGACTTTTTTCCGCCCTTGTACCAATGTGCGGCGTGACGTTTGACGATATTCCAACGCATTATATCGTCGTCACTTTATGTTTACGTGTCAAAAGAAAAAATACTTGTCCAATATTTTTTTATAAATCTACCTGACGTATAAAAATAAATTTTCAGTAAACTACCCTATTCTGCCATCTTTATTGATGAGCTTTCGACTCATGTTGTTTCAACCCCCGCCGGATAAAGAGGGGTGTTATAAGTTTCACATCTGTTGCTGTGTGTGTATCTTTGTGTCTGTCTGTGGAATCATAGCGTCCAAACGGGTAAACCGAGTTTTATTTAGTTTGTTTTTGTTTAAAAGGTGACTTAATTGAGAGTGTTCTTAGCTATGTTTGAATAAAATAGGTTCAGCCGTTCAAAAGTTATGGGCGTTTTACTGCTTGAATCTGGGAACTGGGTGTTTTCGCAAGATATCGTGTCATAATTACGTATTCAATAGATTGTCGATCGAAGCGTATCTACTATGTACTAGATAAATTATGTAGCATGAAATAAAAATGTGTCGGGGGTTTTTTAAATTTTTTAAATTTTACTCGTTTCTTGTAAATTGTTTCACATTTAGGATAGAAACGGGTAGACTGACTAGGTATCTAACAGGTCAAAACACAGGCAAGAATCCTCGAGACTCGTATTGTAAAAGCAAGGGGAGGTCCAAAAGTTCGGGTAGCTAAGGGATCATTAGTTCACAAAGGGCTATTGAAGTCCGCACAGACATTGATATATTACTAGCTCTATTATTCAACATTGGACAAGGATTACAATTTATTATACACGAGAAAACTACTTCAAGTACCTATCTAAAACAATATTTCTGATGATTATTTCTGTTATTGGGTTGTGGTGTTCAGATATGCTCCATCAAAAATACAAGTATTCTGATGCTTGCAATTGGACTGACAGTCGACCCTGTTGGGGGAGTTGTGAAAAGGCTAAGCAGATTTATATCATCTTTTTAGGGTTCCATAGTCAACAATAATGAACCCATATAGTTTCGCCATGTCCGTCCGTCCGTCCGCAGCTTAGCTCAGAGACTCTTAGTACCAGAAAGCTATAATTTGGCATGGATATACATATATATTAATCACGCCGACAAAGTCATAAAATATCGTTCTTTTATTTTTACCTCCTGTGCGCGTAAAACGGGGATGATTTTTTCTTTCATTTCATTTATTTATTCACAAACAATTAACATTGTGTCGAATATTGGTTACATACCTAATTACAAAAATTGGTGGAACATAATTACAGTAAAATTATCACTTGATGATTAATTCAATTAATGTAGCAGAATGGATATTGATTTAAAAATATTTACAAAAAGATGCAATGTCATATTAATCTAACAAATATATGTTATTTCTCGTCTATCCCACGGTGCGGCGTATCGTTTGATATGCCATTCAAAAATATTACAGGTTTGTGAAAACCATTTTTGGATTGAGGGAACCCTTTGCGTAAAATTAAGCTTTAAATTGCTAATTTTTGTGAGAGTTTAGTGCCACCCTGCCAGATTAAATTGTTGCTTTTGGATATGTGGCAAAATTCTCGACAGTAGTATAGGTATATAACGAAATCAAAAGGAAAACTATCACAGCTAAGTAGGTTATACAAATTTACGAGTAATAGTTGACCAACATATAAAATGTTCTTGGCAAAGTCAAAAAAAAATCTAGAGCAATGTTCGGTGCTTTCATTGTTTATGAACTTCAATATTTTTACCTATTTATGTTGGTGAATGTATCTACTTGTACAGAACCTTTGGTGGCCGAGACCGACTCCCACGTGGCCGGTATTTTATTTTATTTTATTTTAGGAACAATAGTTCACCTATTAAGATTAGTGGCGAACCCAGTGAATAACTAGGAGTAATTTTACCAGGGAACCCAAAATCTAGCAAATACAGGCTCGCTTATACTCTACCCAACTACTCTTAAATCTTTGGAAATAGGTCACAGCGCGAGATTCTGTTTACGTTTTCATCGGCAAGATGACAGTCTAGTAATTATTGAGAGAGTCTTACTAACATAATAGAAATTCCACTACCTATCCCAATGCTTTAGAAAATGTATCTTTTTCTGTCTCAGACCGTTTCTAGTCTACAATGTAGACTAAGAAGAACGTGTATACGTGGGACACTCAGAAAGTTTTGCGAAACTAAAAAAAATTGTTCTATACGTACATATATTTTTATTAAATCTTTTCAAAGTACTTTCCACCAGCCTCTATACAAAGATTCATGCGCCTAAACCAGTTTTCAAAACACTTTTTCCAGTCCGCCGCAGACACCTCGTTTAAAGCCTGCTCGAACGCAGCCAGCGCATCTTCCGGCGACGAAAATTGTATCCCTTTGAGCTGATTTTTTATTTTTGGGAATAAAAAGAAGTCACACGGTGCTAGATCAGGGCTGTAAGGAGGGTGACCCAGGAGTTTGACTGGCGTGCTGTCCAGGAAGTCCCTCGTTTTGAGTGCGGTGTGCGCAGGTGCATTGTCGTGGTGGAGCAGTAGCCCGCGGAGCCCTGTGTTTGGTCGCTTGTTGCTTATAACAGAGAAAACTTCTGGCAAACATTTGGTAGTATACCATTCGGCATTAATGCTTCTTTGATCCCGTAAGGGAATTGATACCAAGTGGCCAGTCAAATTAAAAAAGCTAGCGATCAAAATCTTACCCCCGCTTCTAGATCGCTTCACTTTGGTAGGCGTTGGCTCATTTTGAAACACCCAAACAGTCGACTGGCGCTTGGTTTCTGGGTCGTATTGATAAATCCAGGACTCATCACCTGTAACGATGTCGTAAACACGCCGAGACGAGCCTGCTTCAAATTTGTTAAGCATATCACGGCACCATTCCACCCGGGCCTGCTTCTGAGCATCGGTGAGGTTGTGCGGCACCCAGCGTGATACTATCCTCCTCACGCGAAGATGGCTGTGTAGAATCTCGTGAACGCTTCCCGATCCAATCTTCAATATGTGTTGAATCTCCTGATATGTAATTCGCCTATTGTCTTGGATTAAATTTTTCACTGCTAGCACGTTTTCTTCGGTAACAGCCGTCAAAGGGCGACCGCTTCTTTCGTCATCCCCCAAAGTTGGTCGACCGCGCTTGAATTCGTTATACCAACGATACACGGTTGCCTTGGAAGGGCCTTCATCCATGAATGCCATTTGAAGTCTATCGTACGATTCATCCGGTTTCAGGCGACACTTGAAATCGTATAAAATCATAGCTCTAAAATGTTCCCGGCGCAGATCCATATTTCAGTGAGACACAATACTTTGAATTAACTCGCAAAAAATGTGGAGGGAAATTTTGAAATTGGAACTTACTTATTTTTACTTATAAATAATCATATTTTCGAAAAACATTATAACTGGCCAGTCTCCCATATATAAAAACTTTTTTTCGCAATACTTTCTGAGGGGCCTGGTATATGAAGACAAAGATGAAGGTACTTTTATAGGTGCTCACTTTCGTTGGTAGCTTATGCACTGGTAAACATTGTGGCCAGCAAGGTGGCATTGAGGATGACCGCAGGGTACGCCTCATGAGACAAGTATACTTGTAGATACTGCATTATGAATTAGTACAACAAACTCCTGAGCCTCTAGACAAGTGAAATTCAATAAACGAAAGCGTCGCGAACTCGATAACTATTGGGAAAACGTAAAAATTTTATGCGATTGACAAGCGCTATCGATATGTCACGTAATCAATAAATTTTATGCGATTGCAAAACGCTATCGATATGTCACGTAATCAATAAATTTTATGCGATTGACAAGCGCTATCGATATGTCACGTAATCAATAAATTTTATGCGATTGACAAGCGCTATCGATATGTCACGTAATCAATAAATTTTATGCGATTGACAAGCGCTATCGATATGTCACGTAATCAATACATTTTATGCGATTGCAAAACGCTATCGATATGTCACGTAATCAATAAATTTTATGCGATTGACAAGCGCTATCGATATGTCACGTAATCAATAAATTTTATGCGTTTGACAAGCGCTATCGATATGTCACGTAATCAATAAATTTTATGCGATTGACAAGCGCTATCGATATGTCACGTAATCAATAAATTTTATGCGATTGCAAAACGCTATCGATATGTCACGTAATCAATAAATTTTATGCGATTGACCAGCGCTATCGATATGTCACGTAATCAATACATTTTATGCGATTGACAAGCGCTATCGATATGACACGTAATCAATACATTTTATGCGATTGCTAAGCGCTATCGATGTGTCACGTAATTAATATTTTTTTGCAATTCAACCATCGCGCACTCGCTTATAGAATGACTCTGTCTAGACTTCGAGCATTTGGCCTGCTTTAATTCTCATTCAGACAATCAGACCAGTTATTTTTTTAAATAACATGCAAAGATTGATATACCTTCTATCTGGCTACTAAAAATAATCTCATAAACAAACCGAAGCGATCGAAAAATGTTTTGTTTTCAACGTGTGAAAATATTGAACGATTAAAAGATAATATTTACAGCCTTGACTGGGCTATGGTAACTTTAATATTGAGTTATTTTTATTAATGATAGAATAGATTATGTAAACTTGAAATAATTTTGTAAAGGATCGGCAGTAGAATCAATTTAAGTCCTTTTGGAAGAATGTTTTCTTTTAATATCATAAACTGGTAAAACTGTTTGAAAGGAGGTAATTTCTGAAAATAAAGATCGGATTACCAAAATTCGCTCAATGATAGAAACTCACACTATATACTACATTGAATGCCATAAGCTACTTTTTATCCGAGAAAAATGCACGGGTCTTGATTAAAATTTAATTATTCATTAAAAATGTTTTTAAAACAAGCTTTTTTCGTATTCTTCTCAGCAAACCCTTTCATTAGATACCCATATCATGGCAGTGCACAAAAAAGAACTAGACCGCCAACTTAGGTGGTCCGCCATATTGGCTTTAGAATGACGTCACTTAGCTAACCATGCATTGTCATCCAAACTAAACGTGTATGCAACATTTCGTCTGTGTCGGTGGAGGATAACTGCTTTAAAATTCAGTTGCAAGATTTGACCCGAACACACATTGCAAGTAAAAAAATAATAAAACTTGTAAAAATAAGTTACACCGTGGAAGAACACAGATAGCAATCATAAAAGGGTAATAAGACAAATTCTCTTATTGAGGTAAGACACTTAATAAACCTCAATTAGAGATTTATTTATTTTATTTAAGTAAGGCACACCAACAACATATTTGCAATTTCATTTACAGGGTTAACATTAAATTAGATAAAAAAAACTTTTTTGCAAAAAAATACTACCGACTTCCAAATAAAAAACTACCAAGTGAAAAATAACTTTAATTTTGGAAGTCGGTGTCTTTGTTTTTTCCCATTTTGTTTGCGATATGGACACCGACTTCCAAAATTAAAGTAATTTTTCTTTTTCAAATTAAAATGGGACCCATTTCGAAACATACTCTCTCAAACAAAAAAAGAATTTTCAAAATCGGTCCACAATTGACGGAGATATCGGTGAACATACATAAAAAAAAAAAACATTCAAGAAGTCGAACATAGAACCTCCTCCTTTTTGGTAAGTCGGTTAAAAATAGCCTTGTGCAAACAGGTCAGTTACAGGCGTGCACATCGCTCACAGTCTTGTGTTCGCGAATACAAAAATGTCAAATAATAAGAGATACTACAAAAGCGACCCATTTCGTAAAAAAGTTCACAACAACGATACAGTTTCCAGACCCGAGGGACACAAAAGATATCAACAACAGGCTCGGTTCCTGTTACGTGAAACGCGCTGTCAGACTGATACACTACAGCAGAAATTGTTCGGGAAATAGCGAGAAAGAAATATGGCCTGTATTCGGTGGTGAAAGTTGATAGCAGAATGAATTGGGTGAAAGGGAAACCGGGATTACGTTCTTTGTACAAGTACACACAATACTATTCATGTGAAAAAGTGCTTAGAACCAAAGAGCTATTTGGGTTATTGGAATGAATAGGTAAAATTAAGTAGCCTTCTATTTGTATTATTATGCTTTTTAGGGTTATCAAAGGACTCATGAAACCAATTAAGTTGCACCGGCTTGAATAAAAAAAACATTTTATTTGATATGAGAATAGGCACTTATAAAACGCCAGAAGTGCACGATTCAATTCATTCCAATTTGTCAATTCCCTTTGGAAATGAACCGACAAAAACCCCATCGTTACTCTTTTAAAAATAGTTTACTTATTCCTCTTCGAGTTACAAAAAAAGGAGGAGGTTCTATGTTCGACTTTGTTTGTTCTTTGTTTTCACCGGTTATGTTCAAGTTTCATATTATTCGGTTAATCTACTCTGGAGTTATAGGGACCTTAATAAACAACTTGCTATTAGGTAGGTAAAACTAAAAAGGGAAAAATAAAAAAACTTTTTTGCAAAAAAATACTACCGACTTCCAAATGAAAAACTACAAAGTGAAAAATAACTTAACTTTTGGAAGTCGGTGTCCATATCGCAAAAAATGGTACCTACGAAAGACACCGACTTCCAAAAGTTAAGTTATTTTTCACTTTGTAGTTTTTCATTTGGAAATCGGTAGATTTTTTTTGCAAAAAAGTTTTTTTATACAAAAATCTAATCAAATCATTTATTTGCGAAATCTGTGTAGTTTCCAGTGTGACATTTTTATGTAAGTTCTTTAGACCATATTCTACCATGACAGGTGTGCAAATATTACAATAAAATGAATAAAATATTACAATATTAATTAACAATTGCATCATCTATACACTCATAAACTACAAGCTTTTATTTATATTGCAATGTATGTATGTATGTAAGTGTGTTCGGGTCGAATTTGCAACTGAATTTTAAAACAGTTATAATCCACTGATTAAGAAGAAATTTTGCATACACGTTTAGTTTTGATGACAATGCATGGTTAGCTAAGTGACGTCATTCTAAATCTAATATGGCGGACGGCCCAAGATGGCGGACTAGTTATTTTTTGTGCACTGCCATGATATGGGTATCAAATGAAAGGATTTGCAGAGAAAAATACGAAAAAAGGTTTTTTTTTTAAGATTTGTTAATAAATAATTTTATTTCATATTAGTTTTAATAGATATGAGAGTACAGTCGTGTCAAGAACAGGGTACACAAGGTTAACATAAAACTGATGACAAATAAAAAATGGATCTGTTAACTGTACTATCGATTTCTTTTAATCCGCTCTGACAAAATGTCCAGCTAACTCCTATCTATAACGGCCATACTTCCGCCGGATATATCACAATGATTGATTGGATTAGCAGAGGATAAAAGAAACTCAAGCGACCGGTCAATCGTGCGTGCGACAGGTTAATTTAAATCGATAATTAACTTATCGCGAATGTGGGTACCAGGGTTACCGACATAGCCCGAAGAATTGCCAAACTTAAGTGGCAGTGGGCAGGGCACATTGCTCGCAGAACAAATGGCTGATGGGGCAGAAAGGTTCTGGAGTGGCGACCTCGAACCAGAAGACGTTGCGTTGGAAGAACTCCCACCAGGTGGACCAATAACCTGGTGAAGGTTGCGGGGATCCGCTGGATGCGAGACGCACGGGACCGGTCAATTTGGCGACGCTTGTTCATGAGTGGACGTCTTTCGGCTGATATGATGATGATGATGAATGTAGGTAAAAAGTCTGTTAGACTAAAATGGGATTAGGAGGGTCATGTCAGAATGCACAATGACAGATTGTGAGAGCTGGAAGATTGGCGTCGAGCCGAGGGAGGCCTAGCAAACGCCGGCGTGACGACTTAGAAGCGTTTACAAGAGATTGGCTGGGGGAGGCAAAACATCGGGACGTGTGGCAGGCTAAAGATTGGAAGTACACATCGACACGCACAAGCACAGCGGACCAAATGGGAGCAAGTGCGGAAAAGGGAGTCCCCATCATAAAGTACATATCGATTAAAGTCAACATTTTGTTAGAGGGTTCGAAGCTGAGGGTATAGGAAGCTTCTGTGGTGTCTTAAAGCATCTAAATATTTGAAAACTAATATTAGACCCCTAGCTGTTTACCCGTTGCTTTGTTTCCGTCGCCTATCTCAAGACCCGTGCAATTTTCCGAGATAAATGTCTAAGACTAAGCGATAATGTAGCTTTCTGCAAGTGAAAGAATTCTTGTAATCTGATGACCGTAGTTCCAGAAATAACCTTTTACAAATATACAATTTACCATCTCTTTATAATATTAGTTTAGAAGATCTACATACAGTTTGTACCTAACCTTGTAACGGTCTTGAAATTCGTATTACGAAAACTGCTTATTTAATGTTAGAACACCACCTCAGCCAAACTTTAGGTAGCGCAATATTCGCCATTTGTAGCAATAAACTATCCACCGGCTAATTACGATAAGTCGAATATTTCGCTAGTCACTTCTCGCGCTATCAACTCTAATGAGACATTTTTATATTAATCATCTTTATTATCTTTGTTCTCATCGAGCCGTAAAAGTGGATGGAGGAGGAGTGGAGGAGCTCGTGGGTAAATAATAACAGCCGCACTGGTCGATCATCAAGGTTAAGCAACGCTTGACGAGGTCGGTCCGTGGATGGGTGACCATTTCAACATACCGAGTTTCCTCCGTGCCTCGGAAAGCACGTTAAGCCGTTGGTCCCGGCTGTCATTTGAAGATCTTTGACAGTCGTTACGGGTAGTCAGAAGCATTAGATCTGACACCAGTCTAGCCAAGAGGTATCGTGTTACCCAGTTACTGGGTTGTGGAGGTCAGATAAGCAGTCACTCCATGTCAAACACTGGTACTTAGCTGAATCCGGTTAGATTGGAAGCCGATCCCAATGAAGTTGGGAAAAGGCTAGGCAGATTGATTGAAAAGTGGATACATTTTTCTCACTGGTTTTCGCCGATATGAGAGTACTTTTTCCAAATATCAAAATCTTAAATCATTCATTAAATTTTGGCTGAGAGTGAGAGACAACACTTCGAAGACGTCAAAGTACTACATAAAGATAGTAAAGTAGCCCAAAACGCCCAACCGTCACCAATTTTTAACCACCGACGGAAAAAGAGGGGTGTTATAAGTTTGAGTTTGTATACCTGTGTATTTGTGTATCTGTCTGTGGCATCATAGCCCCTAAACGGATGGACCGATTTTGTTTTGTTTTTTTTTTGTTTGAATGGTGCCTTTATTGTTGGTGTTCTTAGCTATGTTTTATTAAAATCGGTCCAGCCGTTCAAAAGTTATGGGCGTTTTACTCTTTGAATCTGGGGTGTTTTCGCAAGATATCGCGTTATAATTACGTGTTCAATAGATTGTCGATCAAAGCGTGCCTACTTATGTACCTAGCATGAAATAAAAATGTGTCGGGGATTCTTAAATTTTTAAATTTTATTTGTTAGACTTAGGCTGAGTCATAGGTCTTAAAAAAGTCAGTCAGCGGTATATTGGGTTTTTTCAATTACCAATTAATGTGTTTTCGCCGAATTAAGAATCAAGGTAAATTGCGGTTTATGACGTATTATAAAAAAACTACTTACTAGATCTCGTTCAAACAAATTTTCGGTGGTAGTTTACATGGTAATGTACATCATATATTTTTTTTAGTTTTATCATTCTATTATTTTAGAAGTTACAAGGAGGGGGGGACACATTTTACCACTTTGGAAGTGTCTCTCGCGCAAACTATTCAGTTTATAAAAAAATGATATTAGAAACCTCAATATCATTTTTGAAGACCTATCCATAGATACCCCACACGTATGGGTTTGATAGAAAAAAAAAAATTTTTGTTTCAGTTTCAAGTATGGGGACCCCCAAAAATTATTGTTTTTTTTTTTTTTTGAGTGAAAATCTTAATGCGGTTCACAGAATACATCTACTTACTAAGTTTCAACAGCATAGTTCTTATAGTTTCGGAAAAAAAAGTGGCTGTGACATACGGACGGACAGACAGACAGACAGACATGACGAATCTATAAGGGTTCCGTTTTTTGCCATTTGGCTACGGAACCCTAATAATCGAGTAGGTACTCGATTCTTAATTTAAACCTAGATAGGTACAGCCAAGAGCTTCGGCCTTTTCAAGATGGTATTGAACCCACCCTACTAATACTCGTATCAAAAATGCGAAAATTGGAAAGATGGATGGATTGACGGCTGGATGTTCGTTACTTAATCACGAAAGAACGGATAAATGGATCTGGATGAAATAGGGATGTTTCCTGGGTAGAAATACGATAATTCTATTTAGACCGTCAGTGAGATTATTTAATAATATTGGACATGTATTTTTGCTTTACCGAATCAATAAAATTGACAAAGATAAAGCTCATCAAAGATTAGGAGTAGGGCTTGTGACGTCACTATGTCAGTATAAAGTGTACTAACGGGGTGACGTCACACAATATTTCAACGTATTATATCATCGTCACTTTATGTTTACGTGTCAAAAGTAAAATACGTATCCAATATTTTTTATTAATCTACCTGAAGGAAAAAAAACTAATTTTCAATTAACATTCCTATTGAACACAGAAATAGATTATAGTCTTGAGATAAAATTCCCTCCCTTGGGATAAAAAACCAAAGCCGCTGCTGGAAAAGCTAGCACGAACATAAAGACAACTTGGCGAGCGAATAAATCAGCTCACGTATCCCGTATATATCTTCCGATGACAGACACACAGACAGACTTGTTATTATTCTCTTTGAACCATTGAATTAATCCAGGAAAAAGAAATAACTTTTTTAGATTCTCGGTTTTCTTATTTTTATTACTGGTAACGTTTTGAAGCGAAACAGGAAAAATTAACGAGTATTATTGGAACTTAGGTAATTTGATACTATTGTGAGTTTTTGCCCGATAACTCTATTGCCTTATAGATTCCGAAATATATATTTTAGCAAGTCATCATACTCATTTATACTTTTTGAATTAACTTTTTGTATTTATAACTTTTTAGTTCACATATTTTTTTCGAATTAGGTAGAGACATTTACACATATAAGTGTTATATATTTTTGAAATCAACTCTTAAAGCCCTTGATTTTGATACCCCACACGATGGGTTTGGAAGAAAACAATAATTGGGACCCCGCAATATGGCGCCCAAAATCCGCCATTTAATATTTCCCAATTTTAATGTAGCCAGAGACACTCGCAATATTACGAATCGATTAACGTAAGAATCATCAAAATCGGCCAACGCTTTTGGTCTCTGAAACGCCACACAGGAACAAACATACATATAATATATGTACATACATAGACTAATAAACACATTACCCTCCTTCGGCAATCGGGTAAAAATAATTGGGACTTGCACACATATTGCTCATAAGAAAAAAATTCGCAGGTTCCTATTATTTTTTTCAGTGTGGACTGGAAAGTTTGTTTCACCTAAAATATTGGTATATAGCTACGGCAAATGAGGTAATAAGACAACGTTGTGGTTTAAAAGAAGATGTAGTGGCTCAAATTGAAAAGAGTATGTTAAGATGGTTTAGCCATGTTGAGAGGATGAATGAAAGGCAAGGGACGCCCTAGAAAGACATACATATACCTTATATGTGATGTTCTTCAGAAAGGCCAAGTGCGCAGTACCTATTACCGGCGTGTGTGTATACACATGTATGAATGTGTGTGAAGCAAAAGAAGTATGTAAGGATCGTAGCAGGTGGAGTTCTGTAGTTTCTGACTGGGAAAAAGGCGTGAGTTTATGTATGTATGTATGTTAGCTACGGCTACAATTGAACCCAACCCCAACATAGAAATAATAAGTTCTAAAACTAAAATCCGACTACTGAAAAATCAAGTTCTAAAAAGTATGAAACAAGAAAATACTATCTTAGTGCTAACAGCACAGGAACGATCAATGTGGCGACGCCTGGCGGAGGCCTATCCAGCAGTGGACGTCTTTCGGCTGAAATGATGATGATATTTCTCTTGTCCCTATCCTATTTATTTGAGGTCGGGCCATGTCCTCATCTACCATTAATTATTTATTTGTTTATCGCTCTGCAATGTAGCATCTAGAAAAAACTTATACTAAATATTAAGTCCATGTTTCCTCTGGATGTTGTCCTTTACCGTTATCAGCGATGTCCAAAATAAAATTAGAAAGTGCATATGGATTGAAATAGTCACATTGGTAATTGCCTTGATTTGGACCCACGACCTCAAGGACGAGAGGCGAGGACGGTCTTAAGGCGCAGATACCCCTCAGTAGCTTTTAAAATGAAAATCACGTCTAAACGGCTAGTCGTCATTTTTTGGAAGAAGTATACTTTGTTACATTAGACCACTTTCTTAATAATTTGATCTATGAAAACTATCAGTTTTATTTTACATAGTGTAATTTATTTGCCAAGTTATGTCTAAAACGGACTTAAAACGATAATCGCAACAAAACCGCCGGTCGTATTTTAATGGAATTGTTTCCATCTCTAATACAATTTAATTATATAGTCCTAGAATAATAGGAAAAGTATAAAAAAGTACTGAATTTTGGGTCGCGCGGTTGTGACACGAGTGCGCGTTTTGTTTCCTCAAGATCGTTGTCGACTGTCGTCGTCTTAAGCCACACTGCTCTATCACTCGTAATTTCAGTAGTTATCCCTTTCAAACCATATTATCATCTTTCACACAAGATTATTAGATTAGTTACATATTCTTATTGTATATTTTATTATGAGATACTTTCATCTTATTGTTGCCATGTGAATCTCAAAGTAGGCGTGCATGAACACAGATGCTGAGATTCTGAGAAACATCTGTTGAAAATGCAGATTTTATGAATGGATTTAATTTTAAGCTATCAGATGTTATTAGGCAATGTTTTCGGTACGATTCTTGCTTATGATACACCAGTTTCTATACTACAGGAACCGTATATTTATTCCGGACAAAAAGTATATAGTATTCACCCATAGTATTTTCACAGATTTATGTAGCAGAAAGATACGTAGGTAATTGGAACAGTAATACCTACTTCAAAGATTATCTTTAACAAAAATTTTTCTCTCAATATATATTTTGATTAGAAGTTCAGATAATACCTGCTTCATATCATATTTTTATCTATAACAATATTATAAAGAGGAATGGTTTTTTTTTATTGTTTGTTTGTACCGAATAGGCTCCGAAACGACTGGACCGATTTAAAAATTCTTTCACCTATAGAAAGCTACATTATTCCTGAGTGACATTGGCTATTTTTATATCACGAAAACGGGTCCTGTGTGGTGATCCACGGGAGCGAAGCCGCGGGGAACAGCTAGTTAACGTATATTGCTAAGTATGTGATTTCAATGAGCAATCAGAAATCATACTATCTTACATAATTTAATTACTTAGAGTTTATTTAAGCTGATCCTTGAATGAATGAATGATCCTTGTTTTAACGCCAGTGCATAAGCAATTAATTATAATTCTCTAGTTAAATAAAAAGGTGCCTAAAAATTTTAGGATTTATATAACCAATTACTGGAAATGACGTTAACTTTGGCCATCATAACATCAACATCAGCCTATAGCAGTCCACTGCTGGACATAGGCCTCTCCAATTGCACGCCATTTGGTTATTGCACGCCATTTGGTTGGCCATCATAACAGACTGGCAAAATTACTAACTTAGAAGTCAGGGTCACGGTAACGGATACTTAATATTTTCCAGGTTAGCGCTACTGCTGAGCCTGGTCATGGGTTCGATTACCGTGTTGGGAAAAAAGAGTGTTTGGGTTTTTCGGTTTGGAATTTCTAAGTAGTGGGCCAGAGTCTGCATGTGTGCCCTGTTGATGGCAATATCCTTGCCCCTATTTCATTGGATTTAAACTTGAATTTGTATTGAAACTGGATAAGCGACGTCTGGTGACGGTAAGGAGAAACCTCATTTTTAACCCCCGACGGAAAAAGAGGGGTGTTATAAGTATGACGTGTGTTGCTGTGTATCTGTGTGTCTGTCTGTGGCATCATAGCTCCTAAAGGGATGAAACGAGTTTTTTTTTGTTGGAAAGGTGGTTTTGCCGATATGAGAGTAACTTTTCCAAATATGAAAATCTTAAATCATTTATTAAATTTAGGCTGAGAGAGTGAGAGTTAGTGAGAGCCTACACTTCTTACACGTCAAAGTTCTACATAAAGATAGTACCCCAAAAGACCCACCCGTCACCAATTTTATAAGTTTCACGTTTGTACCTGTGTATTTGTGTATCCGTATACAATCCGTCTTAATATATTTATAAATTATATTAAGACCCCCAGCTTGGGCAAAAATTATTTCGTATGTCCAGAATTCCAGATAGTCCAGATGTCCGGATGTCCGGCTGTTCTTTACAGGTCGCATTGCACAACAGATTCTTCTAAAATTTTGTGAGCAGGTTCGATAATCATATTGGGTGTTTTTGGACGATTCAGCTTTGACGAAAAAAGACAGACTCGCAAAGTCCAGAGAGTCACTAGCGTATAAATATTAATTTATGTTAAGAATCACAAATAATTTATATGAAGGTTTACGAATAAGATGGATTTTTCGTCGACAGTTCCGATACATTTTACCACACATGCAAAATTGTCCAGTTATACCTATTTACGAAAATACTATATTTTCCTTGTCATCAATCGAAAAAGTTAACTAATATAAACATTACAAAACAAAATGACTCATAAAGCCAGGTTCGTTTTTTTTTTGTCGATAGCTGAGCTGTTTATCAAATTTGAACCGCTAAATGCACTTTAAAATCTCCAAAATTAAACCACACAACCTGGAATTCTGCTTGCCTTTATTACCGAAACAATTCCAACAATTTGATGATATTTTCTATGGCCAATGAGCCCCTTGCCCACCTTTTTATACGCCCTTGTAATTTAAAATAATTATCTTTTATTCAGAAAAAAAAATACATTTACAGGAGGACTACTCCCTAAGCACGAAGTCCGTAGTTTCGGCAATCGTTACGGGCGTTTCCTACTCCCTATCACCTTTATGTCATTCATTAAAAGAAGTATGTAAGGATCGTAGCAGGTGGCGTTCTGTAGTTTCTGCCTACCCCCATGGGCAAAAGGCGTGAGTTTATGTATGTATGTATTCTTAGCAATCACCACCACGGATGATTGCTAATAATGACGAGTTGTACCTACTCCCGATGTGTTTTTACCCACTGTTGTTATCCGTCCGAAAAATTTAACGTAACACTTTTTTTCACTCCGAAGTTTCGGAATACTTTCGGACGGGGCCCGTAACTTTGTTGACGGAGATAGGGAGTAGACTCCCAGGATCAGAAATCAAAAACAGTTTTGCCAATAAACACAGGAAAAGAGAATCGTTGGTACCTGTTCTTATGAAAATCATTTTATCACAGGTTCCAACTTAGTCTTAGTCTCTAATCATATTTTAGTTGCATTCTGTGATATAATAAAACGTTACTTAAAGATTAAAGTTGATTCTAACACAAAATCCCATAAAACAAACAATTTAGAGCTAATTTATTAATAGATTCGCTGTGTTATCACGCCGCTCGAATCCTGCGCAGATACGCCGAAGGTCGTTACCAGTTATTATAATATCGTCGCGTCTGTGGATCTCTTTATGCGGAATTTAGAAATTACTTGTTCTGAATTTGAGTGCGATATGTTCGAGATTGTTAGGTTTTCTTTAAATAATCCTTTTTAGGGTTCCGTACTCAAAGGGTAAAAAGTGACCCTATTTACTAAGACTGGAGTCTCAGTCTGTCTGTCTCATGAACCGTGTAAAAGACAATTTAATTATCTACATTTAGATCTAAGCCTTTTTTTAAAGTCAAAATTTTTAAATAGGTACAAAATTTTTCAAAAAACAACTAAATGTTAAGTCGCGCGGATGTGAAACGAGTGCCCGTTCTGTTTCGCAAAAAAGTAAGGTCTTACAGCAAAAATTCAGGAAAAAATCCAAAAAAAAAACAAAAGCGAAAAAATAGGGTAAATTTTGGTACTTACAAGTTTTCGCGAAAATCTAAATTTGCCCATAACTTTAAAACTTAGCCACCAATAAAAATTATACCAATTTTATTATGTATAATGGATAGGTACGGAACTCTCGGCGCACGAGTTCAACTCGCACTTGGCCGGTTTTTTTTATTAATTTACCTTTTCTTTAATTAATTTAGATTTTTTTATGACATTTTATGAATTAATTATTTCAGATTTTATTTATTTTACTTTTTTGAGACTGTTTTATTTTTATTATTTTCTATTCATTATTTCAATTTTACGATTTAATTAAGATGAAGGTCAATCTAATGTGTTTTTGTATAATTATATCTGAAATTCTGACAAGAAAGAAAAGAAAAAGAAAGAAAGTTAATATATAAGTCATAACAAAAAAATTAAAGAGCGATCGAACATACCCTCCAATAAACATTACTAAATACCCTCCGTCGAATAGCAGTCGTGTAACGCCTATTGAATGGAAATCACATCGTAATTAACGCAATACAAACAAATTGAACAAAATCAAACAGTAGGAATCCTACACTGTAGTACAGTTCCCAGTCAATTAATTAGTACGGTAGCGGAGTCCGACGGCCATTTAGATCAATTAGCGGGTATGGTCGATTGAGAAGCTGTGTCCATATTGTTACAGGGTAGGGTAGGCGCACATTATCATTTTGTATAGTTACTAGGACGGTAGTTGAAGATTTGTTTACGACAACGAATGCATTCCATCCCTATAATCGTGGTAGTCGAGTTAATTCTCCTTAGCAAGCTCAGTTCAAATAAAAAGCTTTTTATTTGATCTCAGAGCTCGACTGACAAGCTAAGGCGTAGTTTCGTTGTACGTGTGTGTGTATAATTGTGTATGTATACGGTAAGGCGTAGTTTTAACCGGCGTCACCATGTTGTTTGCAACGTTCCATCTTGACTTTTTATTTGATCTGAGTTATCAAGCTACTAATCCTAATGGACGGTAGAATATATTATTATTACTTTTTAATTTCAAATTTTGACGTTAAAAAGCGCCGCTTAATGGCCTAGATAATTGAAATAAAAAAATACTTAAGACGACGTCTAACGCCAACGACCTTGAGGGAACAAAACGCGCACGAGTTTCACACCAGCGCGACCCAAAATTTAGAAGTTTTTTGTACTTTCCTTATTATTCTATGACTTAAAAAAAAGCTTCAGATTAAATGTAGATAGTTAAATTGTCTTTGAGATGGTGTCTATTTCATTAAAATACGCCCAGCGGTTTTGGTGCGATTGTCGTGTTTTTGTCCGTTTTTGACATTACAAATTAATTACACTATGTTATACGAATAAAACTCAAAATTTGCTGAGCAAGATGAGATTATTAAAAAAATAGTCTTATATAACATATATTTTTATCAATAAATTACGACTAGCCGTTTAGACGTGATTCTCATTTTAAAATCAGCTACTCAAGGGAATCGGCGCCTTAACTAATATTATAAAAATGTGAATGTTTGTGAGTATGAAGGTATGCAAAAACTTTTTCTTATGTTTAAAAATCTGCCTACTCGACAACTTATAACACGTAATGAATACTGTTGAATTGTCAAAATAAAAATTACGCAATTAGAGTGCCAGGTATCATTTGGGCACGCTCGTTAATCGCTTTCCATAAGTTGAGATCAATGTTAAGAGGGCATTGTGAAAATGAACATATCTGTGTTGTGTGTCTATAATGTGGGTACTTTGAAAAGTAAGATTTGTGTAGGGCCATTTGGAAAAGTGTGAATGCACCTTTAGTTAATGATAAAATGATTAACAAGAGACGATTATGGTAAACAATCGATAGACAATCTCTTCCTCACATAAAAAAGAAGTGACCGATAATTTGTCCTATCAGTTTGATGTGAATGCACCTTTAGTGGTTAGTAAGGTATTTTTTTTTTGTATAATTATGATAAATCAAACATAAAAAAACCGGCCAAGTGCGAGTCGGACTCGCGCACGAAGGGTTCCGTACTTGGTAAATTGCGGTTTACTATTTATGACGTATTAAAAAACCGGCCAAGTGCGAGTCGGACTCGCGCACGAAGGGTTCCGTACATGGTAAATTGTGGTTTACGATTTATGACGTATTAAAAAAAACTACTTACTAGATCTCGTTCAAACCAATTTTCGGTGGAAGTTTACATGGTAATGTACATCATATTTTTTTTTTAGTTTTATCATTCTCTTATTTTAGAAGTTACAGGGGGGGGGAACACATTTTACCACTTTGGAAGTGTCTCGCGCGCAAACTATTCAGTTTAGAAAAAAATGATATTAGAAACCTCAATATAATTTTTGAAGACTTATCCACAGATACCCCACACGTATGGGTCTGATGGAAAAAAAAAATAGTTTCAGTTTCAAGTATGGGAACCCCCAAAATGTAGTGTCTTTTTTCTATTTTGTGTGAAAATCTTAATGCGGTTCACAGAATACATCTACTTACGAAGTTTCAACAGCATAGTTCTTATAGTTTCGGAAAAAAAGTGGCTGTGACATACGGACGGACAGACAGACATGACGAATCTATAAGAGTTCCGTTTTTTGCCATTTGGCTACGGAACCCAAAAAATGCTCTAGCACTCTTGCTAAACTTCTGGTTAAAGGCATTTATTTCTCATAAAGAAATTTACATTTAACTTACATGAGAACAGTATTTGAATATTAAGGTAAACAAATCATTGTACTTCGACATCCTGACTTACAATAATTCTAATTTAGATAAGTTATATATATATTGCATTGTTTTCAAAATAATCTAGTTTGCAGTAACTCCCTAAAATCATAGTTGTAAACTTTGCATTTAATACTAGGAGAGTGTGTTAAAAATATGTATAATGCACTTACATATAATGCACAACACTATGTTATACACCTTTAGAAACTAATAAGTATAGGGGTCAAAGTATGGCCTTTTCAAGAGCAGTGTAAATACAAAACAATATGGTAAATAATATTTTATAGTCCGATTTTGTGACAACTGATCCTATCATTGTGAATCGTGTTATCCAGGCTAGAGGTGGTCAGATAGTCAGACATTTCATGTGGAATACCGTTAACGTAAAACTGGGAGCTGATCTCAAAAAGGATAGGCGGACACTAATAATTGAATTATTAGTATCAGGATCATACAATCATCAGATTAATCTATCATATTATCTTTTCAAAAAATACTGGTAGGTATTCAGCTGCCATAGTCTAACCGGTCAGACTGGGAACCGAACCCAACATAGTCGGAGAAAAGCCAGTTGTGAAAACAGTCTGTTAATTATATGAAGTTAAATTTAAAATAAACAATTAAAATTAACAAAAACACCAAACAATGGTTGCTTTTAACAATACATCCAGATATATCTAACAAAATCTCTTTACCGTCTTGTTTTACAACTTAAATGGTAGCGCATTTAGTTTTGATTAGAGCCAATTACCAGGCGTGTGGGAGAGATTGACTTGCTACGGTAGTGATTGCGCTGTGCGTGATATTAACTCACAATTATTTATGATATTATATTGAAAATAGAACTAATTGGGTCTTAGTATTTTGTTAAGATGCTATCTTTCTTTGTATGTTATTTTAGTGCAATGTGCAAATTCTGTATAAATGAGTTATATTCGTTTTTTTTTTTAACTTACGGCTGGGTAATTAGTAAATGGAACTTTTTGTTGCGAGTCTTGGTCACACTCAAAGTATTTATTACTTTAATTGTACAAAGGTAAGGTAGGTTAAAATCTTGACCTAATTTATGTAACTTAGTTAGGAATTCTCCATATTTCTCTAAAGTCAAAGAGATGGTGAAGTTGTGTACCATTAAGCGTGCTTACTCAGCAATTCAAAATAACCCAGAGTACTATCCTAAAACTTAAGAAGCCAATAACAAGATGATGAGTACTGAAGTTTTTATTTTTATATCTTTAAAAGAATTGAATATTGAATATTTCAGGGTTATTTACTGAAAGTGGTCTTAATATCTTTGGGTCTAATAGGATTGATGGATTTGATGTTAGGTAAGATTTTAATATGGTAAGCTATGTTCCCTTTTGGGTACATTTCCAGCAAACAACAATGTGGAGGTGTTTTTCGACGCCATATTTCAGTTTTTAGTATATTTTTAGGTTTAGATAGTGAGTAGTTTTTCGTTTAAGTGTATATGTTTGTAATCTTAGTTATTTAAGTATTTTTTACACTGTATATTCCTTTAGCTATGTAAATAAATTTAAACTGAGCCATATGGTCAGCTAAGTGAGATTTTAAGTAATTTATTTATATTATAACTGATGAGGGATTCCAGTTTCAATTTATTTTCAATATTTCTTTTATGTTGTTTCTTTTATATGTGACCCATAATTTTAAGTAAATCTTAAGGTAGGTACCTACATAAATATCTTTTGATACAGTTTCTCAAAATGACAAAACTTTTTTCTTCATATAGTTGTTATATAAAGTTGATTGGACATTTAGTTCCTATCACCTTTAGTAGTTTGCAGTTCATGGTCACTATGAGAATCAATGTAAGTTTGGTCAATAAAAGTTACAAAGTTATCTACTTAACCTAGAGACATGCTTGAAAATTGGAACTAAGTTGGAGGTAGAAAAATATTCTAAGATAAAAATAAGTTTCAAGGAGTTCCTTTCCTATAATTTTGTGAATTTGAAAACTTTGTACATGTTTTTGTCTAGTCTTATCAGAAAAAAAATTGAAGTAAGACTTTTTTAGTTGTTCAGAAAGTAAGTTTCAAAGTTTTGCTATTCCAATAAGATTCCTAAAGGAATGTGCATGCAAGGTTATAGAACTTGAAATAACCACGCAAAACTGTTATCATATGCATAACATGAAATAACCCGCCTCTCTATTAATAATAAGCAAAAACATTGGAAATCATATCATTAAAATAATTAACAAATACAAAAAATTCAAACATATTAGCTCCATGGCCAACCCCGTAAGGTCACAAAACGTCCAAAATACACAAAGTGATGAATATTTTATAATTATTCTAAAATTGCAATCATGCTACGAATGAATTTGAGTTTTTGAAGCACCGACTGATATGAACAAACATTATTATTTACAATATTATCTTACCCTTATCGTACACCTCTGGCACTCAAAAGATAACGGCACATAATCACAATAATATCACTCGAGGATTAGAAATGGATTTAAATGCGATAATTCGAGAAAAAACATAAAAACTTTGATTTCCAGTGACACACGGCGGAGCGAAGTCACCTCGCATTGAAGGCGCGCCACGGCGGTGTTGCCACTCCACAAACTACGTTTACCCAACATCAAACGTCAAGTGTTGTATACAATTATATATTTTTATGATGACTATATAACAATTATACCTACACAGAAACTATACAAAATACTTATGAAAAATACTTAATACCAACGTTTTTGCTTCTTGCGTTTAATATACTGTCTCTTGTACTGTATCTTGCACTTTCTACAGCAAGTTTCACAAGGATTTAAAATTAACCTCCGCCGCTCCTGGTGGCAAGGTAACGTGATGTTTAATTTTGAACAACAATGGCGAATTGGATTATTATTAAGTTGCAGTCGATAGGAGGAGTCAGTCAATAATGCAAGAACTACCGGTACATTATCTAACATTCTATCAATACTCTGAAATTCAAAACATGATGTTGATGTTTTCGCTGATCTATTTGACTTGGTTTTTATCTTTGCCTTGCTTTTGGTCCTTAATAATTTTCTTGATTCTGGCTCAAGGATTTTGTGCTTAGATTTACTATCATTATTTTTTGCCTGTCCTGCATTTTCAAAGGCTTCCTCCCAGCCGTAGTCGTTATAATCCTTGACACTTTGATTTCCCATAGTAAATGTACTATGAAGGTGTTCTTGTTCACATCAGAATTTAAGAAATTAATAAACAAATAATTTTGAAAAATAACGAGACATTTTTTTGACACTTACTACTCAGGAGCTTATATTTTTTTATATATTGAGGCATTCGCGATTGTAACCTAACCAGTAGTAGCTGCCAAAATTCAAGATGGTAAAACTTCTTGGTAGGACTAACTAGGAATTCAGGGGAGTTGCTTCTCAGTCTCTCCAGGGATATACCATATGCCTTAACAGGCGTTGCACAGAGGGGGTTCCAGGGTGGTCTTTTAAGCGGTAACGGGGCTCCTTCCATGTGCTAATGGTGATCATAGGCGGATCCCATGGGATACATGCCCTCCCCAGACGGCTGAAATAAAACAAAGATCTGAGACACGGACATACCTACCCAACTACACCGCTTTGATATTATTCGTTTCTTTTTGTTTACTTAAGTAGGGGCATGTACCTGCCTTATCTTTTTCATTCATCATTTTTAGGGTTCCGTAGCCAAATGGCAAAAAACGGAACCCTTATAGATTCGTCATGTCTGTCTGTCTGTCTGTCTGTCCGTCCGTATGTCACAGCCACTTTATTCCGAAACTATAAGAACTATGCTGTTGAAACTTGGTAAGTAAATGTATTCTGTGAACCGCATTAAGATTTTCACACAAAAATAAAAATAAAACAATAAATTTTGGGGGTTCCCATACTTGAAACTAAAACTAAAAATATTTTTTTTCATCAGACCCATACGTGTGGGGTATCTATGGATAGGTCTTCAAAAATTATATTGAGGTTTCTAATATATTTTTTTTCTAAACTGAATAGTTTGCGCGAGAGACTCTGCCAAAGTGGTAAAATGTGTCCCCCCCCCCCCCTGTAACTTCTAAAATAAGAGAATGATAAAACTAAAAAAAATATATGATGTACAGTACTATGTAAACTACCAGCGAAAATTGGTTTGAACGAGATCTAGTAAGTAGTTTTTTTTTAATACATCATAAATAGTAAACCGCAATTTACCAAGTACGGAACCCTTCGTGCGCGAGTCCGACTCGCACTTGGCCGGTTTTTATTACAGGCATTTTTACAAGTTATTGTGTAGCAAATACTTCAGAGCCCACTTCTAAGGGGCCCTAGCTTAGACGAAACAATAAAAACCTATCCTGTCTATTAAAATCACCATTTTTCTAAAGAATAATGTGTGTGGATGGTCTTACTTGCTTAATCCGGCACTGTCATTAATAAAGAAAGAACATACTCCTTACTTGTCTGGCCCTGTTCCCGCCCCTAATGATGATTAGTAGGGTGGTTTTAGTGAGGTAAAAATGCCACACACTCTGGTCATTTTTTCCAAAAGTCCAGGCGCCTTTTGAAGGTTGCCACGAAAAAAAAAAACTATATATACACCACTATCATCATCTTCCTGCCCTTGTCCCATGTTACTTGGGGTCGGCGCAACACGTTTTCTTCTTCTTCCATACCGTCCTATTCCCCGTCACGCCATCACTGACTCCCTTTTCTTTCATATCACGTCACACAGTGCATCCATCTTTTCTTTGGCTATTTTAGTAACATGCGTTTCATCTCATCCCACCTCATCACATGACCATACCAGAACAAACGGTTTCGCTTCAAGTTTTCAGTCACGGCTGGCACTTTCAAACTTCCTCTAATATACTCATTTCTCACTTTATCCATTCTCGTCACTCCCCACATCCATCTCAACATTCTCATCTCTGCTACATGCAATCTCTTTTCATCCATCTTTTTCACAGCCCAACATTCTGATCCATACAGTACTCAGTACGACGAATCACGGACTTGTAAATGTTCCGCTTTAACTTCTGACGCATCCATGGGTCGCAAGTTGTTCCAGTGACCTGTCCCCATTTCATTCATCCCGAGTTGATCCGGTGCGTTACGTCTCGGTCTACCTCGAATCCCCTTGGACAAGCGACCTTAGGTACCAGAAGTCGGAACAGATCGGTATGGGTGTTTCAGCGAGAGCTATAGGCACGGAACTGAAGAGACCGCCAAAATCGCAGAACAAGTATTCGGTTTCAGTTCTGCTCAATTTAAAGCCCACACCTTCAATCTGCTCTGGAGCTCTAGGCCATTCTCGGCGACCAGCACAATCATCGGCAAACAGCATACACCAAGGTACCTCTTTCTGTATGTCTGACGTCAGAGCGTCCATTATCATCAGGCAGAGATAAGGACTGAGAGCCGACCCTTGGTGCAAGCCGACTGACTACCACACTGAAACTGCCAGTAGTGCCCATCACTATAGACCGGACTTGGGTACTACATCGACTGTACACCACTATCCTTCCTACAACAAGGAACTGTGTAGGTATAGTTCTCGCCAATCTTCTTGGCTGCCCTGAAGTTGGCTACAATGGCTGCGCAGTAGTAAATCTCATACAAAAACAGCACCGTTTCGTACCTCGCGCATCCGGTAAACCAACTTCAGGGCGGCCCAGAAGTTTGGCGAGGACTATACTTGTACTATTATTTATTCTGTTAAAGAGTGTGCTGTGTGCACAATTTACTAACTTAACTTGGTTTAAAAATATCAGCTTCATGCTACTTATGTTACACTTGACGTGTAACACAGAGTTTGTTCTTCTAAATATTGATAATTATCTCGAACTCTGAAGGCAAATATACTTTCAAGCTGAAATAGCATGATGAAGAGTTCTGGAGCTCGCATGTCTTCCTAGAGTGCTGTTGGCTGAAGTATGTGGTGGTAGAAGAACTGGAGGTATAATTGGGGGAATCATATACCTCCCTCTTATCAAGGAGCATGGTAGTCGATGTAGGTAGTAGACCACAGCTTTTATAACGTGCCAGTTAGATAACGGTAACGATAACAGCAAGCTTGAGAGCGTCCTACTAAATGCTCTCAAGCTTGGTGGAGCGACGGTCTTCGCAGGATGTGTCTGGTAGCAGTTTAGTGATAAACGAGTTGAATAGCGTACGAATAGAGAAGAGACTAATAACAGCCGCCCAGGTTAAAGCTTTAAGATCCCACGCTTGCCGATGTCGATCCGTGGACCCCTCCGAGCCTTGGAAAGCACGATAAGGCGTTGGTACAGGCTTTCAGTTTTAGCTGTGACAGTCTTTACGGATATCCATAAAAGCTAGAACGATATGACATTAACGTGTGATTTTAATCAGACACCAGTCTTGCAAAGGTATTTCGTGTTACTCAGTTACTGGGTCAGATAGGCAGCCACTCCATGTAAAATACTGTTATCCAGTTAAAACTGGTTAGACTGGAACCTGACTTACCCGACCCGTTGGGGTCGAGTTCCAGTCTACCAGCCTATTGAGGTATTGTTGGAAAAGGCTAGGCCGATTGTTTGGGGAGGTATAAGACCAGCAGTGGCATGGTGGTAATAAAGTCAGAAGCAGAATTCTCGACGAGATGTGCTAAGTACCTACCTAAAGGCATTGGCCATCTTCATTGGGGGTGGGTTCCAGTCTACCAGCCTGTATAGGTATAGTTGGAGAAGGCCAGGCCGATTATTTGGGGAGGCATAAGACCAGCAGTGCATGGCTATGGTGGTATTAAAGTCAGAAGCAGCAGGATTCTCGATGAGATGTGCTAAATACCTAAAAGGATTGCCCTTCAGATCAGAGAAACATTCTGTGCATTTAAAACATAGCTAAGCAACCAGTTCGAGCAAGGCAGTTCTAGATTAAATGAAAACCGGTAAAACCGATAATCAATCAATATTTGTAGGGCTTGGTGAATTTAATTACTATAAATAACGACTGATTGGGGTTACGTTATCAAATGATCTTAAAAGAATTAGATAATTTGTACGTGCTTGATTGTCAATGCACATTATCGGATATGTACGTATCCATCACTGCTGTAATGTGTGGTAGGTGTAGGTATATACAGGTGATGATATTTTTTTTTAGGACCATTAAATGAATTTATTTATCCAGGATGATGACAGATGTGTATATCTACCTACATATCCTGCTCGTCGACCGTGCGTCCAAGCGTTTTTGCCATACCTATTATTGGAACCAAATATAACAGCTCACAATGTTAGGACCCATTAATATGTATTAATGCTAATTACCCGACTGCCGAAGGAGGGTAATGTGTTTATCAGTCTATGTATGTATGTATGTATGTTTGTTCCTATGTGGCGTTCCAGAGACCAAACGCGTTGGCCGATTTTGATGATTCATACGTCAATCGATGCGTCTTAACCCTGCGAGTGTCATAGGCTACATTAAAATTGGATAATAGAAAAATGGCGGCTTTTGGGTGCCATATTGTGGGGGCCTAAATTTTTTTTTCTTCCAAATCCATCGTGTGGGGTATCCAAATAAAGGGCTCTAAGAGGTGATTTCAAAAATATATAACACTTATATGTTTAAATTATCTAATTCGAAAAAAAACGAACTAAAAAGTTATAAATAAAAAAACTTAATTTAAAAAAATCAAAAAACCCGACTGCTTCAAAAGCGAACAAAAAAGTCGTAAACAAGGAAAAAATCATGCTGTGCAGGAGGAGGATACATCTGGTTTTGGTCAGCCAGCTCGCGCGTATGTATCCTCCGACTGCACAGCATGATTTTTTCCTTGTTTACGACTTTTTAGTTCGCTTTTGAAGCAGTCGGGTTTTTTGATTTTTTGAATTAAGTTTTTTTTTTTATCCGTGGTGCTAGGCAACTGGGCTTATCCCAGTTGTATATGACCTTTGGTGCCTATTGGCCTTGTTTGTTCTGTCTCCTGCTTGATATGGAGGGAATTGGAAATTTTAATTTTTTCCTACTCCTACGTTATTCTTTTCTGATTAATTTCGTTGCGGGATCCAAGACAGTTAAATTCATTCTCCGGGACTTCGTCGAGCTTCATTGCCTCGGCGCTTTTCTGGTGGTCGCCACTGTTGATTCTGGCTTTCAGGAGTTGCAGTGGTTTGGGAATAGTGCGGTGGGATTGTCGTCGACCGACGGTCACCAAATCGCAAAAAAACCGTAATGGTGTTTTTTAAAAAGCAATGGAGCGCAGCATTTTTGTTGTATGAAGAGCTGATTGAGAATCGTTACTCGCTGCGCTCAAAAACGGTGATCATACACGGCTTAAATGGTTTTGGGCGGGTTTCGTCAGCCGCATGCACCGTAAACGCCGGCAATAGTCTCCACAAGGTGCCTGAGAATGGACAACGGTGTCGAGGCCCACCCAGGAAAAGGTGGCGAAACGACCTAGACCCCCACCGCAAGGGCTGGTTCGAGGTGGCTCAGCCACATATTATTTTGAAGTATTTAATATTTTTTATAATATTACCTAATATATTTTATATTATCACTAAATCAGCGAAATGACTTGATGAACGTTGGCCTTAAGACGATGATATATTTACGGATGCTTAGCTTTTAAACATTAAAGTATTAAGAGCTATTTAATCAAATCTATTTATTGGTGGGATTCCCATCACTATGTCTCTGCCCCATTACAGTTTATTACCTTAACAAGCAATATGCGACCGCTAACCGTAGACGTTGCGTTGGAAGGCCTCTCAACAGGTGGACCGATGACTGGTGAAGATTGCTGGGATCCGCTGGGTGCGAGACGCACGGGACCGGTCAATGTGGGAACGCTTGGGGGAGGCCTATGTCCAGCAGTGGACGTCTTTCGGCAGCAATATGTACCTACAGCAAAAATGAAGCATCCTGTACAGCTAAGCGTCATTCATCGCGGTTATCGCAATAGATTACTACAGGTGGTATAAATTACCACCACGCTCGTCATCGGTGTCTAGTTCAGTGGGTCAGTTGAAACATGGCTACTGTTGCGTACCTGTTCCTGGTCATCCTGGCTGTTGGTACGTATTCCCATCGTCAAATTTATTTTGCTTTTTTTTCATCGGTTGGTCGGTTATGAATAAGCAAGCCGTGCTTGGGAAAGAACGGGTTGACTCCGAGTCCCAAGTTCCAAGCTGTGCCTGTCTAACCATTTATGGACGCTAATTGAGATTAGATAAGTTATGTGGTCTGAAAACCTCTGCCCTTAGCTGCGTTAAGGCGGTACCCCGAGCAAAACGCCGCGCAAGCCGTTTTTTGTGCAGTTTTTAGGAGCTATCTACTCGTTATTTAAAAAGAAATATCAATTAATAAAAATACATTAAATTTCTACATAATATTGATTCTAAAATGGTAGATTTAGTTTTTTTTTAAATGTTGTATATATTTCACTACTCTACTTTAAAAAAAACATGAAAATGAGAAATAATTATTGATATTATGCATCTCCTCGTAAAGTGTTCATTGACTATTTTTTGTACTAACACTAATGGATAGATAATTTAATAACGAACATTTTTGTAGAATTATTTTTTTCAAAAGACCAAAATTCGATTTTATAAAGATTTTATTCTAAAATCTGGGCGTATTCACTACTGTAATTCATGCGCCACCAGTGCCGCTAGACCAATAGGAATGCTCATATCTCATGCTGATTTTTTGATCAGGGTACCGTCATAGTATCAAACACTATACTTCATATAAGATAGCTTGTTCTCTGCGACATATGTCAAACTGACGTTTAAGTTATTGTTAGCCTGTCAAGCGCTATTGTTACTGTATTGATACTGACAGCTGTCGCAGAGAACAAGCTATCTTCTTTTAAATCGTGCAAGAACTTCAATTAACTATATCAAATTGAAAAAACCGGCCAAGTGCGCAAGTCCGACTCACGCACGAAGGGTTCCGTACCTTTATCGCAAAAAACGTCAAAAAAGACATGTTTGTTTTATGGGAGCCCCACTTTATTTTATTCTGTTTTTAGTATTTGTTGATAAAGCGGCAACAGAAATACATCATCAGTAAAACATTTTAACTGCCTAACTATCACGGTTTATAAGATAAAGCCTGGTGACAGACAGACAGACCGACAGTGGAGTCTTAGTAATAGGGTCCCGTTTTTACCCTTTGGTTACGGAACCCTAAAAAAGAGCGATTGAACTGAGAATCTGAAGACGGTCCTAAAAAAAAAACATAACTTTATTGTATCCTTTCCCCCACAGCCTCAGCAGCTCCAGGAAGCCGCGTCGTTGGAGGTGACCATGTCACCATTGAGGAGTTCCCTTACGCAGTCGCCTTTACATATCTCTACCCTGGTCCCGGAATTACCGTGCAGCGATGTGTGGGAGCCCTGGTATCCTCCTGGCATGTTCTGACTACGGCTTTCTGCTTTACGTGAGTATTTTTGTGAGAATGCCAGAATCTCATGGCATTTTTTATTTTTTTTAAATTGTGATTTTCATATGGCAATGTAAATTGTCACCTGTCAAATCAAAGTACTTGATGTGTCAACCGCTGCTGAAAATTTTTAATATTATCTTGAAAATTTGTTATTTTTGTGAAAATTTCGAAAAACCCACTTCGATCTCAAGCGAGACATATTGTTTTCAATGTGTATCATAAAATAAGGGAAGAAGAAGGCGTAAATCAAATTCAATCTTTGATTTTAAAGTGCGTCGTAGAGTGGACCGGTAAGTTGGACTGACTTGTTTTGATACTTTTAGTTTATTTTATATTTTTCTTACTTAATTTTTATTTCTTTTCATTACTAAAAATGAAGAAATGGCAACAGTAATGTAACTGTTACTAATTCTTCGACAAGATATTGATTTTAACGGAGATGGAGAATCTTTGACGTAAGAAAAATATTAAGTAATAATCTGCGCCCTGCAGTGGGACGTGTTTATAGACGGGCGTTTTTGGCGGGATTTTGTCGAGTGAAGTACAGTGGCTGTTAATATTATTTGCAAATTGATTCCTAGTGGATATTGTGATATATTATTGGTGTAGTTTTGTGACTCAACTGTCTACGCAACTGGACATTTTGTAAAATCATTGACAGAAGCGATCTCGGGATAGTGGAGCGGAGTATTTTATTGTAGTATTGACTGCCTCTGCAAAGCTTACTGGAAAGACTGACTCGATACAATTTGCTGCCAAATACTCCAAAAAACATTAGAATCTGTTACATCCGCATTCTTATGCTTAGTATGCATAGAATAAATATAAGATCCAAAACTCTTTCCAAAGACGTGGCTAACAACCAGCCTAGGTCCTAGCAACCAGGCCATAAAACTTACATAAAAAAGTATAAGAAGTGCACGCCGTTCGCGGACGTCGACGGACGCGACCCGTGCCTACCGACCGAAGCCGACGACATCGAGGCAGACTGATGATGATGAATGACTATAACTAACATGATACATTTTATTATTGTTTACAGACTTTATACATAAAGAGATTGGTTTTGAATATGTTAAATGCCAATGAAAAAGAACCATTTTGATGTAGAGATGACATAAAACTACAAATATACAAGTTTTTGAAATGCCAGTGGAGTTCATGGAATCGTATTCTAGTTTTCTAGTTCTGAATGAGGTTTTAAGTTATTAGTATGATTTAAATGATATATAATAAATTAGTCCTTAAATTAATATTTAATTGATTTGTTTTTCCTATGTTAAGAACCCGATGTATAACAACATTCTTCATACACATACCTATAATTCTCACTCACAGCGGATCTTTGTGTCTCAGAATTGGTTGCAAGACCCTGCGCAGTTTGTGTCAATGTTGAAGGTGAAGATAGCATTGTATAACTGTCTCTTTCACTCGCTTATGTATGTCGCATCATCCTATCTCGCTTACTCTATGCAGTATACGCGATGACAAACTAGTTCTTACGCATTAATTGGCAGGGCCTACTTCAGAGACACAAAAATCCGCTGTGACTACTATAAAATAGGTACCTCATGTTCATTAATACTAAATATATAAATAAAAATTAAACAGTATCAAGATCGTTGAATCCAATTTCCCCAGTATTGCACACAACAAATTTTTATTTCCACATTTGCCATGAGATTCTGGTAGACCTTTATTACCATTGAATCAGAAGTTGTAACTGCACAATTCAATTGTTCTTGGCAATCATTAAGTGTTATGAATTTCTGCAGGACTGCGTTCCAGTTTTTACAGAGGATGGCTGTCGATAAAACCACAAGACATTTAAGCTATTAACAAATCTCTAGAATGGCATTGCAAATATTTCTCTAAACTGCGATGACTACTACGACTACTTATTATTGCTTGCTTGCTATAACATGGGCCATGTGCTAATTCCATTCAATAACATCAATATTTTCTTCCACAGCGGTGCCGACCTAAATAACATGGAAATCCGCGCAGGTTCCACCAACAGTCTCTCAGGAGGTGTCGTGGCGAAAATCGCAAAAGTGACCAAGCACCCAGATTACAATGAAGTTCCCAGAGCCGCAGACATTGCCGTCGTCCAGTTAGATGTTCCCATCGCAATCACTCCCGTTACCAATGTGCTGTTCCTGCCTCCTCAGAATTGGCACATTGAAGATGGTCAATCAGTCAAAATTGTTAGCTGGGGATTCGAGTCTGTGAGTCAACCTGCCCAACTTGTGTTTATCTGAAGTTGCAAGACCCTGCACAGTAGCTATTTTCATGTCAATGTTGAAGTAGAAGATAACATTATATAACTACCTCTTTCACTCGCTTACGTTTGTCGCATTGTCCTATTTCGCTTACTGTATGTAGTATACTCCATGACAAACTGTTTCTTGCACAATGGTTCGCAAAACCAACTTCAGAGACACAAAGATCCGCTATGACTACTGTAGGTAGAAAAACATAAACTAACGCTTTATTTACGTTAAACAGGAAAATGGACCTCAACTTGAAACACTGAAGACCGTGTTCTTGAACAAGATAGGTTTGATAGAATGCCAGAGCGCCTACGCAGATAATGATGATGTCGAAATTTCTGACGGTAAGACACATTACCTAGTAATTTTCTTTATGGTTTTCTAGCTTTTATGCCGCGGTTCGCTCCCGTGCGTGGCCCACTTAACAGAACCCGTTATTTTTCTGACTAAAATAATAAGTTCAAAAACTACAACTAATACTTTTTAGAGCATTATTTTTCAGTAGTCGGGTTTTAGTTTTAGAACTTATTTTTTATCTATACCAATATTATAAAGAGGAAAGATTTTTTTGTTTGTTTGTACCGAATGGGATCCGAAACTATTGGAGCAATTTAAAAAATTCTTTCACCAATAGGAAGCTACATTATTCCTGAGTGATATAGGCTATTTTTATTAATCCCGAAAACGGGTCCTGTGGGGTGGTCCACGGGAGCGAAGCCGCGGGGAACAGCTGGTTTAAAATATTTTGGGGTTTTAGCAGAGCCAGAGGGAACAAATAATCATAAATGCATTCTACTTAGATACCGATCGACAAACACTTTGCGACGCCGCGCCGTAGTCGGGTAAAAGTTAATATTCATGACTTTGATGGGATATTTCTCGCAAACGGTACGCTTGACAAAAATATGATGTACGAAATCATGTCTAGACGAGTAGTATCATTGAACTGGGGGGTAACCACAAGCTCTTAGAGTAAGGTTATTTTGAGATCGAATAAGTGACAGATGTATACAAGTCAGATACATCTGTCCCTTACTCGATCTCAAAATAACCTTACTCTAAGAGCTTGTGGTCACCCCCCAGGTATTTTAAAATACCTGTTCAATGATACCACACATGATGGGGTGGGGCGAAATATTTTTTTTTGTTCTTGACTTCAGGCCCCCTAGAGGGCGCCACATTCAATTTAAGACGGAAACACACGTGTCGTGGCGTGGCGCTTTCTGACGCAATTGATCGGCTACAAAACTCGTTGTATTATGACGTAGGCTGAAACAGAGTCTGATTGGTGGATCTCACGCCACGCCTTTAATGTGACTTCGCATCAAGCGGACAAACAAGACGCTTCCAACAACACCTCATTTGTCAAATTATATTATGTAGTAAGTTATGTATGATGATATACATACATACCCACCCACATATTGGTCAAAAACCGTAACCCTCCCTTTTGCTTCGCCGTAGTCGGGTAAAAAGTAGTCTGCCACTCAGCGATAGGTACTTGTTTACGTTTTTAGTTCGCTTATCAAGCAGTCGGGTTTTTTTGATCGAAAGAAGAAAATCATGCTGTGCAGTCGGAGGATACATGTTTGCGAGCTGGCTGACCAAAACCAGATGTATCCTCCGACTGCACAGCATGATTTTCTTCTTGTTTACCTCTTTTTAGTTCGCTTTTCAAGCAGTCGGGCTTTTTTGTTTTTTTTTATTAAGTTTTTTATTTAACTATAACTTTTTAGTACTTTTTTTCTGTGCAGTCGGAGGATACTTCTGGTTTTGGTCAGCCAGCTCGCAAACATGTATCCTCTGACTGCACAGCATGATTTTCTTCTTGTTTACGTCTTTTTAGTTCGCTTTTCAAGCATTCGGGATTTTTTTCTTGTGTGTATATCCTGTGCGAGACCTAAATAAATATTTTTCTTTCTTTAATTGTAACGAGATGTTAGGCATTATTGGTTTTTTGTCGCGATACTAACCACCGTCTTACTTATTACAGAGGTTATATGCGCATGGGCGGTAGGCAAAGGAATGTGCATGGGCGACTCTGGAGCCCCCATGGTTATCGACAGCGTCGTCGCAGGAATTTCATCCTATTTCAATGGATGCCTTACTGATGAATATCCTGATGTCTTCACAAGGGTTGACCGGCATACCAACTGGATCTTGGACGTCTCTACTACTGCTAGTGGCGCAGTACGCAAAGCGGGCATCATTGATGCTCCAATTGTTGCAAAGTAAAATCTTATGATTAGTCTTGCTAGACAATTTAGTCTAGGTAAGTTCGAAGACCTTAAGGTTTTTTGAAAATAATATGTCAAAATTATGTGATCTGCTCTTTCTCATCAATGGCTGTTTTGAAGCGGCAATTCTACTTTTAAGCTAAGAAAATATATATTTTTTACAAAATACATACCTAGTTTTTTATTTTAATACCAAGCATTGATTATTTAATTAAGAAAACCCTAAAATCTGATTAACACCATAGGAAAAAGGTGTAAGTTAATGTACGAATGTATAAATCTGATTCATCATCTGCCTAACCTTTTCCCAATTGTTGTTGGGTTCGGCTACCAGTCTTACCGGATTCAGCTGAGTACCAGTGCTTTACATGGAGCGACTGCCTATCTGACCTCCACAACCCAGTAACTGGGTAACACGATACCCCTTGGCAAGACTGGTGTCAGATCTCAAGCTTCTGACTACCCGTAACGACTGTCAAAGATCTTCAAATGACAGCCGTGACCAACGGCTTAACGTGGTCTCCGAGGCACGGAGGAAAATCGGTATGTTGAAATGGTCACCCATCCACGGACCGACCTCGGCAAGCGTTGCTTAACGAGCTCCTCCTTTAGATTAGAAAAGTATAAATTGAGGGTAGATTGAAAATAACTACACAAAAATTTAATAAAAATATTTATTGAGTAAATCTCTCTTATAATATCGTTATACATTCGGATCTACAGATCTTCTGAACGGAATGGAGCCCTCTTTGGATATAGTTTTATACAAATAGGTTTTTTTTAATTTGTTTTTACAATCTTGGGTAAGGCAAGACAATGTTTACATTAAAGGCACATTGATTATTGCAAACGCTTATAACTAATTAAACTATAATACGGGTTTTAAGTAGATATAGATTCTTATTTTTGTGATAAAATATCAAAAGGCATGAATTTACAGGGAAATTCATAATTACATTTTCATGATTTTCATATATGACTAATTAACAGCCAGTTTCTGGACAGAAAATTATCGCAAAACATGATAAATTGTTAAGAGCCAATTACAACAATTAACTTTTGTAATTGGTAAAATAAGTTAAAAACAGCCAATCGTATCTTTTGCTTGTGTTTATGTGACTCGTCGATAATATCGTTCCAGAAACCGGGTGACAGAATTTTCACGCATGTTGATATTTCAAACAAGGGTATTTTTTTCGGAAAATGGCTTGTATAACTTCTCAAATATACTGTCATTTTATTTACTTTAGAAGACACATTGGACGACATACGGAATATACAACAATTCATATTAAATCTACATTTAATTAAACATACATAATCATGATTATCTATAACTTTACAACAATTAATTCAAACTATTTTTGAATAATATTGGCAAAATATGTAGCTTAATTATGTACCTACGACTTCCTACCAAAACACGGTAAAATTAGCTTAAAAAGAAACCTAATTTCTAGAACAAGTATTTTTCCAATCTCGGTGGTCCAAATTAATAATAACAATTATACGTTTATAAACGTGACTTATGTAAAATAATTTGATAAATAATCAGTCACCTTGATTATGAACTACGAATATTATAACGGTCAACTTTTAAAGGTCTATCCACACATACCAGGGCCGTGCCCGGGACGTGACAGGGCCGGGCCCAGGGATTGAAGTTTCGTCACTGGCCCGTGCAGGGACGTGTGTGAACGAGTTCATATAAAATGTACGCACCGATATTTTTTTGAGCCCTTGACGGGGCACGGTCCGTCCACGTCCTTGGCACGGCCTTGATGTGTGGATAGACCTTTACTGTGCATCTCGAGGATCGAACGTCATAGTGACGTCACAGCATTAGGTGCACAGCTAAGTATAGTAGTCACAGCTGATCTTTGTGTCTCTGAAGTTGGCTGCAAGACCCTGCAGTAGTTATTTTTGTGTCAATGTTTTAGGTGAAGATAGCATTGTATAACTGTCTCTTTCACTCGCTTACGTTTGTCGCACTGACCCATCTCGCTTGCTTTATGCAGTATACTCGATGACAAACTGTTTCTTGCGCAATGGTTCGCAGAGCCAACTTCAGAGACACAAAGATCCGCTGTGACTGTACGCGATTGTAGTATTTAAAAGGCAATTTATTTATTTAACAGTCAATTCATTCTTATATAAAATATTGACATAACAGGTATATAAATTGCATGATTTATGGAAGGGATTCGACATCTTATAATCTAGTGATTTTTTTACAAAACATGTAACTTCATTTTTCATTAGCTTAGGTGTCATAATTTTTTTCAGCTATTAGATATACAATGAATCAAAGAAAATATTTTTGCAGTTTTTAATCATCTGTCCTCTACATTTTTGGTTGCATAACTGGATAAAATGTAAGTTGTGTCTTTGATTGACAATTAATGCCTGGAAAAACATGGATTATTGTAAAAAATCAGGCAGTACAATTAACAATATCATCTTAAATCTTTTTTAATTTTACTGACTTAGGTCAGAGTCTTACCTTCTAATTCTCTTATCAACTGCCTGGATGTATAACTAAACTTACTAATACATGTAATATTTACATAATATAAAGAGATTCACAACAGATTACAAAGGAAGATATCATTATGAGCCTGTTTTTTTACCGAGAAAAGGTTACTACAAAAAGTATTTATCATATAAAAAAGATAAAATAGGGGCAAATATTACATAAATACTGAGCAACATGGAAGGGAGATAGCTACAATACAATACCTAGTAGTATATTAGATACATTTCACGAGCAAATGTAAATGATTTTAAACCTTATGGCAATGTACATAAAAGTATTTTTTTATAAAACGTGCACTCGTGATTGGCAATGACTACAATGTGCTTCCTACAGCTGCCAAAACAGTTTTTTTTTTATGAATAGATGTCTAACTCATCTATTCTACAACATTTTATATCTTTAATAGAAATTGGTATTAAAAACATAATGAGCAAGGACGTAATTATAGCTGCCGGGTACATATAATACATATATATTTTTTATATTGATAATTTTAATAACTCTTAATAACTACTGTAGATATTCTTTATTAAAGCTATACTTTTTCATTTATTACCAAATCTGGTAAGTATGTATGTAATACTCGCACTTAAGGGTGAATCTCAGAAAATTCATAATAGGGTAGTTGACAAAAAATATTTAGTCCGTCAGTCAGATAATCAAAAAATATTGGACACGTATTTTTTTTCTTTTGCCACGTAAACAAAAAAATACGACGATACAGAGCGTTAAAATATCGTGTGACGTCACGTTGTGCTACACATTATACTGACTAAGTGACGTCACAAGCCCCCATTTCTGAAATTTGATGCGCTTTATCTTTATCAATTTTTATTTATTTGATAAAGGAAAAAATACAGGTCTATTATTATTTGATAATCTCACTGACGGACTAAATAGAATTATAATTTTTCTACCCAAGAAACATCCCTATTCATTTTGCTTCATTTTATCATTAGAAGTCTAAAAAAAACTCTTTAGAAGATGGCATGCATTATATCATACAATCCATGTCATTATTTGAAGAAATCTTTTTACTACATTTACAGAATTTTCCTTATCTGTCTCTATGAGCGTTTCTGTCAATATCATTCATAGTCTTTATTTAGTTATGCACATAACAAACTTGCTTGGTCAAAGTGTATAATCATGTAACTAGTACTAAGTACATAATTATTTAACAGTTACATAGAGAAATCCAAAAGTTCGCGGAAAGATTTGATATTTAGGAAACTATTCCGCGAACTCTTGGACCTTCCCTTGTATATTCCATTCTATTATTCTTCCCCTTTATAAGATTTAAAGTGGTTAATATAACATCAATTCCACTGACGTCAAGATTAAAACGCAAGAACTTTTATAAAGTTAACCATTAATTTCAAGTAAATACTATACTAGTACTTTAGGTGCACTTGACCCAACAGATTTACGCTTCGGAGAGTACAGAAGTAGTTATGTATATAAAATACATTACAACAACATCAATACAATGTTTTTCTAAGATCTTCCCTGTTTTAGGAAGATAGAATTAATTATATAAAAAAAATAGAATAGTGTTGCACTATTCTATTTTTTTTTATATAATTAAGTTTATGAATATTTTTTTGATTACAAGGACATTAACTTAGCATCCAATGCAATCAACTTTATGATATCGCGGGCAACTGACACAACATTGAGAGTCGGCTTCTGGATCCACTTTAACAACTAAGTTTCACAGGTTTTAAGGCCAAAGTTGAGGTTGATAAATACTAAAAGAGTTCTTTATAGATCTTATGAATGAAATGCTTAGAAAAATATCGTAAAAGGAGATTACCATGGGAACATGAGATTTGTGAAAATTTGAGATTACGAATCGTTTGTACCTACTATAGAGCGACCGCTTAACTGAGACCGTTCCCGAAGAAGTTGCGCGGTGTGGTGACATGTCAGTCATTCGCCACTGATGGGTGTCAACAAATCGTGCATCACGCACCTACCTTAGGAACGGCCACCACCTCGGGGTGCGGTAAGTTGCGGATGGACACGTGGTTGATGGGTGTCGGGTCTGGGTGAGGTCAGTACATCCTCAGTACCTGTAGAGCGCGTCAGTCTGCGGCGGCAGGCTGAGCCGCCTGTGTCAGTGTTGCCGCTGGGGCAGCACGGTGAGCGACACGCTGGTGCCGGAGTGCTTGATGAGCGCCACCACCTCGGGGTGCGGTAAGTTGCGGATGGACACGTGGTTGATGGGTGTCGGGTCTGGGTGCGGTCAGTACATCCTCAGTACCTGTAGAGCGCGTCAGTCTGCGGCGGCAGGCTGAGCCGCCTGTGTCAGTGTTGCCGCTGGGGCAGCACGGTGAGCGACACGCTGGTGCCGGAGTGCTTGATGAGCGCCACCACCTCGGGGTGCGGTAAGTTGCGGATGGACACGTGGTTGATGGCTACTATGGTGTCTCCAACGTGCAGGAGCCCGCAGCGAGCAGCAGGGGAGTTGGGGATCAGTTGGCCTGGGAAGAAGAAGTAGAAAATAAATTAATCATTTCGTCAGAAGATGAATACAGGTTTTGGTCTCTCCAACAGCACACTACATCGAATTCAGTGACGAGAATCCTGCTTCTACGTGATCTTATAACAGCTATATTATGGATTTCTACACTAGGTAGACAGATCTAAGTTGAAATTCAATACGTATGGCGAAGCCAGGTAGGTCACAGCTAGGAACCAGGAGTTCTGAATCTTCATAACGTTTTAAGGTTTGGCCCAAATAGTGCTGTTTTACGTGAAGGCATCACACAAGATATTTCATTGTACAGGCAAGAACTTACCAATAGTACTAGTAGCCTTGTTAGCAGACGAGATGACGACGAAGCCGAATCCTTCGCCCTCATTCCTGGTCACTGTGACGTCATATGGTACCGATGCCCACCCACCAGTCGATGTGTCGTATTGGACGCCGTACCTGCAGATATTGTTTTTGTTTTGTATTATAGTTTCTTGGTGGTATCGCGTAACAGTTTCTGGCGAGGGTCCATTTAAAAGACTGGTGGACTCAGCTTAATACGATTAGACTGGAAGCCGACCCAAACCTATCGATTGATTGATAATAGTTTCTTAGCAATGTGCTTACTGTGTTATGCGTATTAGGTTAAGGACATCGACGTCGTTAATTTAGTATTGTCCATTTTACAAGCTTTTATTTAACTTGCAATGTATGTATGTAAGGGTGTTCGGGTCAAATCTTGCAACTGAAATTTAAAGCAGTTATCCTCCACCAATTAAGATAAAATTTTGCATACACGTTGAGTCTGAATGGCAATGCATGGTTAGCCAAGTGACGTCATTTTAAATCCAATATGGCGGACTAGTTTTTTTTTTGTGCGCTGCCATGGTATGGGTATCAAATGAAAGGGTTTGCTGAGAAGAATAAGAACAATGCTTGAAATGAAAAATATTTTTTAATGAATTATTTTATTTGTGATGAAAACAGGAACTGTTAAAGCACTCTGATCCACAGCATGCTTCTTATTTATCCTTAATAGAGACAACACTTAAAAAACAGCAAGTTATATAGTCTACTTACATTGGTACATGAGCCGCTGGCGGGTACATCGGCGCTGGATGTAGAATGTTGTATGACACTGGTGGCATGTTGTGATGCATGGCCGGGTCCGCACTGCCCACAATTTATTTATTAATGCAAGAGTAAATAACAAAATGCTGAATCATTTACAATAACCGGAGATCCCACCGCATAAATCTGCATGTTTATTGTTTTTGATAAAGCTTGATTCTTATTAGGGTTCCGTAGCCAAATGGCAAAAAACGGAACCCTTATAGATTCGTCATGTCTGTCTGTCTGTCTGTCCGTCCGTATGTCACAGCCACTTTTTTCCGAAACTATAAGAACTATGCTGTTGAAACTTGGTAAGTAGATGTATTCTGTAAACCGCATTAAGATTTTCACTCAAAAATTGAAAAAAAACAATAAATTTTGGGGGTCCCCATACTTGAAACTGAAACTAAAATATATTTTTTCCATCAAACCCATACGTGTGGGGTATCTATGGATAGGTCTTCAAAAATGATATTGAGGTTTCTAATATCATTTTTTTCTAAACTGAATAGTTTGCGCGAGAGACACTTCCAAAGTGGCAAAATGTGTGTAACTTCCCCCTGTAACTTCTAAAATAAGAGAATGACAAAACTAAAAAAAATATATGATGTACATTACCATGTAAACTACCAGCGAAAATTGGTTTCAACGAGATCTAGTAAGTAGTTTTTTTTTAATACGTCATAAATCGTAAACCGCAATTTACCAAGTACGGAACCCTTCGTGCGCGACTCCGACTCGCACTTGGCCGGTTTTTTATGATAGTTGAACGTTGAACTATACTCTTTGCGCTGTAGTATGGTGCGGGTGACAGTTTCAATAAAAAAAGTACTCATATGCGTATACACATTTTTTGTAGTTAAACGTCATACAGGCAACTATGGTATATGGTATAACTATGGTATGACGTTAAACTACAAAAAATGCGTATACGTATATGCGTAAAAATGTTATTGAAACTGTCACCCGCACCATGCTACAGCGCAAAGAGTGTAGTGTGTCTTTCATTTTTTTTTTTTTAAGTTTGCTCTACACTAGGAATTCTCCTGTATCTCATGTACCCGTCATTCATGGGTGCCAGGTTTAGCAGGTAAACTGGTAACCCACAGATTGCGGCTAACTGAGAGCTGGCAACCTTATTTTTTGATATTTTCTACACCAATTTCAATCAAATGACGTTGGATTCACTTGAAAAACTTGTATAGTGGGAGTTAAGAGCAGACTCTAGTCGGTAATATAGTATATTAATATAGTCTATTGCCGTCGCGTCACCTCCAACCTCACCCCGTAAAGTGCGAAAGGGACAAGTGCAGCTCAGGCTGATTTTACCTACAAAAACTTTGACTAAAAGACGTTTCGTATTCTGCTGTTTTCTTCATGAAAACTGGTCTGATCTAAAAAATTCTTATATCAAAATTTAGAGGAAAAGTATATCTATGCTCCTATCATTTCCTTTTTTGTTAAAAACTTATAAATTTTGTCTGAAAGTCTTCTGAACATGGCGGTAAAAACGTGCATTTTTTTCGGATTTTTGGATTGTCATATTTCTTTTTGTGATTATGTTTTGGAAAAAAGGAAATGACAGGGGCACGTATTAATTAGACCCAGATTTTATGGGGAAAAATCATTGCTCTAGAGGCATTATCCACGAAGAAAACAGCAGAATGTTTTTGTATGGAGAAAGTTTCACTAGAGTCCCCTCTTAACTATCAAACATAAATTTTAATTTATTAAATTAAGGTAACAGGGTAGTTGACAAAAAAAAATCTATTTAGTCCGTCAGTTAGATAACCTGAAAATATTGGACACGTATTTTTTCTTTTGCCACCTAAACAAAAAATTACGACGATACAATGCGTTGAAATATCGTGTGACATCACAGTGTGCTACACTTTATACTGACAAAGTGACGTCACAAGCCCCCACTCATGAACTTTGAGGCGCTTTATCTTTGTATTTTTTTATTTATTTAATAAAGCAAAAAATACGGATTCAATATTATTTGATAATCTTACTGACGGACTAAATAGAATTATCATTTTTCTACCCAGAAAAGATCCCAATTGCGGTTAGATATTTCCAAACAACCCTGCAAAAACACATTTACATGCAGATTTTAATTAAACATCGACAGACACTTACTCAGAGAGACAGGGTGTATGGTATGGACATTTACAGAAGTGGACACTTAAGTATGGGACTTCATGTGATGGTGTGTGAATATTTGGTAAGTGCTTATTACTGCTTAATAAAAATACCATAGTGAAAATTGTTACAAAAAAGAGTACAGGAAAATGTGGATGTTTCTTGGGGTAAAGGGGGACCCTTTTACCTCAATCGACGTCTTGTACGTGATGTTAACCAGGTCATATACTCTGACCTCCTTTTATTCCGAAGTCAGCATGTAAGTAAATGTATACAGTCTTTAAATTTTAACACAGTCTGTAAAATATTTATAAACTAATATCTTTCTGTCTTTGTCCCTTGTAGGGGTCGGCGGAATACGTTTTCCTCTTCCATTCCGTCCTGTCAACCGTCACGCTATCACTGACTCCCTTAATTTTCTTTCATATCACTCCTCACAAAATTCATTCATATTTCCTTTGGTCTCCTAAATATTTATAAACAGTATAAGGGTATAATTCAGTACTTACGTTAGTAAAGGCTGGTGCGGATGTGGAGCCGCCATTGTGGGTAGACCAAGCGGTTGAATGTCAGCGCGGTTGTGTCTGACGCCTAATGTTACCTGTTACAAAAATTGACTTCATAAACAAATATTTTCCAATACCTCGTTTACAATAATAGTTTTTGAATAGTGCAGGCTTATGTTTTTGTAATAAGTGGCAAAAGTTACAGGAATGTTGATCGCAAACAGCTTACAGTACAACTATTTTTTTAATGTCCCTCGACAATCATCGCATTTCCGAATACAAACGAATGCTAATTTCCAAATCCATCAATTATTATTTTTATCGTGTATAATAATTTAAATTCAGAACTAAGTAATTTATCGTTGTTTTGTTTTGATTTCCGTGTAAACTAAATGTATAAAGGCTGTAAAACTATTTTCCTTTTTAACCGCAGCAGCTTTCCTGCCATTTTAAAAATAAATATACATTAAGTCAAAAGAGTATTTAACAACTCTTTATACATACTTCCAATTTGATTGAAAGCGTCCGGTCTTGACCGAGTGCAAAAGGCAACTGATAGAAAGCCAACGACTGACGAAACACGAAGTTTGCCGAAGGACATTGATAAAATAGTTGTACTTTACAAACCATTAATTTTTCACGAAAAGGTTTCAATCTACCTAGCCTTTTCTCAGCTACATTCGCAGGCTTATTAAGTATCTTTTGCAAGAGCAAAACGATAGCGATTTTTGCGCAATAATTGCTCTTCCATACAGAAGTTAGGGAGTAGTTGGCGTTTTTTTAAGTGCATTTGACAAACAGCGAGCGATTAGCAAACGATTGTGTAGGACCTACCATACCTACACTGCAGGTAATTCCGACTTTTATGACATAAAGCGTTTGATCGCTATCGTTTTGCTCTTGCAAAAGATACGTAATAACCCTGCCGGTACGACCGGAAGCCGTTAACATAATCGCGAGGCAGATTGATTTCCAATCAAAACATGATAATGAATAATACTCACATGTCCTCTAGAAGCTGCTTGACACACGTAAGAGACTGCACGAGTATGTGTAGCTCCGGCCAATGGTATTCCATCTACGGAGGTCAATAAATCACCTGGTCTTAGGAGCCCGTCTGCCGGTCCACCTGATTAGGAGAAAGATCATTCATTTAAAATATACTGTCTAGAAGATTTTGGTACATGCATCGAGGCAGAGGTTAGCTGGCTGCCATAAAATGTTGGGAATCCTTGCAAAGATTTGATGAATTTGGCGCCTAGAGACGAAGACGCACTCCGTATCAAGGAGATGAAAATAAGGCATCTTTCCTGTCTATGAATAGGGGTCTGTTTCACAGATTATCTTGTGTTGTCGGTTGACCCAAAACATTTTTACAAAATAATACAACCAGAAGTCCAAATAAAAACACTACTAAGTGAAAAATTACTTCAATTTCAGCAGTCGGTGTCAAAAAACGAAGAAACGAAAACAAGAACACCGACACTTTGTAGTGTTTTTATTTGGAAGTCGGTTTTACTTTTTTGGTAAAAAACGTTTATGTACTCTTTATTTACGTGGTATCTGCTCGTTCAGCTTTGCGTAGTATGCCCTATTGACGATCATAATGAGACTTACTGTGAGATTGTATCGCTCCTGTTTGTTAGCACCTTTAATCAGTCTCAAAGTAGCAACATACCTGGCACTACATATCCCACAGCGACCCGACTGCCGTCCTCCGTGCCGCCCACGATCCGGAAGCCGAAGCCAGCCGCGCCACGACCGAGGCGCACCAGCACATCGGCCTCCGGGTCCTGTCCACCTGCGCCACCGGCTTCCACCTGCGGGTCATACTGTAATCATTCTAGATGTTTCGAAATAGAGTATTCATTTTAAAGAGTGTAGAATAGGGTATTTTACCCTATACGAGAACAGATCTATAAATATATTATTGAGATAGTTTAGGCAAAAAGCAGTTAGAATATGTTAAATGTAGTTCATAAAATAACACAATAAATATTCTAATTCAATTTTAAGTTTTCAGTGTTTTTAATCTTTTTTATAAGACCATGAAATATGAAATAGTATTTGCCATGGTAATACGTCATACGGCTGTGTAAACTAAAAACTTTCAACAACAACTGATCGGCGTATCGGCGAATTTGTTTACATAGCCAACTGACGTCATGAACAATATGGCGTCCACTACTACTAAATATAAACTACTACTTATAAATGGTAATGTTTATATATGCTTTTTTCATTGAAATTTCTTTTTGTTTTGTTAGTGGCATATAAGCACTATAGAATTTAATTAGACAGTTTTCATAAATGGATGTAATACCCTATTATATAGACGGTTTCCACTGATAAATTTCCTAAATATTTGCAACATATACACAATAGGTCAGGAGCCGTATAATCGTAGAGATTTATGGTCTGTATAGTCCTATACAATATCGGGAGTCCGATGGATGCGAAACACACAGGACCGATCAGTATGGCGACGATTGGGGAAGTCCTATGTCCAGCAGTGGACGTCTTACGGTTGAGATTATGATGATGATAGCTGCATCTAGTTTTACAAGCTTTTTTAGCAGACAAAGTGGTGACTTGGACACTTTTTTATCCGTTCTTTGATGACCAGTTTAGTATTGTGTGTGTTTATACATTATAAAACTTCAACATTCAAAGAGATGTAAGAGATGTTTGATATGTTAGAACATATCAAGGGTAAAATGATGATCGTGATCGTAGAATTACACTTCACACTATTATCATCATCTGCCTAGCCTTTTCCCAACTATGTTGGGGTCGGCTTCCAGTCTAACCGGATTTAGCTGAGTACCAGTGTTTTACATGGAGCGACTGCCTATCTGACCTCCACAACCCAGTAACTGGGTAACACGGTACCCCTTGGCTAGACTGGTGTCAGATCTCAAGCGTCTGACTATTCGTAACGACTGTCAAAGATATTCAAATGCCAGCCGGGACCAACGGCTTAACTTCACACTATTATATTACACTAATATTATAAAGGCGAAAGTTTGTGAGTGTGTGTGTGTTTGTTACTTCTTCACGCTCAAACGGCTGGACGGATCTGGATGAAATTTGGCACAAAGATAGATTATAGTCAGGAATAGCAAATAGGTTCCTTTTTTCACGGGGATTATGTTCCCTCGGGATAATTTTCGACTTTCACACGGGCGAAGCTGCTGGTAAAAGCTAGTGAGTACATATATTTGGACAGAAAACACCTACAAAAAATCAGAAATATACTAGAACATACCTGTGGGTAGTTAGCTACGTATAATTGGTTGGGTTGTGCTTCGTTCTCGTAACACGAGGGAGATTGTCGCGATACCGGTGAGTGCATGTGTCGAGACGGCGAATTTTCTCGTAACCTTAAAAAAACAAAATCTAGTTTTTATTTCGGCACTTACTAAAAAAGCTTAAGGCAACTTTGCTTTCTTGTATCTCCAGCTTCATTTTTTTCCCCTTTTCCAGACATCTATACTCCATTTGAAACAACATTAGAAATTTTTACAACCCCTTTTTACAGACCGTTCAACCGATTTTGAGTTCTATCCCGTAAATATAAGGATGGCATAAAAATCATAAAGCGGTTACCAAAACTAACTGTTTAATACAGCTGCCATTTGACATATCACCAACGCAATAGACGTCAAAATCGGTTGAACGGGCTGTAAATTGGGATTATTCAATCCAAACAAATTCCTAATGTTATCTCAAATGGAGTACAGTTATGTATGCCAAATGTCATAAAGTAGGTAAAAATTCAAATTCAAATTATATTTATTGCATCCATAATGTATACACAGGTGGAAAATATAAGTTACAGAAACAATTATGGACCCTGTCGGGCACAGCAACATTCTAGATACAGTCAGTGTCTAGGAGACAGGAATAGCGCTCAATATTATTACAAATAAAAATATTTTCCTTATATATTAACATTTTAGTTATCTGTTCCCTTTCTATTTGTTTACTAGAAGAAACAAATGAAATAGGGATATAGTGCGGTATCTAATTCATAGTCTACTTAGAAGCAGAATTAGGACAGGCCCTAAAATAGAGATCAACAGGACAAAGTACAGGTATTTTTTTAAGGGGAATTTTTAACTGCACCTCTATTTAGAAATTTAAGCAAACAAAATATCTCCACTAATAACCTACTGCAAAACAATATTACTCACCGTAAAACAAAAATACTGATTTGCACACAAATTATTCAATTAAATATAAAATAAATGTGAATTAGTCCAAGAGCGAGCGAAGCGAGCTCGGGAGCTTAGGGCACCCCGACACGGATAGGTTAGGTTCGAAGGAGATGACGGGAGCTGAAGTGAGCGAGCAAAGCGAGCGAACTCAGCTCCCGTCATCTCCTTCATGTTAGGTTACTTTAGACCCTGCAGACAGAAATAGGAGCCCTGCGCAGCGGGGCTCCGTCGACTTTGTTTCGTTTCCCCCCCTCCCTTAAAACTTAAATATTTTGTTGCACTCGAAGAATTATTAGATTTACTTTTAGTTAACAGATAGTTATTCAGTAAAACAGTTAAGCTTTAAAGATCTAGCAGTATAGTATAATTCATTTATTTGATGAGCAAATTTAGTGTGCAATTCAGTATTTTTGGTAGTAATTTCGAATATTTTGATTGAAAAAAGGGGAATTACAGTTAAAGTATTAAATACCACCCTTTTTTTAATGGGTCCTAACATTGTGAGATAGATATTTGATTTAATTGGTATGGCAAAAACGCTTGAACGCACGGAAATTTGTTATTTTTTTACAAGGTCCGTATAGTAAACAACTCTAGATGCAGCCTGTACATTATCCAACATAATATTGCGTTCATTCTGCCAAAGAATACACTCCCATTAGATATGTTGTGTATACATACATACATAAACAGACGCCTTTTTCCCATGGGGGTAGGCAGAAACAACAGAACGCCACCTGCTACGATCCTTATTTGATGTGCAGATTGAACTTATTCGCAGTCAGATGTAAAACACTGACATAAAGGCGAGGCAATGACCTTGAAGTAAAATCATTTACTTTTAAAGTTACCATGCCCTGTGAGAGATTGGGTAACACTGTGATCCACCTCCAGCCTCGTCCTGTTCAGTCTTATATGACATCGGCTTAATTATTAGGTTATTATTATATGAAGTAGATATATTACCTAAGTGGCGACGACTTTATCCTGCTATTCGACGAGTTGTTTGATGGCGATTGACTCTGTAGTCGAGTTGATGGCGAGTTGGACAGCAGTCGGTCTGTAGCGCTTGTATTAGATGGCGAGTGGCTTCGTAGACGACCTGGCAATATAAATAACTGTATGTTCACTTGAATAATATTTATCTAAACTCACAACGTAATGTGCCAAATAAATAATAATTCTATGAATTCTAAAAATATTGTCTTTTTTTTCGTGGATAGGTAAAACAAAAAAGGCATTAATTACAGTGCAACAGTTTCCTTCGATTTTCAATCAACTGCATCATAAAATAACTTTTTAATTTTTATAGCACACTTTTTAATTTATTGGCTTATTGACATAATGTAGAGAAATAGTGTCATTGTCTATGGATGCGCGCGCTGCGCAGTCAGTCATGCGCAATGAGAAACAAAACTGCCTGCAAAACCACATATTTTTTCCGCTTTCACTTTTGTTTTATTTCAACTGTATGAGTAAAGATAATATAGTGTATGCCACGGCATATAATTATGTATTAAAACACGAGTGTGGGTTTCTCGGATTCGCCTCGTGTGATAATAGAATCACGCGAGTGTTTTAATAAGTTCTATTATATGACTGTTGGATCTACTATTATGATGGCACTTTGTTAACAGGTGATGTCTTATAGACCGGTAGGTACAGCAAGACTATCTTTATAACCCAGTGTCATAATATGATAAGAAGGCACAGCAAATTATAAAACCACTAAAGTGTACAAACTTGTAAGAAAGAGGTGGCGAGACGACTTAAACGCCTAATGCAAACGGGGCTGGTTCGAGGTGGTTCAGGAGAAGAATACCTGACAGGATTTGGGGTAGACCTTTGTAGGCTAACATAAAAAAATCTTATAAAAGGTAAAAACGTTCTTACCTGTGGAATTCGATGGTGAATGTGGCCTTATCCGGCTGGTGGAAGGAGATTGTCTTGTAAGACCACCAATAGCTGCCGTAGTCGGTGAATGCAGCATGCCATCTTCTGGGAAACCTATACCATTTTAACAATGTTGTATTTGCTACTTAGTTCTGTAGGCATTCAGAACGCAAAGGTCCCAAACTTCAGCATCATTGATACTAATGTTTACAATTAATTAAGACAAAGTTACCAAAAACAATATTAAATGTTGGGCGCCGCAATCCAGTGGTAGAGTGGAGAGTTTGTAATTTTTTACCTAATAGTGAATGTCTGTTTACTGGTAAATGGTAACAGCCATTCATTTATGCTTGTCATAATCAAATATCAACAAATAAAAACAACAGTAAAATAGGTATTTTATAAGATTCTCACCTCCATTATCACTGCTATCAGCCACGCTAGCGTTCCCCCTCCAGTACGCCGCATTCATATCAACATGCACAGTAGGCGTTGGTACTTCCCCCCAATTTCCATTACCCCATCTTTCGTTATTTTCCCACTGGTTTCCATTCGCACTTCCATCCCATTTCTGACCATTTTCCACCCACTTCTGTTCATTCTCTGCCCACTTCTGACCGTTTTCATCCCACTTCTGCCCATTCTCAACCCACTTCTGGCCGTTCTCATCCCATTTCTGACCGTTTTCCACCCATTTCTGACCATTCTCATCCCACTTCTGGCCATTCTCAACCCATTTTTGTCCGTTTTCATCCCATTTTTGGCCATTCTCGTCCCATTTCTGCGCGTTTTCCGCCCAGTTGCGTATGTTAGAGTTGTCAACCCATGTTTCTCGCTCCTGCCACTGATTGTCAGGCTGTGGGGGAGGTTCGGTCCAGGGGGTGACGACAGGAAGGGTGAGGCGGCCGCCAGGGGTGCTACTGCGACGCCGTCGGTCTATGAGGCTTTCTCTTTCGCGGTTCTTGTGTTCCGGTACTGCATATGTTGCTTCTGTCGAGGGAAATATAAGTTATTATTATTATTATTTTTTACGCTGTATCGGTTAAGATCATAATTAGTAATGCATTCAGATACAAAATTAAATTGATTAACCTTTGTAATAAATGAAACTGGCCTTGTTTGATCCAGTTCTAGCAAACATTTACAAATATTTAGTTCTAGTTTTTTTTTAGTTTTAGTACAAGCCGGGGTGCCCAATAATAACTTGCGATGTGAAGGAATGATAAGCCAAATGTTAAGGTTTAGGTAGCAAGTCTGTCTGCAAAGATTTTGTCTTATTTGAAGACAATAAGTTATGTGTATTTCTTACCTGAATTCATGCCATTTAGTCTATCTCTCAAAGAATCTTGTGTGTGCAAATTTGGTGATCGAAGTTGTTCCGCAGTTGGAGTTTTACTTCTGATCAACTGATTGTTGTTTGATGCAGCTGTAAAGTAAAAGTGAACACATTAATTGCGGCCATTGCGGTCTATGTACTTCTTTATGGCGTAATCAGCAAAGCCATTTACAAAGAAATCGGTTTCAATAAATTTTAAGTTCGCAATAGAAGTAGAAGTGAATGAATGTCATGTGTTGTTTCTGCCATTGAATTTTTTTCTTAAAAAAAAAAACGTTGCCTCACACTAGGAATTTCTTCCTGTATCGTGGGTGCATTTACAAACATATAAACTCACGTACACAAACACCCAGAGCAGGAACAACAATCTGTAGGTCATACAAATATTTGTTACGTGCGGGAATCGAACTCGCGACACGCAGCGCAGCAGTCAATCGCTCAACCACTGCGCCAACCGTGCGCCCGAAACGACTAGTTTCTTACCGGTTACTAAACCATACTTTAAGATAGGCCTACAAGTTAATAACCTAGCAGCTGTAATATTAAGAGGTCATATTTGGGGACTACTTACCAGAAACAGGTTGTACGCGTGTCGCAGATCGACTCCTGGGCGCTCTGCCGATAGCATTGTTACGTCTCCACACTCGAAGTGTGGTCTCATGCATCGCCGGGCAGTCTTTTAGCACCTGTAAACAGCAATTATTAGTCAGTGAATGCCAGGTATTGTTGATTCATTTAAAAAGGACGGAAGAACAACCCTCTTGAAGGTTTCCTCTATATGATGATGGCCAAAGCACGTATAAAAATACAAACGGGATCTGTCATATTGATAGTATAAAGGGTGTAACGAAAGGAGTGAACATATTTTAAAATCTGCTTCTGTCCATGTAAATGGACAATTCCCAAAAAAAAGTTGTTATCCAACCAAAATTATACGATTTTTTTTAGGGTTCCGTACCCTAAGGGACAAACCGGGACCCTATTACTAAGATTCCGCGGTCCGTCTGTCACCAGGCTGTTTCTCATGACCGTGATAGCTTTGACAGTTCAAATTTTCACAGATGATATATTTCTGTTGCCGCTATAACAACAAATACTAAAAACAGAATGAAATAAATATTTAAGGCTCCCATACAACAAACGTGTTTTTTTTTGCTATAATGGTATGGAACCCATCGTGCGCGAGTCCGACTCGCACTTGGTCGGTTATTTTTTTAAATATGATCGATTACACCTTGTATCTGTGCCTTGTATAAAAATGTCGTTGTTACCTGTACAACATGTTGGTGTGGTGCATGACGGACGTCACTTTCTCCGATCTGCAATAATAAGTCGCCTTCCCGAAGACCTGCACATCGACTGCGATCTAAAACCTAGAAAATTAATAAGATCGTTTAATAGGTACTTACATGTTGGTAGACGCAATGTTATTACTTTTTTTTGATCAGACACTAATTCTTTGGGCTTCCAGTAACAGTTGTAAGATTGTTACTAGAATTACTTATTAAAATACTCTAAGCATAGTTCTTGCCAAAAACTCTTGGCCACCCCGAAGTTGGCTACAATGGCTGCGCAGTAGTAAATCTCATACAAAAACAGCACCGATCCGTTCCTTGCGCATCGGAAAGTCGACTTCAGGGAGGCCCAGAAGTTTGGCGAGAACTATATCATTGACGTGTTTGAATAGCGCTTACCTTCTTGACTTTCTGTCCATGCACACTGTCGGCGATAGTGAAGCCAAAGCCGGCAGCACCTCGACGTAAAGTCAGGACTAGTTCTCGACCCGGCTCGTTTGATGTGTTGTTGTCAGCTCGAGATTGATGTTCTGCAAAATTTCGAAAGCAACATGGATTACTGGACTCTATAGTACATTTAGATGCAAGGTGGGAGACTGTCACTGTAGCCGAGGCAGACTGTCCGCCCGTGAGAGACTGAGACACATGTGTATCAAACGATGTACTTGAAAACTGGTTCTTATGCTACTATTTTTAGGTTCAGAATGCAGTCGCACACGTGTTTTTATCTCCTTTTGTCTCCACAATAACTTTATTTTGGCCACAGATCATTTTAAGGTAATATTATCTCATCTGTTATTAGATAGAAAATGGACAACTGAAATGTTAATTAATAAGGATAATATTAAGCGCTATTCGGCTCTCCTAGACACTGACTGTATCTAGAATGTTGCTGTGCCCGACAGGGTCCATAATTGTTTGTAACTTTTGTACATTATGGATGCAGTAAATTTAATTTGAATTTGAAACCACTGCTTTAGTCGTTTGCTAATTATCGATTTCTTCACATGGTAATAAGTTGCACTCACTCCAAGAATCAAAAGAGTGCCAAATCCGAAACCAACACACCATTTTATTTATTCTGGCGACACTAGATTTAGTGCAACTGCAAGAGTAGAAGAACAAATGGGCATCGATCTCTTGCGACATTGTAATTTGACTGTTTCCATAGCTCAGCAATTTTAAAACGGAGTCACAGAATGTTTTTCATCTGATTAAGATGATTATTTTTTGTACATCGACCGCGTTTGGTTCCAATCCACGGCGATAGATAGATGGTGTTAGCAGCGATTTGCAAGTAAAAGGGTTTACTCGGTTCGTGAATATTTTTTTCTTTAAATAAAGCGACGATTTGTATTATAGTAATTTTTTGCACGTTTTTACAGTTTCATTGCACCAAAATGTAATACAATACAGATTTAAACAATCGAGTGGAATGCCCCAGAAATTTAAAACCTGCGATTTATTGGCATCAATTTTAAATTATCCGTTCAAATATTCTTTGAAATGTATTTTTTTTTTTTTTACTTTTTTTATGTGATTTAAGAGCCCTGTATGGCATAATTTTGTGCTTAGGAGAGTTGATTAAAAAAGAACATACAATTTTTATGTTCAATTCCAGAAAATGTTAATTTTACAAACAATTCGATGCATACCGCGCCATCTAGTGAGATTTATTTGTACCAAATTTCCTTCCTTAGCGCTGGAAACCCGTGACGGAGTTTTGGTAAATAATCTTTTAATAATATAGAACAATAAATATTCTTACCACTAGCTAAAGACAGCACATGATCAAGCGACGGACACCTCGGCAACTCCTGATTTTCATCATTGATAGTCAGTTCATCCAGATCAAAAGACCTGGACATCATCCTCCTCTGTCCCGGGCTGTGCGGAGTGTGAGTGGGGCCACCGTCCACCTTGTCCCGACCCTGGCCTGCGGAGTCCAGGTTCGGCGAATCCAGGTTGAATCTGGAATTGTACGCAGATCTGAGTATATCTCTAGATTGTCCTTAGTACTAAGGAATTGGTTTATTAATATTTTATATGGTACAATGTAATTTTTTTTTATATTTTCACACTTCTACTTAAAATAGAACTGACTTCCAAATAAAAACACTACAAACTGAAAAATAACTTCAATTTCGGCATTCGTTGTTACTGTTTTCGATTTTGACTCAGTTTTTGTTAGGAAATCAGTTGTGTTTTTTAATGACCACAGTGATGCCAGAATAGATTATCCGAATAACATGTAACTTGGAACATAACTGGTGGAATGAGAGTGTACCAGGGTGAACTGTACACATCTGCGTACCCGTTTAGAACGTACTGGAGTGATGGTATGATATGAAATGGTGGATGTCACATGTCTTCGAATGTTTGACGGAGTTATCCCCGATCATAAATAAATCAAAAAAATACATGCGAATTGAAGTCGGTTAAACACCCCAAATCAATGATAACTAATTATGTCCCGAACTGCACTTTGGCATGCATTCTACATACATACATGCAGAAAAAAAACCCGCATACAAAAGCGATCAACAACAGAAACAGCATAACAAAGCCGAATTATCAGTTTTGGGGCGTAAGAAAAACCCTACCGAAGAATAGCAGTTTCAAGTCAAACTTTTATTTATTTATTTATTTCAACCTTATCACATAAATCTTTACAGGATTACACCCAATACGATTAATGCGCTAAACTACAGTAAACCATTTTACATAACAGTAGTATCTAAACAAATTTTAGGTTAACTTAATTACATAACAAATTTTATCTATAACTAATTCTAAACAATGCACTCTTTGTGAATTCACCCAGAGTACAGTAGAATAGGTCCGTCTCAATAGCCACAAGGTTGAACTATCCACTTTAAGGAGAATTATGGTCAATTTTACGGTAAGTAACTAAAGCAGTGTCAAGATTTACATAAGCTAACTTTATACAAAGTAATAATATTCACCTGGTCCGCAACGCCCGGGTAAGTTGTTGCATGGCAACCGCATCAGATGTAGCGGGAGTAGTCGCGTCCACTGCTAACGTGCTGAGAACACGGGTGTTCGGGTCCTCCGAGTCGAAGGATAGAGGATAACCTGTTAAACGACATACAAGTTGTGCTTTAAGCTTCTCACACAGGTAGTCAATATATATTCAATAGTACATTTCGTGTCAAACATAAAAACTCGAGATTTTAACACGAGCGATGTAGCCAATTTCGTTAAAATAAAGCCTTTTTATGTGAGACACGAATGATTCTTTTTTACCCGACTGCCGAAGGAGAGTAATGTGTTTATCAGTCTAAGTATGTTTGTTTCTATATGGCGTTCTAGAGACCAAACGAGTTGGCCGATTTTGATGATTCTTACGTCTATCGATTCGTCTTAACCCTGCGAGTGTCACGGCAGCTTTTTCTTCTAAACCCATCGTATGGGGTATCAAAATAAAGGGTTTTAAGAGGTGATTTCAAAAATATATATAACTTCTATGTTTAAATGTACCAAATTTGAAAAAAAATTACTAAAAAGTTGTAATAAAAATCTAAAAACCCGACTGTTTAAAAAGCGAACTAAAAAGACGTAAACAAGGAGAAAATCATGTTGTGCAGTCGGAGGATACATCTGGTTTTGGTCAGCCAACTCGCGAATATGTATCCTCCGAGTTTTTTTTTTCCACTACCTGATGAGCTTACTTAATTAAATACAAATAAGTTCCAACAACAATTTATTCGAAACGTTCAGACTAAAAACCACAGACTACGTATATACACACAATAAACGCGCGCTTTTTCGAGAGGTAACAGGTTCAGTATCATTCTGCCAGTTACATAATGATATCTACCAAAACCCCATACAAAAGTCATTTCGTAACTGTTATTATGTAATTTTTTTATTTTTTTATTTATGATCTTGTGTCTAAATGTTCGTATTTCGAAACGAATTTCTTAGACAATTTGTTACATAATAGACAAGGTAGTGGAAAAACGATCATTATATACTTTTCTAGGAATCTAGGTGGACAGGCGGAGAATAGTGGGTTGTTTTCTTTTTCAGGCAGAAGTGGGTCAACTGATTTTGTTTTTATTATTTTTTGTTATTAATGATAGGCTCGCGTTTGACCCTACCACACCTGTTGGTAAGCAATGATGTGGTCGATAGGGAAGCACGCCTGCGTAGAAGTAACCTGTTCACTCTTGACTTAAATACATCCAGGTTGTAACTATCAGGAAACATAGACTCTGACACGGAATGCCAATCCTTAGCTGTACGTAATTAGTGCGTATGGGTGTGATTTCCACCATGTACCGACGGCACATCGCCGTACGACCGCCTTAAGGATATTGCAGATCTAAGACATGAACCTTTTCTCACCTCTGACAAGATGCAGCGTGACATCAGTCCCAGGTGTTATAGACTGGAAGATCTGGGCAACCAGTGCATGGGACAAACCACGCACACCTCGATTGCCAACACCGACTACCACGTCACCTGGACGTAGTGCACCTGAGAAAAAGAAACAAATAAGTACAATAAAAGTGAATTGCATTCAACCTTTTTAGGGTTCCGTAGCCAAATGGCATAAAACGGAACCCTTATAGATTCGTTATGTCTGTCTGTCTGTCCGTCCGTATGTCACAGCCACTTTTTTCCGAAACTATAAGAACTATGCTGTTGAAACTTGGTGAGTAGATGTATTCTATGAACCGCATTAAGATTTTCACTCAAAAATATAAAAAAAAAACAATACATTTTGGTGGTCCCCATACTTGAAACTGAAACAATTTTTTTTTCCATCAAACCCATACGTGTGGGGTATCTATGGATAGGTCTTCAAAAATGATATTGAGGTTTCTAATTCTAATATCATTTTTTTCTAAACTGAATAGTTTGCGCAAAAGACACTTCCAAAGTGGCAAAATGTGTGCACCCCCCCCCTGTAACTTCTAAAATAAGAGAATGATAAAACTAAAAAAAAAATATGATGTACATTACCATGTAAACTACCAGCGAAAATTGGTTTGAACGAGATCTAGTAAGTAGTTTTTTTTAATACGTCATAAATCGTAAACCGCAATTTACCAAGTACGGAACTCTCCGTGCGCGAGTCCGACTCGCACTTGGCCAGTTTTTTTAAGAAAGTAGTATGGCGCATCTGTAATATTATGTAGAAATGTGAGACTGTGTTCTCAAGTCATTAATTTTATTGTTATCACTTACCATCTATCCAGGCGGGACTATGTGGCACGATGCTGCGTATTTGTAGATATCCTTCCGTTTCTGGTATACCTTCAGCACCGATTAACGTGAAACCCAAACCCTGGAAACAAAAAAGATTGCATTTCATTTAAGACATATATTTTTCTCTGGGTGCGTCCTCATAGACCTTCTTACCTTCTGTGGAGAATGAAGGTTTCTATCGGACTCCTATCGAATAAAACCCCGTAGTGATTGCAACTACCGTAAGTGCACAGGACTGGAGGGTCTATATTATTGTTACAAGATAGGGCAGCGCCATCTAGTGACGAGTAGAAGAACTAAGTAGTAACTAGTGGCGCCATCTAGTATCGAATAGCGGAGCTAATGTTCTCGAAAGTTCGTGTCGAGTAGAATTTTCCAGAATGTTCGAACCGAACATTCTGGAAGTTTCTAGTCGCTTCGGGATCGATGAGTTCAAAAGTCGATTGTTCTGGAAGATTCTCGAAGTACGTAGAACAGTATGGAACGTTCTAGAAACATCTTCCGGACTATATAAAGAGCGGTCGGGTTCGTCGTGGGTCAGTTTCGATTGAGAAGCGATACAGAGCGATCAAAGCGGAAAATAGTGCGAAGTAATAGAATTGTTTAAGAAGTGTTTTTGTAATAAACAGTGATTAATTGAAGTCTGTTGTTTAAATAATTTATCCCTGAACCCCAGCTCGTAACATTATTATATAGTTCTCGCTAAACTTCTAGGCCGCCCTGAAGTTGGCTTGCCGATGCGCGAGGCACGCACGAAACGGCCAACTTCAGGGCGGTCAAGAAGTTTGGCGAGAACTATACCTCCTAGGTTCTTATGACTAAAATCTAAGTTAAATTTATTGTAAGCGCAAAAAACGCTAGGCTGAATTTATTACTTATAATAAAATTATTAAGAACCGTTACGGCCCGGTTCTAAATAATTTTGAATACTTCGACAAGAGTGTAGCAACTGCAGACAAATAAATACGATTGTCATTCACAAAAGTCATAATTCGAGTTAATTTAGAAACAGTAGCAGTACTAAAAACGGTCGTCACGGCTGCTGCGCAAGGATAAACAGGGTCAGCCAGTTACGGTTCAGCTCCGATCTGCCCGGACACTAAACATGGGACTCTTGTGAAGAAAGTTGTCCTTTTTTATTAATTTGTGGTTTTGAATCTACAATACGAATGTTTTTTTTCTATTTTAAATATGTACTTGGTGATAGCTTCATCTTATGGACTCCTTTTCGGGGACATATCAACGTCATCGCTATTTCCGAACTTTGTTAACTGGAAACCACACCTGCAGGCTTATTACGTAAAAAACAGCAATCAGCAATCATCGCGCGATCAAACGCTTTTTCTTAAATAAATCGCTAAATACTCTAAAACTTTTGTATTTAAGAGCAATTATTGTGCAAAAAACGATATCGTTTTGCTCTTGCGAGATACGTAATAAGCCTGCCGATCTAACAAGATTAAATTTTACAAGAAGCTACTGTTTCTCAAACATTTTGGTAACACTGTTGTTTTACCGGAACTTCTTCTATCGAATTTGTGCCGTTATCCCAAAAAATGTTTTAGGATACTTAACATTGAACCCGAAATATGTCACACAACCTATTTCGCGATATACGAGTACAATATTTAGTCTGACCGAAGTTAAAAATACGGTCAGCATTAATTGGTCCATTTTCTAAAGAAAAGTGTTTACCTGTGGAATCGACCCAATTAAAGCGTGAGTGACATGGGTACGCAGCATCAAAATACATTACCTTCCTTTTGCGGCAGTTGGATAAAAATACCTACTCCTAAATGACATCAGAATAGGGTCAACCAACAGACACTGACTCAAACATCGGAAATGAATCGAATAATGACTTCTGAGTCAGAAAGACGAGAAATTATTCGGAAACGATTGTCTGATTGCTTACCTGAGTGCCTTTAGTGAGAGTGAGAGTAAATCTCTCGCCTCGAAGCTCCCCGGTGGGCGTAGGCCCGTTGGACTGGCTGGTGCCTCCGTTCTCAGATGATAGTTTCTCCGCTGAAATAAATTAGATTAATTCAGTATTATTTCCTTCATATGTTGAAATCAGTGCTTCAACAGATGTGAGTGCTTAAGAATAGTTTCACGACGCGCAGGTATAGGTTGATTCAAATTTAATGACGTCTGTAAGTTCGCTTCACTCTCACCCCCGCTGTCACACGAATCTGCTACCTGTGCTTCTACTGTTTAGCGGTTCCCAACGCGAGTTGTTCAAAGCCGCCATTTGACTTGAAACTACCTGTACCAAAGCTATAACTACATCTACTGATTCTACAAATCTTGTACTATTTGGCTCTTTATCTCACTTCTATGATATTAATTTTCTTACATAAACTCGGGTTACAAGTTTATGGAAGTCATTGGAAAAGTAATCAAGTAGCTTCCGCCCTAGAGAATAGGTTCTATTTCCGCTAGTGTGAAGTAGAATTTTAGAACACGTAGAATTTTATTGTATCTATGGAAATTAACATCGTCTGAAGCTTAGAGATTTTGATCGGGACACAACGCGTATGCGGTGCCAGACTATAATCGTATGAAAAATCTAAAATGGTCTTTTGTTCCGTCACAGTATCCGTCAGCAGTGAGGAGGATTGTGTGACCGGCACCGCATTTTTTTTTTTTTTTTTTTTATTTATAAAAATAAAAACGTTGCCCCACACTAGGAATTTCTTCCTGTATCGTGGGTGCGTTTACAAACATATAAACTCACATACACAACACCCAGAGCCGGAACAACTATCTGTAGGTCATACAAATATTTGTGCCGTGCGGGAATCGAACCCGCGACACGCAGCGCAGCAGTCAATCGCTCAACCACCGCGCCAACCGTGCGCCCATATCGCATATCGCATATCCGATCAAGTGACCAAAGCTTTGCTCTCGCTAATAAATCTGCCAACCATGATCAATACGGCAAGGGGACGTATAAACTATGCCTAGAACTGGTTTGGAGACCCTTGCCCTTGTTTGAAAGCGCAGCAACTTATCCGGAGACAAGACAAGACCTTCTAATTAACCTTTAGAAGTACGACAAGTCTCATATCGATCTTAGGTCAGGTGTTTTCCGATAGGCATTAATCTAAACTGGTATTGTAAAGAGGTTTGTTTATTAATAGCTAGGACACAGAGACGAAAGATGCTTGTAAAAAAAAATTTTTTTAGTTTTATCATTCTCTTATTTTAGAAGTTACAGGGGGATACACATTTTACCACTTTGGAAGTGTCTCTTGCGCAAACTATTCGGTTTAGAAAAAAATTATATTAGAAACTTCAATATCATTTTTGAAGACCTATCCATATATACCCCACACGTATGGGTTTGAGGGGAAAAAAAAAATTAGTTTCAGTTTCAAGTATGGGGACCCCCAAAATTTATTGTTTTTTTTCTATTTTTGAGTAAAAATCTTAATGCGGTTCACAGAAAACATCTACTCACCAAGTTTCAATAGCATAGTTCTTACAGTTTCGGAAAAAAGTGGCTGTGACATACGGACGGACAGACAGACAGACAGACAGACAGACATGACGAATCTATAAGGGTTCCGTTTTTTGCCATTTCGCTACGGAACCCTAAAAACTAGTGTTCTTGGATCTTTGTGTCTCTGAAGTTGGCTCTGCGAACCATTGCGCAAGAATCAGTTTGTCATCGAGTATACGGCATAGAGCAAGCGAGTTAAGACGATGCGACAAACGTAAGCGAGTGAAAATGGCAGTTATACATGCTATCTTCACCTTAAACATTAATTAACACAAAAATAGCTAGAGCGCAGGGTTTTGCAGCCAACTTCAGAGACACAAAGATCCGCTGTGAGTACTATACAGATATAAAACTAATAGAAAGCTCACTAGAGCTGAATCTGAGTGAGAGTATAGGCACAATTAGTAATTATTTTTATTCTGGAAACTGCACGGTTTCTTGCTAGACAGGCAACGGGACCAAAAAGCTAGTTTCTTATGATTTGCTATAACATTGCTGATATGATGCTACAAAACAACAATAGTATTTATTACACCTGCTGGCATAATAACGATGCAGGTAATTGGCGTTTACAAATACGCTTGCTAGTTGCATCGATTAAATCAACTAACACCGATATAAATGTCAAGATTAATTGGCAACGGTTGGCTCAGCTTGCGCCCTCTTTTTCTGAGAAACGATGTGCGTGCGCAAATGTACTTTATCAGCCCAAATATATGAGGAAAGCTCATTGCTTATAAAGCAGCGATACTGGAATGATTGCCCATTGAGTGCACGTCATGATCAGGTGCTTACCAAAGCAACTTGTTCCTTCGATCTTATTATGATTTACATCTTTTGAGACACAGATAGTTACAACATGGAACGTCTAAAAGCTATAGGCTAAAAAGAGAATAAAAGAACTAGAGGCAAAAGCCCCAAACGGTGGTCGGATTAAAGATCCAAGCCTTCAGGGCTACACTACATCCTGCTACTATTTATAACAGATGGGGATTATTCGAATTCACGATTAGGAAGAGACAATTTTTGACCCGGCTGCCGAAGGAGGGTAATGTGTTTATCAGTCTATGTATGTATGCATGTATATATGTATGTATGTATGTTTGTTCCTATATGGCGTTCCAGAGACCAAACGCGTTGGCCGATTTTGATGATTCATACGTCAATCGCTTCGTCTTAATCCTGCGAGTGTCATAGGCTACATTAAAATTGGACAATAGAAAAATGACGGATTTGGGGCGCCATGTTGTGGGGGCTCAAATTTATTTTTCTTCCAAACCCATCGTTTGGGGTATCAATAAAGGGTTTTAAGAGGTGATTTCAAAAATATATAACACTTATATGTTTAAATGTATCTAATTCGAAAAAAACTTATTTAAAAAGTTATAAATAAAAAAAGTTAAATCAAAAAATCAAAAAACCCGACTGCTTCAAAAGCGAACTAAAAAGTCGTAAACAAGGAAAAAATCATGCTGTGCAGGAGGAGGATACATCTGGTTTTGGTCAGCCAGCTCGAGCGTATGTATCCTCCGACTGCACAACATGATTTTTCCTTGTTTACGAGTTTTTAGTTCGCTTTTGAAGCAGTCGGGTTTTTTGATTTAACTTTTTACTTTCTATAATATAAACTTGCTTCCAACTTTTTAGTTCGCTTTTTATATGCAGACGGGATTTTTCATCTTTTTACTTGGGTGTATTTTATAAAGGTAAGATTCTCGTATACTGTACATACATATTCTCTGTGATTTGTGTATTCAGTTATGTAAATCAGCATGAATAATCATAGAAATTACTGTCTGACACGCTCTATTGGGTCCGTATATTACAGCTTTTACTTTGTCGATACCAAATTAAGATTCTTTTGATAAACATAAGATGTTTTTAGCAACTATGTACATAAAAAACAATGCATGCCTAATTGTATGGCTTTAAATGGTGTAGACAGCTACAGACAGTTTTCAGAAAAAATAATTATGAAATTTGCCTGTAGGTACTTCCCTTAGTTTAATAAAATTATGGAGAGCAAGAGGACGGTCAAAGAAAAACCGGACAAGTGCGAGTCGGACTCGCGCACGAAGGGTTCTGTAGGAGCCCCACTTAAATATTTATTTTATGCTGTTTTTTGTATTTGTTGTTATAGCGGCAACAGAAATACATCATCTGTAAAAATTTCAACTGTCTAGTTATCACGGTTCATGAGATACAGACTGGTGACAGACAGACAGACGGACAGTGGAGTCTTAGTAATAGGGTCCCGTTTTTACCCTTTGGGTACGGAACCCTAAAAAATGATGATTGTTTGAGTAATGATACGAAAGAAAAGGGAGGGAATGACATCGTGGAGTTCGACAGAGTTGAATGGAAGAAAACGTTGCGCCGACACTCTGGGGTCGGTGTCATCATCTTCCTGTCTTTGTATCATTATATTAAGACACCAAAACGATTACAGCATTAACAGCCTTTATCCACAGGACAAAAGCGCCTTCACAGATAAACACCGCAGCAGCGATATTAATGATGGATGTTGCCTTGTCTGTTGGTTATTTGAAAAGTTTAGATTTCCTTACGTAAGTTCTCAAAATTGTACAGAAAGTTGAACTCAGTGAGAACAACAGAAATAATTGAGTATTTTGTGAAAGTTAGCCGAAGCAATGATGGGCCACCATTTATTAGCATACTTATCACTGTTTGTTCAAGCATTGAAATGTTGCGAAAAACTGTATTGACGGTCGATATTTACCTTCACAATATTATTTACAGTTACGTAGGACACATTAATATGTTTCTACAGAAATATGGGAAACGGTACTTCACGCCTGATCATCTGCTCTCACCTCTGGGACGATCCACCAAATACCAATTTGAGTCTATTGACAAACGGTTCAAGAGGCTTATCGACAACAATGCACTGGTCGTTTCAAAGCTCCAGAGCCGTGAACATTGACGCCGAGTTGCCAGCCTGTCGCTTTTTTGTTTGGAACTGCACAATTTGATTCCGCCTAGCCCTTTCCATCATTGGACAACAAGCCGTACGGCAATGCGCCACCGGTACATGGTGGACATCCCACCCATACGTACAAAACGTTTTGCGAATACTTTCATGGTGCGCACAGCTAAGGAGTAGAATTCCCTGTCGGAATCTTTGTTTCCTGATAGCTACAACCAAGGGGTCTTTAAGTCAAGGGTGAATAGGTTACTTTTAGGCAAGCGAGCTTCACCGTCGGCCACATAATCGCTTACATTCAGGCGACATAGTGGTCAAACGCGAGCCTATCGATGATAAAAAAAACCATGAAGAGCCAGGAATTTGTACCTGATAGTTTTCATAGACTCACCTCTTATTATTACACTAGCTGACCCCCGTCAACTAGCTACCTACCTACCATAACTACCCTACCCTACGTTTTTAAGATGTATTCTGCTATTCGGGGCGGAGACAAATCCAACGAATCAAAAACTATGAAAATTGGTCCAGCAGATCTCGAGTTATAAGTGTTGTAACAAACCCGTCTTTGTTTTATTTATATAGATTAAAATGTGGGTGTACTTAGGTAGAACGTCTGCCTAAATCTGTATCGTTGTCAATTATCAATACCGATCACATCTGCGGCGTTTAGCTAGCTAATCTAATTTGACCCTGAATATTTAGTAAGGCAATGCCTCGGGCAACTTATGGGGGGAGAACTTTTCCCAGCAGTGTAAAACTGGAAGGACTGGACTGGGGTTTGTCAAACATGGCGTTGGCGTAGTTGAAAGTTACTGAATCCATCTCTAAGCTACCTTAACGATATTTAATACAAGTGGCTTTAGTAGCAACTCAGTGTTAACGACTGGTTACTCACTAATGTCCTCCAGACCGTTTAGTTTCGTTAATCGCCCTCGCACATTCCATCCACTTGAATAAACTTCAAAGCACAAATTTTGGTCAACCTGCGTTCATGCATCCCTTCCACATGATCTATTTGGGGACACCTTTCCCGAAGTTGTGATTTTACTTGAAACTATAACTTTAAATAGGGAGAGTTTGGTGTAGGTACTAGGGAACCTATCTGTAGATAGTATAAAACAAAGTCTAAACTATGCAATGGATTTTGATGCAGTTTAAACTAATATACAAAGCGATTAACGAGAAAGGTTTGTGTATATTATATGTGTCGTGAGAAGCCAGGGCGGGTCGCTTGTTCGTGATAAACAAAAGGTTGAGCAACAGTTTCCGAGTACAAAATATTGGCGTAAGGCATTGGTGTAACCTTGGGCCGTCCTTCATTCGAATGAGGACGACTAATTTTGTCGGCCTCGAAATTCATGAAAAGTGAGAACGAGGCTTTCTCTCTACTGAATCTAAACCACATATCCTACCTATTCTCGTGAATATTATACAATTTGAAAGTGTGTATCTATGTTTGTTAAACAATCATGCCTTAATGGCTGTGATGGACGGATTTGGATGAAACTTGGCACAAGGGTCCCCACCATGGGTAACCTGGCTTAGGACATAGGACACTGTTCATAATAAAAACTTTTTTACTACAGCATCAATTTCCATCGCCATTGGCCCTTCTGGGCTTCTGATTTTTATCTTTATATAAAAATCAGAAGCTCAGAAGAGCCTTATAGTTATAACTCTCAAAGAGGCAATATTATCCAGTAATTTCCACAAGGATTACTGATAATTCAATTTAAAACAAACCACGACAATACATAACAACAATAACAGTGTTACAAAACAAGTTCTGGCTGAATTATTTCCACTCGACTGGAACTCTACAGCATAATAATAATTGACTTATTGCTTCCTGAATTTCAGATTGAGACTGACATTATGTAATGAATTTATGGTTTAACTGTAAGTCGATCACGTTTTTCGAATTATTGCTTAAATAAGCTATATTTTTTTATTTTATTTTTATTCGTTATATGCTCGCGCTTGACCACTATCTCACCTGATGGTAAGCGATGATGTGGTCGACGGTGGAGCACGCTTGCCTAGAAGTAACCTATTCACTCTTGACTTAAAGACCCCAGATTGTAGCTATCGGGAAACACAGACTCCGGCAGGGAATACCACGCCTTAGCTGTACGCATAATAAAAGTATTCTCAAAACGTTTAGTGCGTATGGGTGGAATGTCTACCATGTACCGATGGCGCTTCGCCGTACGTCTGGTAGTCCAATGATGAAACGGGCTGGGCGGAATTAGATGATATGCAATTCCATCGCACACTCCCCGAAATGTAACTGATAAAAAACCGACAAGCTGGCAACTCACACGCAACGGTGTTCAAGGGTTTTTGGGGGCCGAGTCACCCACGTCCGTAGGTGTGTACCCCTTTTTTTGATTCCCTACACGTGGTCCCCGGGTGGTGCAAATCAGGTGACACTAACTGGTGGTAGGCTTCGGCCGAAGGCTTGTGACCACCCACCGGGCAAAGACGTACCGCCAAGCGGCCTAGCCGTGTTCCGGTACGATGCCCGGTGTAGCCAACTAGAGGAGTTGGGTCGAGATAGCTGTTCCACTGCAGGCTGACCAGTCTGACGCGCGCTGTTAAGGATGTATCGGGAGACTAGTCGCGGAGGGTAGCGGGATCCGAGGCACGGTGCACCGCTGGCCGACCGCAGGTAGTTGGGGGCCCAAGTAGTGTGCCAGCCACACACGAAAGGCTGCCCCGCCAACTGTCGAAAAATCCCGGAATGCACCATCGTGCTGGTTGGCGACCAGACGGGAGGGCCCGATGGACATTCCGGGGGGGCTCGGGCGTCCCCGCAGTCTCCAGGCTAGTGCCCCAATGATGCTGTCCTTTCAGTGCGTGTCTGTAGGTAAGAAGCGTGGAACCTCGTCTCACTTCCTTCTCCTCTATTCCATTCACTCTTATATTTTACAAAATGCAAAGGAAAAAGAATAATGGTATTAAACAGCGGCTGCACCCCCTCCCCCACAAAGTGCACCTCACAAATATTCGAGGTCTGCACTCAAATATCACTGCAGTCCACTACCATCTGGAGGCTGAGAAACCAGCGCTCTTTTTCCTTACGGAGACGCAGATAGCGAAACCGTCAGACGTGTCGTACTTGTCTTACCCAGGGTTCACCCTGGAGCACAATTTTAGACCACGGGCGGGCGTATGTATGTATGCCCGTGACGACGTTTGCTATCGGCGTCTCCGTAACCTTGAGGACTCCAGATTCTCAACGCTCTGGGCTCTGGTGGACACAGGTTTGGATAAAGTTATCTACGCCTGTGTCTACCGTTCGCACAGTGGAGATCAGGAGACATCCAGGCTCACAGAGTACCTCAGTGAGGCGGCTGATGCGGCACAGCAGCGGTACCCTTCCGCCCAATTAGTGTTACTGGGGGACTTTAATGCCCACCACCAGGAGTGGCTCTTCCCAAACCAGTGCACTGACCATGCTGGACGGGAGATGCGTAAGCTTGCGCTTGCGCTAAACCTCATCCAGCTGGTCCAGGGGGCAACGAGGGTACCGGATGTTGATTCGCACACAGCGAATTGCTTGGACCTTCTGCTGACAACAGATCCGGACAGATACTCTGTGTCGATAGCTTCACCTTTGGGTAGTTCCGACCACTGTCTGGTGAAGTCTGTGTCCGTCTATTCCCCGCCCGATCCCAGCCCAAGAGGCACCCGGCGGGTTTGGCGGTACAAGTCGGCAGATTGGGATGGTATGCGATCATTCTGCGCATGCTATCCTTGGCAGCCTACTTGCTTTTTTTCGACTGATCCATCGTCGTGTGCAGACGCCGTGACCGATGTGTTGCGTCAGGGAATGGAGTACTGCATTCCGTTCTCTGACGTAACAATGTCCAGCGTTGACCGGCCATGGTTTGGCGCCGAATGTAGGCGCGCTGACGCGCTTAAACATGAGGCGTACCTGGCTTGGGTCGGAGCTCGATCGCGCAAGGCGAGTGACGTGGCTCGGAAGAAGAAGGCCTTCAACAGGGCTGCCAAGTCCTGCAAGCTGGTGTTGCGAAGGGCTCGGTTCGATCACATTGGCCGAATAGGGGCCAAACTTGCTTCTTACCCAGCAGGAAGTAAAGCGTTTTGGTCCCTGGCTAAGTCGGTCGAGTCGAACTTTTGCCGTCCCTCACTACCACCACTGCTGAAACCCGATGGGTCGCTGGCACACTCCGCTGAGGAGAAGGCAAATTTATTAGCCTCTCTTTTTGCGGAATCTTCACGTCTGAATCCTGGTGACGCGCAGCCCCCTCCTTCTCCTGATGGATGCGAGACGAGTATGTCGGACATTCGTATCCACCAAAAGGACGTCCGTAGGGTGCTGAGCCACCTCGACGTGAACAAGGCTAGCGGCCCTGATGGCATTCCAGCAATTGTTCTTAGAACCTGTGCGCCTGAACTGTCTCCGATCTTGACACGCCTATTCCGCCTTTCGTATGAGGCTGGAAAAGTGCCGAATGCTTGGAAGCAAGCTAACGTACAGCCCGTGCCCAAGAAGGGCAGTCGAGCTGACCCGGCCAACTACAGACCCATATCTGTAACCTCCATACTCTGTAAGAGTATGGAACGTGTACTTAATATAAAGCTCCTGGCATACCTAGAAGCTAACGATATCCTTAGTGACCGCCAATACGGCTTCCGCCGAAATCGGTCTACTGGGGATCTTCTAGCGTATGCCATTCACATCTGGAGTGAGGCCATCGAGAAGCACGGGGAAGCGCTTGCCGTCTCCCTCGACATCTCGAAGGCTTTTGATAGGGTCTGGCACGAAAGCCTTATTGGTAAGCTTCCTTCATTCGGTTTGCCCGGTGGTCTGTGTGATTGGATTGCAGACTTCCTGAGAGATCGGTCCATTCGGGTGGTTATCGATGGCTGCTCGTCGGACCAATTGGATATCAATGCCGGGGTCCTCAGGGGTCGGTACTCTCAGCAACTTTATTCTTGCTGCACGTTAACGATCTGCTTAAACCCGGCACCTTCGGGTATGCAGACGACAGCACTGTTGCTGAGAGATACATGTCCAACGCTCGTGCTACCGGACCTCAGATCCAGTCTCTGCGGGAGGCCATGGTGGAGCGCTTGAACCTGTCCTTGCAGGCAGTCTCCGAATGGGGCGATGCCAATCTGGTCAGGTTTAATGCTGCTAAAACCCAGGCGTGTCTTTTTTCCGCTAAAAAGAGCCAATTTCAACCGGCTCCAACTTTCCGAGATGTGACCGTGCCAATAACTGACCATCTTGATTTTCTTGGCGTTACGTTGACATCGACTCTCAATTTTGGCCCATACATTGAGGCAAAGGCTCAGCTGGCTGCCAAAAAGCTGAGGATCCTTGCGAAGGTGAGGACGTACTTCACGCCAAGAAGCTCAAGATGGTCAGTTATTGCCACGGTCGCATCTCGGCAAGTTGGAGCCGTGTAAAATTGGCTCTTTTTAGCGGAAAAAGACACGCCTGGGTTTTAGCAGCATTGAACCTGACCAGATTGGCATCGCCCCATTCGGAGACTGCCTGCAAGGAAAGGTTTAAGCGCTCCACCATGGCCTCCCGGAGAGACTGGATCTGAGGCCCGGTAGCACGAGCGTTGGACAAGTATCTCTCAGCAACAGTGCTGTCGTCTGCATACCCGAAGGTGCCGGGTTTAAGCAGATCGTTAACGTGCAGCAAGAATAAAGTTGCTGAGAGTACCGACCCCTGAGGACCCCGGCATTGATATCCAATCGGTCCGACGAGCAGCCATCGATAACCACTCGAATGGACCGATCTCTCAGGAAGTCTGCAATCCAATCACACATACCACCGGGCAAACCGAATGAAGGAAGCTTACCAATAAGGCTTTCGTGCCAGACCCTATCAAATGCCTTCGAGATGTCAAGGGAGACGGCAAGCGCTTTCCCGTGCCTCTCGATGGCCTCACTCCAGATGTGAATGGCATACGCTAGAAGATCCCGAGTAGACCGATTTCGGCGGAAGCCATATTGGCGGTCACTAAGGATATTGTTTGCTTCTAGGTATGCCAGGAGCTTAATATTGAGTACACGTTCCATACTCTTACAGAGTATGGAGGTTACAGATATGGGTCTATAGTTGGCCGGGTCAGCTGGACTGCCCTTCTTGGGCACGGGCTGTACGTTAGCTTGCTGCCAAGCATTCGGCACTTTTCCAGCCTCATACGAAAGGCGGAATAGGCGTGTCAAGATCGGAGACAGTTCAGGCGCACAGGTTCTAAGAACAGATGCTGGTATTCCGTCAAGACCGCTAGCCTTTTTCACGTCGAGGTTGCGCAGCACCCTACGGACGTCCTTTTGATGGATACGAATGTGCAACATACTCGTCTCACATCTATTAGGAGAAGGAGAGGGCCGCGCGTCACCAGGATTCAGACGTGAAGATTCCGCAAAAAGAGAGGCAAATAAATTTGCCTTCTCCTCAGCGGAGTGGGCCAGCGACCCGTCGGGTTTCAGCAGTGGTGGTAGTGAGGGACGGCAGAAGTTCAACTCGACCGATTTAGCCAGGGACCAAAACGCTTTATTACCTGCTGGGTAAGAAGCAAGTTTGGTCCCTATTCGGCCGATGTGGTCGAACCGAGCCCTTCGCAACACCATCTTGCAGGACTTGGCAGCCCTGTTGAAGGCTTTCTTCGTCTGACCCACGTCACTTGCCTTGCGCGATCGAGCGTCGACCCAAGCCAGGTACGCCCCATTTTTAAGCGCGTCGGCGCGCTTACATTCGGCACCAAACCATGGCCGGTCTTGGCTAGACATTGATACGTCAGAGCACGGAATGTAGTACTCCATTCCCTGACGCAACACATACGTCACGGCATCCGCGCACGTTGATGGATCAGTCGAAGAAAAGCAAGTAGGCTGCCAAGGATAGCATGCGAAGAAAGATCGCATACCATCCCAATCTGCTGACTTGTACCGCCAAACTCGCCGGGTGCCTCTTAGGCTGGGATCGGGCGGGGAATAGACGGACACAGACTTCACCAGACAGTGGTCGGAACTACCCAAAGGTGAAGCTATCGACACAGAGTATCTGTCTGGATCTGTTGTCAGCAGAAGGGCCAAGCAATTCGCTGTGTGCGAATCAACATCCGGTACCCTCGTTGCCCCCTGGACCAGCTGGGTGAGGTTTAGCGCTAGCGAAAGCTTACGCATCTCCCGTCCAGCATGTTCAGTGCACTGGTATGGGAAGAGCCACTCCTGATGGTGGGCATTAAAATCCCCCAGTAACACTAATTGGGCTGAAGGGTACAGCTGCTGAGCCGCATCAGCCGCCTGACTGATGTACTCTGTGAGCCTGGTTGTCTCCTGATCTCCGCTGTGCGAACGGTAAACACAGGCATAGATAATTTTATCAAGACCTGTGTCCACCAAATCCCAGAGCGTTGTGAATTGGGAGTCTTCAAGGTTACGGAGACGCCGACAGCAAATGTCATCACGGGCGTACATACATACGCCCGCCCGTGGTCTAAAATTGTGCTCCAGGGTGAACCCTGGGTAAGACAGGTACGACACATCTGACGGATTCGCTATCTGCGTCTCCGTAAGGAAAAAGAGCGCTGGTTTCTCAGCCTCCAGGTGATAGTGGACATCAGTGATATTTGAGTGCAGACCTCTTATATTGATGAGGTGCACTTTGTGGGGGAGGGGGTGCAGCCGCTGTTTAACTCCAGTATTCTTTTTTCCTTACAGTTTATAAAATAAAAGAGTGAATGGAATATAGGAGAAGGAAGTGAGACGAGGTTCCACGCTGCTAACCTACAGACACGCACTGAAAGGACGCCATCATTGGGGCACTAGTCTGGAGACTGCGGGGACGCCCGAGCCCCCCCGGAATGTCTATCGGGCCCTCCCGTCTGGTCGCTAACTAGCACGATGGTGCATTCCGGGATTTTTCGACAGTTGGCGGGGCAACCTTTCGTGTGTGGCTGGCACACTAACTGGGCCCCCAACTACCTGCGGTCGGCCAGCGGCGCACCGTACATCCCTAACAGCGCGCGTCAGGCTGGTCAGCATGCAGTGGAACATCTATCTCGACCCAACTCCTCTAGTTGGCTACACCGAGCATCGTACCGGAACACGGCTAGGCCGCTTGGCGGTACGTCTTTGCCCGGTGGGTGGTCACAAGCATTCGGCCGAAGCCTACCACCAGTTAGTGTCACCTGATTTGCACCTCCCGGGGACCACGTGTAGGTAATCAAAAAGGGGTATACTCCTACGGACGTGGGTGACTCGGGCACCCAAAACAAGGCATGGCTTACACACGTTCCCAATGGGATTTCCCACACCCCTAAAGGAGACATTAGGGGATGAATAAATCCCTCTTAAATGCCAAAAACTCACATTCCAGTTCCACTCTCTCTCTCTCACTCTATTTTTATGGTATAAAAATTATTTCATATTTCACTGAATGAAATATTTTCGTTAATTATATGAACTTCAATTTTAGAAGGACAGACATAGCTTAGACAGTTGGGAACAAAAATAGATCTAGCCAAACTTAAGTCTCAGGAATGCCCAAAAATAGCTGATTTATAAACTTGTGCCTATTTTATTTATTAAAAGGTTAAAGCAGTTCAGACTACCTAAACTCTAATATAGTAATATATGTTATGGCAACTGGCCTTTCATTAGTCTCTACTTTGGAAATCGTATCCCGAGCACAAGCAATAGAGACTAAGGGCCGATTACACCAATTAAACTAATCGCGATTAGTTCAACTAAACCCTGTTTATGCAAATACAGCATTCTGATTGGTATTTTCTCAGTGGTCTCAACCAATCAGAATGCTGTATTTGCATAAGTCTAGTCTAGGGCTCACTGATAAACCATATGTTGTAATCTAGCCATAGATAATATTTAATTATATATTGTCTTTACCAGTGTTTAATCTATGACCTATGTACCTGCTTATTGTATTACCTGGATAATAGACCAGTTTCTATATCTTCCTGTATGAAATTATACAATAAACACATCAGCAATGTACCAATTTGTCTGACAAATATGGCTAACTGACACAATCAAACTTTATTAATAAAGTTAATACTGTCAAAGTGAGGCTATTCAACATAGATTAATTACTCCTTTGACAACAAGGGGCTCATTAGGAAGTTGAAGTAGTCAATATTTACTGGTTGGTTGTGGTGATTAATCATTCATTCATTTACTTGTTGGTCTAGTGTTCACAATTGCTATTACCACAGTATAAATATACAAACAGTATGGAAACTACCTACAAACGCTCGAAACGGTACACTCACACAAACATGCGCACCAACGAGACCCTTAAGCAGTGCTTGCAGTGCTGTCAGTAGTGTGAGCCGCTTAGAGGTCTCGTCGATGCGCATGTTTGTGTGATTGTACCATATCGAGCAATTTTAGGTAGTTTACGTACTGTTCGTCCATATTTATACTGTGTTACTACTCCATCTGGAATTTCTCAGGAGCAGTCCTGGATGCTAATCTGAGCCAGGACTTGTGTCCGGTTGATGGCAATAAGATAACCCATTGGAGGTTATCTATATTTACTAACTATATATACAAGGGACTTAAACATAACTGGCGAAATGTGAATGTCGTATATGTGCTCCTTTACCATACCCTTTTGGGAATACATGCCCAATGTTAGGTTATTAATCATACAATTATCAAAAAATGCAAATAAACATAACTTACCTCTCAACCTCCTAGCTTGCAGAACTGGATTCTCATACTGTGTCCTTCTATTAATATGGTCCACGTAATATGATCCATATCTCTCGTCTGACACCCTTTCCCAGCCAAAAGGCAGTTCATCTTCTCCGCACTCTCCGAGGGAATGCTTACGGACTCTAGCTAGTCTTGGATCCAGCCAGTGTGAAGTGCCAGTGTTGTGGCTGCAAGAGGTTTTAATATTTTATTTTTCTGGTTATTCCATCCCATTTTGCAAGGGATTGTCAATTACGTATTGAGACAGTATAACCAAAAATTGGTGACCAAAAACGGGGTGAACAACACTCACAGGGGGAGTAGAGTCTGGCAAACGAAAGTAGAGACTGAAAACGCGCGGCAAATTTAAAAATTCTCGGCATAGCAACCCCAAAACTAGTATGAAATACTTGGAATAACCTAATTTGATACTTTAGAATTATTTATTATTAATTTCTAATTCTAAATTAGGTTATTCCAAGTATTTCATACTAGTTTTGGGGTTGCTATGCCGAGATTTTTTTAAATTTGCCGCGCTTTTTCAGTCTCTACTTTCGTTTGCCAGACTCTAGTAACAAAACTATGAAAGGGATTTTCAGTTTATAACCACATTATTGATTTAATTTGTTTAAAAAAATTAGAGTCCTTAGATACAGTACCAATATTAAAATACATACATAATGTTAAAAACCTTGCAAGTTCTATTCTCCCCATTTTACTTGATTCTTAATTTTAAGAATTTTCTACTTGACACTAAACTCGGCCTTTTAGGAACTGAAATTAGACAGGTTTCTATGTGTTTATGTTCAGTCTAGTTCCATGAATTAGCTACCGCAACCAAAGGAACACAGTAACTCCTAAAAGTGCTAGCTTTCAGTTATTAAATCTTGTTATTCAGTTATTATCTTTATTAAATTGATCTCTGACAGATAAAAAAAAAAAAGTCAGGTCGCCCTGAAGTTGGCTTGGTGACGTTAGGAATAGGATTTTTAGCAAAAATAATCATAATCATGTGATTTAGGATAAATTTAATGTCAGATAATATTTTATTATTTGTACTTTCAATAAGTTCAACCATCAAGGTGGCTACAATGACACATTATGCAGTTATTTTTTGTTCTTGTTTGATCATGAAACAGGTTATTTTGTTGGCAATATGAACAGCTTACATTAAAAGACATTCTATTGTTATTTATACACAATTTAATGGCTATTATACTCCTATGATTGAAGTCAAATTGTGTCCATTGTTAACAAAATTGATTACTTACAATTTTTAAAGAAAATTTGTGTATAAGAAGAGAATACTTAATCCATGCAAAAGGTGCATTGCTAGATTTGATATTTCTTTTCTTTAGAAACTGGAAGATTTTACTGAATAAATATTAACAACAGCTCTACACAAAATTATGAAACATGAAGTGTATTTCTACTTACTCAATAAAATACACCTCCCCAGAGGGTGTAAATGCCTTCTCCCACATCTGAGGCAATGGTCCTAGGTTGTACTCATCGTCATCTTCCCTTTTCAGCACACCATCCCCAGGTCTCACTCCAACCACTGAACCACCTACTGTGCCTGCAGTCCCAGAGCTATGTGTTGAAATACCTGCTGAGGACAGCCTGTCCGAGTCAACAGAGCTCTGAGCCATGGCGAATGCTGTTTAGTAACACTATTTTCACCACATTTTACATACCACACTTGTTAAAATTCACTCATGTTCCCGCCAAACTAAATATCACTGTTTATCTTCTTAAATTTTCAAATAATGAACACTTTGTTTCTCTTATCTCCATAGATAATTTTATCTTTTTTGTTCATTCTCTCCGCAATTTACTCATCGATATGGCATTCCACAAAAACAAAACAATACAGGAATGCCAGTGACCACGTATGAGTCATTTTGGGACTGACTCCTCACTGACTTGTCGATTCGTGTACTTTTTTACCTGCGCCATAGGTAACTACGTAACAAATAACTGGATTTCAATAATTAGCTAGCGGAACAACCGCCGTGCACTCGGCTCAATGCAACGTACTGCAGGTGCATCGTAACGTACATCCACGATAACAATATCACCGATTCATAGCACATTTCCCACATTCACTAGACGTCGTAACGGTAAATGATCACAAAATGAATTCTTTAACATGTAAATAAGATAAGTTCACTTTCTCACAAACAGGTAAACTGAATCTCTATAATTTTAAGTGGGTGCAACAAGTGTAGGCACACATCTACAGATGTTTGTTTATAGCCACAGCAAGTACTTAATTAAAGGTTGTTCCATTCTTTATTGAATTAATGACGGTAACAATGAAGATTTAATTAACACGTTTTGTTAACATCACTTTTAGCTTCTTCTCAATTACATTTTTGATCTCAATTTAACTTAAAACAAGATATTTCATTGAAAAAAAAAAAAAACACGAACTTATTTTACTGTAATCGAATACATTACACAAAACATAGACAAGTTGCGCGTAGTAGAGATGCACCAGGCACCTGCATGGTATTATCGATATAACGGATGATTAATTAAATCTTTGAATCTATCTAAATCGAGCTTGAAGTTTTTGTTGGATAAAAGTTTGAAAGAAGGTATGTGTGATTCCTAACTATTCAATGGGAAATAATTTAAAATCCTCAATATTTTTTATTAAATTGTAAAGCACCATGGTACCTACTACGTAAATATCATGAAAGACGAAAAACTCGTTTATCGATTCAACCAAATTCCATAGCAACTCTTCACTGATCACTCACCACACCACGTTCCGTTCCGATACGCGCAAGTGTCGCCCGTTATAATAATATTAGCAATTTTTTACAGTCTGCAAGATTAAATAAAGCATTTATATAAAAATGAAAATTGGACCTTGCACTACTACTACTTTTAGATGAATTAATTGCCAAATTACTTGAAACTAGTCGAGATTTCTTACAGATAACTAGGAACGGCACATACTCAGAAGTGTTTCGTAAAAAGGAAAGTCATGAACCATTCGACACCAACTTGCTCAAGAGCTGCGGCTATTCCCCAATAGATGGCAGTGATCGGCAACTAAATTTTTGCTTTCCCAATCTTTGTGAAATGAAATGAAATTGTGCATTCGCAAAATTGTTGATTAAATAACGTACATAAAAAGTTGGTTTTATTAAATTACTGGATATTAAGATTCGTTTATATTTTATAACGTAGTAGCTTCTGCCAGCGGCTTCGCTCGCGTATATTTCGAAAATTATCCTAAGGGAACATATTCCCGATATAAAAAGTATCCTACGAGTATGTGCTTTTCCAGACTATAATCTATCTCTGTGCCCTATAACATCCAGATCCGGTAGTAGTTTTTGCGTGAAAGAGTAAGAAACATACACACTCACAAACTTGCGCTTTTATAATATTAGTGTAGGGATGAGGTAATGGTATTTGAAAGAGAAGAAGATGTATCGAAGTGTGAAGTGAAAATAAATGATAAGAGTGTGGAGCAAGTGAACGAGTTTGTATATCTGGGAAGTATGTTCACAAGGGATGGAAAGATTGAAATTAAAGTGGGTAGTAAAAATTCGGAATTTATTAAGAAAGAGATCAAATGATTACATATTCCAATATTTTTTATCAGTTGACTGCAGGAAGAGTAATTTTGATAAAGAAGAACCTTTTAATCTATTTCTTTGTTGATAAAGAGTAGAGCCAGCTTTTGAAAACAGTCTTTCGGATGGCGTTGATGTCGCGATAGTACTCAAATATTTCAGCGCTATTATTTTTAATTTCGGGTAAGTGGAACCGATGACATTATTCCAAACTTGGAAAGGATCTTGTTTAAGATCAGATACTGTATTTTTCAAAAAGTGGGCCGTGAGTTAACATCGATGATAGCTGCCGTTAATATCGATGTTACGATATTTTTCGTATAGCAATATCGATGTTAAAACAGCGATGTTTTTGCTTTCAACATCGATGATCATCGAACATCGATGTTCATCGAGCATCCCTATATTAGTGTGATTACTAGTTTCTGCCAGCGGCTTCGCCCGCGTGAAAAGTGTTCCCTCGTGTATCTCAAGGGAACATTATTCCGGGATTAAAAGTAGCCTATGTCACAGATAATATAATACTAGCATACAGAGCCTCATCCCATACAAAGAAACCGTGCCGACAAACTAGCGTTTTTCGTCTGATTGGTTTCGTGGGGCGCACGGTTGGCGCAGTGGTTGAGCGATTGACTGCTGCGCTGTGTGTCGCGGGCCGCGGGTTCGATTCCACAAACATTTGTATGACCTACAGATAGTTGTTCCGGCTCTGGGTGTTGTGTATGTGAGTTTATATGTTTGTAAACGCACCCACGATACAGGAAGAAAATCCTGGTGTGGGGCAACGTTTTCCAAAAAATAAAATAAAGAAAGATTAAGACGATTATTTTTATAAGTACCTACTGTGATCGCGTTCGGTTCCGTTCTACGGCTATAGATGGTGTTAGCAGCGATTTTTCCGTAAAAGCGGTATTTCGGTTCGTGACAATTTTTTTATTTAAATACAGTGACGATATTTTTTTTCTGCAAGTTTAACGGGAGTTCTAACGTTCGTAAACAATGAAAGCACCGAATATTGCTCTAACGAAGGGACAAAAAGTAGATTGTTGCTTTGAGCGCAAAGTGAGTTAGTGATGCATGAGCATTAATTACTCACTTTAGCGAGGTGCGTAATCTACTTTTCTTTCAACTACCAATCTACCTCTCATCTATTTCCATTTCTTTATACTTTTTTTGTGCTAAATATGAAGTATAAATAATTAATAACAAAAAACAACAATAATTAATAACAAAAATGGTACATTTTTTTTTGTACCATTGTAGAACAAAAAAAAAATTAATAAAAACAAAAAACCCGACTGGAGCAACAAGGAGAAAAAATTAAGCAGTCGGGTTTTTTGTTTTTTTTTAATTAATTTTTTATTTATAACTTTTTAGTTATTTGTTTTTGAATTATGTAGATACATTTATACATATGTTTTATATTTTTTGAAATTACCCCTTAAAACCCTTTTATTTTGATACCCATACCCCACACGATAGGATTGGAATAAAAAAATTTGGGCCCCCACATTAAGGCGCCTAAAATCTATGTACACTCGCAGGGTTAAGACGAATCGATTGAAGAAAGAATCATCAAAATCGGCCAACGCGTTTGGTCCCTACACAGGAACAAACATACATACATAGACTGATAAACACATTACCCTCCTTCAGCAGTCGGGTAAAAATGCGGGGCATTTTTTTAACCTAATGGGTTTTATACAGCCGATGTTTATTTTCAGCCAGTATCTTTTTGATCTACTTCATACATTTTATCATTTTATATTAAAATTAATCCTGCCTAGTTTATCCAGCCTACCCTGCCTACTCTGCCTACCCTGCCTAACCTATACTGCCTACCCTGCCTAGCCTATCCTGCCTACCCTGCCTAGCCTATCCTGCCTACCCTGCCTAGCCTATCCTGCCTACCCTGCCATTGTCTAGCCTACGCTGCCTACCCCACCTACTCTTCGGCTTTATAATATTAGTATAGATAAAAAATACAAAACAGTGCATTAATGAAAAACTGTGCCACAGTGAGATTTCATATAACATTTCTGCACTGTTTTGGTTCTAAGCACAAAATACGTCCTTTGTGATCACATTTGTAGTCATTAATGATAACATTACTACCTAGTTGGAAGAAATAGTAGATTGTTGCATCGAGCGCAAAATGAGTTATTGATGCATGAGTGTTATGTTGGTGCCCGAGCGCACGCGAAGGCACTAAATTAACACGAGCGCATTAATTACCCACTTTAACGAGGTGCGTAATCTACTTTCCTTTCTACTACCAATCTACCTCTCATCTATTTCCATTTATTTTTCTTGCTAAATATGAAGTAACTTTCTATCAAAGTTTTACAAAATGCGGGGCGTTTTTCAACTTCTTGGTTTTATACAGCCGATTTTTATTTTCAGCCAGTATCTTTTTGATCTACTGCATACATTTTATATTAAGGCGGTACCCCGAGCAAAACGCCGCGCAAGCCGTTTTTCGTGCTGTTTTTAGGAGCTATCTACTCGTTATTTAAAAAGAAATTTCAATTAATAAAAATACATTAAATTTCTACATAATATTGATTCTAAAATGGTAGATTTCGTTTTATTTTAATGTTGTATATATTTCACTAATCTCCTTCCAAAAAAAACATAAAAATGAGAAATAATTATTGATAGCATGCATCTCCTCGTAAAGTGTTCATTTTTTTTTGGTACTAACACTAATGGATAGACAATTTAATAGGATATCACTGCTTACTCTGTTGATCGCTTATGTGAGGTAGCATGTGCAGAGGTCGAGGGGCATACTATCTTGTGTGTTTACAGACCACCAGCATCAAACTTGTCATTGTTTTTGATTTCAATGGAAGAACTATTATGTAAACTTTTCAGAGATAATAAATTAGTCTTTGTTTGTGGTGATTTAAATATAGATCTGTTAGTCAATTCACCTGAAAAATGTAAGCTCATTTCATTGTTCAAATCATTCAACTTAAAATATTTATTTAATGAACCAACAAGAATAACAGCAACTTCAGCTTCGTGCATAGACAATGTATTCACTAATTGTAAAGTAAAAGATTCGTTTGTAATTAGTGGCGTTAGGTCAGACCATACTGGTCAACTAGTATCTTTTGAGTCGGATATAAAATTAAACCTAGTTAAATCAATTCGATTAAGACCTCTTACTAAAAATAAATTAAATTCTTTTAATAATAACGTTTTTAGTAACCTTTGTAACGCCAGTTTTGATTCAAAAGACCCCAATATAAATTACGGCACGTTGTTTTCTACAATTTGCCATGAATTCAATAAAACGTGTCCTGTAAAAACAGTTAAAGTCAACAATTCCAAATCAAAATTTAGTGAATGGGCCACTGTGGGCATAAGAAAAAGCCGAGATATCTTATATAATTTATATTACGAAAAATCTTTGACTTCCGATAAAGTTTTTCACACTTATGTTAGAAACTATTCCAAAATATTTAAAAGAGTCTGCGCTCAAGCAAAATCTCAAATAATAATTAACAAAATTGGTGTTTCAAATAATAAAATAAAAACTGTGTGGCAATTAATAAATAGAGAAACTGGAAAGACACAACAACGCGATCAGAATGAGTTGTCTTTGAAAATAAATAATCAAACCATTTCTGATAAGCAAGAAGTCGCTGAGACATTAGAAAAGTTCTTTACCAACATTCCGATAGAGGTTACGAAGTCTCTTCCCTCCTCATCTAAATTAGCTGAAGCTCTTCTTAAAGAAAACTTTACCAAAGACATACCGACCTTTAAATTTAAACCAATATGTATTGATACAATTAAAAACGTGTTCAAAAGTCTCAATATAAAAAATACTGAAGACTTATGGGGGATATCCGTTAGGGTTCTTGAAGATATTATTGACTCAATTGCTCCTGTCCTAACAGGCATATTCAATCAATGTTTGGACAGCGGCACGTTTCCTGACTTAATGAAACACAGCAAAGTAGTACCAATTTTCAAATCAGGTTGTAAGAGTGATCCCTCTAATTATAGACCTATATCCGTGCTTCCAGCATTGAGTAAAATCTATGAAAAAATCATGCTGGATCAGATGTTGTCTCACTTCAATTCAAATGGGATCCTGCATAGTCAGCAGTTTGGTTTCACGAAAGGTAGGTCGACTACGGACGCGGGAGTAAAACTCATCAGTCACATTTTGGAATCTTGGGAGAAGTCCCAGGATGCCATTGGCATTTTCTGTGATCTCTCAAAAGCGTTCGACTGCGTCGACCACAACACACTGATCTGTAAATTATACCACTACGGAATTCGAGGACAAGCTGCTGATCTTGTGCTTTCATATTTATCAAACAGACAGCAAAAAGTGAATGTTAATGGGGTGACGTCCTCCGGGTCTCTAGTCAAGATGGGCGTGCCCCAAGGTTCAATTCTCGGCCCTTTCCTTTTTCTTGTTTATATTAATGATCTCCCTTTTATGATGGCCAAATTATCGGATATAATTCTATTTGCTGATGATACTTCGCTAATTTTTAAAATAGATAGGAAAGATACGGATGTCTTACATGTCAACGAAAGTCTTATTATTCTCACAAAATGGTTCGCAGCTAATAATCTTTTACTGAATGCGACAAAAACTAAATGTCTTAAGTTCTCTTTACCAAATGTACCACAACGAGACCTGAATTTGAATCTTGACGGCAAAAGTCTTGAAGTTATAGCTGAAACTGTATTCTTAGGGATTACTATCGATTCAAAACTGCAGTGGGGCGCGCACATTAGAACTCTTTCGGGTAGGTTAAGTTCAGCTGCATATGCAGTAAGGAAAATAAGGCAGTTAACCGATGTAGCCACAGCTAGGTTAGTATATTATGCTTATTTCCACAGTATTATGTCTTATGGCATTCTGCTGTGGGGATCAGCAGCAGATGTTGACTCAATTTTCATCTTACAAAAGAGGGCAATCCGCGCGATCTATAAAATGGGTCCTCGCGAGTCCCTTAGAGAAAAATTTAAAGAAATCGATATACTGACTCTACCATCACTCTATATTTTGGAATGTATTTTGTATGTCCGCAAAAATCGAGGGCTTTTCAAAACTAGAAGCGACTTACATAATTTAAATACACGCAGTAAGCACGAAATTGTAATACCCAAATTCAGATTAACAAAAACTAGCAAGTCTTTTTATATAAACAGTATACGCTTTTATAACAAGTTGCCAAAGTCAGTTATAGAACTGACCGATGGAAAGTTCAAAAACTACATCAAACGTGTCCTTGTTAAAAAAGCATATTATAAAATCAAGGACTACGTTGAAGATAAAAAATTTGGCTTTAGCTCCTTCTGCGCATGCGGCTTCCCTGGTAACTCATAAACGGCACAACTATGTGGTTGCCTCTAACTAATCTCAATCTCATTAATTCTTTGTTTTTTTTTCTTTCTTTTGATTATTCTTTTTACAATGGTTTTCAATCATCTTCATAGCCCTTTGCTAAGAATAGTTACAGCACTGATAACAATATTTGTGCCACATGTTAGATTTAGTCTTTTTTTTATTTTACTTTTGTATAGATTCCTTTACTGATTATTTTGTAAATGTGTGAACATTGTAGGCCTTCTAGATGCTTGTTAACTTTTTAACTCGTTTTATTTTCTTTTGTTTAAATAATATGTAATCTTTTTTTTTTGTTTTCTTACGACTTATTGTCGGGCCTACGTTGTCCCCACATATCTAAGTACTAATGCTGTAACAAGGAAATATTGTAAAACCAAACCATTTTTTTAAAAGAGTAACCATGGAGTTTCTTGCCGGTTCTTCTCCATAGGAAACGACCAACCCGAACCGTGCACATTGTCGACGTTTTATAAGTGCCCATGTAGGCCTATATGAAATAAAAAAATTTATTTTGATTTTGATTTTGAATAATTAACCTTTTTGTAGTAATTTTTTTTTCAAAAGACCAAAATTCGATTTTATAAAGATTTTATTGTAAAATCTGGGCGTATTCACTACTGTAATTCATGCGCCACCAGTGCTGCTAGGCTCATATCTCATGCCGATTTTTTGGTCAGGGTACCGTCTTAAACTTAATGGGAGACATTAAACCTCTGTGGTAAATTTGTATCAAAACTAGCAGACCCCTGCGGCTTCGCTCCCGTCAACTGGGTACCTATCTACCTACCTGCGCTACATACCCTGCCTAACCTGCATACCCTGCCTTCCCTGCCTACCCTGCTTTCCCTGCCTAACCTACCCTGCCTAGCCTGCCCTGCCTAACCTACCCTGCCTAGCCTGTCCTGCCTACCCTGCCTAACCAACTCTGCCTACCCTGCCTAGACTACCCTGCCTACCTTGCCTACTCTGCCTACCCTGCCTAGCCCATCCTGCCTACCCTGCCTAGCCTACCCGGCCTACTCTACCTACCCTACCTACTCTACCTACTCTACCTACCCTACCTACTCTACCTACCCTACCTACTCTATCTACCCTACCTACTCTACCTACTCTACAACGTAGTAATGTTATTTTATCATTAATCACTACAAAACTGATCACAAAGGACGTATTTATTGCTTAGAACCAAAACAGTGCCGAAAAGTTATATGAAATCTCATTGTTGCACTGTTTTACTTTAATGCACTGTTTTGTATATTTTATCTATACTAATATTATAAAGTCGAAGAGTAGGTACTGTAGGTAGGTTAGGTATAGTAGGTAAAGTAGGTAGAGACGATAGAGTAAGTAGAGTAGGTAGAGTAGTTAGAAAAGGTAGAGAAGGTAGAGAAGGTAGAGAAGGTAGAGAAGCTAGAGTAAGTAGAGTAGGAAGAGAAGGTAGAGTAGGTAGAGTAGGTGGACTAGTTAGAGACGGTAGAGTAAGAAGAGTAGGTAGTGTAAGTAGAGTCGGTAGAATAGGTAGTGTAAGTTGAGTTGGTAGAGTAGGAAGTGTATGTAGAGAAGGTAGAGTAAGTAGAGTAGGTAGAGAACGTAGAGTAAGTAGAGTTGGTAGAGAAGGTAGAGTAAGTAGAGAAGGTAGAGTAACTAGAGCAGGTAGAGTTGGAAGAGTAGGTAGAGAAGATAAAGAAAGTAGAGAAGGTAGAGCAAGTAGAGTAGGTAGAGAAGGCAGAGTAGGTAGAGTAAGCAGAGTAGGTAGAGTAAGCAGAGTAGGTAGAGTAAATAGAGTAGGTAGAGAAGGTAGATAAGGTAGAGAAGGTACAGTAAGTAGAGTAGGTAGAGTAGGTAGAGTAGGTAGAGAAGGTAAAGTAAGTACAGAAGGTAGAGTAAGTAGAGTAGGTAGAGAAGGTAGAGTAAGTAGATTAGGTAGAGAAGGTAGATAAGGTAGAGAAGGTACAGTAAGTAGAGTAGGTAGAGAAGGTAGGGAAGGTAGAGTAAGTAGAGTAGGTAGGGTAGGCAGGGTAGGCAGGGTAGGCAGGGTAGGCAGGTTAGGGTATGCAGGATAGGCTTGGCAGGATAGGCTTGGCAGGATAGGCTTGGCAGGGTAGGTAGAGTAGGTAGGAAAGGCAGGGTAGGCAAGTTAGGGTATGCAGGATAGGCTTGGCAGGATAGGCTTGGCAGGATAGGCTTGGCAGGATAGGCTTGGCAGGGTAGGTAGAGTAGGTAGGAAAGGCAGGGTAGGAAGGGGAAGATAGGTAGTGGTAGGTAGATAGGTAACCAGTGAAGCCGCGGAGGTTAGTTAGTTTAGATATAAATTTACCACAGAGGTTTAATGTCTCCCATTACGTTTAATATAAAATGTATGCAGTAGATCGAAAAAGGTACTGGCTGAGAAAAAAAATCGGCGTATAAAACCAATTAGGTGAAAAAAAAACGCCCCGCATTTTGTACCATTGTAAAACTTTCATAGGTAGGTACTTCATATTTGGCAAGAAAAGTATTAAAAATGGAAATAGATGAGAGGTAGATTGGTAGTTGAAAGAAAAGTAGTTTACGCACCTCGCTAAAGTGAGTAATTAATGCACTCGTGTTAATTTAGTGCCCTCGCATGCGCTCGGGCACCCACATAACGCTCAGGCACCAACATAACACTCGTGCATTAATAACTCACTTTGCGCTCGATGCAACAATCTACTATTGAATGATTGAGCTATGATGCGATTAGTAAGACATTGTTGTAGCTTATAGTAAATGTAGTGACAAAAATTGAAAAGTGAATGGATAATGGTTTGATCATGTTGAAAGGATGAATGAAACGCCCTGCCCTCATAACTGGCGAAAAAACGTGGTTTCGTGGCTTAGAGCAATAGCTCTAAGCCGAAACCCATTTAATCAATTCTCCATTCTGCTATTTTTTGTGGTGCCTACTTTACAACACAAATTAATTCCTAGTGAATATTGATGCCAGTAAATTGGAAAACAAGTGAGTTCAACGATCTATTTCATAGAGATGATCAAATACGAGATGATGATGTCCAGTTAGTGATGTCCTAATGCGTTATCAATTCAATTTCTTATAACAATTGACTATGACAAAACAATTTTAATCGTTTTTACACTTTGACATTTTAGTCATCCAATTTTTGAAATAGTTTTAATAAAGGACAATCGAAGTCCATACATTGTTATGGCTGAGATTAAATTCCTACATCAATCAATAAAAATATCTGGTTTACTCAGGGCCATGTTCTGAATTAGTTTGTGAAAAATTTTTGTTCGAAAACGCCGAGAATAATAGATATTCGTTCATGAATTTTTGTAGGTTATGTCTGGGTAACTTTTAATAATGTGTTTAATAGGAAATATTATTCAATTTCGTGGAAGTGAAAGGGCAATATCGCATAAGTATTTACCTTACCTAGCAGCATAAATTTGAATATATACTCTTTGAAAAGAGTATATTTATTTACACTAAGCGACTTTGACGTGTATCAAAATCCCTGCAAGGACCACCTACACTTGTCATAAACTGTATTGTTAATTTATTTTATTATAATAACAAATACAAAAGTGATTTATTTACTACAGTCACTACTTGTTACTTGGCAGAATAAGTGTAAGATGGCAACACTAAGCTAATTAAATTCAACGAAAAAATCAAATAACTTTCATTTAAAATGTATTTTTTATACGTGGTGAGCCAGTTAATGTTCTTCTTTCAAAAAACGTAGACAATTAATGGAATTTATTTCGTATATAACTCACTTTCAGACACAAAAATTTAAGTCAGCTAAGATTTTGCCATTGTTCTTTTTCAAATTAATTATTATAATGATTAGGAAAATACCCAATATTCACTGCCATATTTACTGTTACAAATACAGCAAATCTGCAAATATTAATTTAACGGAATATTGGAGCTAAATAGTAATTAACTAGTTGAAAAAAAAACAGCGTCCACGAAGTGTTGCATTTTCATAAGCTGGTTACTCGATAAATATTATAAATCATTGGACAGTTGGCTTCTGTTAAAAGTTACTGTCAAAAAAAAGACTTTACTTAAAGGCCTCAGTAGCAAGGTCATTATATTGATCGTGCGATAATTGCACAATTATTGTTGCTTGCTGTTCCTTACGTAATAAGCCCGCGGGTCGTCTGGCAACGCTGGTACAGGCGTTTCAGTCATGTAGCTGGTCATTAAACATCTGAATACTTTTTTCTAGTTTCTCCAGGCATGACTCATTGTGACTTATTAAAATGGTTGTTCACCCATGTTCACATTTTTTGTGGATACTTAAAATACAATAATCGCTTCATAATCTCATGAATGAAAAATAAAGCACAATCATTTTTATAATTTGATTCCCTCGCAGACAGTTTTTATAAAACGTTTTGAATTATTCGATCATTTTAGTCCCGAGTGCTTGCTGACATTCTCGATCCAATAATAAACCAACAAAAAGTTAATAATACGAACTTTACCCGTTTAATCTCTGACGAACGGGTTACCCGCTAAAAATTTTACATTTATGATCACTTCAGCTGTGGCGCGGGGTATTTTCGGGTGTTGCCAACTAAACGAATACTTTACGAATATGCTAAGATAACAAACGTTAACATTAATTTTGTCGCAAGACTTACTGAGTGCTGAAACATTTTAACCAGATTTATTGAACGTTTTGTTCAGAATTAATTACTTTCATTTGAGACAATTCCGGTCATGAAAATAATTGGGATGTTTAGGGATTCAAACATCAGACAGACACTCACTTGCAATTAATTCACACGTCTTTAAAAATGAGTCACATTTAGGTATCTACAGAGTGCAAAAGAAATGTCTACTTAATCATGGAATGACGCAAATGTATTTAAAAATACATCAAGGGACAGAAATAAAATGAAAAATGCACGCGAATATATCTTATTACTTAAATATGTCGTTGACCCAAAAAAATATTTTTTATGAATCTGAACATTTCCTGTAGACGTGTGACTGTGTGACGTCTACACAACGTAACGCCACACACCTATTGCATTTTCCTTGCGATGACAAGATGCATCAACAGCACTCTAGTTAGCCCACGCGGGAGAATTGATTAAATGGGTTTCGGCTTAGAGCAATAGGTATAGCAGTGTATTACGGGTTTTTCGAAATAATACCTACAAGGTAAGGTCGTAAACTATACTTCATAAAAGATAGCTTGATCTCTGCGACATATTATGTCAAACTGACGTATTCGTAATTGGTTACCCTAATGTTAGCCTGTCAAGCGCTATTGGCTATTGTTACTTTATCTATTGATACTGACAGCTGTCGCAGAGATCAAGTTATCTTCTAAGAAGTATAATGATGTTTATTACGAGTATTCCTGTAAATTACAGGAGATTATATTGATGGTAACAAACCATAACAGGTTTCATAGATTGGTGTCCCAGTATTTTCGTATGTCTAAAAAGTAACTTTAATAATATTCGATAGCGGTAGCGCGCGATTTAAAGATTTGGCACCCCGGGCCGTTTAGGTTTTTTTTTATTATAGATAGGCTCGCGCTTGACCACTATCTCACCTGATGGTAAGCGATGATGTAGTCGACGGTGTACCTAACACGCTTGCCTAGAAGTAACCTATTCACTCTTGACTTGCCACACCAAATTGAATGATATTGCCCTTTCACTTCCACGAAATTGAATAATATTTCCTATTAAACACATTATTAAAAGTTACCCAGACATAACCTACAAAAAATAATGAACGAATATCTATTATTCTCGGCGTGTTCGAACAAAAAATTTTCACAAAATAATTCAGAACATGGCCCTGAGTTAAACCAGATATTTTCATTGATTGATGTAGGAATTTAATCTCAGATATAACAATGTATGGGCTTCGATTGTCCTTTATTAAAACTATTTGAAAAATTGGATGACTAAAATGTCAAAGTGTAAAAACTATTAAAATTGCTTTGTCATAGTCAATTGTTATAAGAAATTGAATCGATAACGCATTAGGACATCACTAAATAGACATCATCATCTCGTATTTGATCATCTCTATGAAATAGATCGTTGAACTCACTTGTTTTCCAATTTACTTTAGGCATCAATATTCACTAGGAATTAATTTGTGGATAATTAAAGTAGGCACCACAAAAAAGTAGCACACAAAAAAATGCCGCCAAAAACTCAAAAAACTTCTGTACCTACTCAGCCATAAGCGAGCGATTGGCAAACGACCAACAATAAGGGAAAAAATACTTTTTACAAAAAATTCAACCGACTTCCAAATAAAAACACTACAAATTGATTATTTTTCACTTTGTAGTGTTTTTATTTGGAAGTCGGTTGAATTTTTTGTAAAAAGTTTTTATTATTTTTCGTTTTTTAGATGTGGAACATAATGGACCAGTTATATAGGCTTGGTACCAATAATGCCCAAAGTGAAGCCGCCAGAATAGATTAACCCAATAACATGAAACTTAAACAAAACCGGTGTAATAAGAGTATACCAAGGTGAACTGTTTACACCTGCGTATCTACCCCTTTAGAGCGTACTGACTTACTTGACTTAATGTCCTACGTCCCCTGGATGGGGCAAAGGGCGTCCACAGTAGTCCTCCATCGCGATCGATCTTGAGCTTCACGCTTCACCTCGCTCCACGTCATACCGATGCTCGTCGCTTCCGCCAACACGGTGCGACGCCAGGTTTGACGGGGACGGCCACGCTTTCTTTTGCCTTGGGGATTCCAATCCAGCACTTGCTTTGGTATATGATCAGAATCCCTTCGCAGCGTGTGGCCAATCCAACTCCATTTGCGACGCTTGATCTGGCGGTCGATCGAGCTCTCGTGGCATTGCTCCAACAGCTCCACGTTGGTGATGGTCTCGGGCCAGTAAATGCCGAGTATGCGACGAAGGCAGCGGTTGACAAAAACTTGGATTTGGTGTGAGATGTCTTTTGTGACCTTCCACGTTTCGCACCCTTAAAGCAACATGGATTTGACATTTGACCCGAAGATTTTGAGTTTAATCTTTCGGGTCAGTTTCCGCGATTGCCAAACAGGTCTCAGCTGCGTGAAGGTAGCTCGTGCTTTGGCTATCCTTGAAGCGTACTAGTGTGATGTTATGTTATGTAATGGTGTAAACAATAAACAGAAATGCGATTGCAGCTACCCCGAATGATTTGCCGTCATTTATTGAAGAGTTCTGATGTACATCTCAGAAGTTCTTCATCAGATCTTGATGGATATTAAATGGGACCACATGACAAGCACCAGCTTTCAAATAAAAAAAGAATCATCAAAATCGATTCACCTAGAAAAAAGTTTTGAGGTACACATAAAAAAAAACAGTCGAATTGATAACCTCCTCCTTTTTGGTAAGTCGGTTAAAAATTAATCGCAATTTGACAGCCATATTGCTCGCCGATGGCTTCTGCTGTCAAAAACCATGCGTAATACGAAATGATCGCGATCATCTTGCGATAAATGCATATTTTATTTTTATCAGATTTTTATGTATATTATGATATTTATTTATTTTATATTTTAATACCTTTAATGATTTATTTTTGGTCATTGCAAAGGGGGAATTAGGTTATTGAATTTAAAAAAAAATACGAATTTTATTATGTATTTCGAAACTATACATATTTTAAATTATATTGTCGTTTCAAGAAACTCTAAAATATTTTTTTTCAATTTATTATAAGCGATTCAAAATCGATAAAATTTTGAAAAGAACCACAAACGGGCCACAATTGGTTGCCATGTTGGTGACGTTATAACGTTCAAGGAAATCATGACAATATAGTGTCAACTACACGTAGATTGACTAAAAATATCCGAAAATGAGTGCAAAAATATTATTAAACAATAAATTTTATTTAGTCATGTGTGATAAAGGATTTATAAAGGCTAATGTCGATAATATACCCAACTGATGGACGATTTGGAAGTTTTGAGCATAAATAAAGTAGTCGTAATGAATAATACGTGAGAGTGGACCGGTGTTAGTTATTGCTGTTTACCAGATACATTAGGAAACATAATTGTCATAACGTAATCGTTTTTACATATGGGTAGGTGATATTGGTGTAAAATAAAAAGTAAACAAACACGATTGGCGCGAAACTTTGACTTTGGATATCAAAAAACTTCATTAGATACCACTAAATATGATACACATAGTTACACATAAAATTTTCGGTAATGCCCATTTTTATTTACTTTTTTTTATTTTTCCTATATTTACATATCCATTAATAGAGGAGCTCGTGGCTAAATAATAACAGCCACACTGTTCGATCATCAAGGTTAAGCAACGTTTGACGAGGTTGGTCCGTGGATGTGTGACCATTTCAACAAACCGAGTTGCCTCCGTGCCTCGGAAAGCACGTTAAGCCGTTGGTCCCGGCTGTCATTTGAAGATCTTTGACAGTCATTACGGGTAGTCGGAAGCTTGAGATCTGACACCAGTCTTGCCAAGGGGTACCGTGTTACGCAGTTACTGGGTTGTGGAGGTCAGATAGGCAGTCGCTCCATGTAAAACACTGGTACTCAGCTGAATCCGGTTAGACTGGAAGCCGACCCCAATATAGTTGGGAAAAGGCTAGGCAGATTGACAATATCTCTCAATAATATTGAACACTAATGTCTATATTATATATTTACAAACACTAAAAAGTTTGTAGAAAAAAGAAACGTGAAAATATTAACTTGGTAGATTTTCGTTACACTAATTCTTCAGTAAATATCTCTTAAATACGTCGACCGATTTTTACAATTCAAACAGAAATGTTAGTTTTACGCCTATATCTGTCATTTAAGTATAAAATAATGAATATATCACCATAAACAAAAAATCATGTTTTCAAGTTCCGTAATTATACAACAATGTCAACTTTGCTCGAAAGTTCCCTTAAAAATTTACTATTCTCAGTCTTTAATGATCAAAGTAAGAATTTAATACGCATTTAATACTAAATTAGAACAAGATAACAACAGAATTAACACATTATATGTAATTGGAATCTAGTTAGACGTAGAAAACTGCTCAAATTTAGTAGATTGCTAGGTACTAGGCTATTGCGCGAATCACTTAGAATTGGGATCTTTTTGTAGTATTCGTACAAAATGTTACGAAGCAAGCACGATAACTTTTAAGGTTCGATATTTATGGTCAATATATTCGATATTCATCAATATATTGACGATAATAACAAGATTGAATCGGTTAAAAGTCAAAACACTTTATCAGCTATGTGCTACAATGAGTAGAAATGAACGTTGTGACGTCACACGGGCTCGGTTTTGTTCGGCAACCTATCGGGGTGTTTTCGAAACTGGATTCATAAAAATATTTTCAATTGGATTTTACTTTGTAATTACAGTGAAAAAAAAAAACAAAAAATTGTTTTGTATGAAAACTTATATAAGATCTATTCATTTTTTACAAAAAAAAAATTGGTTCAACAAACCAATTGTAATCGTTTAAACTGAAAGACATAGTCAGAGGGTATCAGTGTTATTCGAGGTATGAAAACTAATTCCCCCCGAGTACATCCAGTAGGAAGGAGGAGGTAGGTAGGTATTATTCATACAAACTTTAAATGCCTTTTTTACCCGTTTAATGGCTGAAATTCAAAATATCCTTAAAAACGTTTTTCTTTAGTTGTTTTGAAGAACAGAAATACTAAACTTGATGATAAACTATTTATTTTTCTTACATACTTCAACACCCATTTTTAACCCTTTAAGGGATGAAATTCAGAAAAACTTTCAACACATGTTTCTTTAATTGTTTTAAAGAGCAGAAATACTAAGTTTCAAGTAATTTTGATGATAAACTATTTATTTTTCTTACAAAATTTAACACCCTGTTTTACCCCTGTAAGGGATGAAATTCAAAAAAGCCTTAAATAATATTTTTTTTAATTGTATTGAAGAGCAGAAATACTAAGTTTCAAGTAATTTTGATGATAAACTATTTATTTTTCTTACAAACTTTAACACCCCTTTTTAACCCTTTGAGGGATGAAATTCAAAAAATCCTTAAAGACGTATTTTTTTTATTTTTATAGACTATATATATTTAGAGACTCAATACCATATTTCATTCATTTTAAATTAAAAATAACAGAGTTTCATACAAACTTTCATCCCTTATTTAACTCCCTTAGGGGTTGAATTTCGAAAAATCCTTCCTTATTCCTTGTCTACATTATAAAGGGAACCTCTGTGCAAAATTTCAGCTTCCTAGGTCCGACGACTTGGGCTGGGCGTTGATGAGTCAGTTAGTCAGTCAGGACTTGTCTTTTTTTTATAGAAAATAGATAATTCTTATGAATAATTATTCTATTATTGTAACACTCACTTCGCAGACTATTGTTTGAAACACCACATTTTTCTAATGAATAAAACTTTTTACACTTAAACTTTTTTTTTACTTTAATTTTTGTTTTTTATTTTTTTATGCGGAAGACGAAGAAGACTCAAACACATACCGAGAGGACAAATCTGATTTAAAATATCATATTTTTATTAAAGTACATTTTCAATGGTTATTTTTGCATTCTATTGTCATCTAAACGTAATTTAAAACTCAAATACAAAGATAAATATTTAAAAACTTCTGATTATATACGTTTTACGTTGCCCGCAGAACGGATGGCCGATGGGGCCGAAAAGTTCTGGAATGGCGACCGCGAACTGGAAGACGATACGTTGTGGCGACGCCTGGGGGAGGCCCATGTCCAGCAGTGGACGTCTTTCAGCTGAGATGATGATGATGTTGATGATATACGTTTTTTTACTATGTCCCGCTTTCGACGAAAGAATACCGATTATTTCACTCAAAAAGTTTCAAAGTCCGAACTTGCCAAATAATAAATCTGGCAAAGCTGGCCTGTACCTACTACAAAAACTAGAATAATAATTATTACGGTTCTCATGCGTTAGGACTGTTAGACGGCAATAATCGTAATTTATATACGTCTGGATAAGACCCAGTTCACACCAAAGAACTACGATAAACATAGACATTTTTCTTCTGTTTTTTTTTCAGACCTACCTACTGCGTTCACTCTCGTGATCGAGCAAAGCTCTTTATAACATACAGACGTTGTCACAGCTCATGGTTTCGGGGATAGTTTTTCATCAGATAAAAAAAAAACTATTATTTTGTATTTTTTGTGTTGATGCTGGCAATTTAGTCACCAGCAGACAGGAGTAACAAACGATGTAGTGTGATTTATTTATTTATTTACCTCTTTGCGCTGTAGCACAGGCAACTATGGTATATGGTATAACTATGGTATGACGTTAAACTACAAAAAATGCTTATACGTATATGCGTAAAAAACTGGCCAAGTGCGAGTCGGACTCGCGCACGAAGGGTTCCGTACCAATATCGCAAAAAACGGCACAAAAATCACGTTTGTTGTATGGGAGCCCAACTTAATATTAATTTTATTCTGTTTTTAGTATTTGTTGTTATAGCGGCAACAGAAATACATCATATGTGAAAATTTCAGCTGTCTAGCTATCACGGTTCATGAGATACAGCCTGGTGACAGACAGACAGAAAGATGGACCGCGGAGTCTTAGTAATAGGGTCCCGTTTTACCCTTTGGGTACGGAACCTTAAAAATGTTATTGAAACTGTCACCCGCACCATGCTACAGCGCAAAGAGTGTAGGTGTTGTCCGCTTCGTCTGCGTCAAACTAGTGACGCAAAAAAAAAATAGGGACTTTATTTTTTTTACACGGCGCCCGAGTTATTTTTCCTAAATAGAAGTAGTTACTCATAACATACAGCAGTAGCTGATGAGCTATCTTCCAGTGAAAGTCTCATCAAAATCTGTCCAGCCATTTCGGTGATTACCCGGAATAGACAGACATACAGACAAATCCTATGCATACCGGACAGATACTATTTATGGAAGCCATAATACCTGCACCAATCTTAGTTATATCACTTGAAAGGTATATTGTATTCTATTATATCTTGTAACTGGGTAACAAGATACCACTTGGCAAGAATGCTGTCAGTTTTCCTACTTTTCGACCTACCCGTAAGGGCTGTCAGAAATTTCCAGGACCCAAGTTTCGTTAAGTAATAAATCATATCCATACAAAAAGCTCAAAAGCCGTGTAAACGCAAGAGCAAACGAAACGAGGTCAGAATAGCCTCGCGGATAGAGTTTTGATCATTCACGTAGGAATAGGAGATAATTTGTTGAATTACGAATTATAAAACCGGCCAAGTGCGAGTCGGACTCGCGCACTAAGGGTACCGTACCATTAACGCAAAAAATGGCAAAAAAATCACGTTTGTCGAATGGGAGCCCACCTTAAATATTTATATTATTCTGTTTTTAGTATTTGTTGTTATAGCGGCAACAGAAATACATCATCTGTGAAAATTTCAACTGTCTAGCTATCACGGTTCATGAGATAAAGCCTGGTGATAGACAGACGGACCGCGGAGTCTTAGTAATAGGGTCTCGTTTTTACCCTTTGGGTACGAAACCCTAAAAAACCGGCCAAGTGCGAGTCGGACTCGCGCACGAAGGGTTCCGTGCCATTTTCGTAAAAAACGGCAAAAAAAACACGTTTGTTGTATGGGAGCCCCCCTTAAATATTTATTTTATTTTGTTTTTAGTATTTGTTGTTGTAACGGCAATAGATATACATCACCTGTGAAAATTTCAACTGTCTAGCTATCACGGTTCATGAGATAGGTACAGCCTGGTGACAGACAAACAGACAGACAGACAGACGGACAGACAGACAGACGGACCGCGGAGTCTCAGTAATAGGGTTCCGGTTTTTACCCTTTGGGTACGGAACCCTAAAAACAGAGGTAGGCAGAAACTACAAAATTCCAACTTCTAGAATCCTTACATATTACTTTTCTTTCATTCATGTACTATGGTCATACAAGACCTAACTAATGTTTATAATATCACAAAACTAGAAAGAAACTCAATTATGTAGGTAGATGAAATTAAAATACTGCAGGCGGGCAGACCTATTGCGTTAAACACGCAATAGGTACGTACCGCGCGGCTGTAGGTTATTATTTCAAGGACAGGGCCGAGTAACAATACTTACAGTGACCTAGCGAAGCGAGCTCAGTTTCAGGTAGTTACTTAATTTTGATTTGTACATACTTAGCCTTATGCTGAAAAGTTTACGCTCATGCTTTATTGTTAATTATTTCAGAGACGCCGCATCCACAGAGATTGCATTAGATTACTCGGAATTTACCCGAGTATGCAGAAGTTTTAAAGTGCCACCTACTCTGTTAAAAATTTGTTAAATAATGCATTATCATCATCTTCCTGCCCTTGTCCCATGTTACTTGGGGTCGGCGCAACACGTTTTCTTCTTCCATACCGTCCTGTTCCCCGTCACGCTATCACTGACTCCCTTTTCTTTCATATCACTCCTCACACAGTCCATCCATCTCTTTTTTGGCCGTCCCCTCCCTCTCCATCCATCCACATTTATATCCATAACTCTTTTAGTAATATGCGTTTCATCCCTCCCCATCAGATGACCATACCAGGACAAACGGTTTCCTTTCAACATTTCTGTCACTAGCGCCACTTTCAAACTTCCTCTAATATACTCATTTCTCACCTTATCCATTTTCGTCTCTCCGCACATCCATCTCAACATTCTCATCTCTGCTACATGCAATCTCTTTTCATCGATCTTTTTCACAGCCCAACATTATGATCCATACAGTACGACAGGTCTGATCATGGACTTGTAAATTTTCCCCTTTAACTTAAGGGGCAACCGTGGGTCAGAAGTTGTTCCAGTAACCTGTCGCCATTTCATCCATCCCGAGTTGATCCGGTGCGTTACGTCTCGGTCTAACTCACCATCGCCTTGGACAAGCGACTCTAGGTACCGGAAATCGGAGCACATCGGTATAGGTGTTCCAGCAAGAGCTATAGGCACGGAACTGAAGAGACCGCCAAAATCGCAGAACAAGTATTCGGTTTTAGTTCTGCTCAATTTCAAGCCAACACTATCTAGTCTGTGCCACCACATCTCCAATCTGCTCTAGACCCCTAGGCCACTTTCGGCAACCAGCACGATGTCATAGGTAAATAATGCTTACAAAACAGTTAATTAAAAAGCAAAAAACCCGACTGCTTAAAAAGCGAACTAAAAAGACGTAAATAAGAAGAAAATCATCCTGTGCAGTCGGAGGATACATGTTCGCGAGCTGGCTGACCAAATTCAGTTTTTAAGCAGTCTGGTTTTTTGTTTTTTAATTAACTTTTTTATTTATAACTTTTAGTATTATTTTTTTAGAATAATGTACATTTAAACATATAAGTGTTATATATTTTTGAAATCACCTCTTAAACCCTAATTTTGATACCCCACACGATGGGTTTGGCAGAATAAAAAAATTTGGTGCCCCACAATATGGCACCCAAAATCCGCCATTTTTTAAATTTGATATTAATGCAGCCGACGACGAATCGATTGACGTAAGAATCATTAAAATCGGCCAACGCGTTTGGTCTCTAGAACGCCACATAGGAACAAACATACATACATAAGTAAAAAAAATAAATAAAATAACTGATAAACACATTACCCTCCTTCAGCAGTCGGTTAAAAAGAAAAGGAGATAATTTTAATGAATTTATGAGAGAGATAGTCAGTCCGGAGTTTTAAAGCGAAATTTTAAATGCTTTATCGCCTCCGTATATAATGTTACGCTCTCTAAACACAATTTTATTTCTTGTAGATGATAATTCGTCGCCTATGTTCTGTAAACTGTTAACATTAATAAAATGTCTTAAGTATTATGAGTAATACAAGTTTTGCAAATATACTCTTAGGATGCGTACACACGAAATGATCAAATTCAAATTCAAAATAATTTATTTGAATTAAACCATTTAAAAGGTAATTTTGAATTGTCAAGCAAACCATGAAACTAATTGCACATTCGCATGCATCAGTAGGTCTATATGGAGAAGAACGTGCAAAAACGGACACTCGTATTTGGTTATATCATTCTTGTTTGAAAGTTTATATATGTGAGAATGATGTTAAAAGACATGTACGTAAAGCCTTTAGAGTAAAAATAAAACTACTCAAAAATATAATACGTAAATAGACACAAGACGAAGCAGCTAAGTTATGACCAATTCCAACAGACGGCGCCCGTTCACGAACATGATGCATGGATTGGGACCACTCAGCTCAACCATCTTGAAAGGAACCGAATGATCCAACGCATATGCCGCAATCAAGAGACATTTGAGCCTTGAGGAACATTATATAACTCTTACCTGCCAGGGCACATTCAAGGCAACGAACGATAACAGTGAGTTACGGTCGCGAATTGATTGTCACAGAACTTTGCTAGTCGACTTGATTCGAATTTTTTTTTTATGCATTCGAGCTTTATTGATTACATCGCTACCTGTTGGTTTAAGTCAAGTTAAAGGGCAAAATCTACAAGTCCGTGATAAGACCTATCGTACTGTATGGATCAGAATGTTGGGCTGTGAAAAAGATGGATGAAAAGAGATTGCATGTAGCAGAGACGAGAATGGAGAAAGTGAGAAATGAGTACATTAGAGGAAGGAAAGTGGCGCCAGTGACAGAAAAGTTGAAAGGAAACCGTTTGTCCTGGTATGGTCATATGATGAGGAAGGATGAAACGTATGTTACTAAAAGAGTTATGAATATAAATGTGGATAGATGGAGAGGGAGGGGAAAGCCAAAGAAAATATGGATGGACTGTGTGAGGAGTGACATGAAAGAAAAGGGCGATTGATAGCGTGACGCGGGATAGGATGATTTGGAGTAGACAACGTGTTGCGCCGATGCCAAGTCACATGAGATAAGGACAGGCAAAAGAAGAAGAGTTGGTACATGGAATGTATCTATTGGTTTAATTAAATAGGCAAGCATTTTCTAATGGAGCTACAGTCTAAAGCTCCATTGGTAACTACTCTGCTGGGAAAAACCTGGTATTCAGCATCCGGTTAGAACTGGAAGATAACTACAACATTCCAGGACATAGACAAGGCAGACGATGATGAGATTTAATTAACTCTAGTGCATGACATGACTATTTGGTAAGCAGGTAGGTATCTACTATAATTAGGCGAAGAACTGAAAAAGAGTTGAAAATCATCATCATCTGCCTAGCCTTTTCCCAGCTATATTGGGCTCGGCTTCCAGTTTTACCGGATTCAGCTGAATACCCGTGTTTTACATGGAGCGACTGCCTATCTGAACTCCACAACCCAGTAACTGGGTAACACGGTACCCCTTGGCTAGACTGGTGTCAGATCTCAAGCTTCTGACTACTCGTAACGACTGTCAAAGGTCTTCAAATGACAGCCGGGACCAACGGCTTAACGTGCTTTCCGAGGCACGGACGAAACTCGGTATGTTGAAAATGGTCACCCATCCACGGACCGACCTCCTCAAGCGTGGCTTAACCTTGATGATCGATCCATGCAGCTGTTATTATTTAGCCACGAGCTACTCGCTAAAGAGCTGAAAATCGTATCTTACTAATATTATAAATGCGAAAGTTTGAATGTGTGGATGTATGTTTGTTACTCAATCACGCCAGAACGGCTGAACGGATCTGGGTGTGGCACAGATATAGATTATAGTGTGGAATAGCACATAGGCTACTTTTCATCCCGGTATTATGTTCCCTTGGGATAAGAAAACACTTTTCACGCGGGCGAAACTGCTGGCAGAAGCTAGTTTTAATCTTAAAATAATTTAAAGTAGAAAATTTAAGTTTTTTACGGTTCCGTAGCCAAATGGCAAAATACGGAACCCTTATAGATTCGTCATGTCTGTCTGTCCGTCCGTATGTCACAGCCACTTTTTTCCAAATCTATAAGAACTATGCTGTTGAAACTTGGTAAGTAGATGTATTCTGTGAACCGCAATAAGATTTTCACACAAAAATTGAAAAAATCAAAATAATTTGGGGGTTCCCATACTTGAAACTGAAACTAAAAAAAAAAATTTTCATGTAATCCATACGTGTGGGGTATCTATGAATAGGTCTTCAAAAATGATATTGAGGTTTCTAATATCATTTTTTTCTAAACTGAATAGTTTGCGCGAGAGACACTTCCGAAGTGGCAAAATGTGTGTCCGAGGGGGACACACATTTGTAACTTCTAAAATAAGAGAAAGATAAAACTAAAAAAAATATATGATGTACATTACCATGTAAACTTCCAACGAAAATTGGTTTGAACGAGATCTAGTAAGTACTTTTTTTTAATACGTCATAAATCGGAAACCGCAATTTACCAAGTACGGAACCCTTCGTGCGCGAGTCCGACTCGCACTTGGCCGGTTTTTGTTGTTATTATGAACAAGGTCCATTTTCTCAACTACACAGAGACGGTGTACTCTGTGATTCAACACATGTATTGACCATGCAATTATTATTTCCATGCAACCGCGTCGCATGACTTTATGACGCGATCCAAAATACATCGTTACCCGCCCAGCATTTCACCCGCACCACCTAAATTTTATATTAAAAGCACGTGAAACCGTCTTAGTCACGAATGTTCGCTGGGCCGGCGCAGACTACGCGATAAAAATTCCAACACCCGACACTCATAAACTTGATAATAATTTAATTATATAACGACGCAGTTGTGATACCCTCGTCGTCGATATCACTTGCCGCCGAAACTTTTCGCGCGCTTTTCGACGCCATCTTGCGCGGTTTCGAGTTTTCCGCCCCGGAAGTAAGTGCAAAGGAATTTGTTTAAACAGCCTATTTATTTTGTGCTTTCCAACCTCTTTCGGAGTGTACTGCGAGTGTTTTTTTTTTCTATTTAAAGCATTTTATTGTAAGGTAAGGTAGAGTTAAGACCTTAATAGTTTTTACATTGTTAGTAAACGTTTTTAAAACGATTTAAAAGTTTGTTAAATCGTTGTTTTCGTTTGCCAAATTGTCCAAGTGCATTCGGTAGACTAATTATTACGCAGAAAGACATTAAATTGGGCTTGGCATAAATGCTGGATTTCGCGCAAATTACGAGTTATATTAAACGTGTAGGATCGAGAATGTCACGACGTGATGTAATCGGTTAGCTGAACCCGCTATTTTAGGATTTGGTTCTATAGTCGTTATTTTAAATGTATCCCTCCTTTTTTGTGTAGGACAAATTCTATTAGTGTTTGAATTAGTTATATAATAAATAAATAGTAAATAATAAATAGTTTTATTGTCACAAAGAAACATACATTAGTATACACTGATTAACAAAATTCTAACTACGCTGAATAAGTCTGTATACAGATATTGTGAGCCCTGCCTCTCAAACTAGGATAACCTGTATTTTAAGAGACAGTGTTCAGCTGTGAGGTTACTTTAAAATAGGGTTTATACAACTGCGGACTGTGCCAACCTATTGTTCGTGTTAACAGTCAGATTTACTTTTATACATATTATTATTATATTCAAAAAAAGGGAAAATAATATCGATAACAATTAGATACCTACGTTATAGTGAATAGGTGAATGTGTGTGGGGATGTGTCTATGATGTATGTGTGGTGAGTTTTTGTTAGAGAGTAGTGAGTGTGAGGCGTTATTATGTGAAGAAATAGAATGTTAAAATAATGCAATATTAGGCAATGTATACGAGAAGTGATTCAGTTTGTGCAAAAATGGCTACTTCAACAGGATAGTCCTGTTTAAGTAGCCATTCCATCACCTTAGCTTTCAATTTAAATTTATTACAGTCGAGTATATTTAGTTTCTTATGAATTTTCTTGAAGATTAGTGTACTTAATGTGAAGTATTGGTGTCTGGCAAAGGCGGTTTTGTGTCGTGTACCTGGGGGAATATTGGTTCGTTTATTGGGATCAGAAGGTGGGACACTGGAGTGTCTTCTGAGAACGGATTGCAACACGAAGAGCTGACGAACTGTCAGTACCTTACAATCTGTGTATAGTTGAGTTGTTGGATAGCGATAAGGTTTTCGTAGCATCACTTTCAGTATTGCTCTCTGAGCTCTCTCCACTCTAAGAAAACTTGTTTTACCTGCACCACCCCATACAGTAATGCAGTACCCCAGAACGGACTGACACAGGGCATAGAACACCATTTTTAGAGTATCAGGGTTTGCTGAAACTCTAAGAGATTTGAAAGTATATATTAGTCTCAGCGTTCTCGAGGTTAGGGCATCAATGTGATTGTTCCAGCGTAACCCAGCATCTATTTGAACACCAAGGTATTTGACGTGATCGCTACGCGTGAGTGTTGGACACATACATGAGGATGCCAGTTATTGCAGCTGAATGACTAAGAAAACGGTGTATAATTTCGATTTGCTCCGCGAACAGTTTGTCTAGTTTAGTTTTGGTGTGAAGTTAACAACAGAGTCCAGGGGTTTCCTGTCCTAAGTCATTAAGAGGAAATGCAGTCGCAGACATCTGACGGAATATAGTAAGTAAGAAGTCGCAATTCGCGGTTTGGCTCTCGCCTATTTCCTCCTCCATTATTTGACCAATTTAAAAGATACGTATTCCATGAACTAGAAAAGAAAGATATATGCTTTGCCCCTATGTTTTCCTTTTTGATGATACATTATCTTTAGAAGCACTAGAACCTTCAAAAAAAAATCAAAATTGTTGTGTCAACAGAGGCCTAGTGTTCAAATTTGAGAACTATAAATGTGAAAAGAAAAACAAAGGGCATAGTATATATTTCTTTCTTTTCCAGTTTATGGAATATCTTTTAAATTGGTCCAATATTGGAGGAGGAAATAGGCGAGAGCCAAACCTTGAATTAATTTTTTACTTAGGATATTCAGTCGGAGCTCTCTGCCCGCATATCCTCTTAAGGTTACAGTAGTTGAAAATTCTTCCATACAAACGTAGTCTGGTGATTACTCCACTGTTTGACGATGTACGTTCAAAATAAAAAATGATATCAATTTGTCTCATCATTATCTAGCCCTGTATGGAAACAGAAAAGTAAAAAAATACAATATTTGAAAGTTATGAGCGTCGAAAGTGCCATATTTCAACACTAATTTTAACGCATCTTTTAATATATATTCGATACTGATTCTTCGGTTCGGATGGGACAGTTTCATTGTATCAATCAACAGACCCTGAAAATGGAGTAATAAATTGAAATATTAAGCGCTTAAAGCTTAATTAAGATATTCTATTTTTTATCACCACCTTAGCAACCTGCAAAAACCTTTTATGATACTGACCTTTTGGACAATAAGATTGCATCAATCAAAAAACCCTGTTGCATTACGCTGCGGTTGAAAAATTTTCCGAATTTGTTGTCCGAACAACGTTTCATTTTATCAATCAACAAACCCTTAGCATCAATCTCATTTGAACTTTGACTCCAATTTTGAAGAAAAAGGGGGCATTTTTTAATGTGTGACTCGCCTAGGCGAATTCGATTTCAATCTGAAAAAAAATCTTGCAAAAATAATGTTATTGGTATTGCGAACCGAATGGCAGACAGTGTCAGTGTATTTATCAACCATCTCTGCATTAACCTCATATACTCTACTTTCCATTAACGGTAATGAAAATCATCAAAAATCCATTAAACATTCACTAGCAAACATTTATCTACAATGGTCCTTCAGTCAGAACAGTAGCGTATTCTCTAAGGATACAGCCTTGAGTTTAAAAACTATTAGTTTCGTCGCTAATAGCACTAAAGGATAATGCAGTATATATCGACAAAAGCAGAGGCAACTCCAATAACGTAGGTCTATACTCTAATTCTCATAACTGCCTGGTTTGGTAGTGTTATTGGGTTTTTCTATTTGGAATTTTTCAGTAGCAGCGTGCAGTCTGAACTTGATTCCGGTTGATGGCAATAGGCTAAAACCCTATTACTTATTATTATCAATTTCTTAGGTCATCAGATAACTTACGACTTCAAATGCCAATGCATGCCACAAGTTTTCTGGCTAAATCCTTTACTGTCCAGGCTACTCGTCTGTGGAATGCATTGCAAGACCCAATCAAACGCTCCCAATCGTTGCCTGTGTTCAAAAGACTCGTGAGGGAGCATTACCGTCGCTGTGTATTATGAATTGATTGTCATCATTTAATTTTTTGCCGTCAGATTTTAGTATGTATGTATTTATGTATATATTAAATAGCATATGTATGTATCTGCATATCTTTTATAAAATATATTGATAACCGACTTACCAAAAAGGATGAGGTTCTATGTTCGACTTTATGTTTTTTTTTTTTGATTAAGTTCACCGATATCTCCGTCAATTGTGGACCGATTTTGAAAATTATATTTTTGTTTAAAAGAGTATGTTTTGAAATTGGTACCATTTTAATTTGGTGAAGGTTTGATGAAGAACTTCGGAGATATACAACAGAACTCTTCAATAAAAAACGGCAAAGCTCTCGGGATTGCTGCAATCGCATGTGTGTTTATTGATTATACCATTTCATAACATAACATCACGACAGTACGCTCTAAAGGGGTACGCAGATCTCTCATTCACCGGTTATGTTCAAGTTTAATTTTATTCGGGTAATCTATTCTGGCGTTATAGGGACCTTACTAAACAACTTGCCTATTTTAGGAAGGTACAACTAAAAAGGGAAAAATAAAAATAAAAAAATGCAAAAAAAAAACTACCGACTTCCAAATGAAAAACTACAAAGTGAAAAATAACTTAATTTTTGGAAGTTGGTCTTTCGTAGGTACCATTTTTTTGCGATATGGACACCGACTTCCAAAAATTAAGTTATTTTTCAGTTCGTAGTTTTTCATTTGGAAGTCGGTAGTTTTTTTTTGCAAAAAAGTTTTTTTATTTAACACTGGTATTGTCACACCAATAACAACCCCACTTCGTGTCCAGCAGTTACTGTCCATACCTGGCTGCCTGGAAGAGATCGCGTAATGCGATAAAGGCCGTCCATTGTATTTGTTTTTAGTTTTAGTACTGACAGAAAAGTGGTTGGATTGGAGGAATAAGGTCTGCCCAACCCTTAGAGAAACACAAGCGTGTAGATATGTGTTCTAATTTTCATCAAAACTGCGTCAAACTTTAAAAACTCACTCATCTAGCTAGACATGACAAGTGACGTCCCCATCTTGTCGTCCACGACATTATATCACCGCGTTCATAATATTTATGTGCGCCGAGTTATTTACGTCTTAACGCGCGTCTCAACGCTCGACGAGGTCGGTCCTTGGATGGATGACCATTTTCAACATACCGAGTTTTCTCCGTGCCTCGGAAAGCACGTTAAGCCGTTGGTCCCGGCTGTCATTTGAAGATCTTTGACAGTCGTTACAGGTAGTCAGAAGCTTGAGATCTGACTCCAGTCTTGCCAAGGGGTACCGTGTTACCCAGTTACTAGGTTGTGGAGGTCAGATAGGCACTCGCTCCATGTAAAAAACTGGTACTCAGCTGAATGAAGAATGAATGAATGCAGTTAAAAGGCTAGACAGATTGATTGATATTTTATTCCATTCATATCTCATCTAAAAGTAATGTATGGCCTAACAAGGGACCATACAGTATTTAACAAACATCTTAAAGATACACACACGACACCCGCCACGCAGTATTAAGAAACCGGAATAAATCACCTACGCTAGCCAGTGTAAACACTAGCTGGTTTAATTTATTGCTTATGTTACGCTTTACCCGGCTACAGTATTTATAGATAGTGTTGCCAACTGCAAGTTTTCTTTGAGAAGGATACGTGTCGTTTAGTAAAATTTCGATATTGTGGATTTACGTTGGTTTAGCAGATAAATTATTGATAGTTTTCAGTGTTGCCTGCATTTTATAGGTTAGTGAACCGAACTAAAACCGACTTCCAAAACAAGTAGTGTTTTGTTATGGAAGTCGGTTTGATTTTATTGATAAAAAAAAAATCATTTATCTCTTTTTAGTTTTAGTACGGTACACCATCACTAAAAATGAGCAATTTCTATAAGTACGGTACCTAAAGGATTGACAAATTACTCATAATAACTAAATTTACACACTCGTGCTGTTTCTCAATAAGGAGTTCGGTTGTGTGCTCCATATCTTGAAAACTGATGAACCGATTTTGATGAAACTTAAACTTTTCCCTAATTTGAGAGATACTCAATCCAACACAAAAAGAATGATCACTATCCGATAAGTAGTTTCGGAGAAATGCTTGGACAAACATACAAACAACAACACGTGTTTAGAAGCCCACTTATATGACATATGTGAGTGCAGTTCCAACAATATTACATACATACGTATGGAATAGACTTCTTCTTCTTTTCGAAGGTACATTAATGGCAGTGGCTTCATCAGCTCCTCCATACCCTGCCTTTGTACGAGTGATTTCTATTAGACCAGTGCAGTTCACGTCTAGGTGACGGATGTTCCTGGGTAGGATGTTCTTCACAGATTACTTTTTCTATACGAGTAGTACTCCTATGAACAAAATTTTTAGTTCTATTTTAGACGACACAACACCTTAAGGTTGTCCTAGTCGATCATTCTTCCATACAAACGTAGTCTGGCGATTACTCCCCTGTTTGACGATGTACGTTCAAAATAAAAAAGAATGGGCGGCGTAAATACCATAAGAAGAAGGAAAATTGCAAAATAGTCACCGTACAGGAATAGATTAGTAGTTCAACAATGTTAATAATTTTATTTTGAAAATATACATTTAGTCGTTTTTTCATGATATCCATACTCTCAAAGTTTATAAAATTACGCACGCTCGTTTTCGTCCTAAATCAATGATGATTTAGGACGAAAACAAAAATATAAGGAAATGTATGAACATTTCCTTATATTTTTTTTTCAAAAGTGCTAAGTCGTACGCGAACTAGCTTCTTACTGCTCATCACAGCATCTATCTCTTTCGCACGTGTTGTCGGATGAGAAAGCATGCATTTTAACCCCGCGCACAATAGTTCGTGCCGTCGACTAGGGCAACCTTAAGATGCTGTTATCCTTAAAGGTGACCACAGCCTTGGGACGGAAAACTAATTGCATATGCATTCCAACTACTAGAATAAGTTTTATTTGTAAAAGTGTATTTCAGTCCTGAATTTCTATTAAACATTAAAATTAAATGTTATTGAAATGTCCTGTAAATTCCATTCGAGTATGCGCAAAAAGCAATAGAGCAGCTTTTAAAATTTGACAGTGGACATTTACAAATGGTGTTGCCAGGTAATTTGAAGAATTCGGGCCAAAAATAAATTAAGATGCACCAGAAAATTCTAAGATCGGTAAACAGTTCAGTATTTTTAAATGAACACTTTGTTTTTGTTTGGAAAGCAATTCGTGGTTAAACGAGTATTAATGCCTGGGATACTGTCGTCTTAATGTTTTGTTTCTGTTACTCTATTTTCGAAATGCATTGTCTTTTTAAATTAGATCTCGCGATTTACGATTTTAGAAATTTTTGGCTGTATACCAAATTGTTTCATAAACACTTGTATTTCTATGAAATTGTTTGTTCAGCTTTCTGTTTTTTTTTAGTAAGTACGGAACATAGGCGGTTATTGCCGAACGTATTAAAGTTACCTCTTCTAAATATATTTCAGTGTTAAGGTTTATTGCAGTGCAGGGTTGTGCGAGTTTGTTTTTACAGCCATGAACTTCAAAGTATAGTCTTACGCGAGTATTGATTTGAATTTGGATCTAGATTGGCAATGGTGCTGTTTGATTTTTCTGTTCAGAGTTTATTTTTAAGGTTTTCCTACTTCTATTGTAAAGGTGAAAATCTGTGTGTTTGGAGGTATGTTAATTTTTTCAAATAATTTCCTCTCAACTGCTGAACAGCTAAAGTCGAATTTTGTCAACCTTGACCTTCATTGGGACATACCAATGAGTGTGAGGCCCCAGACAATCTGTCATCGAAAGGATAGGGATGGTCAAAAAGGCAAAATTGTATGGGATTGACAAGCGATATCAAAAATGACGTAATCAATCCAATTTTGACATTGAATGCCACCATGGAAAAATGGTCGTTTGCCGAATGTTATAATTTTCATTAATAACTTTTGGCAATTTTTTTTTGTATTCAATTTTAAAAAGAGAATTTGTTTAAACGTCATCCTATTCTGCGTAAATTAGGGCGTAAACAGTTATTACACTATACAATTTGTAGAAAAACTAGTTAGGAACAGTTAGGGAACCTATATTATTAGCTAGTGATCACACTGCACTAAATTGGATTCTAAATCGTAAATACCACGCATTTATGAAGTATTTAATAAATAAATAATTATCAATTTTCATAAAATATAATGATCATATATGAATAACTAGCTGTTGCCCGCGACTTCGTCTGCGAAGCATTAGTAATTCGAATAGCTTATTTTTTATATCGCAGCATAATATTGTGGGTTTTCTATACAAACTTCTACCTCTCTTTCCACCCCCTTAAGTAAGATTTCCGGGATAAAAACTATGCTTTGTCCTGCCCAGCGTCTCAAAATATCTCAGAACCAAATTGCATCTAAATCGGTTCAACGGTTTAAGCGTGAAAAGGTGGACAGAGAGACAGACAGAGTCACTTTCACATTTATAATATTAAGTCCGCCTGCGACTTCGTTCGTGTGATGGCAACCAAAAATAAGCTGCTATTAAACCTGAAACAAACGGTCCAGTTCGGTAGTTCCAAATCGATGTAGAGGTCCCCGACACCCCTAAATCGTCTTCTGGGGGTAAATCCGAAAAACTTATGATGCCATCCTTTATTATTTTGCCAAAGGAATAAGATTTTTATACAAATAAATGTCTCCCTTTCAACCCTATAAAAAGTTGAATTACCAAAAACCCCTCCTGAGTGCTCCCCAACGTCATAAAAAGAAGCTATGTGCAGTAAAAGTAATCAAAAATCTTTACCACCCCGAAGTCGTATTTTAAGGGTATTTCAATAATTAGTTTCGAAAAACTAATTATTGAAAAACTTTATTGTTTATTTAGGTTGGTATTTATGTCAAGTTTCATGTTTATTGACCCAAGAAATCAGATTATTCAAAAAAAATAACATCCCCGAAATCGTCTTTTGGGGGTAGTTTCAAAAAATAATAATAGCAACCTTTATTATTCATTTAGGATGGTATTTATGTCAAATTTATTGTTTATTCACCCAAGAAATCAGATTCTTCAAAAAAATTAACATCCCATAAGTTGTCTTTTGGGGGTAGTTGCAAAAAACTAATAATGACATCCTTTATTGTTTATTTAGGATGGTATTTATGTCAAGTTTCATGTTTATTCACCCAAGAAATCACATTCTTCAAAAAAAATACATCCCCTAAGTCGTCTTTTGGTGGTAGTTTCAAAAAATTATAACAGCAACCTTTATTATTCATTTAGGTTAGTATTTGTGGCAAGTTTATTGACCCAAGAAACCAGATTTTTCAAAAACAATACCTCCTAAATCGTTTTTTGGGGGTAGTTGCAAAAAACTAATAATGACAACCTTTATTGTTTATTTAGGATGGTATTTATGCCAAGTTTCAAGTTTATTCACCCAAGAAATCTGATTCTTCAAAAAAACAACACGACGTGACAACCTTTATTGTTTATTTAGGATGGTATTTATGCCAAGTTTCATGTTTATTCACCCAAGAAATCAATTCTTCAAAAAAATTAACATCCCCTAAGTCGTCTTTTGGGGGTAGTTTCAAAAAATAATAACATAAACCTTTATAATTCATTATGGTTAGTATTTGTGGCAAGTTTATTGACCCAAGAAACCAGATTTTTCAAAAACAATACCTCCTAAATCGTTTTTTGGGGGTAGTTGCAAAAAACTAATAATGACAACCTTTATTGTTTATTTAGGATGGTATTTATGCCAAGTTTCAAGTTTATTCACCCAAGAAATCAGATTCTTCAAAAAAACAACACGACGTGACAACCTTTATTGTTTATTTAGGATGGTATTTATGCCAAGTTTCATGTTTATTCACCAAAGAAATCACATTCTTCAAAAATAGATACATCCCCTAAATCTTCTTTTGGGGGTAGTTTCAAAAAATAATAATAGCAACCTTTATTATTCATTTAGGATGGTATTTATATCAAATTTATTGTTTATTCACCCAAGAAATCAGATTCTTCAAAAAAATTAACATCCACTAAGTCGTCTTTTGGGGGTAGTTTAAAAAAATAATAAGAGCAACCTTTATTATTCATTTAGGTTAGTATATTAGTGACAAGTTTATTGATCCAAGTTCTTTTTTTTTTTTAAACACTAATACCTCCTAAATCGTCTTTTGGGGGTAGTTGCAAAAAACTAATAATGACATCCTTTATTGTTTATTTAGGATGGTATTTATGCCAAGTTTCATGTTTATTCACCCAAGAAATCAATTCTTCAAAAAAATTAACATCCCCTAAGTCGTCTTTTGGGGGTAGTTTCAAAAAATAATAACATAAACCTTTATAATTCATTATGGTTAGTATTTGTGGCAAGTTTTTTGACCCGTTAAAACCAGATTTTTCAAAAACACTGTAATACCTCCTAAATCGTCTTTTGGGGGTATTTGCAAAAACTAATAGTGACAACCTTTATTGTTTATTTAGGATGGTGTTAATGCCAAGTTTCAAGTTTATTCACCGAAGAAATCAGATTCTTCAAAAAAACAACACGACGTGACAACCTTTATTGTTTATTTAGGATGGTATTTATGCCAAGTTTCATGTTCATTCACCAAAGAAATCACATTCTTCAAAAAAAAATACATCCCCTTTATCGTCTTTTGGGGGTAGTTGCAAAAAACTAATAATGACAACCTTTATTGTTTATTTAGGATGGTATTTATGTCAAGTTTCATGTTTATTCACCCAAGAAATCAGATTCTTCAAAAAAACTAAAATCCCCTAAATCTTCTTTTGGGGGTAGTTTAAAAAAATAATAATAGCGGCCTTTATTATTAATTTAGATTAGTATTTGTGGCAAGTTTCAAGTTTGACCCAAGAAATAAGATTTTTCAAAAATTCTGTAATACCTCCTAAATCGTCTTTTGGGGGTAGTTGCAAAAAACTAATAATCACAAACTTTATTGTTTATTTAGGATGGTATTTATGTCAAGTTTCATTTTTATTCACCCAAGAAATCAGATTCTTCAAAAAAAATAACATCCCCTAAATCACCTTTAGGGGGTAGTTTCGAAAAACTAACAATGAAAGTCTTTATTGTTTATTTAGATTAGTATTTATGTCAAGTTTCAAGTTTATTAACTGAAGTAATAAGATTCTTCAAAAAAATTTAACACCCCTAAATCTTCTTTTGGGGGTAGTTTCAAAAAATAATAATAGCAACATTTATTATTCATTTAAGTTAGTATTTGTGGCAAGTTTCAAGTTTATTGACCCAAGAAATCAGATTTTCCATACAAATTTCAACAACCCCTAAATCATTATTTGGGGGTAGTTTCGAAAAACTAATAATGTCAATCTTTATCATTTACTTTGAATACTATTTGTGCTAAGTTTCAAGAATTTTGGTCGAAGGAATTAGATTTTTCATACAAACTTTCAACCCCCTTTTTACCCCCTTAGGGGTGAAATTTCCAAAAATCCTTTCTTAGTGCACACTTACGTCACTTGAGGAACCTTTCTGCTAAATTTCATGCTTCTAGGCTTAGCAGTTTTGGCTGTGCGTTGATTGATCAGTCAGTCAGTCAGTCAGTCAGTCAGTCAGTCAGTTACCTTTCGCTTTTATAGATATAGATTTTCATCACTTTTATTTTAAATATTGGAACATTTCCTTATATATTTCTAGTAACACTAACAAGACTTCTGTTTCGGTGGGCAATGCTTATTCTTCCATGTTATAATCGTTGTAATAATTTAATAATTTAATGTAGCTGTATAATTTGCGCACACGGTTTGTACGTACGTACACTTTGGTCAAAGCATTTAAATTGCAGTGTCGCGATTACACGGACCTATATTGTAGCCAACTTAAAATTAAGCAAGTAGAGCGGTCGGGACTCGGAACCTCCGATTTAGACTAAATCGTATTCAATTTGTTCTAACTACGATTACATCTTCCGATTTCCTGACACGATTTTCTAAAATTTAATATTGTATAACCCCTTTATAATCTAAGACCGTTCTTTTTTCAAATCGCTCATGAATGTCGCCAGCAAAAAAAACCTGACTGAATTATACTTTTTTAATAAAAAAAACTATTTTGAGACTGTTCAAAATCCGTGTGCTGCGTTAGTTAATTAATGTAAGAGAGTTATTTATAATGTGTTTTATAGCGGGATCAGCCGTGGCCTGCCCACTGGCGGAGTCATGTGATGTTGTCACATGAATAGTCTATATTCAGTGTAGAATAGGTATATTGTTCGTGTGGTAGGATGAAGATAATTGTGGCAAATAGTTCGAGGATTTGAGTTTGAGGTTTTTTTTTGATTTCACCTATTTTAGCATAATAACTACTAGTTTTTTATTATTAAACTATGCACCTGCCATGTTGTCTCTTCACCACCCTTGGTTGACTGGTAGAGAATGCCTTAGGCATTAAGTCCGCCTTTGTACCTTTGTGCATGAAGTCTAAATAAATAAGGAGGAAAATTCTGTGTGTGTCTGTTGAAAGGCTTACATCAGCACAATTTTGATCGCCTTGAAGAAAGAGTAATAAGGTGTGAGAAAGATCCTATGTATTTCCTCTTTTATATTTAACTGTACCTCAATAATCAACATATTAGATACTTGTTGTGCATAATGCAAAACATAGTGAAGTTTTCAAGGCGTAATTCAGGCTTCATGCAACAACTTTATGACTAGTAGGTAGAAAGTTAGAATCCGTTGAATAAAAGAATCTATGTCTTTTCTTTAAGTCCATCCAAATCGCCTTATGCGTTAAGACTCCACTGTTTATAATTTATTTTATTATAAATGTGAGATTACTTACACCAGCCGGGCGATCACGACCTCTATGATAGGCTTGAGTCACGCATTTTATCACGGTTTTTATTCCCAGACTGTGATAAAAATGTATCACTCAAGCCTGTTACAATAGGCCGTGCTCGCCCGGGAGGAGCTCACACAACTCATAGATATGGGGATAGTGGTTATACGCGAGCCTACCAATAATGATGAAAAAAATATTCAAAAATGTCACATTTGATGATTATCAAGGCCTCTCACATGCCTTTCCGGGACCAAAGGACCGGCACTCCCAGGGTCCCGAGATTGTCAAAGTCAAATAATATACTTAATACCATGAAATGTTGAGCCAGTGATGCCTTTCAGTGGGTCAACTTGGTATGTCTCCCGCCTAGGCGCTTCTAAATGCTCAATAAACAATTTATCTATATTATCTATCTATCCATCAGTGGCCGAACATTATTCTAGTTACTCTGTCTTCTTGTCGTTCCTACTTTGCCCTTCATCGTTATGTGTACCTTAATGCACCAATCTGTCCAATAAATTAAGGCACTAATTGCCTCAGTACCAGCAATTTTTCAGACAGATGCGACACCTGTATCCACTTTATATCTTGACGAGGAAGTCATCACGGGTCGTTTTAGCCGTCCGTCCGTCCGACACTTATGATTAATAAGCTTATTTATAATAAATATACTGTGTGGTTATGAGGCAACAGCGGTACAGGTTAAGGGTGAGGCTAGACTGGTGTAGTTAGCACAGCGGAGAATTTGTTTTAGACCACAAACTGGCCTACATTTAAGCCGTTTAGGGAGGAATCATTTTGCGTTGTTTGCGGCGGAAACAGCAGTAATGTTATGCCATGTAATTTTGGCGACTTAGTAACTTTATATCAATAATGTATAGTTTTTATTACAAGCTTTTATTTAAACTTGCAATGTATGTATTTATGTAGGTGTGTTCGGTTCAAATCTAGCAACTGAATTTTAAAGCAGTTATCCTCCACCGATTAAGATGAAGTTTTGCATACACCTTTAGTTTGAGTGACAATGCATGGTTAGATAAGTGACGTCACTCTAAATCCAATATGGCGGACGGCCCAAGATGGCGGACTAGTTATTTTATGTGCACCGCCAAGATTTGGGTATCAAATGAAAGGTTATGCTGAGAAGAATACGAAAAAAGCTTGTTTTAAAAAAAACTTTTTTATTAAAGCCAAGATTCCGCTGTGATTTTTCATTAAAGCCAGTTTATCTTGGCAATGCAAGACAGTTAATTGGTACTTCTTCGTTAAGCCAAGTCGAGTCGAGTGCAGTAGTCACCCGAGAGTGACGTCACGGGTCGTTTGCGCTGATCTCCTAGACATAAGAAATGAAAAGCCGCCTGCCCCCGTACCCTGACGTGTCAAAACTATCATAGTTCGACTGTAAAAAAGTGACAGATTTATACAAGACATATACATCTGTCACTTATGCATACTCAAAATAACCTTGCTCTAAGCGCTTATGGTCACCTCCCTGATCAGTTTCCGTGTTGCGTTGGTCAGTGTGGGGACAGCCTAACAGTTAATTTATAAATGCTATACCTATGAGTATATCTATGTTGTAAATACTCGTCACGCTTGAGTACGTCTCTAATCATACTGACATTTAAATAATTTTAATGCAACTTATTGGTCGGTAACTTTTTTTTTTTTTTTTTTTTTTTTCTTCTTTGGCAACTGAGCCGATGCCGACTATTCTGCCAGTGTCATGTAGAGACGACAGCGCATTGAGGCGAGCCGTCGAAATGTGCTTATTCTTTCGGTGTCATGTAGAGACGACAGCGTAATGAGGCGAGCCGCCGAACTTTGTCTATTCTTCCAGTGTCATGTAGAGGCGATAGAGCGTTGAGATGAGCTGACGAACTTTGTCCTTTGTGGTAAATAACAAAGATACATATTGATAAAAAAATAAAAAAAAAAATTACATTTTGATGTCATTGTCATTTATAAATTTTGAAAGGAGTTTGATAACTTTAGGAGAGAAATTTGTCAAAAGGGAATGGAAGTTGATAGGAGGGGGAATTTTAATGTTGGGAAGCATATGATACAAGTCAAAGGAGTGGGAATACGAAGGACATGAAAAAAAGATATGGTCTAATGTACCATCATCAAGGCCGCACTCGCACAAGGAAGTGTCACGAACACGGATCTTATTTAGGAATACTGGACTACAGCAGTGACCAAGTCTTAGCCTACACAAGGATGAAACAGCTCTTCTAGACAGTTTAGGGCATTTGAAAAACCAAGGTTTCCGCTGTATGTCAGGTTGAATGTTGGCATAATAAGCCCCTTTGAGTTTCGAGCTTGCTTTCCACTCTACTGACCACGAGCTGAATAACTTAAGTTTGGTGTCTGAACGCAAATCGTAACTATGAAGCAGATAGTGTTTTCTATCCACAGGTTTGGATGTAGCAAATTTTGCCAGAGAGTCAGCACACTCGTTGCCACATATACCCGAATGGCTGGGAACCCAAACTATTTCAATGTTTAAACCTTTGTTGTGACAAGAGAAGAGTAAATTACGTATATCTACAATAATCTTGCTGTGAATTTTAGATTTTAATTGATTTTGACCTAGAGCCTGGATGCTACTACGCGAATCTGAAAAAATTACCGAATTTTGGATATTGTGCGATAATATAAAATTGATGGCTTCTAGGATACCGATGCATTCCCCTGTAAAAACAGAAGACTCTGGCGGACATTGAAATAAAAGAGCAATTTTAGAGTTCTGGAAGTATGTTGAAACACCTGTACATCCCGTTGACGATAATTTAGATGCATCGGTATAGAACAAATTCCAACCCTTCCAGAATCTTTCAATGGCCCGATCAAACTCCGCTTTTACGTCCTGGGAGTTTTTAGAGATACCAAGGCCCAAGACGATCTTTGGCTTGAAATGGACCACCTCATATGCGGAAGCAAATACTGGAAGAGAAGGGTATTGACAAACAGGCGAAGAGAGTTGTTTAAGCTCCCTGTACCTATTTATCAATGGAATACATTTATTATTCCAGTAAGAAGAGACATTAAAAGAAAGGTTGATTTGCTCCAAAATGGGAAGTAAGGGATGGGATGAGCGGGAGAAAACTTTTGACAAAAAACGATCTGCTAAGTATTGTCTACGAAGGGTAAGGGGAGGATCTGCACATTCAACCTGGAGAGCGTTAATGGGTGAAGATTTCATGGCGCCAATTACGATTCTAAGGCATTTGGCCTGGACAGAATCAAGTCTACGTAGGGCTTCTTTATTACATGGCTCAATTAAGTAACTACAGTAATCCAACACACTTCTCACCAGAGCATTGTAAACCAGTTTTAAGGTGTATGGGTGAGCCCCCCACCAGACACCTGCCAGAGCCTTAAGAATCGAAACTGAGCGCTCACATTTTTTAACTGTATTGTTAATGTGATCCACACCCGACAATTTAGAATCCAGGATAACTCCTAGAAACCTAGCCTTCTCCTTGACTGGTATAGCTTGGCCATCAATATTAATGTCAACTTGAGGGATAATACGTCTGCGAGTAAAAACAACTGATATACTTTTTGGAGCACTTAAAGATAACCCATGATCTAACAGCCATTGGTTTAATGAGGACAAAGAAACATTCATAGATTGAGCAGCATCCACGATGGAATTGCCACAGACCAATAAAGCAATATCATCAGCATACTGGAGGATTTTACAATTAAAATTTAAACAGGAAGGTAGATCGCAGGTATAAATGTTGTATAAAGGGGGACTAAGAACGGATCCCTGAGGAAGGCCCCGCCAAGCTAACCTTGGTGCAGATTCCTCCCCAGGAATTCTTAATTTAAGACTACGGTCTGAAAAGATACTGGATATGATCTGACGTATTTTTGGCGGGATGCCCAGCTCTTTCATTTTATGCCTGAGAACTGGGATGAGGACAGAATCATATGCAGCTGAAATGTCTAAGAAAACGGCTACCACAGACTCATTCCTACTAAGGGCCAGCCGGATCTCTGATGTAAGGGTACCCACACTATCAGCTGTACCCAGACTTTTCCTAAAGCCAAATTGAGTCGGTGGTAGCAATTTCCTGCTCTCCACAAACCATTCCAGACGGTTTTTAATAAGGTGTTCCAAGAGTTTAATGAGTATGGACGATAGAGCAATTGGTCTGTAGGAACAATGATCACTAGGATCTTTACCAGGTTTTAATATTGGAATAATAATTTGAACCTTCCAATCAGGAGGAATGTATCCAGAGTAAAAGCAGTAATTGGCCAAGTCCAGGTAATACTGGTGGGTCCTATCCCCAGCTTTGCTTATGAAGGAATATGGGAATCCATCCACCCCAGGCGCAGAATCCTTTACATGGGAAAGGACAGATTTAAGTTCATCCAATGTAAATGGTTTGTCCAAAGGATCTTCCGATGCAGTTTGGTGGTTCATAGAGACGCATTCACATTTACCAGGAACATAAGCTGGGGCCAACTTAGAAAAAAACTGGTGACTAAGCTCCCCAGACATTATGCTCCCAGAGGGAGGCCTCAAATTATTCCTAAAGGATTTCAACCTACGCCATACTACTGAAACTGGAGTGGATGGACTCAGTGAATCACAATACCTACGCCAACCTTCTCTTTTTTTTTTCTTAAGTAATTTTCTGGACTTAGCCAATATATGCTGAAAAGCTATGATGTTCTCCAGGTTCATATCCAAGTTAAATTTCATTTCGGCCTCATTCCTAGCTTTGATCACAGCAGAACATTCCCTATCCCACCATGGTGGAGATGGGATTTTGCCCGTTGGAAGTTTTTTGGAAGGGAAGGAATCATCCGCTGTAGCAGATATTATATTGGTGAATGACAAAAAGCATTCCTGAGCATTTTCATCATTAATGGAAGGAAGAGAGGAGACACGCATATCTAGAATTTTTGAGTAAAGGTCCCAATCAACTGAGTTCAGTTGGTATTTTAAAAGAGGAACAGAGGTTCTATCAGGGATAATTTTGGAAGGGATTTCCACCATGATGGGATAGTGATCACTCCCATAGGTCATATTCAAGCGACTCCAATTAAAAAGGCTGGCTATATTAGATGAACAAAATGTCAAATCAACACAGCTGTTATTTTGCCCTGGCACAGCCCGACGTGTGGCAGATCCATCATTTATCACACATAAATTAAGTTCATCTAATATATCCACTAGGCCTATACCAAAATTGTCGCAGGTTTCTGACCCCCATCTATAGTGGTGACCATTAAAATCACCCATGACAAGTACTGGCCCTTGTACATTACTTAACAAACTTTTTATGATATCAAGATCTTCAATTTGTGGGTATGCAATATAGAAACTAAAAAAATTTATATCCTCAGCCTTAACAGCAACAACATTGATATTGTTACCTACAAAGGGTAGAGGAATCGGGGAGAATGGTACTTTGTTATTGATGAACAAAGCACATCCCCCATATCCATCTGATCTATCATGTCGAACACCATTGAAACATGGGATTCTGAAATTACTTTCAGAACGAAGCCATGTCTCAGCAATGCTGCAGATCGATGGTTTGAATTTATTAATAAGGAAAAGTAAATCATGTTTCCTGGGAGTAATACTCCTGACGTTCCACTGAAGAAGGTGAAGGGGGAGCATTGTGAATATAATTCATTATAGATGTCAATTTGTTGGCAACGTGGTCAGGTAGTGAATGAGCAGGGTTTGCTAATATAGCCATTAACATACTGGATATAATATTTAAAATACTTTCTGAGGAAATAGGACTGTTAGTACTTTCCCGAGGGTAAGCACCACCATTTTGGACAGGAGTGAATGAATAATTTTGAATAAGGGCTTGGTGAGCTTGCATATCATAACTAGGAGACAGGGGGGCATGGGATTTTGGTTTGATTAATACAGTTTTGCGGTGTGATTTTGGAGTTTGGGGAGTTGATCTGGGGAACAGAAGAGGACTGGCTATAGGTTTTGTTTTGGGAGATGATCTAAATACTTCAGCATAAGATCTTGAGACTTTTGGGAATACCTGGCTTGCTTCCGCATATGAGATTGACTTCTCAGCCATCAGTGCTTTTATTCCCTTTTGGCGACCTAACTCTGGGCAAGACTTGTCAGTGGCATAGTGACTTCCAGAGCAGGAAACACAAAGGGCACATTCAGTGGGGACTTGGCAGCCATCACCTGGGTGGTCTTCACTACATTTGAAACAGCGTGGTTGTGAGCGACATACAGTGCGTGTGTGACCAAAACGACAACAGTTGAAACATTGAATAGTTGGATACATATATTTTTCAACTGGGAGAGTAGAGTAGAAGCAATATACACGATTTGGCAAAACTTGTCCATCAAAGGTAAGAACAACGGTTTGAGTGGGCTTCCACTCTGTAACACCTAGAGAACTCACCTTACGGTTCATTCTCCTGGCCTTAATTACTGGACCGCATCCAGTAGGAACCCTGATATTTTGAATTACCTCTTCCTCAGTCCACTCGGTAGGTACGTCTCTGACGAGACCCATGCGCGTAACGTTATATATAGGGACAGAAGTAATATACCCATGGGTTGTTAGTATTGGGCTTATTAGAAAACTGTTTGCATCCAAGTGAGTCCTAAAATTAACTGCGAGTCTATTTCTCCCCAAACGTTTTAAGCTGCCGAGAATCACATTGGCAAAGTTATTCTGTGTGAGGAACATTCCAAACTTAACAGGATGTAGAACAGTACCAGAGGTCTGTCCATCTTTTAAAGATACGTGAACTATATATGGCGCGTTATCCTTAGCATTGTAGGTGTGTCTGCCTATAGTATGTTTGGATTGTTTGGGAGGATTGATCGGAGTAGCGGGGGGAGAGCATGCGGGTCTTTTTCTTTGAGCAGATTCGGCGTCCATAGCGTTATCTATTTTGTCATCGGGGAGAGTTATGGTTAAAATCGGACTGTAATCAAAGGGATCGGGTGGGTCAGGGGGTTTCTTGTTATCCATGGCGGATACCGGTTAAAACAAAAATTAAATCTAATTAAGGAATAGGTTAATACAAACCCTGGATGTTAGAACACAAACACCAAGAAAAATCAAGTTTGAAATTCACACTAATATAAACACTCAAATCAAGGAAACACTTAATACAAATAAAACTAGCTGCTATCCCAACAATACTACCATAGAAAGTCTAAAATTATCAAAACTATAGTGAAAAACTCTAAAAATCTGAATCAGATCAAAAAATTTTTGCCGCCATTAGTTGACTTGACAATGACAATCATGAAGTTTTATTTTCTGGTCGGTAACTCAGTACTAGAACTAGAACCGCACTGCGGCCTTAATCTGACGTTACGGTTCCACTTTGAGAGAGAGACGGAGATAAACACTATCCCTTTTTAACCGACTTCCCAAAAAGGTTGTTTACACCGTTTCATATAATACCATCACGCCAGTATGCTCTAAACGGGTACGAAGATGTGTATAGTTTACCCTGGTACATTCAAATTGTACTGGTTATGTTCAAGTTACATGTTATTCGTGTAATCTATTCTGGCATCATTGTGGGTATTATATAAAACTTGTCAATTATGTAACACTAAAAAACTTTTTTAGAAAAAACTACAACCGACTTCCAAAAAAACACTACAAAGTGAAAAATAACTTCAATTTCGGAAGTCGGTGTCAAAAAACAAAGAAACGAAAACAGGAACACCGACTGCCGAAATTGAAGTTATTTTTTACTTTGTAGTGTTTCTTTCCACAGTATAATCATGATGGCATTGACCTTGACACGTTATTGTAGGGCCCCTGAAAAAAAATTCAAAAGCTGGTATGGTTTAGGTTTACTTCATCATTTCAGCCGAAAGACGTCCACTGCTGGACGTAGGCCTCCCCCAGGCGTCGCCACATTGACCGATCCCGTGCGTCTCGCATCCAGCGCCTTCCCGCAACCTTAACCAGGTCATCAGTCCACCTAGTGGGAGGCATTCCAACGTATCGTCTTCCAGTTCGCGGTCGCAATACCAGAACTTTTTGGCCCCATCGGCCATCCGTTCTGCTAGCAATGTGCCCTGCCCAATGCCACTTAAGTTTGGCAATTCTTCGGGCTATGTCGGTAACTTTGGTTCTCCTGCGGATATCCTCATTTCTGACGTGTTCACGCAAGGAAATGCCGAGCATAGCCCTCTCCATTGCCCTTTGGGTGACTTTAAGCTTTCTGATAAGGCCCATTGCGAGCGACCACGTTTGCATGGGTTTTTAGGTTAACTTGCAAAAAAATATCTGTCTAACGTGCTCACCTTTGACCAGTTTTTGCAGGGGTGGGTTGAAAATTTAAATTCAGTTAGATGGTTCCAGTTCTACTAAAATCACTGTAATTAATAAGGACCTACAGTTTTATTAACCGTGTAAAGTTCCATGAAAATCCTTAGTATTGACTACGCGTGAAAACTATTGTTCTTTACCGTATTTCCGTCCGCACATTATCCCAGAAATTCTGTTTTAAGGCGTGTCCTTTCAAGCTTTGTTACTTTGTAGTTACAATTATACGCTCTTTTATTATTTAGTTGCGTTTTTAATGGAGTGTGGTCAATGGACACTTGCACTGAAAACTAATGCAGTATAGTGCAGTCAAGCAAGTTTATTAACTGATTGGTAAGACTTTCATTACACATAGTATAATCAGCGTAAAAAATTCCCACTGCTGAGTCCGGAAGCTTCGGTGACCTTCTCTCAGCGAGAGGGACTGGACCATAATTCACACATTTCGGGCTCTTGGATAAGTCGTATTTGTTTCGGTTTTTGTTTGGAGACAACGCTATGCTATTGTATTCGACCAACGGGTCCCGGTTGTCATTTCGAAATTCAGTTATTTGATCTTTGAAAGTCTATACGGATATTCAGAAACTCAAAAGTCTGACAATCTTAACAAACCAATTATTACCAAGGGGTATTTTTTACCCAGTAACTAGCTAACGCAGGTCATAAAGAAAGGTCACTCACTCCATGTAAAATACTGGTAATCATCTGCAACTGAAAGCATATCCCAATTGGGTTATGTCTTGGTCTGGACTTTCTGAAACCAGCACATTAAATATCGAAACAAGAATCCTTAGTGATTTGCTAAACGAACGCAGCGAGGCTAGGCTCCTCTCGCATGGGCATATGGCCCCGCTTTGAGGAGTGGCTTCAAGGCGCCACATTGTCCTCAACTTCCGCCGGTCTTCAGCGGACACGACTGTTTAGGGCGGTTCCTGTTCAGGATAAGGCGGGAGGAAACGCTCGGGTATCACTTTGTGTGGATCGCCCGGAGGACACGGTTGAGCTTACGGTGGAGCACCACCATGACCTCATGGAGGTGATCAGCGGTGTTGATCTCTAGCGTCCGGCCCGGGTACGGAGCGAGAGGGCATGGGAAGCTGTCATCTCCTTCTGCGAAACAGTAAACACGCCCCTAGCCACCGCAGGAGACGCCCTGGGCATCGGGCGTCGCAAGCCGATTTCAGGCCACCGAAGGCGCGGGCATGCGAAGGGCGAGTAATGGGTAGCTCGCCGTCCCATCAGGACCAGGTCCGGGACGAAGGCGCGTAGTGTTCCACGAGTGCCTCAATGAGATGTCAGCAAAAACTAACGGAGTCCGCTAGGACCGATGCCTGTCTAGGTCGCGGCTAAATTTGAAAGGGAGTTACCGCGGCCCTGGCTCAAGCAACTCAAGGAACACGGGTGGGTTTTAGTCAGTAAAACTCTGACACGCCCTCCCGCTTCACCCAGGGCGGGAGAAGTCATTAAATGATTTATCACCCCAAAAAAAAGGCCCCTCGCGCAAGACGGATCGACGATCGGGTGACAGTCTCAACAATCGCATATAGTTGTATCAGTTGTTAAGGTACTACTTTAGGAAGGCTCATATCCCGAAGACGACTTCTTTTTGTTGAAAGTCGACGCCTTTTTGCTGGAAGATGTTTTCTGTGACCCAGCTTAGAAAGATACGGTCTGATTTTAGTTAGGGCTTTGTTTAATGATATATCAATCACTAACTTCTCCAAGGCTACTGATCCATCGTGGAATCACCCGGAATAATTTCAAGTTCTTAGGAATATCCACCATTCACGTAAATATAACGTCCATTGATACAAACGTTTTCAGAGCTCCAGCGTTTATTGCTTGCAGATATGTAAATGCGAATAATACGCGTATATTTTCACAAAATAACGTCTTTAATAACATTATTTATTATGAAAACGTTTAGTTGAAGCATTTAATGAATTTATTTTCCAGACTATGAATATTTTAATACGTGCCATGTCTATAGTAGACGATTGGAGGAAAATAGACGATTTGTCATCTCTCTTTTCTAATGTCGCTGCAGGGACTTTGCACATTTTCTTTTTTGTCAGTAACTGCTATAGGTATGCCAAAGAAAGAAAGATAGATGGAATGATGTGAGGAAGGAATGATATGCGTGATAGCGTGTCAATAAATTACCACGATCAGCATCAATCATAAAGAAGGGATAAACAAACACTGCGTTGGCAAAAGTGCTTTGATTGCATTTGATTAAAAGAAGTAAAAAGTATAGAAAAAAATATTCGTTAACTTAAAAAACGGCAATTTCATAGGTGAATACCTAATATTAGTTAAGGACTCTACGGCCGTCACCACATTGACCTACATCTCTATACCCCAGTTACTGTTCGCAGAATCTAAAGCATATATTAATAAACAAGGTTTAGCTCTTAATATTAATTTCGCACAAGTGTCTAAATACAAAGTAAGCTGAATAAATTCTATAGGTTGGCAACCTCTGCATGTGTACCGACATTCTTGGCCCGTGATGAATTTCGAGGAAACTCTTATTAGATGCAGTACATTAAATAAGTCTAAAAAAAGAGCTATGTTAAATTATTTCCATTGGCATTGGTAAAGGAAAACATCTTGAGTGAATGAAACCAGGATTTATAATTAAGGCGGTACCCCGAGCAAAACGCCGCGCTAGCCGTTTTTCGTACTGTTTTTGGGAGCTATCTACTCGTTATTTAAAAAGAAATGTCAACTAATAAAATACATTAAATTTCTACATAAAATTGATTCTAAAATGGTCGTATACTTATTCCAAGTAAACCATAAAATGAGAAATAATTATTGATAGCATGCATCTCCTCGTAAAGTGTTAATTAATTATTTTTTGTACTCACACTAATGGATAGACAATTTAATAACGAACATTTTTGTCGTATTTTTTTTTCAATAGACTAAAATTCGATTTTTAAAGATTTTATTCTAAAATCTGGGCGTATTCACTACTGTAATTCATCAGTGCCGCTAAGCCAATAGGAATGCTCATATCTCATGCTGATTTTTTGGTCAGGGTACCGCCTTAATAAATTCTGCATTTCTCAAACCACTACTGAACATGAACTTCTTTCAAGACGCACCATATCGCCGGCGATTAACAGAAACGCCAGAATTTAAGGAATTGACTTGTACTACTTACCTACAGCACTGAAAAGCACATTTTGGACTTTTGCTATCACTGTCACTTTATCTATAATAAAATTATCCACATAAAAACCTTTTTTTTAAACATTTTTTTTCAGCAAATATTCTTCTCTGCAAACCCTTTCATTTGATACCCACATCATGGCAGTGAACAAAAAATAAATAGTCTGCCATCTTGGCCCGTCCGCCATATTGGATTTAGAATGACGTCACTTAAATAACCATGCATTGCCACCCAAACTATACGTGAATGCACAATTTAATCTTAACGAACACACTTACATACATACATTGCAAATTAAATAAATGCTATGCTATGTAAAATAGTACCCAGACTCTCCCCTTTCCGTATTTAGTCTGACCTAGTACTGTCCATCCGTCATTTTACGGGTAGTTAAAATAAATAAAAATCTTTATTCCGTTAATTTTAATATTGTACAATATTAAATCAATAATATATTACATAGAAACTCATAAGTGCTAGGTATTGACAAATTCCCTGGATCCCACACTAGGATTCCCTATGTTGGGTGTACAGTCTCTTCCCAAGTAGGTTTGGCAAATATGTTTACATGGTAACACAGAGCTATCTTTTTTCACGCAGGCAAAGTCTTTGGCACAATAACTGCGTAGTATTTTATATCTTACAATTTATACACGCAAAGGTTTAACTAGATATATGTATTTGTAATCCCATTGCATTAAAATAAAGTGCGATCATCCGAAAAGTTTTATCGACTGTGGCAGTGGCTACACTGTCAACCTATTTTCTTTGGGCGACTATTGCAACATTTATTTATTTCGAGATTCAATTATTGAGAAAACGCGAGTGGATCTCACAATAACACACTTATGAGTTTAGAGAGCACTTCTGGGCTCATGCGAAGTTTCCTTGGCTTTTCTCTATGAAGTGAAAAAGCAAACGAGTTCCCCAATTAAATATGAAAACTGTGTTCTAACTAAATTCTTAAATTAAAATTTTATATTATTCCTCTCCATCAAAATAGAACGACAGAAATACTTTCTCACACACAAAAATTACCTACTGAGAACTGTGCCTAAAGCGCTGTCCACACATTGCCGGGTGACATACGATTTGTACTAACTTGTTCACATATCTTCGTATCAGGGGGATCCGGATTGTTCATACAAATCGTATGTAACCGATTTTCCGTACTCCGTCAGGGACGGGAACCCAGAAATGTGTGGACAGCTCTTAATTGCTTCTTATTCTTTATTTTTCATAAACGTTTCTCTGTCAAAATAGAAACAAATTAATACATTCTAACAGTGACACGACACAACAAATAAAATTAAACTTCATCAGATATTTGTTGAACGTTTATTATAATGCTTTTTCTCAAAAATGGTATGTAATGTTGACATAACATCTCTAAAAAGTATCCAGAAAGTGAACTCTACCGGAGACTATTCACAACTGTCCGGTAAGAAGCGAGATTTTAAATTTGGAATCTCCTACTGTCCAGTAAGTAAGTATGTAATTTACTTACTGGACACTTGGTCATCCTTCATCCCTTTTTTTTTTTATGGCTTCGCACGGTTTAGGTCATCCTCTTTAGATCTGCTTAGAAAAAAAAAACATAGTACCAGACACAGATTAGAGTTTAGCCATTATAACATGGTTAGAGGGAGGCTCCAAATATATATCTATCTCTTTTTGGTATGACATTTTATGAGATACATAATATATTTTGGAGCCTTAAACATCCATTTTATTGTCTGTGACACTTTTTTTTTTTTTTTTTTTATGGGTCTGTGACACATAACGCGACGCAGAAAAAGTATGCACGTTGCGTTTTGTACTTAGTAATGTTGTAGAAGTATAGTGTGGGATTTTATGTTTGTATTTAGTCATTTCAGTTTATAAATCATGTTGGATTAAAGAGTCCGTTAATCAAGATGTACAACAAACAAATATAAATGCCCCCGGTAAATCGATCACAATATCTATCAGTAATTGCCCTAATATGAATGTAACCTTCAATATTAATTAAACGAATTTGTTGTTAAACTTTCTTTCATTTTTGAGAAAAGCATTATACAAACCTCAACCAGTAAGAAAGCCATCCTGGCCTCGTATATAACCGGACCTCACCTGCGGTTCGGTCCGGTTAACTCATACTCGGCCAGGAAGGCTTACTTACTGGATTCTGCTGTAATGTACTATTTCAGGAGAGTGCCGGTAAAAGCATAGTCTCATTAATAACTATTAACTTGTAGTTGAAGAAAAGCTGCACTACTATTAAGGTTACACAGAATTGGCAATATATTAGTTTACACATTGTTTAGAAATATAGGATATTAGTTAACAGCACTCAATGAGTCCGCGCCTTAAATCTTGTGCATTAAACAAATTTGAGTGCACTAGAACAAGACTTGTTGATAGAAACGTGACTATTAAATACATATTATTATTTGAAAATCAATATCTCTATACATTTAATTGAACTGTTAGAACGAAGCAAACTTAAAATCTCCGATGTCATTTTCAAATCCCCATAATCTCTCAATTCCACGCCGCATTCATGAGATTAAATATGGCGTAAGACTGATGAAAAAGCTGAAAAGAAGCACTCGTAAAAGTTAATGTCAGTGTTTTTGTGAAATAAAACTTTATGTGCTGTTTCGTGTTTAGATTTTATTTCTTCACGTACTGAAATGTTTGTTTAAACATGGATTCGGGTGTTAATTGAGACATCTGCGCGTAGGTAAACCTTTACTGCTGAAGTTTGTGTCTTCAAATAGACCGTATTACTGAATGGTAGTTGGTGAGGCATTTAATTTGTGAAACTTTGAGTAGTCGTACCCTTAGTCTAAAATAAAATAAAAACTGACCAAGTGCGAGTCGGACTCACGCACGAAGGGTTCCGTACCGATATCGCAAAAAACGTCAAAAATATTACGTTTGTTGTATGGGAGCCCCACTTAATTATATATTTTATTCTGTTTTTAGTACTTGTTGTTATAACAGCAACAGAAATGCATCATCTGTGAAAATTTGTAGCTATCACGGTTCGAGAGATACAGCCTGGTGACAGACAGACAGACAGACGGATGGACCGTGGAGTCTTAGTCATAGGGTTTTAGCCTTTGGGTACGGAACCTTAAAAAGGAGGCAACTATTGTTCGGGCAAAATATGAGTCGTCATCGTCAACATGAGAATGGTGATATATATACATGGGTACCTAATTAGTGAGTTCAAATCAAATGTGACTTAAGTTTACAGCTTTTGACGGGATAAAAGCCTCGCCTCATCTTTTAATGACGGCATAAGTATTGATTGAGTATCTCGTAAGATCAGTAAATCATTGCCCAAGTTTCAAGTTAAATGGGAGCTTGGGCAAACTTCGAAAATCGAGGACTAATCGTAATTTAAGTGTAATCCATGATATGGGGTTTTGTATAATTTAGCGCACTGGCAAATCTGGGAGACGACTTGGTCAGCAGTGGAATGTCATAGACTGAAAAGTTAGTGAGAATTCTTACATCAGCCAGTGCATCCAAGCACAGAGTCCTGAACATCGTCCGTATGGCGGTAGGTCGTAGCGCTCGCTGTAATATCAGCACGATTGTGGAGCGCACGCGCCGGTCGTAGAGGCGCTCCCAGCCGCATGAGTATACTGCTTGGCGGAATTGTTCTCCCTGGGTGAAAGCGGAAAATGAAACGTGAGAATATAAGGAGAGGGAGAAGCAATCTGTGCCGACAGTTTCATCTCTGTGACAATTGGTCACTTATGGGTAATAAGCAGTGGCTGCGACTGCTAAAGCGCCCCGTGTATTGTGAACGTCAATTTTGTATTTAACTCTTCTGTCAATGTCTAATAGCGCTTTCTTGAAACTGTTGGCTCTAAATGCTCCAGCAGTTCGTCAGTAGCGGAGCTAAGACTTTATGGCATTGAGGATTTTTAGGGTCATTCTTCTGAGATTTTCTCAACGTCATTGTGGTTAATTTGATTGTGCACTGTTGTAGGCCCATTTCCCTTGTCAATAACTATTTGGTTTATCTTAAGAACGAGTCCGGCATTCTGGATGGTATCTAATATTACCCTGGTTTATCTAAGCATTTTGCCGATGACATTATGCTGATTGCCAAGAGTGGCCGAGAGGTCCAGTGCAGATTGGAGGTGAGGTGGCACAGACTGGAGAGTGAATTCTGCGATTTTGGCAGTCTCTCCAGTTCCTTGCTCATAGATCTCGCTAGAACGCCCATACCGATTTGCTCCAACTAGCAGTACCTAGGGTCGCTTGTCCAAGGGAATGGCGAGATAGACCGAGGCGTAACGCACCGGATCAACTTAGGATGGATGAAATGGCGGCAGGACACTGGGACAACTTGCGACCCACGGATGCCCCAAAGATGAGAGATGAGAGATATGAGAATGTGGAGACGGATGTGCGGAGTGACGAGAATTGATAATGGGAGAGACGAATATATTTGAGGAAGGTTGAAAGTGGCGCCTGTGACAGAAAAGTTGAAAAGAAACCTTTTGCCCTGCAAGGTCATGTGAGTAGGTGGAAAACGCATGTTACTAAAAGAGTTATGAATATAAATGTACATGGATCGAGAGGGAGAGGAAGGCCAAAGAAAAGTTGGATGGACTGTGTGAGGAGTGATTTGAAAGAAAAGGGAATCAGTGATAGCGTGACAGGGGACAGGACGATATGGAAGAAGAAAACGTGTAGCGTCGACCCCAAGTAACATGATCTAGTATTATTCTCTTGTCGGTTTCAAAAGGATCTTCTGCTGTCTTTTTCTCGTGAGCTAAATTGTATCTCTAGAACAAACGATCTAATTAAAAAAGATTAGAAACATGACAGCGGCTAGGAACTAGGTAAATTAGAAATAAATGAGAGGATTGTCTTTCTTGTCTTTTTTCTGACAAGTCCCTAGAAATCGCAGACATGTGTCGTAATGTGTCTCGCAATCAAATCGCTACTTTACCTCAACGAAATATTTATGCCAAATTCTCTACTGTTGCCTGTCGAAACAAAAAAGAACTTAACTATCCATTGTATTGACATATTTATTGCTCCACTAATACCAACATGACAAAAAAGTGTCAGCGCGGGAAAGAAAAACAAAGACAAGATACGTTTATTTTATAAAATAGCAAATTAAAGGGCTGAGGCATGGCAGGTTGCCAGCTATATCTTCTGGCTGAATCGTTTTTAGTGTGTCTTAGCAACCGTTGGTTTATGCTGATTTAGCAACTGATTAGAGTATAAGACATACTTACCAGGCCCCTCAGAAAGTATTGCGAAAAAAAGTTTTTATATATGGGAGACTGGCCAGTTATAATGTTTTTCGAAAATATGATTATTTATAAGTAAAAATAAGTAAGTTCCAATTTCAAAATTTCCCTCCACATTTTTTGCGAGTTAATTCAAAGTATTGTGTCTCACTGAAATATGGATCTGCGCCGGGAACATTTTAGAGCTATGATTTTATACGATTTCAAGTGTCGCCTGAAACCGGATGAATCGTACGATAGACTTCAAATGGCATTCATGGATGAAGGCCCTTCCAAGGCAACCGTGTATCGTTGGTATAACGAATTCAAGCGCGGTCGACCAACTTTGGGGGATGACGAAAGAAGCGGTCGCCCTTTGACGGCTGTTACCGAAGAAAACGTGCTAGCAGTGAAAAATTTAATCCAAGACAATAGGCGAATTACATATCAGGAGATTCAACACATATTGAAGATTGGATCGGGAAGCGTTCACGAGATTCTACACAGCCATCTTCGCGTGAGGAGGATAGTATCACGCTGGGTGCCGCACAACCTCACCGATGCTCAGAAGCAGGCCCGGGTGGAATGGTGCCGTGATATGCTTAACAAATTTGAAGCAGGCTCGTCTCGGCGTGTTTACGACATCGTTACAGGTGATGAGTCCTGGATTTATCAATACGACCCAGAAACCAAGCGCCAGTCGACTGTTTGGGTGTTTCAAAATGAGCCAACGCCTACCAAAGTGAAGCGATCTAGAAGCGGGGGTAAGATTTTGATCGCTAGCTTTTTTAATTTGACTGGCCACTTGGTATCAATTCCCTTACGGGATCAAAGAAGCATTAATGCCGAATGGTATACTACCAAATGTTTGCCAGAAGTTTTCTCTGTTATAAGCAACAAGCGACCAAACACAGGGCTCCGCGGGCTACTGCTCCACCACGACAATGCACCTGCGCACACCGCACTCAAAACGAGGGACTTCCTGGACAGCACGCCAGTCAAACTCCTGGGTCACCCTCCTTACAGCCCTGATCTAGCACCGTGTGACTTCTTTTTATTCCCAAAAATAAAAAATCAGCTCAAAGGGATACAATTTTCGTCGCCGGAAGATGCGCTGGCTGCGTTCGAGCAGGCTGTAAACGAGGTGTCTGCGGCGGACTGGAAAAAGTGTTTTGAAAACTGGTTTAGGCGCATGAATCTTTGTATAGAGGCTGGTGGAAAGTACTTTGAAAAGATTTAATAAAAATATATGTACGTATAGAACAATTTTTTTTAGTTTCGCAAAACTTTCTGAGTGTCCCACGTATAACGTTTCATGATTTGAGAGTTTACGGGTGTGTACACCGAAAGTGTTGAGTAGTAGTTTTCAGTTTAGAGCAATTCTAAATTCATGATTTATCATTCATTTTAGTAATGAAACTGAAAAATCATATAAAACCAACCAATTCCTTACTAACTTGTTAAAATCATATTGTATAATTATATTTTTAGTCACCATTGAAAAAAACTGGCCAAGTGCGAGTCGGACTCGCGCACGAAGGTTCCGTACCATTTTCGCAAAAAACGGCAAAAATAACAAGTTTGTCGTATGGGAGCCTCACTTAAATATTTATTTTATTCTGTTTTTAGTATTTTTTCTTATAGCGGCAACAAAAATATATCTATGAAAATTTCAACCGTCTAGCTATCACGGCTCATGAGATACAGCCTGGTGACAGACAGACAGATTGTGGAGTCTTAGTAATAGAGTCCCGTTATTACGGATTTGGCTCTGTTTTGGAGCTCTTAATAATCGTGAAATCACTTGTGTAGTTTATAAACAAGAAAAGGTTACGTTTTAAGTCACCCCAAATCTTCACCCCAAGTCTTTGTCCAGCAGTGGGACGTATAGGATATTAAAAAATATGTATTAGAAACTATCTTTTCACTGCGGCTTCGCCTGTATTAATTTAGATTTAGGTAACGATGGAAAATGCGAATATAGATTTCTTAACAAGAATCCGTCACGATCAACTTTACTTTTTAGTTGCCAGTACCTGCAGTACTAAATAATTAAACCAAACCTTTTCCATAAGCAATTCACTGTAATAACACGGCGAGGTGCTGATCAAAGCCCCGTCGAATATAAACGTGATGAACTCCAAGCTAACCTCCCCCTCACCAAAGGACTGGAACGATTAAACAAACAATTAGGAACAAACAATAAACATGTCTGTCTCGGTGAAGTGATCAGGCATTGTTTATAAGATCAATCGCCGATGGTTCAGACTAAAGAGGTAATTGGAACTTTCTTTGATCTCTAGGGATTAACGCGCTTTATATTTCTAAAGCAGTACTTTTATCAATGTCGTCATTTTTGCTGGAAGATGTCCACAGCTGGACAAAGGCTTCATTCTAGCCTCTCCATATAGTCGGAGCTTGAGCATCTTATATCCAGTGACTGTCCAGGTCAACGACTCAACCTGTGGGTGGTCTACCAGTATTGAGCCTTCCACTTACAAAACCTTCGGCTGACCCCATCGGCTATCAGTTCTGCGAGCAATGTACCCAACTGATTTTAATTTTGTCCATTCTTCGGGCTATGTCGGTAACATTGGTTCTCGTGCGGATCTCGCCAATTATATATTTGAGTTTAACATTTCAAGTAACTAATACATTTTATACAAACCAGTTACTTACCTCAATAACTTCATAAACAGTGATAGGCAACATTATAGTCGTAGCCTTCAAAGTTAATTCATACGCCACTCTGAAAGTGTCTTTGATGTGGTCCACGAAACTGCATTTAAAACATCATCATAGATTAGGCGAAGATAAAATTTATTAATTTATAAAATTTCTCTTCAGATTCCGATTCGAAGGACCAATATTCCTGGTCCTAGATCTAACAAATATATTTTTCTATATTTTGTTACTTACTCGTAAATCCTCTGTAACTCCACAACGATACTCCTCAGCTCCACCATAATATCATCACCTTTATGATCCTTAAACAGACTTTCCATCCGCATCATCAGAAGTTCTAACCGACCACACGCATGTAACATGAACGTAGGTCCAAGAGGCACGAAAGTTGTATACATTATCCCGGCATATACTGCATAATATATCATAAGGGCATATATACCAAGATACACAATAAGGTCATCTTTCTTGTCTTCAATAATACCAGGATAGACCAAGTCATACATCGGTACCATTTTGAATTCTCCGACAGCATAATTGTAAATATAGTTGAAAATATTTTTTATAAGAAATATGCTAGTCGTAATAATAGAAATTAGGAAACATTGTTTGCTAACATAGGCTCCGTTTAGGGCATATTTCAGAACTATCTCTTGGTATTCAATATTTGAAGAACTTATAGCTTCGTAATCATATTTCATTATTTGGATTAAGCCTTTCAATATGTCTTGTTTCCAAAGCATGATGCCGTATTGAAAAGTGATGACGATGTAGACAACGGCAATTGTTCCGTTTTTGCAGGCTTTAGAGAAATCATTGTTCCTCAAATCATGAAAGATGATATTGTACATGATGATAAAGAATACTATGGAGAATATTCCGTGCATGATTAAAAAGCGTAGGAACCATCTTTTGTTTCGTTGAATTTCTGGATGACACTGATTTAAGGTCATCGCTTTTGTGTTGATTTTGAATATCGTGTCGTAGTTTATCTCCATTGTTTTTTAAGTTTTCGGTTTACAAGAGATATAGTTCGGCAACTTCAATTCCGATCAGTAGAATAAGTAGTAAGGATTATAACTTAATTCTTTTTGCTTTTAATGAGCATCGCGTTAAGGGTTATTGGGACAATCCCACCGCACTATTCCCAAACCACTGCAACTCCTGAAAGCCAGAATCAACAGTGGCGACCACCAGAAAAGCGCCGAGGCAATGAAGCTCGACGAAGTCCCGGAGAATGAATTTACCTGTCTTGGATCCCGCAACGAAATTAATCAGAAAAGAATAACGGAGGAGTAGGAAAAATGTAAATTTAAGGGTTAGCTGTAATCTTGTTTTTACTATAAAAATTTTAAGCTTTTGCTGGTTATCTAAGATCCCAAACGCCCCAGACATTACTCATAGCTTCCTAAGTTCATACTCAAAATTTGTGGGATTGATTAGTGCTAGTATTTACTTTGAACATACGCATATTTGGTAGTTTGGATCGACCGCCAATTTATAGATTGGTGCTAGGGGTACGCAAAAGATTACTCACTTTTCTTAAATTTTGAGCGATGATTTTTATGCATGCTTTTCAGAATATTGATAATTAAACAAGATATAACGTTGTTTAGTAAATATAATAGTCTAAGAGCTGGTCGCCATAAGAAAAAAAACGAATATTGTAAACTGAAAATAAAAGCTGCGAGAGTCCGGTGGATGCGAGACGGACAGGACCGATCAGTGTGGCGACGCTTAGGGGAGGTCTATGTCCAGCAGTGGACGTCCTTTGGCTGAAATGATGATGATGATCGTGAAACAAAAAAAATATTCACTACTACTTGCTATTTCAAATGATGCTGATATATTAGATAATTTTCACTTTGTGGTCATGCTTTCAGTCAACTCATCTGTGATGCTGATCGTAACAGAAAGATTATATAAAATAAAATCTATAACATAAAAAAGTATTTTCCAACTGGCAACAACTTCTCTTTAAATAATTCCAATAACCTTTCAGTATTGCAAATTACTTCGTATCAATCAAACTGGTCCTGTAGCTTTTAATTTTGAGCGAGAAGGCGTATTGGCTGTCACCATTGGTTATTACAGAGTTGTAACTGGCGTTGAAATCTAGATTGCTAGGTTTGCTTGTCATGAGCTAATGAAGTGGCTGGTGACAGGTCCGTTTCTCTCTAGAATATTGCTTTTTTTCTAGTTTTTACAACTAAGAGTGTTGGATGGCCTTGTCTCGTTAGTAGCAATGTATGATACTACAAAGTCTGGAGTTCTAGTTTTATTTCGTTTGGAATATTGGTTATGATTGTTTTTAGGACCACACATATTTTTATTAACATCTTCATTACCTATCTGATTCAAATTCCAAATTGAAGGCAATATACAATCCTCTTAGGTTTTGTAATATACTCGTATATTCAAAAAGTTCTGATAGTAAATAAACTGCGTTGTGTTTTGGCTTAGTTATTTTTATTGAAAGTAATGTTTTGATCTAAGGATTATACTTACATGTAGCTGAAGAGTGTTACCTATTTACTCATTGAATATAACTTATACATATATGTTATATCATGACTAGCTTCAGCCAGCGGATTCGTCCGCGTGAAAAGTGTTTTATCATTCCAAGGAAACATTATACCGGCATGAAAAGAAGCATAGGTGCTATTCCGGACTTTAATCTATCTCTGTGCCAAATTTCATCCAGATCCGTTCAGCCATTCTGGTGTGATTGAGTAACAGATATGCATCCACACATCCACACACAAACTCATCCAAACTTTCATATATATAATATTAGTAAGATGATTGATTCAGGAGTTTCAAATCCATCAAAATCAGTTTCTTATGGTGTATAAGTGTACTTTGGGTTTATTTCAACACTTTGGTATTCATGATGTAAGCCTGTTGAAACATCTGAACTATAAAGCGTCAACATTTATGGTCTTACTACAAACATTTAGATATTCATTGTTGCTCGTTTTAGAACAAACAATGAACAGCTGCTTAATACGATCTCGTTATAAAACAGTACATCATTGTGTTAGATTTTCGATGATTTGTTAAGCAAAGTTTAGTTAAATATCAGATAAGGTTATTGGATAAACGAACCAAGATATTAATATTTGTCCTTTTGCCACAAAACTCGGACCTTCGATTTTATTTAACAATCTACTACCACAAAGTACGTAAGCGGCGGCGCTTGTGCTACTACCTACACTTTTCCCAACCACTGCATCTTCTGAAAGCCTGTCAATATTGGCAATCACTAATGAAGGTCTTGAGAAAACATATCCAAAGGTGGAACAGAAAAACCTGTTCTTCAGACATTCTGCATAATTCCATTTTTGGTAATTAAGCCTCCTATGTAGTTCAAAACGTAGTTTTCATAGTTTTAGATAGAGGAACGCGACTTTACCAGAAGGATTCATTTTTAGACTATGAAAACCGTTCTATTTTCAGTAAAACTTCATCTAAAAGCTGCCCTAGTTACTAAAAGTACGGTTTATATTTATCTTCTTACTGAAACACTTACTGATAAAATATTAAGATACAGCTGTGAAACTCCGATTTCCAGAAGAGGTCAGACGAGCCGGGCGGCGTGAATGAATGATTTATGTACTGCGAGCTTTTGCCCGTGGTTCCGTCTACATCGGACGGAACGTACTATGGACGAACGTGACTGAATTTACTTATTATAGGGTCATGCTTGACATTCACCTGATTGTATGTGGTCAACGATGCAGCACGATTACCTAGAAGTAACATTCTCTCATAGTAACAGTCTCGACTCCAAAAGTCCCCAGATAATAAACAAACATTCAAACAACAAAGAATCCAAACAAACAGAATTTCACATGAATAATATTAGCAAAAGGAATGACTCACACAGTTCTTCTAGACCAATAAATCCGTCTACTAGCTCCAGTACAAAAAAATAATATAGAAAAAACTGAAATCGATATCAAATCTCATTAATTTGATGTAACGACTCAATTTTGTCATCCGGTTCTGTATGAAATATTTTTTCGTTGAATCACGGGAAAATAATAGACGCAACATGTAAAGATTTGGCAACATTCCAAATGATGGAGCATTTGATTTGATACCGAGTTTTAGTGAATGAGTTCGTGGAAACTATCAGTTTGGGATGCTGTAATTTGATCGGATGGCAACGAAGATTAAGTAGTGTGTCATACTGTTCACACATTTCAGTTATTTTTGAAGAATTCACAGCATTTTGTACTAGTTAAAACGTTTTATCAACGTTTTTTCAATTTGTCTCGAGAGTTGCAAGTTTTCATTTAAAAAATCTTGTTAATTCTGTAACATAAAAGTATATTTGCAACTATATATATTTGTGCAAAATTTTGAGACCTGTGTAACGGCTCATTCCAAATCAGAAAGAACACTCTAGTTCTAGCAGGCCATACATTAGAGGCTGATTATGTACCGAAAGTAGATTATGGCAGGAGATGATGACATTATGCAAATAGAGGAGCTCGTGGCTAAATAATAACAGCCGCACGGGTCGATCTTCAAGTTTAAGCAACGCTTGATGAGGTCGGTCCGTTAATGGTTGACCATTTCAACATACCGAGTTTCCTCCGTGCCTCGGAAAGCACGTTAAGCCGTTGGTCCCGGCTGTCATTTGAGGATCTTTGACAGTCGTTACGAGTAGTCAGATGCTTGAGATCTGACACCAGCCTCGCCAAGGGGTACCGTGTTACCCAGTTACTGGGTTGTGGAGGTCAGATAGGCAGTCGCTCCATGTAAAACACTGGTACTCAGCTGAATCCGGTTAGACTGGAAGCCGACCCTAACATAATTGGGCAAAGGCTAGGCAGAGAGAGGACATTTTGCATTTCCTATAACATTTGAACTCTTGAACTGTAAGAAATTTTATGGTGAGAACGTGCCATATAAGTATTCCTTACATTGTATTTCCTCCCACTTACAATACAATCATTCAAATAGAGCTGATGCCACAGCATGCCACATATCACGAGTGTCCCCACCTACCTCCAGTAGAGCAAAGAATGTTTGCACAAGGTCGGACAGATTTAAAGCTACTTCGTAAAACCCTCCTTCCACGAAACTGTTACAATTTGCAGTTGTTTTGAAGTTGATTCACTGTTCTATTTACTATGTTTACTATGTTTTCGTATTGTTTGATTTGTATTCGAGTGAGGTAAGGAACGATGAAATGTATATCGTCATATTTACACATATTTTCAACATTAGCCTCCTTTTTTATTATTATCGATAGGCTCGCGTTTGACCACTATCGAGAGATAGGATCTTAGATTATTTTGTTAGAATGTTTAGCAGAGGATAATTTGATTATCTTTTTGTACTTTCGCGTCGATTAACCCAATTATAGTCTCAACTGTTCTGATTTTGTCCGACCAGTATGGAGTTACTTGGACAGTTCTGTCATCCGGCACGTCCACGCCATTGGTCGGAGACCTGAAGGTGGGCCTTATCCTACGAAGGGGCTCCATACTGACATTGTTGTATTTTTGGCCAGGTTGTTTCTTTAGAGATCCACCTGAGCCCGCAGTCGTTAAATCTTCTGACCTTCGGTCGGTCTATCTATCTCTTACTTCTAATATATACTTTATCAAACAAACGAGTACCTATATATTTTTTATCATCCTTAGAGCCTCTCTCAATGACCTATCTATTTTTCTCTGCCATAATCACATTCAGATCTTTCCTGCCATCTTTATTATGACTGTCTCACCAGACAACCAGTTGACTTCCTGCCGCCTCCCACAAAATTATCAACATAAATCTAATTCAAACCTCTAACAAATCTTAATGATTTATATGCAGTAGATCATTCAGTACATCAAATGGCTTAATCTGTTTTATGACGAATCTAATGTTGCACTGGAAATTAGAAATTGTCCTCAAAATATCATAACGTGTACCGTAGTGAAGAGTGCAATGTCATTGCGTTTTTCATTTATTTTCAATGAGTCTCGGTTCTCGTCTCTTGGAAATGTCCACAGGAGTGACACAAAAATAGCAGCATTTCATGAGCACAGGTTCAAAATTAAGAAAGCTTATGTACACAAAAATTCACGCACAAATTCACATTCGTAGGCAAATATAAAGAAGTCTGTCATCATCCATAGGCTTCCTTCAAGCGTCGCCACATTGACCGTTCCCGTGCGTCTCGCATCTAGCGGATCCTCATAACCTTCACCAGGTCATCAGCCAACTGGTGGGAGACCTTCCAACGCAACGTCTTCCGGTTCGCGGTCGCCACTCCAGAATCTTTTTGCCCCATCGGCCATCCGTTCTGCGAGCAATGTGCCCTACCCAATGCCACATATGTTTGGCAATTCTTCGGGCTATGTCGGTGCCCTGGTTCTCTGGCGGATCTCTAGATTTCTGATTCGATCACGCAAGGAAAATCCGACCGAAGCAGTATGTACACCACAATAAACACACCGAATTCCTCCTTTTCTATAAATAAACGAAAATGCTGTTATTATGCCGCTCATTGGGATGTAGGTATAAAACAAAATTAAAGATGTCCTAGTTTTGCTGCCGGAGCCAAATAAAACAAATACCTTTCTTTCTTCTTTCTTTCTTTCAGTAGAAGATGATGATAATGATGATGATGATCTTTCCCAGCTAAACATTAGGAAGCGACAACGAGCTGCAAGAAGTTTTGACGTTAAAAAATGCTGAATTTATTTTGTTCCTGTATTTTCTGGTGTACAATAAAGAATAAATAAATAATCTTTATCTATTTGGGTTTAGGGTTAACCTTACCTCAAAAGGTAAAAAAGGAACCCTTATAAGATCACTTTATTGTCCGTCTGTCCGTGTGTCACCACCGATTTTCTCAGGAACGGGTGGACCTAGCAAGTTGAAATTTATACCAGATACTGAAGTCTATAGTGTCTATTAGGTGTATAAAAATCAAGGTAGTCAACACGATAAAAAGATATGGGCAAATTTAGATTTTCGCGAAAACTTGTAAGTACCAAAATTTATCTTAATTTAAACTTTTTTTATTTTTCGGAATTTTCCCTTTACTTGTGCTGTAAGACCATGCTTTTAACCAAAATTTACAATTCTAGGTCAACCGGAAGTACCCTAAAAGTTTTGGGTCGAAAACCTATATAGTAGTTCCCGTTACCTAATTATGTTGGTGAATGTAGCTGTTTGTACGGAACACTCGGTGCGTGAGTCCTACTCGCACTTGACCGGTTTTTTTTATTTTGTCACAAAACGAAAACAAAACCATCGAAAAAGCCACGATAGTTTTAATTTGATCCGATTTTGAAAGCTCTAATTTCCCTCACTTTTTTGCATTTCATTTAATCTTGTTTATTCACTTTACAAAATTAGCTACATTACGTAATTTCATTTCTACAAAACTATTTTTAAGTGTGTTATTGTAATTTGAAGAATGTATCGCGCGCTTTGCATTCCTAGAGGATTTAGTGAAACTGTTGTTTTCATACGTCGTGTCGTTGAGAAAGCGACTGAGATAAAATTCTGAACGTGATGGCTACAGTTATTTAATTCAATAGATACTAGCTTTTACCCGCGGTTTCTCCCGCGTAATAAGTGTTTTATCATCCCAAGGGAACGCACCACCGGCAGCGTTAGTGTGGCTATACCTTAGGTCAGGGGTCACCAATTTGTTGTAAAACCAGTTGCGGCAGTATCGTATGTTCCCGCGATCCCCGGCGAAGGTGTGAGTTGGAACACTGCCGCCCCAGGGCGGACATCCACTGAGGATATTACACCGCGGAACAAAAAAAAAGTCTCCAAATTTTCACAGTATAAGCATCTTGTCGACCCAAAGCCTTACAATGGGTTATAGTTGTTTAGAGCTCGTTGTGTAGATAATTAAAGTAATAAAAAGAAAAATAACAATGGTAAACAAAGGAATGAGAAGCCACCGAAGTCAGCTTTTTTTTTTACAATATTTTCTACCGAAGAATTATTTAACTTCTCGTTGACCAATGAACTTCAAATTTGGTGATAATGTTTATTATTACGTATATTTTACTAACAAATACCAATATATTGATAAATCATATTTTTCTTTGACAATCCCTCATTTTTCCTTTTACACTAACTTGATTTTGGGGTTTTTTACGGAACCCTAAAAAGCGAAGTCCGAGTTGCACTCGGATGGTTGTTTTTAATTGAAGATGGGCTTGCCTTCTACCTCACCTGATGGTAAGCGAGGATGGGGTCGACGGTGAAGCACGCTTGCCTAGAAGTAACCTATTCACTCTTGACCTAAAGACCCCTAGATTGTAGCTATCGGGAAACACAGACTCCGGCGACTGCGTCTCGGCGTCGATGTTCACGGCTCTGGATTTCTACAATCGCCTTGATGGAATAACATTTCGTACTCTTATGATTTGCCAATGTTAGAAACAAAGCCGTAATTTTCCAGGCACCAGTACCTGCTTCACGCATTTAAAACTGGCAATAGTATTCACTATAGTCTTGTTATTTGCAGTTAATATTTTTGAATTAGTTAAATGAAAAAAGCTTTTTAAGTATTGTAATAATTTATTTATTCACTGTAACACTACAATTGCATTAATTTGCGTGCTATTACTACATAGGTGCTTCTTTAATAAATAAAATATTGAATTGTGTAAATTAAAAATATGTGTAGTATTTTATTTCATGTTTGGCCGATCCGCTAATGCCAATTTAACCCCACATGGCATTCATAAGATTAAAGATGGCGTATGACTGCTGGAACAGCTGAAAAAGAAAAATAAATACACTTCTTCATAGTTTGTAACAGAAATTTTCTGAATAAAAACAAATCATTGCAATTAAAGTAGATATTTAGACTCGGTCCTTGTAAGCACTTGTTTTTAAATTGTTTGTAGTAACCTCGAAAACAACAGCTTTTATTTGTTTTAAACCTTTTTAAAACAAGAGGTATCCATGTTTTTTGAAATTGGATCTCATTTCTTTAATTTGATGTACCTAAACAATGGAATTCTGTCTTATAATGATATAGGACAATATGGAAAAACTCTAGGCAAAAAATAAGCCCACTGTTTCCGTGCATTCATTCAGACTTTTTGAGTCTAGATATTGTATAAAAGACGTGCGTATATAAACCCACGCATGACACAGGAAGTCTTAGTGGATGTTTAGATGTTTGCTGTCGTTTAAATCATTATGTTAAACGATATTAAGTGGGAAGTTATTAATATAAATATCTTTTTCCGTGTTTTCATGTGGGCAGGGAAGTTGATTTATTAATGTTGCCTTTTCTTAAGAAATATACCGTCGAATTGAAAAATTCTTTGAATATTCAGAAACGCTCAGTTAAAGTAGTGCTTGCTTTTTTCATAAATGCCGGCGCTCATATTTAACTATACGCTGACCACAAATATTTCCTCTCTTTTCTATAAAAAGATTATCGACGTGTCACAAATTAAATATTATTGAACTGGCTGTTAGAAAGTAATTTAACCAATTACAGTAGCTTTTTTTTATACAAATAGTTCCGTTACAGAAACTAAAGTCCCCGTCACGAGAAGCAAATATTCGCGTTCCAATACAACACAAGAACACGAACAGACGTGGTCCAGTATAACAAAATCTTATTTTTTTTCTATGAGCCTCCCTTTGTTCAATCAGAGTGATTGGCTACTGCTTAAACGGGCGATCCTATGTAAACTAAACTAGAGCTTCCAGCCAGGAATAAAAAGCTAATCCTAAGCGACCACGCTGAGGCCTACCCCTTATGGGGTCTAACCTTGACTCAGGGCGTCGCTGAGGGGACAACTAGGGCTGGATCATGATAAAGTGATTCTACCATCCACCATCCATCATCATACCACGTAGAGAAGAACTGACAAGGTATCACAAAACATAAGGCGACAGCGCTTTATATCACTAAAATATAACCCGACCAAATGAAATTGCTCGTTAGTTTCGTATTACACGTATGTTACTTTGAGCTGATTGAATTTGGGACTATTTGCTGTTGATCGAATTTGTCGATAAGTAACTTATTAGAAGTTCTTTATTTACAAAATTTGTAGCTTCTCGTGTCGGGAACTGTAGTTAGACCTTAGTGTGATGCAAATGGACTCTCTGGTCACAAAAAAATAAAAGGGCGTACAAATATCCACGAACAAGAATTTTAAGACATTGTAGCGACACCAACAACTTACGAACTAATGACTTGACGTCACACAAACACTGCATCGCGCAGCCAAAGTTTTCGGCGCGATTTGAACATATACAACAGTCCGACATTAACCGTCAGGCAGTTGCCCGGACCAGACACCACACCCGTCTGGTCAGAGGATCCTCCCTTTTCTATGGAGGTTTGTGGGACTTTACAACTTGTTCGGCATACCCCCAAAACACCAAACTTTTGATCGTGGATAAAATTTGAAGACACAACCGCACTGGGTCCGCGTTTTGGATTAAGGTCTACTCCCAATCACAGAGAAGAGGCTCGTGACGTAGCAGTAGGCTGATAATTCTATGCAAGTGTCTATTATTGGTCCACGTTCTAAAAGTAGGTATACAGAGTCCAGATGTGACACTTACATCAGTCAGCGCTTCAAGACACAGAGTCCTGAAAATAGTCTGTATAGCGATGGGTCTGAGCGCTCTCTGCAGCATTAGTTGCAAAGTCGTGCGCGTGCGTCGGTCGTAGTGCCGCTCCCAGCCGCATGTGTAGAGGGATAGCCGGACGATTTCACCCTGGAAATAAAAAAATACTACAACATACATCGAATATTATCATGCCTGTATTTCCCAAATGGTTAAGCAGAGGTATACCCATATTACGCTGGTTATGTTCAAGTACCATTGTCATCAACCGGGCACAAATCCAGACTCCGTGCTTTTAGTAAAAAAATCTTGATGGGAAAACACCCAATAACACTATGCCCATCCAGGAAATCGAAGTAGCCAAAATACCCAAAGCTCGTACCTTTTTAACCGACGAAAAAAAAGGTGTTTTCAATTCGACATGTATATTTTATTTTTTATATTTTTTATTGGTGTACCTCAAAGTTGGTCCCATAGAAATTTTAAAAAATAAATCCAACCCTAAAGGTAGAAAAAGGATTTATTGATAATTATCGCAATCAATTTTCATTTGTGAAAAGATTCTATTGAAAAAATGTAAATTGAAAAAAGAAAAAAACCTCTTTAATAAAAAAATTAATCGACGAAATTACGAACTGAAAAGCAAAAAATAAAAATACTTTTAGTCTAGCATTTTGTTGTTAAGATAGATACCCATGTATTTTGCACGCTTACTTGTGGAATCGATGTCAATAACTACAGAAAACTAACTGCATTGATGTCACAGAGTTCGCACGAGGCGCACGTAAACATCGTAGTAAATCCTCCTGTCCATAGATGTCGCTTTTTATACTTTTCTAGGGGGTGAGGTTTCTCTGGAGCTGTATGTAAGAGATGACGCCTTTGACATGAAGCGGGCCACTAACAAGTTTGGTTGGTGGTTTACCTATCTATCTCACAAGCAAGTTACAAGCACAGCAGCTTTAATCTAACCAAAACCACCACTTTTTCTGTAAATATCTTGGAATATAGGTACAGGATAAACCAATCGATGAACAAGGACTATTGCCAATAATAACTGACCTTCTCCATAAGTAGGTCGCTGTAGAAACACGGAGAGCTGCTGAACAAAGTACCTGCTACTATGAACGTGATGAACTCCAAGCTCACTTCACCACGATTGAATGCCTGAAAAATTGCTTAGATATGAAGGCAATGTTTATAAAGATAATAATCATTGTTAATGGAGGAAAAGAAGAAAGACAAGTAAAATTGCAAAATCTAAAAAACCTCCAAGTCCTTTATCTTGCGAAAAAACCCCGATTCAAACAGTAAAACGCCCATAACTTTTGAACGGCTGAACCGGTTTAATTCAAACATAGCTAAGAACACTCTTGACAAAATCACCTTTTTAACAAAAAAAAAAAAAAACGGTTCATCCGTTAAGGCGCTATGATGCCACAGACAGACACACAGATACACAGAAATACACGTGAAACTTATAACACCCCTCTTTTTCCGGCGGGGGTAAAAAATTAGATGTCCAGTAATAAATTTGGATTTCAAATAGTAAATTATAATAGTTATTTATGCTACAAGTGCGGAAGGTAGGTGATTTCCGATAAGTGGCATTTTTATTCACGAGCGAGCGAAGCGAGTGAGTGGATAAATCGACACAAGTCGGAAATCATCTTACGTACGTGTACCATACAAGATTTTACTATGCATTGTGCGAGGAAATTAATAAATTAATAAAATAAAATAAATAAAATGGCGGGCTTATTCAAGCGCGTTCAGCATATCTACAGATTAACTAAAGTTCCACGGGCATATCTACTGCGCATGTGCGAATAGCTGTCACATCGTAACGCAATAAGGCACGAGCAAAATATACGTTCTGCCAAACATATTTAATGAATACTAGTTGACCCGGCAAACTTTGTTTTGCCATAAAAACACCACACATTTATCTACCCTACCTACCCTACCCTACCCTACCCGACCCTACACTACCCTACCCTACCCTACACTACCCTATCCTACACTACTCTACCCAACACTACCCTACACTACCCTACCCTACACTACCCTACCCTACCCTACCCTACGCTACCCTACCCTACCTGCCTACCTACACTACACTACTCTACCTACCTACCCTACCCTACCCTACCCTACCTACCTACCTACACTACACTACTCTACCTACCTACCCTACCTACCTATCCTACCCTACCCTACCCTACCCTACCCTACCTACCTACCTACACTACACTACTCTACCTACCTACCCTATCTACCTACCCTACCCTACCCTACCCGACCCTACACTACCCTACCCTACGCTACACTACCCTATCCTACACTACTCTACCCAACACTACCCTACACTACCCTACCCTACACTACCCTACCCTACCCTACCCTACCCTACCCTACGCTACCCTACCCTACCCTACCTACTCTACCTACCTACCCTATCCAACCAAACTCTTTTTTTTTTTTTTTTGCTTTTAAACCTTCCCTGTATTCTGTCGAACATAACAAAAAAAGAATTATTCAAATCGGTCCAGCCGTTCTCGAGTTTTAGCGAGACTAACGAACAGCAATTGATTTTTATATATATAGATTTAAAATTAATTTATTGATCAAAATCTAAATCTAGAGTAATTAAAAACGCCTAAAATAAAGTATTAGTTTTATTTTACCTTTTAAATGAATGATAATCTGTACATAACTAATTTTTAAAACTTTTCTCAAATAATAAAAACTCTATGCGTCGGGCTGACGTTGGAGTTAAAAATTAAAAAGTACAGGAAAGTAAAAAGCACTAGTGAAAAAAAGTGACACTTTCCGCACAGTTTGGCTGCTTGGAAAACCACGCTTTTCGAGCACATGCATTGTAAATAAATTAAAACAACAAGTACAATTTCAAAATTTAAAAAGCGCCCGACATCTTGCGAAAACACCCCGATTCAAATAGTAAAACGCCCATAACTTTTGAACGGTTGAACCGATTTTATTCAAACATAGCTAAGAACACTCTCGACAAAATCACATTTCAAACAATGAAAAAACTAAATCAAAATCGGTTCATCCGTTTGGGCGCTATGATGCCACAGACAGACACACAGATACACAGATACGCAGATACACAGATACACAGATACACAGATATACAGATACACAGATACACAGCAACACACGTGAAACTTATAAAACGCCTCTTTTTCCGGCGGGGGTTAAAAAATAATTGATCACGCCAAAATTTTGCAGAAGCCATGAACGAACATGTTTCGTTTTCAGCAATGCTCTGGTTAAGCCTAATTTTCATTCCACTGTACTTAAACTTCATAAATTGGTATAACGAAGGAGAGAAAAAAAAAAGTACGATGTGAAATAAAAAGGGTGTTATTTAATACTTTAACTGTAATTCCCCTTTTTTCAATCAAAATATTCGAAATTACTACCAAAAATACTGAATTGCACACTAAATTTGCTCATCAAATAAATGAATTATACTATACTGCTAGATCTTTAAAGCTTAACTGTTTTACTGAATAACTATCTGTTAACTAAAAGTAAATCTAATAATTCTTCGAGTGCAACAAAATATTTAAGTTTTAAGGGAGGGGGGGAAACGAAACAAAGTCGACGGAGCCCCGCTGCGCAGGGCTCCTATTTCTGTCTGCAGGGTCTAAAGTAACCTAACATGAAGGAGATGACGGGAGCTGAGTTCGCTCGCTTTGCTCGCTCACTTCAGCTCCCGTCATCTCCTTCGAACCTAACCTATCCGTGTCGGGGTGCCCTAAGCTCCCGAGCTCGCTTCGCTCGCTCTTGGACTAATTCACATTTATTTTATATTTAATTGAATAATTTGTGTGCAAATCAGTATTTTTGTTTTACGGTGAGTAATATTGTTTTGCAGTAGGTTATTAGTGGAGATATTTTGTTTGCTTAAATTTCTAAATAGAGGTGCAGTTAAAAATTCCCCAAATGAAAATACGCGCTAGACGAGAAGTTGAGGAAACAGCCCGTCGAAACTTAAGTATACTAACGTAGTAGGAGTACTTATGTTTTTTACCCGATTACGGCTAAGCCAAAGGGAAGGTTTATGATTTTAGCAGTTTATGTATGAATGTTTGTATCCGATTTTGATGAATAAGGTGTGAATCGATTCGTTATTATGGCCCGGATAAAATAGGCTAGAAATGCCCTTGTTGGATATTAAAGTCACCCGCCGCGTCTGTACGCGGTAAACTCAAAAACTACTGAACGGATTATCATGCAGTTTTCACCAATATAAAGAGTGAGAAACGAGGAAGTTTCTTGTGTATAATTGTACTAAGTACTCCTATGTAACGCCTTAGGTTTCTAACCTTTAATGCTATTTATGAAATACTTCGACCCGGGCCTTGTTCATGGCCTCTACACTCGCATATTTAGCTCAATCTTAAGCTACTCTCAGTTGTCCAGCTGCTATAAACTGTTTTCTATCATCATGCTTACTGTCAGCTGTTATAAACAGATGACATCAAATAAACAGTTAACTTATATATATATATATATTGTGATGATGTTTGGGAGAAGGATGTCGTACCTCTATAACTTCATAGCAAGTTATGGGCAGCATAAGTGTAGTAGATTTCAGAGTTAGCTCATAGGCAACCTCGAATATCTGCTTTATGCGGTCCACAAAGCTGCAAAAATACAACAACATCAAATGTTATAAAATAATAAATGGTTTGATACAAAAACCACAAAACAGTCTTAATTTTTTTTATGTCTGACATTTACAGGGTTTTTTATGAACAAAGTTATATTGCTGTGAAATAATTTTACGTATCACAGTGGTTTTCCTCAATGTTATCGACATAAATCTAATGATAAAATCCCATAATTTTTCAAGCTTTCATAACCTTTTTCTTTTTTTCTTTTAAAATTTCTAGCATCTCTAATACTACATAAAATATTCTCTTGCATACCTGTAAATGTACTGCAAATGAACAATAATACTCTTAAGCTTCTTCCTAATAACCTGATCATCACACTCCACAAACAGATTATCAATCTGAATCTTCACCAACTCCAGCTGCCCACACGCATGCAGAATAAAAATCGGACCTAAAGGCACATATGCAATATACATAAGGCTAGAATAACTTCCATACAGTAACATCAATGCATAAGTCAGCAAATACACGTAAATATTATCTTTTTTCTCTTCTATAAATGACGGATAAACCAAATCGTAAAAAGGTATTAATTTGAAATCATCGATGCAGTAGTAATAAACCATTAGGGCTATGTTTTTAATTATGAAGACATCACATGCAGTAGTAGCAATGACAAGCCATTGCTTGCAAACCCAGACTCCTAAATTCACATATTTGTACATCACATCTCTTTCCATAGAGTTCAAATTCTTGGACTGCTCATAATCTCTTTTCATATTGTTAATCAAATCGACGAGACCATCTTGGTGCAACAACAGAACACTATACTGAAAGGTGATGACTACATAGATGACAAATAAGACCCCGTTTTTGCAGATTTGAGAGAAGTTATTCGCTTTCAAATCGTGGTAGATGATGTTATAAACAATGTTGAGGAAAGCAAGAGTATACAAGAATCCGTGGACAATAAAGAATTGGAGGGCCCATTTTCTGTCTCGTGGTATGTAAGGATGGGCTCCACTGATATTCAAAGCTCTGGTTGAAATGTTGAAGATTTTGTCGAAATCCAACTCCATTTTGAAGGTGACACTGAACTTGAGCCCGTGCAGTCAAAGGAAGTTTGAAGTAGTGTTTCGTGTTTACGAGTACTGATTGAAAAACTTTGCGAGCTAAGCATTGTTTTGTGTAATTACAGACGTTGACTTAAGAGGCAGACTGTTTAAAATATCAATCTGCCTAGCCTTTTCCCAACTACATTGAGGTCGGTTTCCAGTCTGACCGGATTCAGCTGAGTACCAGTGTTTTACATGGAGCGACTGCTTATCTGACCTCCACCACCCAGTAACTGGGTAACACGGTATCCCTTGGCAAGACTGGTGTCAGATCTCAAGCTTCTGACTACTCGTAACGACTGTCAAAGATCTTCAAATGACAGCCGGGACCAACGGCTTAACGTGCTTTCCGAGACACGGAGGAAACTCGGTATGTTGAAATGGTCACCCACCCATCCACGGACCGACCTCGTCAAGCGTTGCTTAACCTTGATGATCGACCAGTGCGGCTGTTATTATTCAGCCACGAGCTCCTACCCTCTTTTTTAGACTGTTTAAAATATAAAGAATAAAATTATATGAAACATAAAATTAACCGTTGTTCATTTGAATTTTACGCTTTAGTGTATGTCCTAAGTTTGATTTAAAAATCTTTCGCTCCAAGTTCGATATTATTATGCTCATCGTTTACCTGAGAAGTTAGTCTGAGAAAAGATCTTGTAACCCTTCGATACCTGCAATGTTACCGTCTTTGTCTAAATTGTAATGCCCTGTCTCGTTTTGGTCATTTGTTAAATTCTTAAACTCTTTCAAACTAGTCTTCGCTTTAAATGTATTCAATATTTTCGCTATATAATTACGTTTCTACAAATTTACTGTGAAAACTGCTTTTTCATTACCGTTAACCTTGAATATTATAAAAAAAAACCTTTGAGTTTGTAAATTGGCTCGTGTTCAGTAGTTTTGATTGCATACTTTGCAATCTTGAAAATTACGGCCACCTGTATGTTTTCCTGTTGCAAATAATTAGGTACTTTTTTCCCGATTCATTAAGTCCGCCTTTGTACTTATGCATAAAGTTTTAATAAATAAATAAATAACTCATATCGTAGATTTAATCTTAGGCCATGTATGACCTAGCTCGTTAGTTAATTCTTTGTCCTCTCAACCTCTGTATACAACTTCAGTCGTTCAGTAGACCTTCAACTGAGCACACGCACTTTCAATTGCCAAACCTTCTGACACATACCCACCCTCCTTAACGCAAAGAATTACGAAAATTCTGTTCCTTTTCAAAGATCAAAGGCTACTTTTGCCTGCATAAATTCAAGGTTCTTTGACATAGGCCACGGGAGCGAAAGAGAGTAAAAACTGTTCCCAATAACCAACAAAATGAAACCAGCAGTAATATTTTTACGAAACATTTATTTACTATTGTTTACAAGACCATATAAACTTAAAAATCAGGCAAAATAAATGCAGCCTCCCTTAGAGGGGGTGTACTCAGTTTGGTACAGTGGCGTAGTACAGGACAAATTTTCGAAGCATTGTTTATCCACTCATTACGTTTTGTGACAGTTTTTTGCGTTGCTAGCAAATCTTGCATAGGGTACATATTTGAATATCGAATATTAAAATACCTACGGTTAAAATGTTCAAAACATCGAAAATTAAAATATCGAATGACCATTTAACCAAAAATTAAAATAACGTACGTTTATAATGTCGAATGGTTAGATAACCTACGTCCAATTTATCTTAAATCTAAATATCTACAAAAGTGACATCGAAAGACCTAAATATTGAAAGTACAGAGTATCGAATGCTTCAAACATCGATATGTATTTATTATGTATGTCACAGGGTAATTTGATAATTCAAATACATATTTGAACATCGAAAATTATAATACCTACTATTATAATTTTCGATGCTCAAATATGTACCCCTTGCATGACATTTTACGCACCGATTTTTTTTTTCGATGTTTTGTGATTAGTGCCCTATGCCGTCTTGAATCAAACCTGGAACCAATGAAGACAAAGGTTGACATGTTTTTTCTGGCATAAATAGAACCTCGCAATGGTGCGACGAAAAGTAGCTGGTCCAGCTATCACTGCGACTTATCAAATGGAAATGCCAGGCATTTGCAGAAACCATATCTTCCATGTAGGTAAACAAAACCACCGTTTTTTACCGTGAATAGCAATCCTGTACAGATAAATAGATTCATCCACTCCGCCCATATTTTTATTATAAGTTTGAAATAGTTTTGGCTTGACATGAGTCTTTTCACGTTGTGCTGGAGACCATCGTTATACAACCCGCTACAATTAAAACGATTCATCATTTGTCGCCTGAAATGTGTGTCTGTTGTTTTCATTGTTGTCATATAAAACTGAGATAGTAATGGTAATTATCAAGCCTGGCTATGCAATGCCTTCTTTATAAAAAAATTGTAATGGGGTGAGATCTTTGAGCTCTTCTTTTATCCCTTTATCTCTGTCTGGCATTTCTAGAGGTATAGAAGAGTATGTCGGTAAAAACTTACGCCACACTGGCTGATCTGGTGGATGGCGTCTTATCTTTGCCTTATTGGCTAAAGGTGCATCATCTCTGCTGTCGTTTTCATCACTTGAAATAGTGTCTTCGTCATCCCTAAAGACTTCAATATTTCCTGACACATCATGTGGCAAAGAGGCAGTAACTATATCCTCTTCGGCCCCTTCTTCTTCATCTGTCACGGCACTAGGTTCAGGCGGTATGATCGCAAAGTCGTAACCTGCGCCATTATCACTGTCTTCTAAAATGGCAACTGCTTCCTCTAAGCCAGTTAAAAATGGTTGAAAAGGTTAAAACGTTTCGAACTCATTATAACAAAAACCTGGAAAAATAGAACAATGTTATATGGATTCGGCCGCTAAATAATATAGTATCGTACTTACCTGCAAAAACGGTTAAACTGTTAGGTAAAAAAATTCTCAGTGACTAGGTTGTCACTGAGATTTTTTTTACCTAACAGTTTTCAATTTACGCGCAAAATTGATATTATTTTAATAATTCTAATTTGACAGCGTCATCGAGAAGCTCATGTGACGCGTGATCAAAGACCTTATACTTCTTACTACGAAATACGTATAAGGTCTTTGCGCGTGATGGAATAACTGACTGGCGACGTTGCTGCGCGTCGCCCGTCTCTCAAGCAAAAACACAGTTATTCCATTTCTTTCTTTCTAAACACAATATCCACTAAACTCTCTTTGATTATAAATAATGTCCAAGACTTACCTGTAAATATACTGCAATTGGACAATAATACTCTTAAGCTTCCTCCTAATAATCTGATTATCACACTCCACAAAAAGATCATCGATTCGATTCTTCACCAAATCCAGTTGCCCACACGCATGCAGAATTAAAATCGGACCCAAAGGCACATATGCAATATACATAAAGGCAGAATAACAGTCATAAAGCAACGTCAAAGCATAAGTCAGCAAATACACGTATATATTATCCTTTGACTCTTCTATAATCGACGGATAAACTAAATCGTAAAAAGGGATCAATTTGAATTCGTCTATGCAGTAGTAATATACCGTAAGAATCATGTTTTTGATTAAGAAAATACCGGTTCCGGTGGTGGAAATTACAAGCCATTGCTTGCAAACCCATACGCCTAAATTCGCATATTTGTACAACACATCTCTTTCCATAGAGTTCAAATCTTTGGACTGCTCATAATCTCTTTTCACCTCGTTAATCAAATCGACAAGAGCATCTTGGTGCCACAACAGAACACAATACTGAAAGGTGATGACTAAATAGACGACGACCATGACCCCGTTTTTGCAGATTTGGGCAAAGTTATTTGATATGAAATTGTGGTAGATGATGTTATAAATGACGTTGAGGAAAAAAGCGAGCCATAGGATAAGCTTTATTTATATATGATAATGTTTAGTTCCAAGTGCAACATTATGATCATAGTTTACAAGATAAGTGTGTTTCTGAAAATACCTTTGATCAATATTGATACATATTTATTTGATAACATTTTATTTGCGTTATATCATTAAACATTTTGTTGTCAACTTTACCTACATTTTAATTTCGTGTCTTGTTCTTACCATGTTCATTTTAGAAACTTTCAACCGTAGTTTAGTTGGCTTCTCTTTAAATCTGTTCAGTATTCTTCCTCTGTAATCAGGTTTAGCTAATTTACTGTTAATAAAGGCTAATGATAAAGCACTGTTTAGTGCTTTATCATTAGCCCTTACTTTAAATATTATGAAACAACCTTTGAGGTTGAAAAGTGGCTTATTTTCAGCTAATTCCGTACTTAGTAATCTTGAAAAATACGGTTGAAATTGTTTTAAGTGGCAAATAAGTAGGTAATTATATTCAGACTAGTGTCCTTTTTAGTATTCTTGGTAATAATAAAGTTTTGGTGTAAATTAACTGGTTTTTAACCCCCGCCGGAAAAAGAGGGGTGTTATAAGTTTCACGTGTGTTGCTGTGTATCTGTGTGTCTGTCTGTGGCACCATAACGCCTAAACGGATGAATCGATTTCGATTTAGTTTTTTTTGTTTGAAAGGTAATTTTGTCGAGAGTGTTCTTAGCTATGTTTGAATAAAATCGGTTTAGCCGTTCAAAAGTTATGGGCGTTTTACTGTTTAAATCGGGGTGTTTTCGCAAGATAAATGTGTGGGGGGTTTTTGAAATTTTACTTGTCTAAATAAACGGCAACTCTCAACAGAATATTTGTTTATGATGTAAAGTAATATTGAATAGAGAAAAAAATGTTTGGTTTGTGAGAAGGATGAATTAGGAATTTTTTTTCACTGATGTTCAATTTTCGCAAGACCCATTTTTTTTATTCAAAATTCTTTGGAGTATTTTCCTAATCAAAATATTTTCAAACAGAATTCGTTCCACTTTCAAAGACAACAATATATATTTCACAAAATATATATTTTTTTAAATGATAAATTACATGGTATGTCTCTCATGATTTATATGAAACAATCATATAACAAATTGGCGAGTTTTCAGATATTTTTCATAATGACTACAATAGTCGTTTTTCACAATTACTTTTGACGTTTAAATACAGGGCAATTTATCGGATGGATGAATATTTTTTGTTTTTGATTTATTGCTGGCTAATATTTTTTTTTAATGTTGGTATTTGGATTACTATAAAAAAAAATGTTTAGTCTTTCTGAGTTATACTATACGATAGCTCATTGAGTAAGTTCTACTGGAATCTGAGTGGTTCTTTCCAGAAATACCATTTCAAACAATCTGCTGGGTCTTCATGTGATATGGTCAAGATGGTCTAGAGTTCAATGAATGGACCGTGATTCTGATTTTGATTTGGTGTTTCTTTTAAGAGTAGTCAGATAGGAAACCCGGACCAATACTCCCTTTTTAGGGTTCCGTAGCCAAATGGCCAAAAAACGGAACCCTTATAGATTCGTCATGTCTGTCTGTCTGTCTGTCTGTCTGTCTGTCCGTCCGTATGTCACAGCCACTTTTTTCCGAAACTATAAGAACTATGCTGTTGAAACTTGGTGAGTAGATGTATTCTTTGAACCGCATTAAGATTTTTACTCAAAAATAGAAAAAAAACAATAAATTTTGGGGGTCCCCATACTTGAAACTGAAACTAAAATATATTTTTTCTATCAAACCCATACGTGTGGGGTATCTATGGATAGGTCCTCAAAAATGATATTGAGGTTTCTAATATCATTTTTTTCTAAACTGAATAGTTTGCGCGAGAGACACTTCCAAAGTGGCAAAATGTGTGTCCCGCCCCCTGTAACTTCTAAAATAAGAGAATGATAAAACTAAAAAAAAAATATGATGTACATTACCATGTAAACTACCAGCGAAAATTGGTTTGAACGAGATCTAGAAAGTAGTTTTTTTTTAATACGTCATAAATCGTAAACCGCAATTTACCAAGTACGGAACCCTTCGTGCGCGAGTCCGACTCGCACTTGGCCAGTTTTTAATGTAAGTGTGTATTGTTTATCAATCGGTCTACTTAATTATGTTGGAGTATTAGTATTTTACAAGGAAAAACTGCTCATCGTACCCCCACAACCCAGTAATTGGGAAACACCATACCCCTTGGCAAGACTTAAGTTACATTTTCTGGCGTCTGACTACCATTGACATTAAAAAAATCTCTCTCAATGCTGGCTACCGGTAAAGATTGTCAAAGAGTTTTGGCGGGAACGTGATGGCGTCTATGTTGCTTCTCTGTTTTATTTCCCTAAAATTATGTTAAATTGAATATTAATAGTGTAAAAGTGGTGGTTTTTAGGGTTCCGTACCCAAAGGGTAAAAACGGAACCCTATAACTAAGACTCCGCGGTCCGTCTGTCTGTCTGTCTGTCACCAGGCTGTATCTCATGAACCGTGATAGCTAGACAGTTGAAATTTTCACAGATGATGTATTTCTGTTGCCGCTATAACAAAAAATATTAAAAATAGATAAAATAAATATTTGAGTAGGTCTCTTATACAAAAAACGTGGTTTTTTTTTGCCATATTTTGCGATAATGGTAGGGAACCCGTCGTGCGCTTGTCCGACTCACACTTGGCCGGTTTTTTTATTCTAATAGGTAATATTAGTGAACGTGCACGAATTTGGGCAAGTAAAACACTGCGGTAGAATATGAGTTTGTTCATCTTGTCGACATAACTCCGTGGAAGCTGCCAGTCAAGTTTTTACTGAGGCCTAACTAGGTAGGACATTGGACTAAAAACTAAAGGAACTAGAACTTTTAGACGTGGCACTGGCTAAATTCACAAACCGTCCGAAGCCAAAAAAAAAAAGATTGTGAAAGATCTCAATGACAGCCGGGACCAACAGTTTTGTGAGGCACGGCATAGTCTCAGTATGCAATAAATTGTCACCCATCCACGGACCTCGACAAGAAAAACTGTTCTCCACATTGCTTACTAGTTTTCTTTAGAATTTGTATGAAGCAAGGTCTATATTTATAGCTAAAATGAGTAATAACATAAACGTTTATATGATAAAGTTTGTGCATGTAAAGATGTGACTGGATGTTTAGGTTATCCTTCAGATAATACGTTATTATAATTTACATATTCGCATGAAATTCTTAGATTTTCAGAATTTTGTGTCTGCTTATACGTATGCGTGTGGGTGTAGTTTCAGTGAGGAGGGAGTGATCCTCCATCATAGATATCTATATACCATACCAATATTATAAAGAGGACATATTTTTTTGTTTGTTTAATTGTATGTTTGTTTGTACCGAATAGGCTCCGAAACTACGGGACCGATTTAAAAAATTCTTTCACCAATAGAAAGCTACATTATTCCTGAGTGACATAGGCTATTTTTTATCCTGAAAACGGGTCCTGGGGGGTGGTCCACGGGACCGAAGCCGCGGGGAACAGCTAGTACCCTATAATTTTTTTTCTTGTCTCATTTTCCTTCATCTCAATAGGATGATTCTCCATGATTTAGATAGAATAGATTCTTTATCATTTTCCAACAACAAATGCGATGTAGGTGTAACATTACTCTGCTGCGAATGATTATATTTAGGCATAGAATCAATTTGGCGTATTTTACTTAGGTAAATAGAGAAAAGCATCTCGAAGGTCAAGTAAGGGGACCGTATGCCTTATCTGATGTCTGTTGTTTGTGTTGTGAATCTAACCTCATAATTTCCACTCTTCTTTGCAATATTGTCAGACCATAGAGCTCACGTCAAGTTTGCGCGCCTATTGGCATCAATGTTCTCCTTTCAAATTTTTGCGACGTCTACATCGGAAGATGCCGGTTATTTATGAAAACCGATATCCCATAAGCAAATAGTACTCACTATTATTCTGGGCGTTAACGAATTTTCATCATACTCAGTTTTATTTTTAGTTGTGCGTTCGTTTTCGACATAGTGCCATGTTTTGTGTGCAGTGCTGGACACGTATGCTTGGTGTTGTAGGTATTTTAGTTTAGTGTTTTTATTTGAGACCTGTTTTTTGTGCTGGAATTTTTAAGTTTTGGTGAGTAAAGTTTGTGTGGTTTTGATTAGGGTGGGTGTGGGTTTTCGGAGGATTTGGGACGTGACTGTTTGGAAATGGACGGATAAACTTTCGGGATTCAGTGAGTGTTTTAACAGTAAATTTTCAAATTTGTGGCGTAAACGACCGTGTAAAATTATGTTTGTTGCTGAAGCAATTAGATTTATTTAAATGTTGACGATACAAATATGTATTAAAAAAATCTGGTCCCAATTTTGTATTTGGTTTTGAATAAAAGGACCCTTACAGTAATTTCTTCCTTTATAGACACTTTATTCAGCGATAATTTATACACATTATAAAACTATACAGCGTGTCTTATTCCACATCGATAAGAAACAATTGTGTTTTAAAAAAAAATGTCTAATAATACTGAAACAAACATTATATTCACCAACTGAATAAAAAAAAACAAAAAATGGTTAGCAGCTGTCAACAATATTTAACACTTAATAAAAAGTCACCATTGTTTGCAACAAACGAAGCGGGAAAATAGAAAAATAATAAAACAGTATGGTGCTTGTCACTAGCTGTCAAAATAACCCGCCCGGATGACAAACACCTGTCATTGGCTGAAAAAATTAAAGGAAATGTGATATTATATTTTTGTTACTTATGTGTATTTTTTTAGCAAGTTTTGCGAATATATATTTTTCTTTAAAGAAATAAATAGGATTTATTTACTGAAAAACTTCGCGTACCGATTTACAGAATCTAAAGCGTATGTGAATTATATTATTTTAAAAATAGCTTCTACTAACGGCTTTGCCTGCGTGAAAAGCAATTTATCAACCCAAGAGAACATAATACCGGGACAAAAAGTAGCCTATGTGCTTTTCTAGACTATTATCTACCCCTTTGCCAAAATTCATCCAGATCCGTTCTGCCGTTCTGGCGTGATTGAGTGACAAACATATAAAGTATTAGTAAAATTGTAGTAAACATTCTTTTACTAATATATTAAGAACAAGATAGAAAGCTATACAACTCTTCTTTTTCTTATTTCGTGTCTACTAACTTAAATACAGTCTCGACTATTCAGATTTTGCTTTGTATCCCGAAAACATATGACGTTCCTGCGTGATACGCCACAAGAACTGCGAAACCGCTGAAAAAGCTAGTGTATTGGTATAGATAGATACCTCCGGTAGATAAATAACACACAAATTTTCACACTAACAATATGTCGCATCAAGGCTGGCCGATAGATGGAAACCATCGGGAAGTCAGGATGTATTCCCTTAGGTTAAGACATCGTGTGTGGGCAGGTCGGTGGGTACAATCGTGCAAATGAAATCACATAAATTATTCGATACACTGGGTTTATTCAAATATTCACAGTTACAATCTTGCTTACTAATATTACGTATCGACACTGATTCTACGACGTGTTAGCTCTAAGGCTGTCAGTACTCAACTGCCATATTCTATGTTCCCCACCACGCAAGTGGTTAGAAATAGCGCGCCAATGCGTAGTTGTTCTTGCTTTGCCGCCAGATGGCGTGCTTGCGATTTGTTTTGACGTCCGTACTATTGACTAAACCCGACACGGCCATCCTGCGAGACAGGCGTCCTCGTCTGTTCCTAATTGTCAGGGTTAACAGTGTATCGAATCATGTGGAAATTCTCATGAATGTCCTCAGCTCTTGGGGAAAGCTGAGGGGTCTGTCAGACTCCTACTGACTAAAACCACATGGTGTTCTCTAGGCCGTAATTTATCTTGAGAGTCGAGCGTGGAACACAACACGTCGCCTTCTCGGGCCGCTCTCAGGTGACAGATCCCCAAATCTATCACCCGCAGGCATCATCTTCTTGTCCTTGCTCACTGCCATCTCATGTCATGTTGCGCCACACGACCTCTTAGTCTACTCCGACCCACCAGTCTCTCATCATACAAGGGATGTTTTTCTGAAACACAAAATTTCCAAACAGTATTCGCTCGTCCAATCCTGACTCATACTCTAGAGTGAGGAAACATTTTGAAACAATCAAACATGATCACTTAAATCTATCTGTTCTCCATTTACAAGGAACATTATATTTCCAATTTAATGAAAATAGCAACTTAATCATTGATTTGGTACCTAAAAGCACCTAATCTTCGTGATTACAAAGTCCAAGTACCACTGATTGTCATTAATGTCACATTTAATGAAACAAGACACCAGGCATCTTATTCACGATCTTTAGCCATCACATAGCTCTCTTAGCTATCTCATAGCTCTCTTAGCAATCACAATTGCTCTACTCGCACATCCTGACGATGTCGAGTCAACTCAACTCTCTGAACTTAGAACCAGTTCCCCACAGACATTTAGCCTGTCGTATGTTACGTCAATTCGTCATCTACTATCTCAATTGGTACTTGAGCTTTGTGTATCTTAATAACACAATCTACGCATAGTAATCAAAATTAGTAAACCAAAATTATTTCAATATTCGTAATGAAGGCTTGACGATTCGAACGTCATCAACATTAACATTGTGACCTCACCTCTCGCGTCACTATGCGAGTTTACTTTATTTTAACCTCATAACTCAACAGGAATCCTCTGTAAGGTTCCTTACACAAGCGTGTTTTTTACACCGACTTACAGGTGCCCTACAGGCCCACAGTTGCTACAAAGACCTCCAGTTGCCACACTGGCCTACAGTTGCCATAAAGGCTTCCAGTTGGCACACTGGCCTTTAGTTGCCATAAAAGCCAACAGTTGCCACACAGGCCAACAGTTGCCATAAAGGCCAACAGTTGCCACCCAGGCCAACACACAACGCTCGGCTAGTCCTGACCAAACTAGATTATAGGATTCGTGAAAATAAAGAATTTTTTGAACTCTACTCTTTAACTTAATCATTAACCTGGACCATGTACCACAGTAATTCCAGACAAACTTTAAAACTGCTGCAGCAAAAACTGCCAAGCTTATAGAAACCCTCGAGTAAAACCTCTAACGCCACGGCTCTATAGCCGACCAGCAATTGTATTGCTCTCACACAACGGTCCTCTAGACCCCGACCTCCACCAGTATCCACTGGTACGGTCAAACATAATACGGCTGATAGACTCAATTACTCGACATCTTACGCTTGCTCATTATTATCAAAATCCCTTTGACATCAACATCGACTGGTACATAACCCGCTGGCATCTTTCTTAACCTACCGTGTGCATACTTGTAGGTTCTGAGCGTACCTATCTAAAGCTTTCAGTGTATAACGATCACTGCCCTGTCATAATCACCTATCGCAGACTTAATAAAGTAAAGGGCCTATTTAGTTTTCGTACCAAAGTTTCCCAAACAACACTTCATTAGAAAAAGGTCCGCCGATCAACAAATTTCAACAACTAATCAAAGTAATTGTCACAATTCTGTAACGGTTTGTAATAATTCATAGGCATTGCATACTCAACTCATGAAACCTTCATTGTGACTTGTGCACCAACACAAGCCAGAATCGTATCTACCAACGATTCTCTACATATCTGCCGCCACATATGCTACACCATATGAGGGGCCCTTGTGCACCAACACAAGCCCGAATCGTATCTACCAACGATTCTTTACATATCTGCCGCCGCATATGCTACACCACATCATGAGGGGCTCTGTGCACCAACACAGACAAGAATCGCACCAACGACTCTCAAAAATCTTGCGCAATATGTGCTACAACACATGAAGCGCTCTGTGCACCAACACAGACAGAAATCGCACCAACGACTCCTTCTAGACCCATCGCCACATGTTACGCATGAGGTGCGGTCTAAAGTTTCGAGTATGAGTGTACAAGCCATTCTTAATCAGATTTGGTCTCATTACCACTGTCATCAACTATGACGTCTAACTCTTAAGGAACTTGTGATCGGGGATCCTTCTCACAAGATTCGCGCTTTTTACTCAAAGATCTTGGAATATACTGACGGCTAATAAAAAGGAAACAACTAACCCTGATAATATTAAGGAGCTTCACGAATTAACTCGGATCAATATCATTAAAATCAGATTATCAACTGTAACCCTTTAATATCGCTCACTAACTCAGTTTTTATGTAAGGAAAATGATCGCGAGATCTACTGCTATCATAATATTACTTTGAAAGAAAGCGTCGTCGTTACGCAACATAGGATCTGATCTGAATACACGCAAATGTCCAGTACCGTTTCTAACTCGATACAATTGCGATAGCCCAACGACATCACTAACTCGCTTTGCCACTGAAAACGACTAGTTATTCAGTCATTTTGGATATCTCATCTCCTTCATATGGGCTATCTCATCCTAAAGTTCGTACTGAACCAAATGTTGAAACTAGGAAAGTACTAACAAGCCAATAGATAACTTATTAGCTACTTGCTTTTTACTAGGTGTGTCTTAATTACCTAGTGATGGTGCTAGGTATAACCACTACCAATCAATTCAGTGTTCCAACATGAACACTCTTAAAACTCGAAATAGCATCTCATCACTAGAGAACATTCGACTTCACTATCGAAATAAAATGGAAGCGACTCACCGAGTATTCCATTCCAAACTTGCGCGCGCTTGTTACGTTCGGCTACGACCTGATAATTGCTACCATGCCGTTCTTCTTATCCTCTCAGATTTTGACACGTCAACCTTCGCGCTCAGCATCTGAATCGCTAGCCTCCAGCAGAGGCTTCAGGCTGCGACACAATATGGTATCTGAAACATGAAAACACTACGAGAGTACTTGTTCACACAGTTATCATAACCATACACAGCTTTGATGGAATTTAACCGTTGCACCGGTGTAGTAACCTAAATCAATCAATCTGCCTAGCCTTCTCCCAACCGCGTTGGGTCGGCCTCCAGTCCTACCAGATTCAGCTGAGTACCAGTGTTTTACATGGAGCAACTGCCTATCTGGCCTCCACAACCCAGTAACTAGGTAACACGGTAGCCCATGGCAAGACTGATTTTAGATCTCAGGTTTCTAACTACCCGTAACGAGTGTCAAAAATGTTCAAATGACAGCCGAGACCAACGGCTTAACGTGCTTTCCGAGGCACGGAGGAAACCCGGTATGTTGAAATTGTCACCCATCCACGGACCGACCTCGTCAAGCGTTGCTTAACCTTGATGATCGAACAGTGCGGCTGTTATTATTTAGCCACGAGCTTCTAGTAGTAGTAGTAACCTAAACCTGCAATATGTGTTGTTATGGACACCGAATGTGAGTGCAGAAGTCCCTGTCCAAAACATGAACCACACATTACAGTGGCCCAAGTGCCCAGGTAGGTATATGAGCTTTAGAGAATCAAATAAATGCCATTGCATTTTAAGTCGCGATTAACGACCTAGCCAGGCCTGGTAGGGGTTACCACCTTTTAGATAGTTTAGCCCTCCGTCCACAAAAGAAGAATACTATGCTTCGTCTCAAACTTAGTTAACTCCGACTAAATAAAACTATCACACTACAAAACTGATCAAAATACTTTTTTGGATTTATTATAATTTCCAGACAAGTGTAAGGTAGGGTCGTAAATGTCACTATATCGTTCTACCTTCTAAACAATAATAGTCAGCCAGGGCCAGTCAAAGGTTATTGCCAGTAGAATAATAACTCTTCAACAACACCAAAACTTGACCATCGTTAACTAACATGAAATAATAACCTAACACGGGCTACCCCGACGAACCACTGACCACCATACCGTACACAAAACCAGAATTTTGAATAATGAACACACTTTTCCATAGTCATAACAAAATGAAAACGACTCACCAGATTGGCATAAAGATCAGTGTGTATGGATCTTTTCACATGTCCACACGCTCCTCCTTGACCTGTCCAGCTCCTTGCTGCTTCGCTCCAGACTGGTTTTTTATTATTTAAGACTGAGGGTAGTCTCAACTGACACCGCGATTTTATTTTTTTGCAAGAATGTAACCACAATTTTCACTAGCATTGTTTATACGTGTGATCTCATTAGCACGACCGAATCCCAATTCTGATGTCGCATCAAGGCTGGCCGATAGATGGAAACCATCGGGAAGTCAGGATGTATTCCCTTAGGTTAAGACATCGTGTGTGGGCAGGTCGGTGGGTACAATCGTGCAAATGAAATCACATAAATTATTCGATACACTGGGTTTATTCAAATATTCACAGTTACAATCTTGCTTACTAATATTACGTATCGACACTGATTCTACGACGTGTTAGCTCTAAGGCTGTCAGTACTCAACTGCCATATTCTATGTTCCCCACCACGCAAGTGGTTAGAAATAGCGCGCCAATGCGTAGTTGTTCTTGCTTTGCCGCCAGATGGCGTGCTTGCGATTTGTTTTGACGTCCGTACTATTGACTAAACCCGACAATATAACTTTTTAATAAATCACCCTTATATCCTTATCTTCCCGTCTACGGCCACCCACCTCCCTAACCTTCAAAAGTGCGAAAGCCCAGCTACCGAAGCCTCCATTTCCCGACCTTGGCCTCAAGGCCTCGAATCGAGGCCTCGCGTCCTCGCAACAAGGTCGCTCCCGGAGCTCAGACCTTGAGCGAGGCCACGGCCTTCTTACGCGGCCTCGGCACTAGGCCAGTCCTTGAGGAAACCTTGTCTTTTAAGGTCAATGAAAAGACCTCGTTTTTGGAGGACGGAAGATGGGTCGATAGCATCTACGTCATCGGTGAACTTGATAGAAGGTTACTGATATGTGACCTTGACCTTTGGTTTCAGGGTTTCAGGGATGTAGATAGGTAAATACCTGTTATACTTGTTTTGCGAATTTTATAGGATGGATGTGCAGGAATTTGTTTGTCTAAGGTTGAGAATTTTTGCGTATGATTTTTTTATGATTTGCTTTTAAGACACGGTTAGGTATACTTATGATTCGCCAAAAATCCTTGCTGTTTTTGTATATTGACCTTGTTCTTTCTTTGTTTTTGTTTGTATCAAAACAATCACCGGGGACTTATTAAGTTTTATTGTTTCGGTTCATCTCTGGCATTTTGTTTTCTAGGGTAATCAAGAGACTGGCCTGCAAGCGTTAGCCATTAACAATAATAAACTTTTTTGCAAAAAAATACTACCGACTTCCAAATGAAAAACTACAAAGTGAAAAATAACTTAACTCTTGGAAGTCGGTGTCTTACGTAGGTACCATTTTTTTTCGATATGGACACCGACTTCCAAGAGTTAAGTTATTTTTTTTCACTTTGTAGTTTTTCATTTGGAAGTCGGTAGTATTTTTTTGCAAAAAAGTTTTATTTTTCCCTTTTTAGTTTTGCCTACCTAATAGATACGCAAGTTGTTTCCTAAGGTCCCTATAACGCCGAATAGATTACCCGAATAACATGAAACTTGAATATAACCGGTGAAATGAGAGATCTGCGTACCCCTTTAGAGCGTACTGGCGTGATGTTATATTATGAAATGGTATAAACAATAAACAGACATGCGATTGCAGCAATCCCGAGAGTGTTGCCGTTATTTATTGAAGAGTTCTGTTGTATATCTCCGAAGTTCTTGATCAAACCTTCACCAAATTAAAATGGGACCAATTTCAAAACATACTCTTCCAAACAAAAAAAGAATTTTCAAAATCGGTCCACAATTGACGGAGATATCGGTGAACATACACAAAAAAAAAAAAAAGCAAACATAAAGTCGAACATAGAACCTCCTCCTTTTTGGAAAGTCGGTTAAAAAAACAGAAACAAAACAAGATGAATTTAGAATGAGCATCAGAAACCAATAAAAAATGCAGCGTAGGATGAATTGATTGATTGATTGACCGGAACCATTCTGGATTATTAATTCAAAATCATCACAAACCACTTAGGATTTAATGGATATTGTATACCTAAGTACAATACATGGATAAGCATGATCATTTCTGAAATAAATGACATGTAAACCAAATAAGTATTTTTTTTCCTTTAACATACATATCGATTATATTTAATGTAATTTTATATATTACTTCGAAAATATAAAAATAAAAAACATTTAAAAATATAACAAAAACATTTCAGTGATAGGTCTCCTGAGGGAGGAACCTCCTGGCGATACGCAACGTGTTTATTTTTATTTTTTTATTATTATATTCTCAACTCTATCTCACTTAATGGTAAGCGATGGTAAGAGATGTGGTTGACGATGGCGCACGCTTATCACGAAGTTACCTAATCACTCTTTACTGAAAGACGACCAGGTTATAGATTTTAGGAAACGTAAATGTTGGCAACATCGTGTCAGTGACTCAGAAGATATATCACTATAATTAATGACGAGTCTACTACATATATAGAATACAAATATAGAATCGACATTTAGCTAATGACTATTTGAAAAATGGCCCTATCAATATCCGAGCAAAATACCTAGGCACAAAAAATGTAATTAGCCAGATTGCATGAATTACAGAAAAAAAAAGCTTCTTTGATACATTCATTGGAGGTTGATTTATTGAAATTCTTTAGAAAATTTATTGTTAACGAGTAGAGGAAGTATCTCAACTCGAACATCAATAATTAATGATCTAATTACCAACATTTCTATTCGGAATTTCTTTAAAGAATTTGCATAAATTATTCTCACTAAACAATTACATTCTGACAGCAGCGGCTCAGAAATAAAAATACGGTCTTCGAAGTTTAAAAATACAAGAAAGTAAGATGGCGGCTATAAAACCGTTAAAATAAACGCGTTCAGATTTATTGCAGACGTTTTAATTCGCTGTTAATGTAAACGGGTACGCGAATTGAAAATGCACGTAGTTGCCACTTATTTTCATAAAGCTGCTGGACTTTTTTTAAGTTGAAATTTAAAAACAAAACAAACTTTCTCTTTTGTGACAAATTTCTTTGCGGGATCCAAGACTGTTAAATTAATTCTCTGGGACTTCGTCGAGCTTCATTTTCTCGGCGCTTGTCTGGTGGTCGCCACTGTTAATTCTGGTTTTCAGGATTTGCAGTGGTTTGGCAATAATGCGATGGGATTGTCCCAATGAAAAAAAAAACTTTCCAAAGAAGTTGGTTTTTTGCATTTGCTGGAAAACGAAACGACCTATTAAATATGTCATTTCAGCTTCAGCATCATCATTTTAGCCCAGAATCACATACTGTTGGGCCTCCCCTTTCTTCCCAATTTCGTGCAACCCTCATCCAGGTTTTTCCCGTGACTTTGCCGATATCTTCAAATACGGCTCTGGGGCTTTAGACTTACAGCGGTAACGATTATCAAAAACTAAAAATTGTCTAGCCACGATATGGTCAAACTTGTAATCCATTGCTTGTCTCCAATTTAATTGGTATTTTGACTGAAGTGTCGTGACGAGGCAAGCCTTTAGTAGTTATAATTGTATTTCTTTTCTTTCAATATTTATCGATGTTTCATACTTATCTTGCGCACTGTCGACATGCATTGAGATTGACACTTCTCTTAGTAAATGTTCAGGCAAACAGAAAGATACAAAAAAATAATTTTGCTATTACATCCAGATGTTTCAAATGTTTCCATTTTATCGCTAGACAGTCTGGCTAGCACAAACAAAGTACACGTTAGTATTACACAAATATTATTGTCTATAATAAGTACATGGATTCTTGAACTGCAATGAATCAGCACAGGTGTCTCATTATTGGCATGTGGGCAAACATTGTTCATACCAAAGATTTTTTGGTCATTTAACTGGTTTGGACATTGTGATGGCTTATTTGTTTGTTCTTCGGATATTGGCAAAGATAGTTTATTTTTGAGATCAAAGTAGTCTAAAGATTAGTCTAAAGGTGTATTAATCCGTTTTCTTGTAGTTGTTCATCATCATTTCAGCCGAAAGACGTCCACTGCTAGACATAGGCCACCTTCGTCTTCCGGTTTGCGGTCACCATTCCAGAACTTTTCACCTATCGGCCATCCGTTCTGCGAGCAGTTATTAGATGTAGTTATCAGATTTCATAAATTCTTTCCTTAGATGACGACCACTGCCTTAATTATTTTAGATCCAAGAGTAGCGGTCCTTGGTAAAGCTCACAGGCTTAGAAAACAATTTTAGTATGAGAGAGCTTTTGTACAAAAGCTGTTGAAACGATTTCTCGGTCTCATAAAAATTTTGAACAGATGATTGAAAAATCACAAAATATAACAATAAAATCGAATTACAATAGCTAATTACACCGTACTAAAAACAATTGAGAGCAGTGGTGGCTCAGTGGTAACGCCGCGACTTGCAAGTTGTAGGTCGTGTAAATTATTTCATCACCACTGCTATCGAAACGGTGAAGGAAAACATTGTGGGGAAACCGGCGTGTACTACAACCAAACATTCGAAAACATGTGGATTACGGCCCATTCCCTTTCACAGAGAGGAGGCCTGTGTCTCAAGCATTGGAAACATTAAAAAGGCTGATGATGATGATGATATCAACAAAACAATTAATAAAACATAGCCACGTATTCCGCTCAATTGGCCAGCGTAAGTAATGGCGCATACATTGTCAGTCACAATGGTGGGCACGGTGCCAGCGGTTGTCAGCGCCAATCATACTGACAGGCCACACCGGGTTAGGAGCTAGACTCAAGTGGTAGGAATTTAGGATCAAAGGGGGATATTGAGTAGAAGGTATTTTAGATAGTAAACATAACATCCTGAATCTGGATATCTAGAGGGAGCGATAATTCACTGAGAAAACAAATAATTGAGGTATTGCGTGAAACATAACTGAGTTAATCCCTTATTGTATTTTTGGATTGTTGGTTATACTATAGACTCTTTTACGTGCACTTCTTTTTACATTGTTCTTACGTATATGTAATTTTCGTCGGTGCTCCGTAGACCAATTCAAATTTGACCAATTGGTCTATGGGGAAAATTTTCCAACAATAATTTTCCAATAACCAAATACTTGTAATTAAAACTGATGCAAAAGAGTGTCCGTGGAGTTTCTTGGACATTCTTTTCCATAGAGACCTACTGATGCTTGCGAATGTGCAACTAGATTCATCGTTTGTTTGTCAATTCAAAAGTATCTTTAAGTGGTTCAGTTGAAATAGAATGCTTTTTCGAATTTTTATCCCCGTAGGGTTAAACTTAGGCAACCTATTTAATGGGGGCGTTGGAGTCTTACATTCTATTTCCGAGTAGGTAGGGCTTATCCGGGAATTTAATGTACCATAATCCAACTAGGCGCGTAGCTGCTAACTTCCGCTAAATCATCAAGGCAATATTTTTGTGGATGCAAGCTTGCACCACCATAAACAATGTTGAAAAATAGTTTTCCCATTTTCATAATTTTTTTATGAAACTTAACAGAAATAAACGTTTTCAGTAAGTGGTTTTGATTCCAGATTTATTTATACAATATCGCACACTTTTCACTTAGGTAGTGTTGATTTTTTCTATCGTTTGCCTGTAAAGCATCTTTGTGTTTCAGGAGTGAGTTTTGTAATTTATGAGTGTTTTGTACAAAGTAGAAATAAATAGTGGCTACGATGGGCTATAATGAATTTAAAGACTATACTTACAAATACATTTTTTTGAATTATTGTCGTAAACTGTCATTCCTAAAAGATGTTACATTTCCATTTATCTTTACGTATCTGTTGCTAAAAAGAGAGACTTTTCCCAACTAGCAAAAACGTCGTATAATTCTAGCCTTATAAGACTTCATGGTATATAACAGTTATATAGTGGTATGTAGTTAACTATTTTGATATATAGACGTTTATCTTACGACGGTTCAGTCGCGGGACTGTAATGTCTTAATATAAAGTTGAGTAAACGTTTTCATGACTAACTTATACAACGTTGTAGAATGGTGTCAGTACATATGTTGAGTAAATGTTTTCAGGACTAACTTATACAACGTTGTAGAATGGTGTCAGTAAATATGTTGAGTAAATGTTTACAGGACTAACTTATATGACGTCGGATAATGATGCCAGTGCATATGTTGGGTAAACGTTTTCAGGACTAACTTATACGACGTTGTAGAATGGTATCAGTGCATATGTTGAGTAAATGTTTTCAGGACTATCTTATATGACGTCGGATAGTGGTGTCAGTGCATATGTAGAGTAGACGTTTTCAGAACTAACTTATATGACGTCGGATAGTGGTGCCAGTGCATATGTTGAGTAAAAGTTTTCAGGACTAACATATATGACGTCGGCTAATGGTGCCAGCCATGACGTTTATTGGACAATGTATTGGTCATATCAACGTTTCGGTTAAATAAAAGGTTTTTGTAAGACAACCATCGTCGTGTGTGAATCTTAACATAACTTTTATATAATTAAAACGCCACTTAAACGTTTGCGTATGACCTTTTTATAACAAAACTATTTTGATCGTATGGAAGACTTACTAAGACTTGTATGCAACTAAAATGTTGAATTTCTACGGTTACATTACTTTAAGTAGACTTTTGAATCATTTAAAGGTCAAATCCACACTTTAATTGAACCATTTCTATTTTGTTTTGTCTTTTAAAAAAGGGATAGAACGAATGAATGTTACCGAAAAAGATTCCGTATATATATTTTTTTTAAATTATCATTTAATGTAAACAACAACTTACAATTAAACAATTAACAATGGAACTGTGACAGTTATAACATTTGTTTGAAAAGGTAAAATAAATGCTTCGCCAAGGCCATTTTTCTCTTTTAAGACGTTTTAAATAATTTCAGATCAAAAATTTATCAATGTCCAAGAACACTACCATAGTTCATTCATATCCTATGTTAGACCTGAAAAAAAAACATTTAAATAAATTAATCTGGGCTAAACGTACTATTTGATTAGATAGCCATTGACAAGAAAAGAAGATGAATTTATAATCATAAAGGGCCGAGTTAGTTCTCTGTTCAAGTTATGCAATGTTTATTAGATCTGTACGTAATGCATATGGAACCCTAAAGTAAACTGAATATGGCCGCGGCGTCATAGACTCAAGAAAATGTATACGACCTTTTTGTTATATTAGTGTTATATAAAGGTCGCTATACAACGTAAACAAGATGGTTGATGCTTTATTATGAAAACATATTTTGGATAATTAATTAAAACGATTCAAATACAAAGAAATAGAGGAGGGCGTTAAAAACTTCACAAAAACACATATATACATTGTCATAAAACTAAAGTTCCCTGAAAGATTAACACAACTATCATTATCTCACACTCATTTAAATAATGCATAATAAATCGATATTTTGTAATTATGGAAATAGACATTTACTTACCTTTTTTTATTTAAACAAAAACACCGGCACAATATTTGACAAACGAAATAAAACGGTTGCCGTTGAGCAGTCTTTTGAAAACGTCATTGTAACAGCTATGTGACATAAGCGGTCATATAAGAGACTCATCATAACCAGTATTGGACCGTAAAGTCGGTCTCTGTACTTTTATTTAACTTGTATACAACGTTTAAACGGTCATTGGCTGACTTCTACTTAACTACTAAACGACAATATTGTCGTGTAATTTGGGCCTAATTCGCGTTATTTATACGTTTATATTTACGTTTCTGCGACCAATCTTAAAAACTAGACTCTAAGTGTAAAACGTTAAATTGACTATTATAAAACATTGATTTGTTAGTTGGGTTGTTAACAAAGAAATACTTTCAACAGGCCTGAAAAACCTTTTTATATTTCTTTCATATTCTTTATTGTACACAAAATAAACATTTAAAATACAAAAGGAAATCTTATGTACAAAGGCGAGCTTAACCCATAATTGGGTTCTCTGACAGCAAACCTCAGTGCTAAAGAGAAATTTACAAAATTAGGACAGTTAACAAAAGTGCACAACAAATACTAAAAAACATTTGAATTCTTACTAACTAAATACACTACACAAATACGTGTACAGCACCTAATGCATAAACATAATACATACATAAATCTAAAATACATATTACATACATATTTATGCGTCACATTGACAGGAAATGTTCCTTTATTCTTCTCCTGAATATATCCAGTGAAGGGCTATCCCGTATGGAATGAGGAAGATTATTCCAGAGGCGGACAGCACCAACAGTAAATGATCCACCGTAACGACTTGATGAGTGGGGAGGAAAACGAAGGAGAAGAGATGATGAGGAGCGGCAAGGCTTTCCTCTCGGAACAAGATACTCAAAGCGCTCTTTAAGATACGAAGGAGAGGTAGGATTGTGAAGAACAGAAAAGAGTAGAGAAAGAGTGTAGGTATCTCGGCGCTGCCGAATAGGCAGCCACTTCAACCACTTCCGAAATTCCGCCACATGGTCGTACTTTTAAACGTGTCCTAAGTATGTATAATTAAAAAAGACGTTTTTTCCTGGTCATATATATCATCAGACCTCTACTCCAATTTAACATTGATGATTGGAGACAGGCGGTGATCTGCGACTGGCGTACGCGCATTCGGCCGTGTAATGATTTATATCGATAGTCCTTACGCCCAACTGTTGATGTACTGACATTATTGGAATAAGATGGCCGTTCCAATGTTAAAGGTGTTAGGCTATGATGTTATATATATACTGAGGTAGATGAGTTTTACCGACGTCTGCGCGGCAATACAAACACAAGCTGACCAGCTTGAGTGAACTCAGTCCGTCCTGCGTCTGGCCGCGACACGAACGTACGTTTGAGCAGAATGTTTATCTCTTTCCGACAACGGCGTCCTATTTATATCTCTGTGATCTTTTAACCTACTCAGTGATATAAATAAAGTTCCAAGTTCCATAGGTCCTAAGTAGGTAGCTAAAGTAAATTATTGCCATGTTTTTACGAGTATATCTTTACAATGAGTATGACGTCTCTATTGGTAAAATATCATTGGTGTTAGGTATTTTGATGTTCAAACCGAGGCTAGCAGTATGAATATGACTCAACTCGGGAGTAATATCAGCAAAGGTAATATAATAAGTTACGACCGTATAAGTACATGGTAAGAAGGAGTAGGCAACGTCTACTTTTCGTCAGTTTTCATGATTCATTCCCATATAAAGGGCAACCCGTTTTGAATCAGGCATGAATCCAGACTGTGGGCTGTTACTTAAAAAATCTTCTATTGTATCTTAAAGCACACGCATGCACTAGATTCGATCGAAAAACTGGCTAAGAGAGTCATCGGCAATGAGTTACTGGTCGAGTCTAGGCTCCAGAGTCTTGAACATTGTGCGTTTGAATTGCATGAACTAATTCCTCCTAGCCCTTTCCATCATCGGAATACAAGACGTACGGCGATGCGTCATGGTGACCACCATGTACCGATGGCGCATCGGTATCCCTCCCATACGCACCAAACGTTTTGGGAATACTTTAATTACTAAGGAGTGGAATTCCCTGCTGGAGTCTGTATTTCCTGATAGCTACAACCTGGGAGCCTTTAAGTCAAGAGTGAATAGGTTTCTTCTAGGTAAGCGTGCTACATCGTCGACCACATCATCGTTTACCATCAGGTGAGATAGTGGTCAAGCGCGAGCCTTTCAATAATAAAAGTTGCTGCCAAACTGCTTCCAAATCATGTGTTTGTGTAATAATTATATTTGCTCTGTGAAAGGTTAGACGTAAGTTTTAGTTAGTCAGGTACAGGAATAAGCTGCGTTAGCTGCTAATATATCGTTAGGGCCGAAAAGTTTTGGCGCACCGTTGGAAGACCTCCGTCTGAGTGAGCGATGATCTGGTCAAGGCTACGGGAATCCGGAGGATTCGAGACGCACGGGACCGATCAGTGTGGTGACACTTAGGAATGGCCTATGTCCAGCAGTGGACGTCTTTTGGCTGAAATGAGCTATGAAGCTACAACTGTACTAACTACTGTTAGGCTATCAATGTAAGTGAGGGCCATAGGTGTCAGGACTGTCGTTAGCCGTGGTCTTCCGGCTGGAATTGTGATGCAAAGGCTCCACAAACCCAAAGTATAACTCCTAAAATGATTGACATTTTAAAAACACGAATACCAAAATCCTCATATGTAATTCGATCGCACGACAACTTCACGTCTTAAAATAACGACATCAAACAAAATAGCTGACTAAAATAAAATAAGAGATTTATAAGAGTTGAATGCTCTGAGGGAACAAAGTTTTACATAAAATATGCGTTTTATGAATGAATGTTTCAATATAAAAGCTGAATAATGGCTGTTTTCGTTTTATGCGGATAATAATTTTCAACTGTTGCGTTATGTGTTGTAAGCTTTTGGAATGCTGTGACTTTTTTGTAGTATTTGGTAGGTAGCTAAAAATGGTGTTTCTATGAGACAATTTAGTTAAAAGTGTATTTCTGAAACGCTAAAGCGCTGTAAAGATCTTGTTTTTTTCCATTTTCATCCTGTGATCGGCTTCACAAGCCCTTAACAGATCTTTTGTAGGAGTTATTGTCAGGAAAGAACTGATCCTCCAGTGAGGAAGCTGTCTCTTAGTAAATTAGGATTTGTTAGTGAACCAAGTCCCATATGTGTTGTCTTTTCAGCCTTCTGTCACTTAAAGGTTTACATATTGCTGTTGCTAGGGTGTTGGTTCATACCAACACCCTAGCAACAGCATTTGCTGTAAACGGTCTTTGTATGCTCTTGCTCTGTGTTCCACTTCCTCCTTAACGGTTTTCATTTCTGTGTACTCGTGCAATTCAGTGGTTCTGGATTTTAGTGTATACTGAAGTATGGTGCTTGTCTCTTACTTTTCCTCAAGGATTTTTATGAGCTTTGTAACTTGTTTATATAAAAACAAAAAAAAAAAACTTGTACTTACAATTACCTGAACTTATTATCTGACAACTACTAAATGTCAACTTTTGTTAATTCAGCACAGTTAATTCAGATTTTGAAGAACAATAACAGACACTCTGCTGTTATTTTTCTTGAAAATCCAAGAAATAAATTCGGCATGCTACATCACGGAATGGACCCAGCAGCCTTATTGCGTAAGTGAATACGGCCACGCAAAGGGTTTGATCGCTATCAATCGTCCAATCACACAGACGGAAATCCACATAGAATTCACTTGCGCAATTTGGCTGCAGGTCCTCCCGCTTGCTATAACTTATAGTGCAGCAGCATATTTATCATAAAACAGCAAAAACATTATAACATCATGTAAACTATAATAGTAAACATATACCAAACTAACAAGCTATTAACAGGAAAATATATAGCACATAAAAACATTCCTTTGAAGTGAATCAATAAATAAATAATATTTTATCTGCAGCAAGTTCGTAAAATCATATCAAATGGTGTTAATAAATAATAATTTATTGATCAATATAGTTTGGTTGATTTATGTATATATATAACCCAGTTTATTATTTTACCATACGACACCAGTACTACATAAACAGAGGACCTAGACAAGTGTCATCCGATTTCAGCGATGGCGATGGTCATCATCATTTTAGCCGAAGTACGTCCACTGTTGAACATAGGCCTCCCCCAAGCGTCACCACATTGACTGGTCCCGTGCTTCCCGCATCCAGCAAACTTCACCAGGTCATCGGTCCACCTGGTGGGAGGCCTTCCAACGCAACGTCTTCGAGTTCGCGTTCGCAACTCCAGAACTTTTCTGCTCCATCGGCTATCCGTTCTGCGAGCAATGTGCCCTGCCCACTGCCACTTCAGTTTGGTAATTTTTCGGACTATGTCGTTAACCCTGGTTCTCTTACGGATCTCTACATTTCTGATTCGATGGTCGAAATGCCAAAAATTTATAAATATATTATTATTATCACGTGACATTTTACTGATAGATTTTTGATTTCGTGATTTTTTGTTTTTAACCCCCGACGGAAAAAAAAGAAAAAAGAAAGAAAGAAAAATATTTATTTGTGACCCGCACAGGCTAAAAAAAAAAAGGAAAAGAAGGGAAAAGAGGCTTGGTTTGTCGTGTGTGCCTGTGCCCCGAAACGGATGAGCCGATTTTAATTCAGTTGTTTTTGTTTTAAAGGCGACTTTATCCAGAATGAAGCTTAGTTTTAGTCGAAATCGGTTCAGCCGTTCAAAATTTATGGGCGTTTTACTGTTTGAATCGAGATATTTTGGCAAGATATTGTATCATAATTACGTGTTCAATAGAGTATCGATCTAAGCGTGCCTACTACTAGATGAATTATGTAGCATGAAATAAAAATGTGTCGGGGTTTTTTTATTTTTGCTTGTTTATAATCGCTTTCGACATCTTTCGATGATACAACCTCTCTCTCGATGTAGGCCTCTTGTCTGCTGACTGGCTAATCTGTCAATCACGACATTTGCCCTTTTGAAGTAATCTCTTCATCATCTTTTGTGATGCCCATCAGTAATTGTGGACACCGAACGACCGCCAAAAACTATTAATATACAAAATCCAATAAATTCAACTTGTATCATTCACAACTACCCTGGACATTGCCTATCATGGGGAAGGTCATAAATATCACATAAGTATCTCTCAAATTTTATCGAAAAAACCAGAATAGGAGTGGTGACCCAGAAGGAGGACTGTAGGCAGACCGCGAACCTAGTAGGCCGTCGAAAAGTAGCAGAAAAGTGTTTGATACGGGTGGCCCGAGACTGGCATAAAAGGAGAAATAAGTACACTCCAAAAGACGCTGCGTTGGAAGACCTCCCACCAAGCGGACAGATGACCTGTTGAGGGTGGCGGGAGTCCGCTGGATGCGTGACTCACGGAACCGGTCAATGTGGCGACGCATAGGGGAGGCCTATGTCCAGCAGTAGACATCTTTCGGCTGATATGATGATGATGACCAACACTCAACACTGGCTAGATTGGTATACAGGTTAAAGACAGAGGGATAAAACCCAAACCATGGCACAAAATACCACATTTCCCTAGGTATGTACACAATGTCCGGTTGCTTCCAATAAAACCCAATATTAGACAATCTACAGGATCTGGTAGACCACTGCATAGCACAATACGTCGTAAAACCCAGGAATTGGTGTAAACGTGCTATTTTTATAAATAATGTTCATTATTAATGGTGTGTTTAGTTATTGCAGCGTGTAGTTTAAACGTTAATTATTTATCGATTTATGAAACTCTGTTAATATGATATTTTAGTAGAGGAGCATCGTTTGTTATGTTACTACGCAGATTGAAATAAAAAGTCACTCCACTTAAAATACAGTTGGTCTATTCTGTAAAAAAAACTTTTTAACAAAAAAATAGAGAGACTAGAATTTTGCAAAGCCGTTCATATATGACGGAGTTATGCCCGAACATAAAAAAAATATATATATAAAGATCCGAATTGAGAATCTCCTCCTTTTTGGGCAATCGGTTAAAGTCTGGCAAACGAAAGTAGAGACTGAAAAAGCGCGGCAAATTTAAAAAATCTCGGCATAGCAACCCCAAAACTAGTATGAAATACTTAGAATAACCCAATTTGATACTTTAAAATTAATAATAAATAATTCTAAAGTATCAAATTAGGTTATTACTGATATTAGGTATGAAATACTTGGCATAACCCAATTTGATACTTTAGAATTAATAATTAATAATTCTAAAGTATCAAATTAGGTTATTACAGATATTAGGTATGAAATACTTGGAATAACCTAATTTGATACTTTAGAATTAATAATAAATAATTCTAATGTATCAAATTAGGTTATTCCAAGTATTTCATACTAGTTTTGGGGTTGCTATGCCGAGATTTTTTAAATTTGCCGCGCTTTTTCAGTCTCTACTTTCGTTTGCCAGACTCTTAAAAAAACATCTCGCAAATCAAATGTTAACATCTCGCTTCACTTGAGTTTTCATAATCACAATTTGCTGCATCCGGTCAGACAAGAAGAAGATCGCCATAAGACTATTAGTTTTGTCCATAGGTGACTCGATGTCATATTTCTTTGGTGCATGGCCGTAGAGCACTGTAAACAGTCTTAAATGACGACGTCTAACGCCAACGACCTTGAGGGAACAAAACGCGCACTCGTTTCATACCCTAAGTAGCCTATGTCCTTCTCAGGGTCTCAAACTGTTTCCATACCAAATTTCATCTAAATCGGTTCATAATAAGAAGAAGTTGCATGATAAGAACTTACATACAAAATTAACCCTCACCTCATTTCTCTTATTTCGTTTTTTTATGAAAAAGAAGTAGCCTAAGTCCTTCTCAGGGTGTCAAAGTATTTCCATACCAAATTTCATCTAAATCGGTTGATAATAAGTAGAAGTTGCATGATATGAAGTTACATACAAAATTAACACTCCCCACATTTCTCCCCGTTCATGTTTTATGCAAACAAAGTAATTTATTTATTTAAACTTCATGTACAATGGTGATACATAGGCGGACTTAATGCAGCAAGGCATTCTCTACCAGTCAACCTTTGGGTTAAAAAGAACACAACGTTATGTCACAAGTTTATGTCCTTTCCCGGGTCTCAAACTATCTCCATACCAACTTTCATCTAAATCGGTTCAACGGTTTAAGCGTGAAAAGGTAACAGACAGACAGACAGAGTTTCTTTCGCATTTATAATATTAGTATGGATGGTACTATTATCAAATACGCGATTTTTAAGATTTTTGTACGTCTGTCTATTTGTTCCTGGTAATCTCCGAAACGGCTGGACCGATTGTGACAAGACATTCACTGTAATATAGCTGATGTTATAAGGAGTAACATAGACTACTATTATTTTGGAAATAGAATTAGGGTGCCGAGTAAAAAAAAACCTTTATTATTTTTTAGTTTTACTTTGACGCGGACGAAGTCGCGGGTTCGTAATAAAAACGCCAAACAAACTATTTGTGTGTCCATTTCTACGTTGGTATTTTCATTTGCAGAATCAGTGTTTTCTCAGTCATTTACATTATTTTCAATTTAGCTCGCCAGACGTTCCAGCCCAGCTGTAAAAACAAAGAACACCCGACGAATTATTTATTTTAGTAACGAAACATTTTGATAGAACGGTTCGATATCTATTAGATAAATGTTGTGATTACAATGTTTGTCTGGCTATCTAGTTTTTGCAAATGTTCATTTTTAGTCTCTTTTCAATCAAGCAAATGTCGTAAAAACGACTGGGTTGGTTTAAAGTGGTTGTTTCTATATAATCGTAATTTATTTTATAAGTCAATTAAGTTTAAAATAAAAATGTCTACACAGACATGAAACTTACCAATCATTTTTATTTCAAACTTTTAACGAATAGCGCGCAAGCTTTATTACTTACGCCATCTCCTACCGAATAGCTGAACTACTTCGTAACCTCGATCGATGTGAACAGTGCCATCTGTATACAAAGCTCAGAACTACTAAGAGCTTTGACTTTGAAATTTCACCCGCGAAAGCGCAAGCGCAAACCAAGTGGCGCGTTTATTTTTGCATCTATCCAACGTGAACTTGGGGATGTACAAAAATAGTTCCGAGTTTGACATATGGTGGAAACATGTAGTTTTTATTTTGAATATCGCCTCGCGAATTAAATTTTATGTATTATAAACCTGTGCTCCTATAGATGACAGTAGAAATGGATCCAGGGTAAATATTCTGACCGGCTTTTCCTACATGATTGCTATCAGATTTACAAAAGGCGTTGGTCCCGAATGTTTTGATTCGTCATAACCTCACATTGTGTGTTTTTCTTGCGTTTTTTGCACATTTAATGGGGATCTGTTTTAAATTTAGAGTTTATATACGTTTATATAGTACTTTCGCTTCAGATGTAAATTCTGTTGCATCGATTTTGAATGAATGGAACGGCGATCATGAATGAAACTTTGTTTGATGATTCTTTCCATTATTTTTAGATCAAATAGATTTTATTTAAAAAAACACATTTTTATATTTTGTATGTTACATACTCTAGACATCTATTAGACAACGTCTTTTGCCGTGGTTCACTGGTTTCAGTAGGACAAGGTCATAGGTTGGTACTTGCTGATTAAAGAGCTGGAAGACAGTTGTCTTTTTATAAACGCTTCAAAAATAACTCTATTACTTAAGTATATGTTTATCGTCAACACAGTCATCTTATTATCGAAATTCAATAATATATAAAAATATATTAAAGAATATTTAAAAATCACCGTTGATTCTTTAGTTCAGAGATTTCAAATAAATACGCCAGATTATCGTAGACAGGCATTTAATTTATGATTTATCACTCCATCAATTTTGGTACAGGAAACTCTGTTGGTGCATTCTGCACCTAAGATGTGAGAATCCGTAAAATATAGTCATATTTTTTGCAGATTTTGAACTTTAGATTGTTTCAAAGTTATTAAAATACCCTTTCTCCCCATTCCAGAGGCAGCACCAGAAGGCTGGGTGAGCAGCGCGACCCTCATTGGTATATCGACTCGGCATACGCGTCATCCCTGAAAGTCTCGCTACGTTTACCTACCAGACAGTTTTTAGAAGGTTAGTACTGCTTCTTGCCATATTATACCAAGAGTTTTTTAGCATTTTAAAGTGTCAGAGATAACATGAAACTTAAGCAGTGACCTGTAAAAAGTACAGTGCAGTTTCAGAAACTCATTTCAGGCACCAGTCTCTCACAGAGTTAAACCCTAGTTTGTGAACTGCAAGGCATAGCATTAAGTAGCTTTGTGAAGGGATAATAAACGTTTTAAATTATTACTTGTAATTACTGAGTCAAACTTAAGATGCGTTTGAAAATTCATGGTAGGGGTAAAATACGGGTCATAATAAAAAGAGGGGCTTTGATTTGACAAACACATTGATTTTACACACTAAATTCTGTATGCACACTGCAAGACGAAAGTATTTCTTACACGTGCTCGCACTAACATTTAAAAATACTTCTAAAAGTTATTTAAGGAGCTATCAAAATCCTAAAGGATTCCTCAGTATGAAAGGCTGTATAAAAAAAGCTTCCTAGATGAAGAAAGAAATAAAGAGAAAAGGAGTGAGAGGTTAAAGAGTACAAAAGTTACAGGCGGTACTCGAACCTGCTAACATTGTAAACGGTGCATCACCGGACATATCAAACCTCTGTGCCATAGTAGATGTAGAAATACATGGACATAACAATGACACTGCATTTTCAGACTTCTATCATCCGTGGTTTCGTCAAAGTGATATCAAGAGATACATATTCGGTATGCCAGTGTTTATCATCTTGTATTAATTGTTGCAATCAAAGACTACTAAATGACTTTGACTGCATTTTTTCCTCGATTTTTCTTTTTGACTTTTTACGCCTCATTTTCATATTGATTTGTGTATTGCACATAAACGATACATCGAAGTGATTGTGTTTGTCCATTTTATTTGTGTCCGTCCTTTGAATGTGTGATTTATTTGGATCATTAATTATTACGCTGACAAAATGTGCACTATTGAATCTATATCTCGTGTTTAAATGTGTTTTGTGTCAAGCGCCATCTGTTTATGTTGTGTGGAACTGAGTGGTTTGGCGATGTGGAGCTTCAGAGTTTGTTAGTTCAAGCGTTTGAAACGAGATGGCGCTGTCATAAACTCATTGAAACTATTACTCTTTGGTATTTTATTTTGTTAAAATATTTGGTTCTAGGTATTTAATATTATTATTATGACACTATATTATTTTATTATATTTTACTACAATTATGTTTCTATTTTATAACACTTATAATATCTTTCTCTCTCACTTCGTCAAAATATACAACATAGTTTTATAGATCAAGCCACTTTGATTCGCGTTAATTAATAAAAAGAATAGCACCCTAATAAGCTGTAATAAATATTACAAAAGTGTGGGTTAAATTAATCCATTTTTTAGGGAGCGTCCCAAAGACAAAAAATATTTTCCATGATACTTAAAAGAGACACCATTAACTAAAATATGTCTGATATTTATTATGTAAAGTTTTGACGCAAAAATATTATGGTTTATGGGAACAGGTGTCAAAGATTCTATATTAATATAATGTTATGAATATTTTACAAGCCTGTCCTTCTGTCTGTCTGTTTTTCATAGGAAGTGCGAAGTTTAATTAATAAGTGACATGATTTTTATGATTTCGCAAATTGGTTTTTGTAATAAATGATTTTATTTTGATTTGATGGTATTAAATTTGAACATAATTTCAGTGGAATTTTAAATGGTTTTGAAGGTTATCCATAGGGCAAAATGTCGGCACCAGAAAGTTTGACAAAGTTTAGTTTTATTTTAGACGTTCGAATTCATTTGAATTAAGAACCAAAGGCAATATTTTACAAGCTTTTATTTAACTAGCAATGTATGTAGGTTTATAAGTGTGTTCGGGTCAAATCTAGCAACTGAATTTTAAAGCAGTTATCCTCCACCGATTAAGATGAAATTTTGCATACACGTTTAGTTTGGATGACAATGCTTGGTTAGTTAAGTGACGTCATTCTAAATCCAATATGGCGGACGGCCCTAGATGGTGGATTAGTTATTTTTTGTGCATTGCCATGATAATAATATAAGTATCAAATGAAAGGGTTTGCTGATAAGTATACAAAAAAAGCTTGTTATACAAAATATTTTTATAATGAATAATTTATTTCTACTTTAGTAAGACATCACTTTTCACTGCGCAGAAAGTCTGAGGTAGGTACCTATCCTCCAAGTCTCAACGTCTGACGTCATATGAATTTGCAACAGTGCAACGAGTCGCGGTGTGTTCCGGTTCCGATCCGCCATTAGGTTTTTTTCTACCTGTAACTATCTCTCATGGCTTACTCAATAATGTCAACGAAAATTAATAAAATTAATTAGATTGAAATATATAGTATGTATATATTTATGTGCAGTATGTGAGGAGCTCGTGGCTAAATAATAACAGCCGCACGGGTCGATCTTCGAGGTAAAGCAACGCTTGCCGAGGTCGGTCCGTGGATGGGTGACCATTTTAACATAGCTAGTTTCCTCCGTGCCTCGGAAAGCACGTTAAGCCGTTGGTCCCGGTTGTCATTTGAAGATCTTTGACAGTCGTTACGAGTAGACCGAAGCTTGAGATCTGACACCAGTCTTGCCAAGGGGTATCGTGTTACCCAGTTACTGGGTTGTGGAGGTCAGATAGGCAGTCGCTCCATGTAAAGCACTGGTACTCAGCTGAATCCGGTAAGACTGGAAGCCTACCCCAACAACAATTGGGCATTTGTTAGCGTAAGGACAGATTCGCTTTACGCCAGATTCGCGTTAGGTCAGATTCGCGTTAAGACAGATTCGCTTTAAGACAGAAGTATAGTCAGATAAAAAGTTATTTTATTCATTAAATCGAAACATCAGAGAAAAAAAAAAAATCTTTGCATTCATCGTTACTAACCAAAAATTAATTCCCTATACTAATATTTAATCCTAATTTTATTCTATATTAACCAAATTCACTAAATGTTTTAAACATTTTAAAGTTGAAATTCGTCCTTGTCAGGTATCTACTATATAAAAATAAGTCGGGTTTTCCTTCCTGACGCTATATAACTCCAGAACGCACGAACCGATTGCCACGGTTTTGCATTCGTTGGAAAGGTCTCGGGCTCCGTGAGGTTTATAGGTTTTTTTTTTATTTTTTAGTTAGGTTAGGTAGGAATAGGTAGGGTAGTTATGGTAGGTAGGTATAGGTGTACCAGAATCTCATGGCATTTTTAATTTTTTTTAAATTGTGATTTTCATATGGCAATGTCAATTGTCACCTGTCGAATCAAAGTACTTGATGTGTCAACCGCTGCTGAAATTTTTTGATATTATCTTGAAAGTTTGTTATTTTTGTGAAAATGTCGAAAAACCCACTTCGATCTCATGCGAGACATATTGTTTTCAATGTGTATCATAAAATAAGGGAAGAAGAAGGCGTAAATCAAACTCAATCTTTGATTTTAAAGTGCGTCGTAAAGTGGACCGGTAAGTTGGACTGACTTGTTTTGATACTTTTAGTTTAATTTATATTTTTCTTACTTAATTTTATTTTCTTTCCATTACTATTATATGGTAAATCGTAGGTCAGGGCACATCGAATGATGGCCGGAAGGAAATGGCAACAGTAATGTAACTGTTACTTATTCTTCGACAAGATATTGATTTTAACGGAGATTGAGAATCTTTGACGTAAGAAAAATATTAAGTAATAATCTGCGCCCTGCAGATCTCGCCAAAAACTCGACAAAAACTCAGAATCCCGCCAAAAACGCCCGTCTATATACACGTCCCAACGTGTATATAGACGGGCGTTTTTGGCGGGATTTTGTCGAGTGAAGTTCAGTGGCTGTTAATATTATTTGCAAATTGATTCCTAGTGGATATTGTGATATATTATTGGTGTAGTTTTGTGTCTCGACTGTCTCCGCAACAGGACAATTTGTAAAATCATTGAGAAAAGCGATCTCGGGATAGTGGAGCGGTGTATTTTATTGTAGTATTGACTGCCTCTGCAAAGCTTACTGGGAAGACTTTCACGATACAATTTGCTGCCAAATACTCCAAAAAACATTAGAATCTGTTACATCCGCATTCTAATGCATACTAAAGAATAAATATAAGATCCAAAACTCTTTCCAAAGACGTGGCTAAAAGGTCCTAGCTACCAGGCCATAAAACTTACATAAAAAAAAATATATAGACTGATGATGATGAATGAGTTTAAGTAACATGATACATTTTATTATTTTTTACAGACTTTATACATAAAGAGATTGGTTTTGAATATGTTAAATGCCAATGAAAAAGAACCATTTTGATGGAAAGAGATGACATAAAACTACAAAGATACAAGTTTTTGAAATGCCAGTGGAGTTCATGGAATCGTATTCTAGTTTCTAGTTCTGAATGAGGTTTTAAGTTATTAGTATGATTTAAATGCTAAATAATAAATTAGTACATAAATTAATATTCAATTGATTTATTTTTCCTATGTTAAGAACACGATGTATAACAAACAACATTATTCATACACATACCTATAATACTCACAGTGGATCTTTGTGTCTCTGAATTGGTTGCAAGACCCCGCACAGTAGCTATTTTTGTGTCAATGTTGAAGGTGAAGATAGCATTGTATAACTGTCTCTTTCACTCGCTTATGTATGTCACATAAGCTTACGGAGTTTCTTGTGCATTCTTCTCCATAACAAGCTACTTTCCGAATGCACGGTAGAATCAACTTTTATTCCATGTAAATTTAAATTGTGACATTCAAAAGTGCCGCTTGGTGGCCCAGTTGAAATAAATATCTTTTGTCTTTTTAGGGTTCCGTAGCCAAATGGCAAAAAACGGAACCCTTATAGATTCGTCATGTCTGTCTGTCTGTCTGTCTGTCTGTCTGTCTGTCTGTCTGTCTGTCCGTCCGTATGTCACAGCCACTTTATTCCGAAACTATAAGAACTATGCTGTTGAAACTTGGTAAGTAGATGTATTCTGTGAACCGCATTAAGATTTTCACACAAAAATAAAAATAAAACAATAAATTTTGGGGGTTCCCATACTTGAAACTTAAACTAAAAATATTTTTTTTCATCAGACCCATACGTGTGGGGTATCTATGGATAGGTCTTCAAAAATGATATTGAGGTTTCTAATATCATTTTTGTCTAAACTGAATAGTTTGCGCGAGAGACTCTGCCAAAGTGGTAAAATGTGTGTCCCCCCCCCTGTAACTTCTAAAATAAGAGAATGATAAAACTAAAAAAAAAATATAATGTACATTACTATGTAAACTACCAGCGAAAATTGGTTTGAACGAGATCTAGTAAGTAGTTTTTTTTTAATACGTCATAAATCGTAAACCGCAATTTACCAAGTACGGAACCCTTCGTGCGCGAGTCCGACTCGCACTTGGCCGGTTTTTTGTCATCGTCCTATCTCGCTTACTCTATGCAGTATACTCGATGACAAACTGTTTCTTACGCAATAGTTGGCAGGACCAAGTTCAAAGACACAAAGATCCGTTGTGACTACTATAATATAGGTACCTCATGTTCATTAATACTAAAGACATAAATAAAAATTAAACAGTATCAAGATCGTTTGATCCAATTTCCCCAGTATTGCATACAACAAATTTTTATTTCCCCTTTTGCCATGAGATTCTGGTAGACCTATAGCCAGTTGACGGGAGCGAAGCCGCGGGTTCAGCTAGTTGTTAATAATTTTTTCAATCATTTTATCCTTTTTTAAGTCTTCTAGCCTTCGTCTTTTCCCTTAAATGTAAAGACTCAAACTTAATTTTCTTTCTTGTATTTCAGTTTATTTTTTTAGCAACTGAAGAAAATAATATAAGGCTGGTTTGGGCGGTATTTTTGAATTCAGTCTAAGATGATATCCCTCCACTCCATTTGTTGATCTGGGGGGTGACCATAAGCTCTTAGAGTAAGGTTATTTTGAGTGTGTGTAAGGGACAGATGTATCTGACTTGTATACATCTGTCACATAGGCGATCTCAAAATAACCTTACTCTAACAGCTTATGGTCACCCCCCTGATCTTTTCTCCGTAACAAGAAAATTGATCAGAAGTGACTTTCTTTAGCCACTGGGTCGAAAAATAGTCTCAAATTAGGCAGAGCCTATATTATGAGTACTGGAGTTTACTAGATAACGGATAAAAATAAACGACAATATTACGTCGACTTACATATTTATCATACAAATATTGCACCTAGCAGGATTCGAACCCTATGCGTGGCAGTTTGGATGCTAGACTGTTCGGCCAAAAAGGTCGTCGAAATTGAAATATTATGTGTAATAATCTGCCGTAAAGCGAATCAAAAACAAAGGAACTTTATGTTGCGGTCTGTACTTATTCTGTCTTAAAGCGAATCTGACCTAACGCGAATCCGACCTAACGCGAATCTGACGTAATGCGAATCTGTCCTTATGCTAACAAAGGCAATTGGGAAAAGGCTAGGTAGATGATGATCATATAGTATGTGCATCTCATTAGTCCATGAGGAATTAACGAAATTATATAGAATCGTCCTCCTTTAACATTAATAGAGCTGGGACCTTTGTTCTGGATTGGGTGACTGTAGGCCATAATCCACCGCACGATGCCAGTGCGGGTTCATTTTTACCCGACTGCGCGACGCAAAGGAGGGTAATGTGTTTATCAGTCTAAGTATTTTAATAATTATGTTGATTATTATTTTTTATGATATCTACTAATTTTGAGAAAAGTGTACACCTTTAAGGCAGATTTTTGAGGAACGAATTATTTATTATTAAGATCTTATGTAAAATTTACCAAAAATCACACCAATAAACATGTTTTTTTTTTAATTTTGCATATTTGTTCCTATGTGGCGTTCTAGAGACAAAACGCGTAAGCCGATTTTGATAATTCTTACGTCAATCGATTTGTCTTAACCTTGCGAGTGTCACTGGCGACAATAAAAAAGCGGGTTTTGGGCGCCATATTGTGGGGGTCCCAATTTTTATTTCTTCCTTCCGCTTTGTGTGGGGTATCAAAATAAAGGGTAAAAAATTACGTTTGTTGTATGGGAGCCCCACTTAAATATTTATTTAATTCAGTTTTTAGTATTTGTTTTTGTAGCGGCTACAGCTAAACATCATCTGTGAAAATTTCAACTTTCTAGCTATAACGGTTCATGAGATACAGCCTGGTGACAGACAGACAGACAGACTGACAGATGGACCGTGGAGTCATAGTAATAGGGTCCCGTTTTTACTCTTTGGGTACGGAAACCTAAAAAAGTTAACTAAAACTTAATAAATGAAAAGATAATGTAAAAATTAAAATTTTAATCACATTTTTTTTGTATTTATTGGCTTATTAGTTTAGTCCTAGTGGTTTCTAGCGCTACTGGTGAGCATGATATCATGGATTCGATGCCCGGGTCGGGTAAATTATTATTGGGGTTTTCCATCTGGATTTTCTCATCAGCAGGCCGAAGTCTGCTTGTGTGACTTAAGATCCTATGACCCCTAGATGAGATTCACGCTTCTACGTCATTCCGATGCTCTTCCCTTCTACCAACAAGATGCGATGCCAGGTTTGACGTGGATGGCCACGCTTTCTTTTGCCTTAGTAATTCCAATCCAACGTCTATTACACGTGATTGAAACATTATATAGGTGTACTATGGAGAGCAGTGGTGGCCTGGTGGTAACGGACGCGACTTACAAGTGAGTTCGAACCCAGACAGACGCTCTACTTTGTGTAAATTATTTCATCACCACTGTTCTCAAAACTGTGAGGAAATCGACATGTCTTAGAACCAAAAATTCTATGAAACATGTGACATATAACAACACGCACTGGGTGCGCGTGGTGGTTTATGGCGCATTCCCTCTCACAGAGAGGAGGATTAAACGCACAACGGACCAAATGGGATTCTAAGTGCGGAAAAGGGGGTCCATTTATCCTATCCTGTCCTAGGTGTACTAAGGTGCACCTCTGCTTAGTCTTTTAGGGATTACAGGCATGATGGTATGTTATGTATTTTCTGCAAAATTACAAACCTGTGAAAAGTAAAGTAGGTGTGTCTGTCTGTTCTGCAATTTACTAATTGGTCACACGATAAATTCTGCAACATTGAGCAGGCGGATTTTGCGCTTTAAATCTGAAAAATATCACCGATTAATAATGTGTAGGAAACGTATAAAATTAGGAATTTATATCTATCGTTTTGACAGGGTGACTTTGATACTCTAAACCCGCGTATTCACTAGCCAACAGCTTGGCCGAAACATTGTCATTGGGAATAGAAACATTGCCATAGGTAACAGAAACATTGCCATAGGGAATAGAAACATTGCCATACGTAATATAAACATTGCCGTAGGTAAATGGAGACATAGGTACTAGCAGGCTTTTTTTTTGGGTGGGTAATCATCCAGTGACTTCCTCCCGCTATGGGTGAAGCGGGAGGGCATGTCAGACTTTTACTGACTAAAACCCTCCCGTGTTCCTTCAGTTGCTTAAGCCAGGGCCGCGGTAACTCTTTTTCAAATTTACTCGCGACCCAGACAGGCATCGGCCCTAGCGGACCCCGTCAATTTGCTGAAATCTCTTTGAGGCGCGCGTGGAACACTACACGCCGTCGACTCGGGCCTTGTCCTTATCGGACGGCGAGAAGTACTAGCAGGCTGCAATAAAATTTTCTTTTTTCAGGTTTCTCGTCAGTTGCAATACCGTTTAGTTAAACATTAAGAGTTACCTGGATATATCTGACATTACATTTCTTAAGCAATAAATAGGCATTCCCGTAGGCCGTATAACAATTTGCGAGCCTATTGCCATTAAGTCACTGGTTATAAATTCGCACTCGGAACTGCTACCGGGAACTTCCTAAAGAAGATATTTAAAAACTTACTTTACAAAAGCAGGGATCGAATCAAAGATCTCTCACTCACTACATCCATGCCTCCGTGACAAATTTACCCTGAAAAGGAAGTATGCATAGACCTCTGTGCAGGCGGATAGTTCTCAAAAGAGGGCTGATCAAGAATGATAAAGACAGCTTTTTAGGTTTAGGCTGGACGTTGATGATTCAGTCATTAAGTGAGTTCATATCTATTAATTGATAGACCGACTTTTTTTGTTATGAGACAGGTCATCCAAAACTTGTTCACCATATTGCCTAATGCCCATCCATCGTTAGTGAAACCACAGCTTTATAATCTCTAATTTTTATTTTAGCACAAGACTCATCGTCGACACAGACCATTAAAACGACACTTCCTTAGCTAATAGACTTTAACGACGCAAAGATGTGGCCACTATATTATAATTAGATGCGTTCAGAATATGAGATAGTCACATTGAGATAGTGACTGGTACTGTGGAGGTGATAGTCCGGGGTGTTGGAGAGAAAGGTTGATCGTTATCAGCTTACTGGTAAAAACAGCTTGAAACATATAATAGGGATGTTTCCTAGGTAGGAAATTATATCTCTATTTAGTCCATCAGAGAGATATTCAAATAATATTGGACACGTATTTTCGCTTTAATCAAATATAAATAAAAATTGACAAGAGTAATGGTTAAGGAGGCTTGTGTCGTCACTTTGTCAAAAGAGGGGTGTTATAAGTTTGACGTGTGTTTAACCCCCGCCGGAAAAAGAGGAGAGTTATAAGTTTCACGTGTGTTGCTGTGTGTAGCTCCTAAAGGGATGAGCTGATTTTGATTTAGTTTTTTTTGTTTGAAAGGTGATTTTGTCGAGAGTGTGCTATGTTTGAATAAAATCGATTCAGCCGTTCAAAAGTTATGGGCCATTTTACTGTTTGAATCGGGGTGTTTTCGCAAGATAAATGTGTCGGGGGTTTTTAAATATTTACTTGTTGTGTAAGTGATAAAAGAAACAATACGTACATTTTTTTTTGTCCTCATCCCTGTTAAAGCTATCAACTTCCCCGACTTTATTCAAATGCTGTGAATAAAGTCGGGGCATTTAAATTACAAGTCACAAAGTCTACTTATCGAACCCACCCAAACAATTATTTCTAACCTCCACTTCTATGCGGACTAAGAGTTGGCCCTAACATAGATGGGAATAGGCTAGGCAGTCTAAGAAATTACACTGCTGTACTTACTGCTATCATCAAGACGATGTATCTAGTATTACTGCTTGGTCGTGGAATGTAGGTCATAAAGCTTATATTAGTCCTAGTACGGAATTGGATACTGAAATTGGCACTCCACCACCGAGCACGGTCGACGACGCGCGCGCACATTACTTGTCCTAAGTCATTTCCAACATTATACTGTCCTTCAGAACCATAATATAAGTGTTTTACAGTCCACTTTAGTCTCATTTTATAAACCTTTAATTAGGTCCTAAACATTTTGGTATATATTTTATAATTTGCCGTGGCATTTACAACTTACCAAGCCTTACTCTATAATGAGGTCTGGTAAGAGAATTAAAGATGAGATTCATTTATGAAAATATTATGTATGTAGGAAAAATATTAATATCTTTAGTAAAGTTAGTGATAGACACAATTGTAATACTAGAAATAAAGATAAGTTAGATCAACCATCTTATAGATAAGCTAGAGAACACACATCTTTCATGGGGTACTGTGTTAAATTCTATAACAAAATACCTTGTGAAATATTGAAACTAAATGAAAGAAAATTTAAAACCTTAATTAAAAGCACACTTTGTAAACAAGCACATTACAAATAAGATGATTATATTCAAGATAAGAATGCTTGATTCATGCTGGTCCTGCTCCATAAGCCTATCTTTGGTGTGGACAAAATCAAACTGGTTAATTTGTATTATATTCATAATTATAGTAACGCTTTATTTTTATTTATTTTTCTTCTCTTTTTGTTTAAAAAATTGACTCGCACACTGTTCCGTTGTTGTTGAATTAGGTAATTTACCTATGTTTGCAATATTTGTAAGTACGCGGTAAGTGAGAACCATGTTCCTATTTATCAAGTTAACTAATTTACCTGTTAGTGCTTGTAATTCTTTATACCTATATTTAGTATAGTAGTGCTGGGTGCATCGCCCTCAAGTATATTGATTTATAAATGAATGTAAATATTGTAAAAAACTTATTTAAAAAAGAAAAGAGTATCTATGGAGTTTCTTGTGTGTTCTTCTCCATAACAAGCTGCTTTTTCGTATGCACGATAGAATCAAATTTTATTACTTGTAAATTTTAACAATAGCTTTGACTTTGATGGTTGGATTGTGAAAGGAATGAAAAAGTAATAAAAAGATAGCGTGTCGGTTGACAGGGAAGAATGGTTGGAAGGAGAATATGTGTTGCATCGACCCAATGTAACATGGGACAAGGGCATGCAGATAATGTTGTTATCTTAATAAAGTCATCATACAAAGACCATAAAGATGATTATGATGATGATGAGCAACTTTTGATAAGTACACTTTCATAGTTGTTGATATTTTGGTATATCGCCAATCCGAATACATTTTTCACAGTTTATTATTAATTTCGAAGACTCGGCATCCAGACAACACGGCCCAATCTGTCACCAATTTGTAATTAAATAATTTTTGAACGTTATACACTATTTAAAATGTACGATTTGTCATCGGTAATGAAGGTTGACGTACGGATATCCGGAGTACTGCCCTAGATTTTAGCAGACATTAAAAATATTAAATAAAAATTAGTTTGGATAATGATGGACTAAAGATTTGAGAGCAGACGTGGCCCAGTGGTAACGGTCGCGACTTACGTGTCGTAGGTCGTGGGTTCGAACCCAGGTAGGCGCTTTAATTTGTGTAAATTATTTCATCACCACTGCTCTCAAAACGGTGAAGGGAAAATCTCCAGGAAACCGGCATTTCATAGAACCGAATCTCTTCAAAGTTAGAGTGAACAGGCTTCTTCTGGGTAAGCTCACTCCATCTTTGACTCTGTCTCTTTCATCTCTGTCCTAGACTAGAGTCAAGAGCAAACCCAAAAAAAAAAAACACCAAGAATACGTCATACAAAAGAAAAATCTTTTTTTATTGTAAACGAGGTAATATTAATGGGAATAGAATTTGAAGTAGATCAATAGATATCGATTTTACACCTGTTGCAAGAATTATAGAATTCATAGATAAAAACATCAACGAAAACAGTTTTTCCAGTTCGCGTTGTCTTGTTTAGCTGGACAAAAAACTCTGCCATTTGGCGCCACAACAACCTCTTTGCCAAATTCCTCAAAACATTCTTCAATAACTTATATTTAATTTCAAAGAGTCTTCGTGTTTTGTAAAACGTTGATAGATCATTTAATAATCTGTTGACAACTAAAGATGGCGGCTTGTCGTGAGATGCACTAAGGAAATGTATATGACAAATAAGAGATTAGTATGTTGAGAGAGAAGTGAATTGTGTGGTGACGGATATTTGGAAACTGCATCAAGGTTTTGAGGTTCCGAGTAAAGCAATTCAGGTTAAAGTCCAGGGTTCTGTTTACGAGTGGGATTAACTTTATTCGTGAGCATTTACTAAAGAAAGTATGCTACACTAGCTATTTGCTCGCGACTTCGTAACTACTTCGAATAGCCTATTTTTTCATAGCGCGCCATAATAGTGTAGGTTTGTGGTCAACGTTACATTAGAAATTGTTAGTTCACCATACAAACTTCCACACCCCCATTTGTGGAAATGGGGGTAATGTCGGTAATGTGGGGAAATGTGGTTTGTGGAAATCATCCTTAAGAGGGTGGCCTCTTAAGGATGATTTCTGGTATAAAACTATCCTATGTCCTTCCCAGGGTCTTAAACTATCTTTATACCAAATTTCATTTAAATCGGTTCAGTGGTTTGGCGTGTAAAGGTAACAGACAAATAGAACACAGAGTTACTTTCGCATTTCACACATCAGGTCCAGGTGAACACCTTTAAAAAATATTTGTAAAGTAGAGTAAGGCATCGGTGTACCTAAATAGTGCATATGCATTTGAGTGATTATTTGTATTAGGATAGTATGAGATTGTAATCAACTGGTCTCAAATACAGACTCATTGACTTATGATTAAGTAGACAAAAAGAGGAATCACTTTTTGGTAGCACGCCTACCTACTTCATAACTTCTTTTCTGCAAGCTAGATATTTTTGTTTCCATATTTTCGGCAATATAGTTGATTCCGTCCATGCGATTTATAGAAAAACATCCGAAGAAAATGTTCAACTGCGCAAATCCTAAACTTACTTATTTACAGCAATTCCTCAGAAAACAACCATAATATACTAGCTAAATAACTGACTAAGACATGATATAACAAGACGATTACTTTGCAAATAAATTTCATCGATTTCCTAAAATAAATTGACATAAGTTGTCGCCGAGTGGCGCCGGGTGACTCACTGTGTCTGCGGCTGCGTATTGAACATTTTTAACACTTTTTCTAGCATTCTGAAACATTGCCAAACATTAGATGACGTTTTATTATATTAAATATTATAATTATAAAGATGAGGTGGAGTTGAGAGCGGAGAGCGATAGCGGCAAGAGATTTTTTGTGTATCCGGCGATTGTAAATTGCAGTAAAGGTTTTCAGTTGCCTTCAGGTTGAGCTTCTAAAACTATAATAGCGGTACTTAATGAAAAGTTTAGTCGAGTAACACAATGATATTACTAACATTCAGTCACGTTTAGTAAGACTTAATCAATCTGCCTAATTCTTTTTTTTTTTCTTTTGAAATGGTCATGCAAACTGCGCCACCACGGGGATATAGCGCTGTTTTGTGGAACTCCAACACACTAAAACTCTGTCCTCCTGTGCCGCTTATGGTGGGAACACGGTAAGCATACATCCGCGAGCCCGCCGAGGCTGACGGACCAAACCAACTCATGTGCGCCAGATGACCTCGTGTATGGCACCCTTGGTCCCCCTGTGACAGGTCAGGACAGTGGCCGGCCATCCACCACTTTTCGGCCGCAGGGGATAGGGAGAGCGTCCAACTCTATATCGACACCCCTACTACCCTGCGGTCTCACCGCGTCCACTGTCAGACGGTCGCAACTACGTCCAGGCCGCGGAGGATAGATAGAGCGACACACCGTAATACCGGCTCTCCTCTCCCGCCGCGGCCTCCAACTCTCAGCCGCAATGTCTCCCATACGACATCCTGGCCCGCCTCAGTTGCGATGACGTCGAAGCCGCACCGCAACCTACATGTTGGCCGCTACGTTGTCGGCTTATCGGCAAAGCCCTGACGAGCGGCCCCTCCTCGGGTTCCTCTTCGCTTCACCGTGGGGGTTTTAGCCCCCCCGCCTCGACATTGCGGGAACGCACCGGGTAATCTTATTAACTCCGAGTTAGTAGCTAACCCAGCCGATTGTATTTGAAATATTTGTTATTTAACCTCGTGTTACCAACTAACTCTGAATTAAGACTGCATGCCAAGTGGTTTGACTTTCGACACTAATTAAAAAAAAAAAAAAACTGGACCTTGTGGGCGCAACTTGGGCCGATTGGTCGGTATAAATAAATAGTCGGCCACTATCAAATCAACCCTGTTATAGTGCAATTTTGGTTATCCTAACCGGTATGGGGTAGGTTATTCTGGTTTATAGACAGGAGATGTTTCAAAATGTAATTCTGTTGCCTGTCACAAAAACGTTATAGATCGTGCGGAAAAGCTATCGGGCGCCTACAGCATCCAAGGCATCGAAGTTGTGGATAGCTTCATTTATCTGTGGTCTATTATTAATGCTTAAGGCAGCTGCGTCCCTAAAACGACGGATAGCTATGGCGATGCTATGACACGCTTGCAGAACATCTGCAAAAATCGTGGCATACGTCATAAAACCAAAGCCCGTTTAGTCAGAGCATTAATTTTCCCCATTTTCCTCTATGGAGCTGAGACGTGGACAATCCGAGCAAGGGAAAGACAGAGGGTAGACGCATTCGAAATGTGGTGCTGGAGGCGGATGCTCCTAATACCATGGACAGCTAAACGCACAAATGTGTTTATCGTTTCCCAACTCGATATCAAGACCAGATTTTCTACAGTATACCTACAGCGTATTTTAACCTTTTTCGGTCACTTAATGCAAAGGGGAGATAGAAGTCTAGAAAAACTGGTCATTGTTGGCAATACCGAAGGAAAAAGAGCACGAGGCCGGTCGCCAACAGGATGGTCTGACCAAGTGAAAGAAGCTACGTCCTCAAGCAAATTTCAGCAGGTGGTGATTGCAACTTTGGACAGATTGATGGAGGCAGATTGTCTGCTTAAAGGCGTCCAGTGACCACGACCCTCACTAATGAATGAGGGACCGATCAAAGAAGAAGTCGCTAAAACCATGCTAACAAGGGTTTAGTCACAGGAATTGTTTGCAAGAATCCTTTGTTTAAGTAAATTTTTGCGCCGCCTAAATTTCAATATAGTCCGCTCCGCCTAAAAAATCGCTGACTGCCAACATTGAGACCCCATCCTTACCCACCGGTATGTGGTGTCCCAAATCGCATAGGTTTTATAATTTGGCATCGCGCACAACTTTGTCCGTCCTATTAAGATGCAGTTTAATCATATAATTTATGTACTTGTATCTCAAGAACTATTCGTCCAGGATTATAATTATTAGTTTCATAAAATATATGTTTTAGACTGAAATGATTGTGCAACTATGTGTTATGTTTAGAATGGTTGAGTTGATCAAATATCTGGGAAGTGTGTGGTGCGCTAATTAGATATCATGTAATCGTGTGCGAATCCTATTCATCATATTGGTCCCGGAAAAACATTGTGCTCCCATTGTGCTTCATCTTGTGTCATCACTGTTGGTGGTAATTTTGATTAAGTTATAATGTCGGCCAAATTACGGGAACCCATCCGTGAACCCGCCGCTAGAGAGGTAAAGGTAGCCTACAGTACCCGGGTGTCACCATTGTGTGGATCGCCCGGAGGACACGGTGGAGCATACGGTGGAGATCTGCCCCGCTTGGGCGGAGCACCGCCGTGTCTTCGTAGAGGCGATCGGCGGTGGCGACCTCTCACGTCCGGCCCTGGTCCAGGCCATGGTACGGAACGAGAGGGCATGGGAAGCTGTTACCTTCTTCTGCGAAGCAGTAATGCTCGCAAAGGAGGAGGCGGAACGCGTGAGGGAGACTCACCGGAGACGCCCTCACGACCCTAGCCACCGCAGGAGACGCCCTGAGCGACGGGAGTCGCAAGCCGATTCCCGGCCACCGTAGGCGCGGGCTTGCGGACGGCGAGTAATGGGTAGCTCGCCGTCTGATAAGGACCAGGCACGAGCCGACGGCGCGTAGTGTTTCACGCGCGCCTCAAAGAGATGTCAGCAAAAACTGACGGGGTCCGCTGGGGCTGATGCCTGTCTGGATCGCGGCAAAATTTGAAAGAGAGATACCGCGGCCCTGGCGCAAGCAACTGAAGGAACACGGGTGGGTTTTAGTCGGTAAAAGTCTGACACGCCCTTCCGCTTCACCCAGAGCGGGAGAAGTCATTGAACGATTTCCCACCCAAAAAAAAAAAACATTTGCTTTTTCGCAAACCCTGAATTGATTTTTTGTTCAATATGGCACTTGAATCCACAATTTAACCCTTTCACTTGTTTTCAGTTCCGCATCTATTATCTCATACGCAATAGTCGCTTTTATTTTACTTTTTAATTTTAGTTCTTGCATTGAAATTAGTAACTTTCGGGATGGATGCCTAAAGAATGTAAGTTAAAAGTTAGTTTTATACTTCAATTCAAAATTCTGCCGAAAAACCCATTCAAACAGAAAAGGCAGGCATAAAAATGTTTTCTTTCTAAGCCGAATCGTTTAATCGCGGAAATACCTCAGTGACCAAGTTCCTGGAACCGCTGACATCTAGACAGACAGATATTTTGATATGAGTGAGTCAGGCTCGGAGAGCCGAAATAAACAGCGATCATATGATTATTTCAAATTATTTTACGGTTGATTTTTAAAGGGTAGGCAAGAAAAGATTGTTGTGCTTGCAGGTGCTTTGTTGAGAACTGTAAACTACGATAAAATATCAAAAACTGCGAATAGAATATGGTTTTGTTCTTCGACCAAAATCTTCAAAATAATTGATGCTCGTTTTCACTATAATGACATCATTTTTTTTTATTTTATTTGCGTCAAATTGTCAAGTATCTTGTCAATTGTCATTTTCGTTTCAAACGGTTATTCTAACGAAGCTTCTGTGTATTAATTAAGTTTATTAGTACAAATGTCACGATGCATGAACGACTGTATTTTGTAATTTGTATTTATAAATAAAGATAGTTTAAATACTGTATTTTGTATTATATATTTCAAATACAAATATTTTCGGTTAGTTCTGCTATGCTCTAATCCCGCTATGCTCTAGTCCTGCTATGCTCTAGTCCCGCTATGCTCGACTTAAAAAATACCTATTAAAAAGTCCCAAGTCAAAAGTCTAAGTAGTTCAAAGTATTTATATATTTTTTATATGTGTATGTGATGTCAAAAAAAAAAAAATTGACTCTCTGTACGTTTTGGGTAACACTGTAAGTGCAGAGAGTAATCCATACTAATATTATAAATGTGAAAGTAACTCTGTCTGTCTGTCTGTCTTTCTGTTACCTTTTCACGCTTAAACCGCTGCACCGATTTAGATGAAAGTTGGTATGAAGATAGTTTGAGACCTGGGAAAGGACACAGGCTATATAGGTAGGGTAGGTTAGGGTAGGGTAGGGTAGGGTATGGTAGTGTAGGGTAGAGTATTGTAGGGTAGTGTAGGGTAGAGTATTGTAGGGTAGTGTAGGGTCGGGTAGGTTAGGGTAGGGTAGGGTAGGGTAGGGTAGGGTAGGGTAGGGTAGGGTAGGGTAGATAAATGTTTGGTCTTTTTATGGCAAAACAAAGTTTGCCGGGTCAGCTAGTTGTAATAATAAATAAATAATAGTATTTTTTCATTTGTATTTTAATTAAAGCAAAGTATGTATTTTGCCCAGCTCTGGTAACGGGTAGCAGAAACCCATAAACATCCTAAGCAACAAAGATGATTGGAAACCTTAAGATCAGCTGTAGAGGTAAACTAGAAACCCAACCCCAGATTCCAACATAGTCAGGGCAAGGGTAGTTTAAAAAAAACACAAGATACCTAGTTGACAATTGTAATTATAAAGGAGACCTACACTGATTCATTGTAGGTGATTGACTCCTACGTGAGTGGGTTGCCACACAGCTGTTTAATCATAAATTATAATTATCCATTTCCAGTTCAGAACGGAAAGTTAACCATTGAAAATACAGTAAATCATCTTGGCAATTTTATTATCCTGTTGACAGAGTTTACTGAAATGGTTTCTCTACGAAAGACCTCGAAAAACTCGCGAGATTACTCTAGCAATTTCAATAAATTACAGGGATGTCCTAGCTAGAGGAATCCTGTTGCTATGCTAACGCGCAATTAATATATGTGTTTCTTCGTTTGGTATTCAATCGAGCCTAGCAGTCTATGTATGTATGTTTGTCTTTACGTATGTTCCTCCGTAGCGCCTAAACTATTCATCTGATTTTGATGAATAAGTTGTCAATTGATTCGTCATTAAGGCCCGGGTAACATAGCAAAAAAATCTGTAGTCGGGATACAGTATATCTATGCCTATCTATCTATCAGTATGTCTAGCTATGTTATATTATGTTTATTAAACTTTTTTAACTTTGATTTGTTTTGCCCAAACGAAATCTATGTCTTCTTATTATTTTGTATATTACAAATACGTGACGATCCCTTTTATCATTCTTATGGCAACTATCTCCAGACGCCAGACGATTTGATTAAGATATATACCTCATAAACTATATGTTTAGTGGTAAGTGCTTTTTCTTATGTTGTATACAACCAGGGCCAGTTGTTGAAAACTCTTTGACGTCGGCATCTAATCAACATTGCTATAATGACACATTTGAAGTCTTCCTCATCACCATCATGCTGTATACAATATGTCCGGACTTTCAGTAATAAAAATATAGGCCCGTAAATTACACCTAATTTTATCGATAAAATACTCAAAAATAAAGCAATTTTAGTACCTGATTTAGTTATTACGATATCCATATAGTCTACCAACCATAATTCTGGGCGTAGGTATGGCCTATTCACTGGCGTACATTCAACAGTAATTAGATTTGTAGGCTTTAGCATAGATAAAATAATCGACTAACACACCTTGGGTGTGTTGATAAAATATTTTTGTATTGACCCAAAAAAAAAAAAAATTACGTAATTTCACAAGTTCTTTTGCATTTCCTAAAATTCTGCATAACTTTTATGTTTTTTTTGTTTGACTTTTAGTTGTTCTACACATTGACAAAATAATCACAGCTCTATGGCAATTATTTTTAATGTTATTGTTGTCTTAAAAGGACCCCTATGCATTTTTGGCTTATTTTTTTGCATATTTATAGGAAATGCAACAAAAACTTTTGGGGATTCAAACCCTTATGTGGGGTGTTTTATCGATAAAATTGATTGTATTTAACGGCCTTAAAATTTTATTATTACAGGTCCGGACATATTGTATAAGCCACCTATTATTTGTGCTATGTTTCCTTGGTCGATGCGAGTGTCCTCCAGGTCTTCCCTTGGATGTTTAGTATTTCGGCTACCCGGCTGTTGGTCTCCACTTCTGTATTTCGCCTCCACCTACAAAAGTCTCTCTCATGAGCTGGCCATTTAAATTTTTACAAGGATAATTCTACTCTCTAGGTAATCATCAAAGTGTACGAAAAGCTTGTGACTAAAAGAGTGATGAATATAAATGTAGATGGATGGAGAGGAAGACCAAATAAATTATTGATAAAGGAGGCCTTTTTAATAAAGGTTCAGAATTACCATAGTAAATTATTGAGAATTAAAGAAGAAACCGTGTTGCGCCTACTTCAAATGACATGGGACAAATGGGACAATTGGCAGGAAGACGACGATGAAACTAGAACACATTCATACTGTAGGGTCAATATTGGGATCATGGTTCAAATTCCTTGAAGGTGTTTTTTAATGAGCTAGGGCTTTCTCTTATGACAGATGTTTAGGTCCTGATTGCACCACGTAAACGGAACATATTTTTTAGGGTTCCGTACCTCGAAAGCAAAAACCGGAACCCTTATTGGATCACTTTGTTGTACGTCCGTCCGTCTGTCTGTCTGTCAAGACCCTTTTTCTCAGGAACGCGTGGAGGTATCAAACTGAAATTTATATCAGATACTCAAGTCTACTGTCACACTTCTAAGCCAACGCAATCAAAAGATATAGCCGTTTATGTCGCAAATTTCTGGAAATTTTCGACACTCTCAAGGGATTCAAAACCTACAAGGTACTTCCCGTGAACTCACAATCTTAAAATTTGGTCCGAAGCAACGTCTTATAGCACAGATAAAGGAATAATTGCGAAAACCGTACATTTTTAGTAACATCATATAATACTTACTACCCCTTGCCTCATGAACGCGTAGAGGTATTAGATTGAAATTCATATCAAATACAATGCCTTTATGCTGAGGTTTGTACGGAACCCTCGGTGCGCGAGTCCGACTCGCATTTGGCCGGTTTTTTTGATAATCATGTCACGTTGACAGCGCTAAATGTACTTAATGATTTGTGATGCAAGTGGGCCTAAGACGAATCATCTAGAAATCTAATAAAACTCCCAGGGCCGGCAAAATGTACCAGCCAACCGCATAAGTCTTGAGGGAACCATTAACGCAGTCTGAAGGCCAGGCCACTTCACACAAATGTCACAAAATTACTCGGCAACTTATCGGCGTCATTTTATCTTATTTTTATATTAATACACTCAGTTACGCCAAATTATACGTTTTTATTGCGTACGTATGATATTTTAGTTCTGTGACTAGCTGCTGGAATGTGGGATTTGAAATATTTTGTGCAACTGATGTTTTAGGGTGAACAGTTTGATGTTGGATTTTTGTGGTAGCTTTTTGTGAAAGAATGGAGATTTGGGTAGCAATAGTAAGTATCCTCCGACCACTGGCCGTTGGTAACTGTCCAATCCTTGTTGATTCAATTCAATTCAAATTCAAATAGCCTTTATTAACAAACTTAAAACTAATATATACATAATTTTTGAGAATAACAGTCATCGGTTTGTTTGTCTTGCTCACTAGCATAGGCCTCCCTCAGACCCTTCCACAGTACACGATCTTGTGCTTTTCAGGGCCACACAGCGCCTGCTGTCGATCTGAGAGCATCTTCCCATCTACGCGCTGGTCTTCCCTGTTTCCTCATCCCCTCTCTCGGGTACCATTCAGTAACATTTTTGGCCCACTTCTCTATTCTACTTCGGAGTGTGTGACCTGTCCACTGCCACTTTAATCTTTTAATTGTGAAAGTCAGGTCCATTTATGTTAATTATGGTCAAATCGCGCGGAGAACTTTGATTGCGCGATGTAGGATTTGTAAGACTACAGTTCTTTTTTTAGTTTCTATGTGGCGATATAGATGGCACCACAGGATGGCCCAACAAAATGGCATTTCCGGGGTTGTCATACCTAATTAAGTTTTCGTCATTTGCATTGCTATGGTAAAATTTAAACTTAGGTATTACCACAGATAATATAATACCAGCATACAGATGCCTCATCCCATACAAAAAAAACCGCGCCGAGACGTAACTAGCGTATTTATTAAATGATCTGTTCAAATAATCTTTGAAATGTGAATTAAAGCCCCATATTTCATAATTTTGTGCTAAGGAGAGTTGATTAAGCAAGAACATACAATTTTTATGTTTAATTCCAGAAAATGTTAATTTTACACACAATCCAATAATAAATCGATGCATTTCGCGTCATCTAGTGAGATTTATTAGAACCAAGTGCGGGGCCTCCTGGCTATGGTAAAATTGAAATATCGGTTATTTAGTTACTAACTGTTGCAAGATATGAATTAAAATCTAGTTATACGAGTACTTATTTGGTAATGCAATGTTTTCTGCAGTATTCACAAATCAAAGTAAAATAAATGTCATAAAATACTTACTAGTGCACTGTTTATTAAAACGATTCGTAGGTGCTGCGAAGTCATCAAAATAACTCGGCAGAATTATAATTATATTCAACGGAAGTAATTAAAAACTTTTATTGGTATCTTTATTATTTGAAATAAAACTAGCCAATGTCATAAAAATGTGGGTACTTTGATTGTGGGCTCTTTGTTGTGCGAAATAGTGGGTTATTATTTTAGTATTATAATAATAGCAACTAAAGGCCCTTGTCAGTTTTGAATACAAATTTGAAAGCTATACTAGTCTATGGGAGAACCTATGATTCTGAAAATTATTTAGATTATTAAATAATGCTCACAACTTAGAATTACATATTCGCGATCTGACTAACCAAAACCAGAAGTATCCTTCTCTGATTTTATTCTTGTTTACGTCTTTTGAGTTCGCTTCAGTCAGGCTTATTGATTTTTTGAATTAACTTTTTTCATTTATAACTTTTTAGTTAACTTCCAATAACAAGCAGGAGAGAACAAACAAGGCCAATAGGCACAAAGGGTCGTTTACAACTGGGATAAGCCCAGTTGCCTAGCACCACGTACGTACGTATGTACGTTGTATAGGCTGCATCAGGAGTTGTTTACTATACGGACCTTGTGGAAACTAGAACAAATTGCCGTGTGATCAAACGTTTTTGCCATACCTATTATTGGAATCAAATATAAAAGCTCACAATGTTAGGACCCATTAATATGTATTAATGCTAATCCAAAGCTCTGCCAAAACAATATCTTTCAACTGAGGAACAATGAAGTTGGCAATCATGGCTCTATAGTACTCTCCATTGACGGTAACATTTCGACCGGCATCATCTTTAAAAAAATATGGGCCAATAATTCCACCTGCCCATAAAGTGCACCAAACAGTGACTTTTAATTAATGTAAGGGCGTCTCAACAAAGGCTTCTGGTTTTTCTCCACTCCAAATTCGGCAATTGTGCTTAATGACGTAGCCGTTCAACTAAAAATGAGCCTCATCGGCGCTCAAATGTTGTACGATGTTGTGGTCGAAAATTGGACTTCCCGATTACGCTTCATTCGAGCCAGCCGTAGCGCTCATATGCCCGAAATCCTGTTTAAGCACTAATGGCATATGAATATCTAAAAAACGTCAAGTATTCGCATCAGGTATGAAAAATGTATGACCTAGTGTGTGTTGCTAGTGATTACTTACATGACAGACACGTGGTCGCTCACAATGGGCCTCATCAGAAAGCTTAAAGTCACCCACAGGGCAATGGAGAGGACTATACTCGGCGTTTCCTTGCGTGATCGAATCAGAAATAAAGACATTCGCAAGTGAACCAAGGTTACCAACATAGCCCGAAGAATGGCCAATCTTAAGTGGCAGTGGGCAGGGCACAATGCTCGCAGAACGGATAGCCTTTGGGGTCGAAAAGTTCTAGAGTGGCAACCGCGTACCGGAAGATTTGTGGCGACGCTTGGGGGAGGTCTATGTCCAGCAATGGAAATCTTTCGGCTGAAATGATGCTGATGATGATGATACATATCACCAAATTTAAATAAACAGAGATTCTTTTACATAAAAAAAAGAATGTATTTATCACATTTGGAGAGCACTGAATAATAATGTGGTCCTCTCTACTATACACTTAGCATTGAAGAGTTGTATTATACAGTTCATCAACATGTGGGAACATACTGTAATTAAATGATACGAGCAACCACATCTGTCTACAGCAAATACAGATAATACTTTCGACAGCGACGTTCACCATTACAAACATAGAAACAAACACATTAGAAACTGAACCAAACCAATGTAACCGAACCATTCTGACTCATATCTGCCTTTTACAAAACATTTACAGTTTTAAACCCTTTACGAACACAAACATAGTCTAAAACTATGTTGTTGTATATTAGCTTTTAACATTCTTCGCGAGTTTACGTCTTGTTCTCGTAAGTACAGATCAAAGACAGTATACCTATTCTAGCTGTAAAAATCGAAGTGTTTATGGGCATTGAGATATCTTTAACAAATCTATTAGTGCAATTTTTAAACAACGAGAATAGGTACTTAATAACACAATTTTCGTCATCTTAGGGCTCGTTCACACAGAACGTCCGTATTTCCAGGATCGTTTTAACGTATCCGTCGCTACTGGAGGTGAGGTTAAGAAATAATGAAAGAAAAAGTGTTTATTCGTCACTAAAACGACATACAAAATTTTGAGTTTTCCTTAAATTAAACCCTTAAGGCGATTAACAGTTTCACACCGCAATTACAGTACCGTATTAACGGATCCGTCGGTACTGGGGGTAATGGCACGCCCCGCGTGACTTAGATCCGATTAAAGTATCAGTAATTTAATATTGTGGTGTGTGTAAACTCGCTCATACGCCATCGCCAAATAAAAAGGTACACGATAAAGCGGGCCTGTAAAACGGACAGCTGTATTTTTTATCTATCTCTTTAGCACGTGTTGTCGGATGAGATAGCATGCATTTTAACCCCGCGCATGAAATAGTTCGTGCCGTCGACTAGGGCAACCTTAACCCTGTAGGCCTGCGGCTGTCATAATTTATCCACGAGTGTATGATGAGTCATTAGCTGCCTGGTTCTCGATACACGTCCTTAGTTACGATCTGTCGACGTATTTACGGCCAAAAAATTCAAATATAAAACCTTGTAGGATTGAACGCAGAGAGAAATGCTCATAAACTTGAGCATATCTCTCTGCGTTTTCGGTCATTAACGATATTTGTCAGGTGGTTTGGTTTGATGAAGAATTTGGGCGTTCCTTTATCAAAGATAAGGATAAAATTTGTAACTTAGTAGTTATAGGGGCTTTAGGCTAAGTTTCTTTATGAGCGACATTGATTGTTAGTTTAAAATGGCAGGTAAATTCATTCTCCGGGACTTCGTCGAGCTTCATTGCCTCGGCGCTTTTCTGGTGGTCGCCACTGTTGATTCTGGCTTTCAGGAGTTGCAGTGGTTTGGGAATAGTGCGGTGGGATTGTCCCAAATAAAAAAAATAAAAAAAGTTTCGATTCAAGGTACCTAATATATCAGCCAGACATATACTTGAATTATCACTAAAGGCGTTCTTCATCTGAAAAGCTAAAACAACTCATTGTTTTTGCAAGAAACAGAAATTATGCCATGATTGATGTTATAAAAAGCTTTTAAATGCATGGAAGCTTTAATAAAAAGTGCATAATAATGTTTTAAAGTGCATAGTATTGTTTTCTTTAAAGTTTTTAAATGCAGTCTCGCCGATTGCAATAAAAATCTCCCTTTTATCTCGAATCATCTTCAAAAATTCAGACATAAATGCCATTTGCTTATCTAGATGTTTGAATGTTTGTTAAAAGGAAATAGGGGCAGAGAGCGCCGACTGAATTTCCTAAGTAGAAAGTCATAATTCGAGGTTTGGCTCTCATCTATTTCCTCCTCCAATATTGAACCAATTTAAAAAATATTCCATAAACTGAAAATGAAGGATATATACTATGCCCCTATGTTTTCCTTTTTAGCACTAGAACCCTCAAAATGCTCAAAATTGCGCTGTCAACAAAGGCTTAGTCTTAATCGTTCATCCATCAATGATTGCACAGATTTGGATAACGGAACATTATGGTAGATTATAACCAGGACTAGGACATAATACCAGCCTGTCCCTGCCCCACTGCTTCTCACATAGAAAAGGAACGAGCATTAGGCACCACGGTTGCTTAATGTACATAGGTGGTTATAAGTATTTCAGACTTATATTGACTATAATGACTATGAAAGCCCAGGTTTCGTAGTATATAAGACAAGGACATAATATTTTTCCCGGTAGTACGTTTCCGTGGTATAATTTTCGACTTTCAAGCAGGTGAAGCCACTGGCGAAACCTATAGCTGAAATATGTCAAGGTATATTCATCTACCCTCATTTTGGATATGTCCCAAATGCGCCGGAGTGGAGTAAACATCGATTAATATTCCAGATTGTCGTCATTTTCAGCATTTGTGGATTTAATTTAGTGCATCACTAAATTGCAAGAAATTCCAAAGCTTTTTTTTTGTTGAATCATTAGGATGTTCCCCCTATTATGCTGTGATAAAATAGATAATTAATGACCAATTTGTTTTCTTTTGTTTTGTGTTTGCGCGATATTTAAATGGATGAGTAGGTGGAATTGAGGTGAAAAGGTTACTCCGTCAGCTATGTAGCGGGGTGGACTGCTCAAGGTGCGTTGGACGTTACATAGATTATAATTTTCAGTTGGTTCTGTTCTTCTCAAGATAATTTCATTTCCTAAGCGAAACAGTAGTACAATAGTCACAATGTTTGACAAGCAACGCAAGCAATGTTTTTCTGTTCTCATCTCTGGGATGGATCTGCAAAATACCAGCTTGACGCACTAGCATCTAGATAAAACGAGCCAAGAGGCTCGGCAATGAGGCACTGGTCGAGTTAGAGCTCCAGAGCCTTGAGCATCATCGCCAAGTTGCCAGCTTGTAGGTTTTTTATCGGTTGCATTTCTGGGAGTGTGCGGTGGAATTGCATGATCTGATTTCGCCTAGCCCGTTTCATCATCGGACTACAAGACGAACGGCGATGTGACATCGATAAATGGTAGACATCCCACCCATACGCACTAAAGGTTTTGGAAATACTTCCATTATGCGTATAGCTAAGGAGTGGAATTCCCTGCCGGAGTCTGTGTTTCCCGATAGCTACAACCTCGGGGTCTCAAGGGGGAGTCAAGAGTAAATAGGTTAATAGCGTGCTGCACCATCGACCACATCATCGCTTACCATCAAGTGAGATACAAAACAAGTGAAACCATGACCCCTGAGCTAGGTGATAGTATCTGTGTTTTAGGAGTATAAGTAGGTACTTCTCGAGATTCATCATCATCTGCCTAGCCTTTTTCCCAATTATTGTCGGGGTCGGCTTCCAGTCTAACCGGATTCAGCTGAGTACCAGTGTTTTACATGGAGCGACTGCCTATCTAACCTCCACAACCCAGTAACTGGGTAACACGGTACCCCTTGGCTAGGCTGGTGTCAGATCTCAAGCTGACGTCTGACTACTCGTACCGTTACGACTGTCAAAGATCTTCAAATAACAGCCGGGACCAACAGCTTAACGTGCTTGCCGAGGCACGGAGGAAACTCGGTATGTTGAAATGGTCACCCATCCACGGACCGACCTCGTCAAGCGTTGCTTAACCTTGAAGAGAGAACCTCGAGATTATCACCAACAAATAGTCAATTTTACTTCTTCATATTAGTGTTACTTTAAAATACTTTAGACTAGAGTCCGCTGGATGCGAAAAACACAGGAGGGTCGATGCCGCGACGCTTTGAGGAGGCTTATGTTCAGGAGTGGACGTTTTTCAGCTCAAGTGTTGATGATGTTGACTTTTGATTAGACTATAGTTCACCTACAGGACTAATTCCTCACTTCTCCCTTTCTAGTCTCACTTAGGACAATTTAGGTCACATCCTTACTTCATAATCGTCCACCTTTGGACTTTGGCTATCCCTAACCGTCGTCAAATTAATCGGTCATGTGATTCTCGCATTGAGCGACCCTCACCATGTCATCGGTCCACCTTCTAGAAGACCTTTCAACGCTGTGACTTCCAGCACGCAATCGCCACTCCAGTACCTCTCGGCCACATCGACCATCCGTTCTGAGAGCAATGTACCCTGACGAGGAATTCTTTATCCTTACTTACGCATTTAATAATATTATGATGCTACATTGTAAAAGTTAAATATAACTAAAATCCCAAAGGTTCTTGACCTATCGTCCTTGCGCAGTATTGTTTTATTTACGCGAAAGATAACACTCTCGCGTATCTTTGGAGATATTCGCTCTGTTGTTATTGTAAATGTTTTTGGAAGAGCTTTCAAAGGAGAATCTGTTTAATTCCTTTATTCCTTTCTTGTTTTTGCAATTAATGTGTTGTTGTCTTAAAGTTCACACTCTCCGATTAAGTGGGTTTTTTTATAACCGGCCTGTAATCTTCTGGTAAAATTTAAAAAGATATTTTGATAAGAAAAGAAGAGTGGCACTTAACATTCGTTGTCAACAATAAGAACATTACTTTCAGCTTCGGTTTTAATAAGTCACTTGATGAAAAACTTATGGCCAGAGCTTATCTTATACCGATTTTCTCGCGCGAGAACCCGCCAGGATGATGTGCATTGCTCTCAGTACTGAGTTCAATCATGAAGTATTTTGTTTAAAAACTCAATGTACAGCGTTTCCTCGGACTCGATCGATACAGCCGCCATTATTACTATCTACTAATGTTATTAAACTGCTGAGGAAGTCCTGGATTTGATGTCTAGGTGGGGGTAAAGTTTTATTGGGAAATTGTAAGAAAACTTCTCCTTAACAGAATCTAGATTTTTGAGGGTTAGACAATACCAGCCCAATCCCTATCACAAGGTCTTCACTGTTATTGAGATGTCAAGTTAAATTATGTTATTTTCAACTGGCTGTTGCCCGCGACTCAAACTCAACTCGTTCGCTTCAAAATCGTATTTTTTTAATTTAATTTGCCCACAGGAACTGTGAATTTTTCCGGAATAAAAAGTCCTATGTTACTCCTTATAACATCAGCTATCTACTAATGAAAGTCATGTCAAAATCGTTTCAGCCATTTCTGAGATTACCCGGAGCAAACAGACAGAAATAAGACAAAAATCTTAAAATTGCGTATTTGTACCTATCGTATAAACTTTCAGATGCATTCAATAAAACATTGTTATTGTGATATTACATACAGACACTTAAATAATTTTTATTTACTAGCTTATGCCAGCGGCGTCGCCCGCGTGAATGTTGAAAATTATCCTTCCTGACTACAATCTATCTCTGTGGCACATTTCATCAAGATCCGCCCAGACGTTTAAGCGTGAAGAAGTATCAAACATACAAACACACACTCACATACACACACTCATAAACTTTCGCCTGTAATATAAAATTTTAGTTTGAAGTGTGATGTAGATGAATAGATCAGATTTTGCCTAGCAGATGTGAGGGTTATTGGAGTTATCTCCTTTTTGCACTTGTGTTATGACTGCTTACCCCAAAGAAAATGGGATATGATGAAGAAAACGATGGTGATACGTCATAGTGATAATAGGATAGTTGACGAAAAATATCCGTCATTCTGATCCGTCAGATAGATAACCTAAAAATATTGGACACGTATTTATTATTTTGCCACGTAAACAAAAAATTACGACAATACAGTGCGTTGAAATATCGTGTGACGTCATCGTTCACTACTCTTTTACTGACAAATTGACGTTACAAGCCCAAGCTCCTGAACTTTGATGCGCTTTATCTTAGTCAATTTTTATTTATTTGATAAAGCCAAAAATAGGGGTACAATATTTTTTGATATTCTCACTGACGGACTAAATAGAATTAACATTTTTCTACCGAGAAACATCCATATTATCACGGTCTATTAAGGCGCCGATTCCCTTGAGTAGCTGATTTTAAAATGAGAATCACGTCTAAACGGCTAGTCGTAATTTATTGGAAAAAATATATGTTATTTTAGACCATTTTCTTATTAATTTCATCTAAGCAACTTTTGAGTTTTATTCGTATAGCATAGTGTAATTAATTTGTAAAGTTATGTTTAAAACACGACAATCGCACCAAAACCGCTGGGCGTATTTTAATGAAATTGACACCATATCAAAGACAATTTAATTATCTACATTTTCATTTGAAGTTTTTTTTTAAAGTCATGGAATAATAAGGATAGTACAAAAAACTACTAAATTTTGGGTCGCGCGGGTGTGAAACGAGGGCGCGTTTTGTTCCCTCAAGGTCGTTGGCGTTAGTCGTCGTCTTCCCCAGTTCCTTACAAGGTTCGTTCACCATAACCTTCCTTAATTTCCAAAATTACTTCGTAACATAAACAGCAAAGTGACACAAGATATTTTGGAAACTCCATCAGCTGCACATTAACACCAGCGTCTTGCCAAAACGTTATTATTTTGAACACTTTATTAGCAAATGTAATCTTCTTACGGTTTTTACGAGCTTATAATATTTTTAATAATATTAGAATTTAGGGAATTTTATTAAAAATATTATCCCAAGGTTATTGAGATGTCATGAGACCACCTGTTGGAGCGTTTTGGTTGTAAATCGAATATGTTATTTGTCTGTTATATATCTATGTCATAATCTACTAAGTGGTAAGATTTATTAAGTTTTGTTGGAACAGAAATATTCTAGAACTTGGGTGGAAGTAGGAGAAAACGGTTTCTGTTGCTTGGACGTTGTCAGCTATTGTATTTATTTTTATAGTTGGGCTCGCGCTTGACCACTATCTCACCTGATGGTAAGCGATGCTGTGGTCGACGGCGAAGCACGCTTGCCTAGAAGTAACCTATTCACTCTTGACTTAAAGACCCTGAGGTTGTAGCTAACGGGAAACACAGACTCCTGCAGGGAATTCCAATCCTTAACTGTACGCATAATGATGACGACGATTTTCAAGGCTCTGGTGCTTTAACTCGACCAGTGCCTCATTGCAGATGAGCCTCTTGGCCCATTTTTCGATCGACTCTAGTGCATCAGCGCTGATATTTAGCAGATCCGTCCCAGAGATGAGAACAGTAAAACATTGCTGACGGTCTTGCAACGCAAAACATTGTGACTATTGGACGGATACAATAGTTTGGTTGTTTTGGAACGACTGTTTTCGCTTAGTAAATTTTATCTTCTGATTAGGAAATCAAAAGATCGTGCGTAGATCCTTAGCTGTACGGATAGTGAAAGAATTTCCAAAACGTTTAGTGCGTATGGGTGGGATTTCCACCATGAGTACCTGTGGGCGCCATACGTGTTGTTTTAGTCATGTCATCATCATCTTCCTGCCCTTGTCCCATGTATGGCACAACAAGTGGTCTTCGTCCATACTGTCTTTCAAGCGTATGACTGACTCCCTTTTTAACCCCAGACGGAAAAAGAGGGGTGTTATAAGTTAGGTGTGTGTGTATTTGTGCATCTGTCCGAGGCATCATAGCTCCTAAACGGATTAACCGATTCTGATTTCGTTTGTCTTTGTTTGAAAGATGGCATTATCCGGAGTGTTCTAAGCTATGTTTGATGAAAATCGATTCTGCCGTTCAAAAGTTATGGGCGTTTTACTGTTTTTGTCAGGGTATTTTTGCAAGATATCGTGTCGGGAGTTTTGGAAATTTTAATTTTTATTTGTCTTTAATATCACTCTTCACAGTCCATTGATCTTATCTTTGGCCATCCCCTTCCTTTTTGCATAGTCCGTCTTGTTGTTAAGTGCGATCTGATATTTGAAAACAATATCCACACAAGATATTTTTCATCTCACAACGTTCAATCTCAAAAAACGTCACTCGTTCACTTGCTCCACACTCTTATCATTTATTTTCACTTCACACTTCGATACATCTTCTTCTCTTTCAAACACCATTACCTTAGTCTTGTTCACATTTATACTCATCCCTTTTAACTTAAAAGCTTCATTCATCACATTCACCATGTCTTGCAACTGTTCTGCTGACGATGCAAGTAGAACTTGATCATCTGCATAGAGAAGGCATTTGACAGGCAACTCATTCATCCTCAATCCGCACTCATGCTCTTTCAAACCTATCAGACAACTATCCATGTACAAGTTGAACAACCACGGTGACGCTACACAGCCCTGTCTAAGAGACAGGGCCTCTCTACCAAAATACAACAAAATGGATTCAGCGGTGTATGCGTGAAAACGAAACAGACAGACAGACAGAGTTGGATTCGCATTTATAATATTAGTTTGGACGGTCAAGGAAACAAAGAATCTTGGTGTTAGCGGATAAATTTGAATTTTTTTTTATTGGGACAATCCCACCGCACTATTCCCAAACCACTGCAACTCCTGAAAGCCAGAATCAACAGTGGCGACCACCAGAAAAGCGCCGAGGCAATGAAGCTCGACGAAGTCCCGGAGAATGAATTTACCTGTCTTGGATCCCGCAACGAAATTAATCAGAAAAGAATAACGGAGGAGTAGGAAAAATGTAAATTTGAAATAGAGCTAACGCGGCCCTGGCTCAAGCAACTGAAGGAAAACGGTTGGGTTTTAGTCAGTAAAAGTCTGACACACTATCCAGCTTCACCCAGAGCGGGGGAAGTCATTGGATGACATACCAACCAAAAAAAAGGTTACTGGCGTCGAAGAGAAGTGACGCGTCAGTCAAAAAATTTACAAGATTTATCAAGTAAAACAAAAGACGCGCAATTTCGCACATATCCTACAGAACACTGAACCTTAGTGGTCAAAATTGGCTCGTTCCTTCTTCTGTATGAAAAGAGCTCTTCGCATAGTGGGACAATGGCCAACTGGTATTATTTATCGTTCTAGTGAGACACCTGCATTAGAAATCAGTCCTTACTTTCAACTTTATAGCCATTTTATGAGCTCTTACTTATCAGTTTTAAACACTTTGTCGTCGGGAGATCTAAGCATTTTAGCAAATTAAATTCATGTCATTCGTTTATGATTACGAGTTAACAATATTACAGTTTTATGGTACATGCGCTTGAGACTATAACTTTTATGATATATGCGCCTTTCATTAAGTACCGAATAGGAATTATAATAAAATCTCATACGATGATTCAACCGCGAAAACTTCTCATCAAACAGGTGCACGTACAGGTACTTAGAATATTTTATTTCAAATAAAAAGATTTAAAAAATAGACAAGCTTTTTAGCTTACCGTGCATTTACATCCAAAACTGACGTGTATGCAAAATTTCATCTGAATCGGTTGAGGATAACTGCTTTAAAATTGAGTTGCAAGATTTGACCCCAAAATACATAGCAAGTTAAAAAACCGGCCAAGTGCGAGTCGGACTCGCGCACGAAGGGTTCCGTACCATTATCGTAGAAAACGGCAAAAAACACGTTTGTTGTATGGAAAAACAAAATAAAATAAATATTTAACTGGGGCTCCCATTTAAATATTTATTTTATTCTGTTTTTAGTATTTGTTGTTATAGCGGCAACAGAAATACATCATCTGTGAAAATTTCAACTGTCTAGCTATCACGGTTCATGAGATAAATCCTGGTGACAGACAGACAGACAGGCAGACAGACGGACCGCGGAGTCTTAGTAATAGGGTCCCATTTTTACCTTTTGGGTACGGAACCCTAAAAAATGCTTGTAAAAACAGAAAAAATATAGTTGATCCTTTGAGTCAGAAAAAAAAATGAGAATTTCCTTGATTTAATCGCTCTAGAATCCTTTCGCACCGTAAAATATCACAAGCAACTTATAAAAAAGTGAAATCTCAATATTTCCAAGGTCTCATCAATCGATCAATAACTACAATTTGTCTCTTTGTACACTTCAAACACTTCTAACCAGCCTGAACCCCGTACAAAAGAAAAAATGTGAAAATGACGTCAAAATTTCTCCAGCAATTACGAAAGGCAGACAGAGAGTAGAACATCGTCGAGCTAACACATTTATTGCTACGACCCGGTAAAATTGAGACTCGTCTCGAAAACCCACGAAACTATGACAAGAACACGTCACTATCCAACACCACCTCTCTCATTCCAAGTCGGTAAATCGTGCATTCTCCCCAAATGCCTCACCGAACTATTTTAGGGAACAGAAAAAATGGGAATAAAAGTACTTGAGGACAATCACCGAAACGACGTCAAAACACGATGATTTTAATTCAATTTATCGTTACAAAAATACCTCGGAATATGTACATAATTAGTGGTTAATATAAATACGTAATTTTCGCGTTTCTACCCGTCCGGCAGGCGACCGCCTAGTCTCTGCGCACGCGTTAACCCGCGCGGTACATTCTGGAGATTTTTTTAAAGTGCCAAAGTGTGAAGTGATTTAAAGTGCTGGTAATTCTTAACAGTCCGTGTTATCATGGCGGCTGTACGAAATTCTCAAGTTTTCTACTACACTACACAGTTACAAATAATTATTTCGGAATAGAAATAATTAATTTGTGACAAGCGCAGTGTTGGAGCGTGCTACGAAACGCTACGAAATTTGTTCGGTGCTACGAGATTCTTAATGATGAATGGAGGAGGTTTTTTAACATAAAAACTAAGGCAAATTAGTTTAAAGTTCGTTAATTAGGCATTTGATCTCTTGTGATTAATTAATTGAAGTATTTTAAATTTATATTTTATCCAAATATTTTTTCGGAAAAGTGGCAACGGCGTCTTTATCAGTGTAAAAAAGCCGGCAAAGACGAATAATAAAATTAATACGAAAAAAAACAACCCCAAAATAAAATGTTAAAAAATTTAAACAATCTCTATAACGCAAAATTGACGCGTACGAAAATTTAAAATTGCCGCTCAAACTTCTAAATGTCACCAATCCTAATCATACAAAAAAACCTACTTAATAATGCAGAAAATCCATAAAGGCAACCACGGACGCAAACGAAAAAAAAAATAGACTAAAAAAATTGTCTCCGTCACGAAATTTCTCCAGCACCTCTCTGCTCATCCCGCTCAAAGTATTAAATTACTAAAAATCCCACCACCGCACTATCCACGTTTATTTCCAGCTCTCATAACTGTGAACAGTTGTGGTCATTTTATAGAACATAATTTAGAATTTATTATGTTTTTTCATATAAGATGGAGGAGCCAAATATCTTGATGATTATTTTTAGTTACGTTAGGTAACCCACTACTTGAGCTAGCGTGAATTCAATTTGTCACTGAGCCCGTATAATCACGCAGTGCACTTTGGGGGCGCGGTTGAGCAATCATGTTCGAGCTACGACAGTTTCCTAACGATGGTATGTACGCTTTTGTATATTGTTTGGCAGGAAACAAAGGTTTTATTAAGTAGGAATTCTTTTTGTGAATAAAAGATGCGATTTTTTGGCTGAAAATTAAAAAAAAAATTAAGACTTTGAACTAGAAAAGTATTTTGCGGATATAATACTTATAATTTTATTTTGTTTTATATATTAAAATGCCTTTGCATCTTTTTTATATTTTTTTTTTTTGTAGTTGTGAAAATTTGTGAAAATATAAATCCTAAAATCATTCTTTATTAAATTTTATCCTGGCTTGGCTTTCATTTCATATTCTGTCTATAGTGCCAACTGATGTTACACATCGTTATACTCATTACAGTTATTCCAATGAGATGTAGAAGCCAGAAATATTAGCATCAGCCTTAGCAATTAGACCGAGACTTCTAATTACCTTGCCAAGGTCCTCAACCTGCTTTACTTGGCTTGTAACACGTTTGACAGTACGGATATATGGTTAAGAAACGTTGTTCCCAATTTTAGTGATCTTTGTCCTTTCGTTAGCTTTTACAAAAGTACCCATATTATCACCAAGCAAGTTTGCTTTTTGCTCTAATTGGTTTTCGGTCCAAATTTTCGTATCCATTGCCTGCATAGGTAGCTTAAAGAATAATTTTTCGTTCATTAATATCTAATGAAAATAGAATAGAAATTGCTAAACTGACCTACAGACCTCAAGTTTTGGATAGACTATGATATTATTACAGTTATATAAAAATCTTGAACTATTTAACAGATTCTTAATTCATTTATAGATAATTTCCCCTGATTTATGAATGGATTATTTGAAGTTGACTCTTTGTCAAAGTCTTCTTTTAGCCTGAAAATCAAATTTAAGCACTAAGCAGGATTTTTTACGTACTTCAATTGCTTAATTTAGGAACTGGCACTTTGGAACATTTCAGAGATTTTTATGATAAGGGATGTTTGTGTAAATCTGAATAAGTTTAATATTTTCAAATACAGTGTGTATGTAGTCAAACTAAAATTGGTTTAGTTAAATCAGAAGTCAGATTCCACTGAGTGTTATAATAATAATAATTTCTAGAAACTAGTAAGACTAGAAGCCAAACTCAATATACTTGAAAGAGTAGCACGATTGACTTGATAGCCAGATTATATCAAAAATTTAGGTCGACATCAAACACCTGTTTCAATTTTCAACGTACATTGAAGTAAATTAAAATTACCGACAAATACATGAAAACGTGTACGATCAATTTTCACGGTTTTGCGACGCAGTTTCTTGATGAAATTAGACTAGAATATTCAAATTGTTAATTAAATTCATTGGTAGGTGGATACTAGTATTTTAATTAGAATGAAGGGCCATGGGCAATAAAACAGATGAAAAAATATTGCATGTAGCAGAGATGATAATGTTGAGATGGATTTGACCAGAAAGGATAAAGCGTTAGATGCAATTTTGAAAGTAGGGTTAGTGATAAAAAAGTTGAAAAGTACTAGTTTGTATTGGTTTGTGCATGGATGGAGAGAAAGAAGGAGGCCAAAGTAAATACTGATGGATTTAGTGAGGAGTGACATGAAAGAAATGGGTGATAGCGTGAAGGTTGACAGGACAGAATTGAGGTAGAAAATGTTGCACTGACGACGAATAACATGGGACAAGGGCAGCAAGTTGATGATTCAGGTTGTTAATAGCATAATTGATCAACATCAGTCAGGTGTGTGTTTATCTGCTGGCAAAGGTCGTGTCTTCCGGGAGACATTGAAAGACGGGAGAGATTGAAGGTTGTGCGAACTTGTTGTGTAGTAAAAAGTTAGTTTTCCGTGTTTTTTAAGTAACACAAGATTTGTGATTCTAGTCGATGTTATACAAATTAATATCCTATATCTTATTATTAATTCGATAGAAGGCCGATTTCTGAATTGAGTAGGTACTTGGAGTTGAGGACGGAACAAACCCTACTTAAATGAGAGAGAGAGAGAGATGGGAGAGGGTTAGAGGTTTTCAGGCTAAAGTAGAGATTGAGAAATACTTAACTTCAAATATAATTCAGAAATCGGTGCAGAGTTTCTTGAACACAATATTGGTTGTTGTGGTTCTTAGGTACGAAAAGAAAGTTTCATTTACGGCTTTGTCGGTGATCTGCTCCCATAAACATTCTTCGATAGATCGACAACTATCGTTTAGTTTTAAGATATTCACATATTGTAAACAATATTGTGTCTCGACAGAACTTACCTAAAATAATAAAGTAGCATAACCTGTTAGTTACAAATAGCACAACCAGTAGCGTCCCATAGTTGTTTCACCTTTTAGGTCAGATCTAAGTGTATACGTCAAAATGATTCATTCTGTTATTGCACCGAGGTGCTTCCTACTCACATTGCACTTACTCATTCTTCCATTCATACCCAGACAAGTGCATTGCCTTGCACCGATTCCAAATTCCAGCTACACAGAAACGTTTCACCCACGATCACTGTTACCATGAAAATTTGTTCGCAAACACCAGAAATTCACGTCAACCAGTTCATAATTCGTCGCCTTCACCAGATTTATATTATCGACGTCACTGGCCAGCGTTGTTACACATTATTTATTATAATATATATAACATATTCGGCGGATATTTAATTTGGTGGCTAAATTCTTGGCGGTCCGCCGTTGACATGCTTCAACGATCTATGTCTGATTATTTCTGCTTCGCTGGTTAATATATCGGCGTTGCAACATTTAGTTGGGTTTTTATTTTATATAATATATTATTTTTAATATATGTTTGAGGTGCTGCGAGTGGGTAGGGCCATGATCGCAAGGTTTTAGATGAAGATGGTTCAAGGAGTTATTATTTTTGTGAAGTCTTGTCCTTTAAGTTAAAGCCCTCAACTATCTTTTTTAACTTTTTCTTGTAGTAAGTATTCCTCAATCTGCTTTTACCTGTCAATTACTAGGATCAATTGCTTCAAGATTCACTTTCTCCATCTAATTTCCCTTAGTTTTCAAATATCTTTTCTTAGTTTTCACCACAGATAATATAATACTAGCATACAGATGCCTCATCCCATACAAAAAAACCGTGCCGACGTAACTAGCGTTTTTCATCTGCTTAATCTTGTTATTTTTGTGAGTACATCAATCGCGTTCAATCCCGTTTCACGGCAATAGATGGTGTTAGCAGCGCCTTGCAAGTAAAAGGGTTTACGAGGTTTGTGAATATTTTTTTCTTTAAATACAGTGAAGGTTCGTTTTATAGTATTTTTTGCACGTTGTTATAGTTTTTTTTGCACCAATATGTGTTAAAATGCAAATTTTAACAATCGAGTTGAATGCCTCAGAAATTAAAAAATGCGCCATCTATGGCATCAATTTTAAATGATCCGTTCAAATAATCTTTGAAATGTGAATTAAGAGCCCAATATTCCAGAATTTTGTACTTAGGAGAGTTAATTAAACAAGAACATTCAATGTTTATGTTCAATTCCAGATAATGTTAATTTTAAACACAATTCTATTGAATTGTGTGTACATGTCGCGTCATCTAGTGAGATTTATTTGAACCAAATATTCTTTCTTAGCAATGAGACCCCGTGGTTTTCACCCTATGATGGTACAGTAGAAAGTTGTCCCTATTTTCTTCATGTAGGGTATAGGTGACAAAGGAAGTGCCTTTAAGAGGCGAACAAGTCTTCTACTTCACCAAAGTCTTCAAACATCTTTACTTAGTTTTCTACTAGTAGAAAGTATTCCTCATGCTCCGCTGTGGCTTTCAAGTGTTAATTTTTATGTTAATTTACCTTTGGTCCATTTAATATAACAGTCATTGGAAAGTCCAAGCTCAGGAGTAAGATTGACTGGACTTGATTTCAGGACAATGTAATGCTCCCATAAGTCATTCTTACTCAGGATTTAAACTTGAATCAAAACATACAAATATTATGTGTGAATTATGAAAGAGATTCGTTGAATTTGTGAGTGTGGTTGAAGATTTGAAGTCGTATAAAACACATTAGAGATCTCGAATTAGAACTGCCTCCATCTTGATTTTAATCTTGGGAGACGCACCGGAAGTTGTACATTCTTATTTGAAATGAAAGAGCAACGTAGATTTAAATCTAGTGTCATTCATGTGAAGTAAAAGTCGTCCTGGAGAAACAGGTTCTTGTGTCCACCACACCACACCAATTGCCCTGGCACTAAGTTGTGGGTTCAAAGCCTTGGCCTTTTTCGTGCCTTTTAGATGGTTGTGATCAAGAATCTTAACCATAAAAAGTGGACACTTGATCCTTTTAGTCTGAAATCCTCCTCTTCTCCGTGTTCCTCATTACTTTAGGATTGTGATTCCTCCGACGGGATATCAACTTTCCTTTTATGATGTTCCTTCATTTGCGTCTGTCCTTGTGTTGTCTTCTCTGTGTGTTGTAGTTTGAAATCAATAACACGCATTTAGCATAATGTCGTAGTGATTAGTGTTCATTCCTTCTTTATAAATCTTTATTTAGGCTTAAATGTGTAATTTTGTTGCACGGTCTTGTATGTGTTTTGTTTTTGTGTTGTTGTTCATTGGTAATTTGGTACCGAAATGCGCCTTCCATACAATTGGCATTCATTGGCATCAGGATTGTTATTGTTTATAAGAAGATCCCATTATCAAGAGTACCTATACGTTTTTTTTTATAATGATGGTGCAGTTAGTTTATAATTCAGTATATTACGAGTGGTTAGTTAATGTCGATCAATCAGTTAGATTGCATGTGATTTGTGGAATTGGGGTAAATGAGGAAATCTTGGGAGAAGTAATTTACAAAACGTTTGATCTTAATTTGACATGACATGTGCATATATGATGCAAGTTTCATGCCTGTGCCAATAAATAACATAAACTTATGGTATGCTACCATACATACCTTGTCTATTAGGCTTTACTTTAGCTCCCTTGGTGCACTTACGAGCAGATTTTTCTTATCTACTTAAGCGTAGATAATCCAAACAGCCAATTACAAAATGGTAAGAGTAAGAAAGAAAGAAAGAAAGAAAGAAAGAAAAAAAGAAGGAAAGAAGGCAAGAAAGAAAGAAAGAAAGAAAGAAAGAAAGAAAGAAAGAAAGAAAGGAAGAATGAAAGAATGAAAGTAAGAAAGAGAGAGAGATTTGTGACTCGTGCAGGAAATACGAGAAATAAGCAAAAAAATAAACCATAATAAATACAAAACCCCGTGTGAAATCAAAAAAATCACAAAAAACTTGAAAAGCTATGTAGAATTTACACTACAAAGTCAAGTTCTCATCAATTTATTCAATTAACACCAGATATGTTGGACGTTCTGTTGTTTCAACGAACCCCGTTAGGTTGGCTTGCACATGTAGAGCTTTATGCTAATAACACATGATCATAATAAATAGACGTAAGTGACATTGCAACAATATCCATCAAACTCACAAGACATTCTTTCCTAAGTAACTTGGCCAACACTAATTCACAGGAATTCAAAGTGCGCTTATAAATCAAATTTGAACTACGGAACCCAGCTGCTATCCTTGAAATATTTTCACGAGTGTACTCTCCTCAAAACACATATCCGTCATAAACTCATGACGTCAGCTTTGGCCAGAAATACGAGAACATTTGTCAAATGGACACTTAGATTTTGAAGTCGGTATTACATTTGAAGTCTTGTGTGATGGGAATATTGTCAGTTTTAATGGAGCTGTCATTTGGGAATTAGATTGTGTTGGTAGTGATGGAATAGAAGCCGCCTACTTCTTGATATGTTTACAAATAAAGTATTCTTGTTTGGATGTAGAGTAGGTGATGGTCTTTTGTTTTAAGTTTAGTTCTTGCAGACAAATGTTTCATAGTGATGAAGGTTGTATAATCACACCAATATTATTAAGGCGGTACCCCGAGCAAAACGCCGCGCGAGCCGTTTTTCGTGCTGTTTTTAGGAGCTATTTACTCGTTATTCAAAAAGAAACATCAATTAATAAAAATACATTAAATTTCTACATATTATTGATTCTAAAATGGTAGATTTCGTTTTTTTTTAATGTTGTATATATTTCACTAATCTCCATCCAAAAAAAACACAAAAATGAGAAATAATTATTGATAGCATGCATCTCCTCGTAAAGTGTTCATTAATTATTTTTTGTACTAACACTAATGGATAGACAATTTAATAACGAACATTTTGATAGTAAAACTTTTTTCAAAAGACCAAAATTCGATTTTATAAAGATTTTATTCTAAAATCTGAGCGTATTCACTACTGTAATTCATGCGCCACCAGTGCCGCTAGACCAATAGGAATGCTCATATCGCATGCCAATTTTTTGGTCAGGGTACCGTCTTAATGTGAAAGTTTGTGAGTGTGTGTGTTTGTGTGTTTGTTACTTCTTCACGCTCGAACGGCTGGACGTATCTGGATGAAATTTGGCACAGAGATAGATTATAGTCTGGAAAAGCACATATGATACTTTTATTCCGAGAATATGTTTCCTTGGGATCATTTTCGACATTCACGCGCGCGAAGCCGCCGGCAGAAGCTAGTACTACCTACTTTATTACTAATAATACAAATTCGAATGTTCAGATGGATGGATGGTTGTTACATAAACACGCCAGAACGGCTCAATGGATCGGGTTGAAATTTTGCACAGAGTTAGGTTAGAGTTTGGAGTAACACATCAGCTAGGCTTTTCATTTTGGGGGCTTAACACTTTTCACGCGGGCGAATACGTTAAATATATTGACACAGATCGAGACCGATTATAATCTTCACTTACATTTAATTCTGTTAGAAATATTTCGTTTTTATTTTGGTCCTTGGAAACAATTGTTTCATAGTGACTAGAATGATAATAATATAGCCACTGAAAACTTATCTTCTCTTGATTTACTTAAAGTTTATGATAAATTTTTAGGGGCCCTTTTAATTGTGATTCTTCTTCTTGGGGTTTATTGAAACCATGTCCTTTGATACCATCTCTTCAAAACCTTTGAACCTCAATCAAGTACACACCTTGTAACGCAATTTGTGGCTGAGAAAAAAAGATTACATAATTTGAGTTTCTCCTAACTATTCTTTGGTAACCAACAAAATCAGCTCGTCAGACATTTAGGTAAAATCTTAAGTGTAGTGTATAACTGTATGTTTTCGCATATCTTGGAGATCTGCTCCAGTTTCCAGAATTAAAATATCGCCCTCGACGATGCGCTTGCGCAAAATATTATACAGCAGATGTAATTTCTAGATACAGGATGATGTTAGCTTTGATATTAAATTAAGTGTTTTTGAGGTGGGAATGAGCATGTATCTAACCTGGAATCTAGATTGTTTACTTTGCAAATGCAATCGAAATTCCTCTGCAAATTGGGATTAAGGCTAAATTGTGTTTTGGTTTGGAAATAATATGTAGGCAAGAATAATATTACTGATGACTTTCAAGGAATGTGTTACAACTTCAGTTCTCTCCAGAACGATTCGCATTTAGTACTTACAACCGGCGTGCGTGTAAGATTAGGTAAATTAGAAATTACTGAACCTGAAAATGCATCATACATTTGTTACGGTCGGCACATTCGATTCGACAGTTCTTGTTAAACAACAAAGCTGACCAGAACCAATTACTGCGGCGGGCGTGCGTGTATGACTAAATGTATGGACGTAAATTAACCAAAAGGAGGGTATGTAAGGACCGTAGCAGGTGGCGGTCTATATTTTCTGCTTACCACCCATCTTATCTTATCTTATGGAGGGGCCGAGAAGCAACTCGGACACTTCGACCCATTGGGATCTATTGTGGTCCCCTAGATAACTTACTCCTCCCCAATCTCGTTGAAAACTCTTTTCATGAGTCTTACAACGAGACTGGGAGATACGAGCCTATAGTCTTCTGGTTTAGGATATCCAACCCCTAGTAGACTCATTCGCTTACCAGCCAGTGCATCGCATGTGCACAGGAGATGCTCCATGCGTTCCGTATGTTCCCCACACAACCTGCACATGGGTGTCGCGGTTAGACCCATCTACATGAGCATGTCGTTGGTTCCAAAGTGCCCAGTAAAGGCCCCAAGCAGGTAGCGGATTTGCCCCCTGCTCATATTCCAGATGCATTCCCGGGCTTTGAACGTAGAGCCTAGGAATTTCTTACCACCCATGGGAAAAAGGCGTGCATGAGTTTATATATATATGATTTTACCGCAAGACTTATGCTGACCCGAACTGCCGAATGCCGAACACACTGTCACTCAACCCGAAAATATTTTTATCGATTTGTATAACCATTAACAGAAATTAACAACAGAACGAATCGGTAAAAACCGATGCAAGCACCCAAGTAAGAACTGATTATTTCTCAATTAACCAATATTTTATTCACTAGTGTAAAATTGCTTGCAAATATTGCAAAAGCATTCAAATGACTTTTAACCTCAGTTGCTGTGTAAAAACTACAGAGCAAGGAGCGAATAGACAGGTCATTACTAATAGGTAATATTCGTTTCCACGCAATTAGCGCTGGCCACAACATTTGGCTATGATAGCCATACTTAGAATTGTCATCTTCTACACCGTTACCTTACTGCTCTGTCGAGAATCGCGACTATATGCGTCTCCATGTTATGCGGTCTTCTACAGTATAAACAGCGCGGCATGTGCTGCCTCCAACTACCTTCTTTTTACGACTGCCCGTTTCGCCGGCCCAGTATCATGAGCACTATTCTACTCTATTACTTAAACGCATGTTATGCATGGATAACATAGGATAGATGGACCCCGTTTTCCGTACTTAGACTTCCATTTGGTCCATTGTGCGTGCAGGCCTCCGGTCTGTTAGAAGGAATAGGCCGTAATCCCTCACGCACTCAGTGCTTACGCAAGATATGTCAGAATTGTCAAGGGCCGTCAATTTTTATGAGTAAACGGTGCCACTCACTAACTTGCTTGGTTTGTATGGTAAGTTTTGACAATGCTGAGTGATGGACATTTTTCGTGGATGTGACACATATTTTGCCTATTTGTGTAAATTATCCTGGCGCCAATAAACTTTTTTCTTTAATTTTTTAGCAGTGGCCGTCGTGACTTTTCGATGCTCTGTGGTAAAAATATTTTAAGTAGTTAAGCAATGTTAGTGTAGACTGCAATTTGAATGTCGGATTGATCTGTGTAACTTGATATTTCACGGTTTCAGGACCGGAAAACAGCCGTTATAATTGATGAAAGTGATATTATTTCGTCAAGCATTTGTATTTTGCTCTATTTTTTGCTAGTTTAGGCCGGTACTATTTGATAGCTGGCTTTTTCCTGTTTTTTTTTTTCAACACATTTCTACGTATATGTGTTTTTTGAAACTAAGGAACGCCAAATATTACGGTCCATATACTCGTACTACTCTAGCATAAAAAGAAAAAAAAAACAATCCGTGAAAGATTTTTTGTGATAGGAGAATACTTAGAGGTTCACTTATACAAAAAAAAACAATCGAAATTCCTAGTTATAGTTTAGATAACATTGACAACACGTTTTTTACTTACCATGCGTTTTTGAACTTTCAATGAATGAAATCACAAACTGTGTATAATATTGTGACCGGCAAAGTAAATGGGAAAAGGTCCCGTGGCCGCAGCCCAATACGTTGGTCTGACCAGATCCGCACCGCTCTTGAGTCTACAGTTCACAACGCACTCCACACCGCGAAACAGATGGAGAAAGATCGTACGAGAGATAGTGATGCAGAATCCCAGGCGTGATCTAGGATTCTGCATGAATGGAATTCTGCACCCTCAGTACTGAGGAAAACGACGCAAGGAGGAGGGAGGACAAACTTTGCAGTACATTCAGTATTAGCACAGAAAATTAACTCTTTTAAACTAAAATATATTAAAATACCTGTAGGTCTAATGGCCCTTGTTATCCCGGAAAATGAAAAACAAGACTGGCACAAAATACTTACAAAAAAAGTGACATGAAAACGTCACAATATTAAAAGTATTTTACACTCGATATCTTTTACAAATGGCTACTTGGCTACCGGACAGATTGGGTGACAGAAAAAAATGAAATATTAATACACATACCAACGATATTTAAAACTCCGTAGCTAATCGCATGTTTTTAAAATATTCTCAATTATAAAAATAATTTTCGTGCTAATATTATTATGTTGTGACATATTTTTATCTAGCTAAAATTGTTTATAAATTCCAAGTACCTAATGTGAGAAGTTTCGTGGGTTTTCATTGGATTGATCCAACTGGTCTTCTTCTTTTCGTGTGAAGATGTGGCCACCTCTGGTGTCAGAGTTAATTAAGCTGCCCCTGGGAACCCTACATGCCCTAGACTTGGTTATTTCAGACTTACATTAACTATATAAGTCCAGGTTTTCTCACGATGTTTTCCTTCACCGTTTCCTGTGATGTCCAAGATAAACTTAGAAAGTACTTAAAAATTCGAAAAAGTCACATTGGTACCTGCTCGGATTTGAACCCACCTCAGCACGAGAGGCGAGGTCTTAGCCCCTGGGCCACCAAGACATTTCCAACTGTTTATCATCAGCCATGAGCCACCAGGTTATAACACAGCTGGTAATCATTACTACAATAGGTAAAGGTCAATCAAATTTAAGTGATATAATAAGCATAGTCAGTCTACAACGTTACACTTGTAGGAGCTGATGATGATAGGGACTCCCTATTCCGCACTTAAGACTCTCATTCGGTATGGTTTGCTTAAGGGTAACATAGCCAGCCTAGCGCCGCACAAAAGCTTAGAAGCTTCCTGGGAACTTCACAGGCTTCGCGGACCAACCTCACTTTGCCGAGGATTTCTTCACGGCCACAGCCTCGCATTCCAGGATGACATGGGCAGCTGATTCCTCGGCGTCCAGGCAGTCTCTGTAAAGCGCGCTGTCTGTGGCGCATATATTACAAAGATGTTTGTTAAGGGGGTTTGGTCCGTAATTGTTCCTATGATTATTCTAAGGTTATTACTACTCTGCCAGGGTATACATTCGGTAAAGCCAGTTTTGACTGTCTGCAGTCTTTTGCCTGTGACCATCTGTTATTATGAAGTTGGGTAGATCTTTGGCGAATCCACGCACCAATTTGTGAGAAAGGCAGGGGGAGAAGTGGATACGGGTCTAGCAGTAACATCTCGGAGTCTCTCTTCAGAAGTTCATCTGCAGCATCATTGCATAAGGATGCTATGCCCTTTGATCCACTGGAGGGTGATTCGATTGGATTTGGATTTACTCTCCAGGGCTAGATGCACTCAAACATTAGTTTTTTGTTAGTTTGTTTGTTTTCTAAAGCTTTTCTAAACTCCAAGGAGCTGATATAGGCCTGATAAAGAATTGATACAGGCGAACTGCGAGAGGAATCGGGGCATAACCACTCACACGGGCCAAGTGAATGTGTTTTGGTAGTAATTTGATTGACTAATGTTTTCAGATTTCAGTGAAGTATCAAAACTTCAGTTAGTTCAGTTTTTTTGAGTTTTACGGCCAGTTAGCCAATTTCTTGATTACTCTGATCAAAGTGGCACTCATCCAACCAATTCCAGCACGTGAGTGACTATTCTGTACAGAATAAAGGACAACCTTCCGTATCTTTGACAGATTGGTCATAACTACGGACGCCTCGAGCATAAAAACTAATTTTTATAAAGGGGGTAATAATGGTATTTTTATGAGACTAGGATAACACTATTTTTTTTCGATTAGTCTGTAGTCCGACCAAATCACAGCTAAGAAAACTCTATGCAGAAACACAGCACATGATCTCCCGAGGTCGTGTCCTTACGAATATACAAAGTAACGGACAGACGGACAAACAGTCCAGTTTAATTTCTGACATTAATATATACGAACGTGGCATGTAATTATGAAAATGTCATGTAACCTTAATGATGATATTATTTTAATGGGCACCAAGAGCTAATTTATTTAATTTCTGATGAAATATTATTTTAGTAAAACGTGGATTTGGGTGCAGTGTTGAGAAAACTGACTATTTTGATTGGGTTTACACCTGGTTCGGATTCATCAGATTGAAAATCTTAGCTCCTTCAGTGTTGCCATGTGATTTTTCTTTGAAGTTTAGCATAAGCATAATCTCATCCGTCCCTCTGTGAAATCCTAATGCGGGTTGGTTGGGAGATGGGTTACAGGGATGAAGAGGGAGAATTATTTCAATCTTCTACTCAATATTTGTTAAGTAGCAGATGGAATCCAAGGTTCCTCACTAGGATGTTCTTCACAAGAATTCCAATTAATTTAATAGGAAACCAAAAGGTAAAGTTCAAAACTCATGGGAACCTTGGTAAACTAGATTTGGGCGCACGGTTGGCGCAATGGTTAAGCGATTGACTGCTGCGATGCGTGTCGCGGGTTCGATTCCCGCACGGATCAAATATTTGTATGACCTACAGATAGTTGTTCCGGCTCTGGGTGTAGTGTATGTGAGTTTATATGTTTGTAAACGCACCCACGATACAGGAAGAAATTCCTAGTGTAGAACAAGGTTTTTTTTAAAAAAAAAAAAAAAACTGATAAAGTAATTATGTCTTTACCATCCATCCTTGTGTTTTACAGCTCTCTTTCAAAGTAAATAATAGGTTTATTCTCTCAAAATAATTTTAATTCAGTTACAACTAACGTACAGGATGTTGAGGTTTAAGAAACAGTTCCAGTAAATTAAAAAATAAGTACGTATTTTCTACTAATCCAATTTCTAAATATACTAAAACATAAAGACAGACAAGTTTATTGATTTAACCAAACATTAATTTTACCGCCAACCAATGTTGCTAACACTAAAAATTCTTAAGTTTACGTTGTTTTCATAGACAAATTTTATCGTGGACAGGTTACGGCTGAAGAAAATTTCAACAATCCGAATTTAAGTCGGATTTTACAAAAGTTTTCGACATAAATTAGGCTTACATGTCATTATAAAGTGTAATACACATATATTGCATTTTTATAGTGTGTCACGATTGTGTGACATGTGTTTATGTCATTATGAAATGTGACAATAGATTATAGAACCGAGTGATTTCGGTTTTAATTTTGCACGATGTTTAGAATAGTGGCTTTTAAACATTGATTTTAAGTACGATTTTCCTTTGACTATGATTTTTAATGTTGATATTTTAACTATGAATTTGCTGTATAAATAATTGAACTACGACTACGACGATTGAAAATGAGCTACGATTGGAAAGAAAATTGTATGTTTCTTTGTAATGGGAAACCTCTGGAAATACCGATCCAATTTCGGAAATTCTGGCACTGGTAGAAAGCTCACTGCCGGGCGAGCACGGCCTCTGTGATAGGCTTGAGTCACGCATTTTATGACGGTTTTCGCTCCCAAACTGTGTTAACAATGTGTGACTCAAGCCTGTCACAGGGCCGTGCTCGCCCGACTGAGTAGAATAAAATAAAGCTGTAGATTTTGGGCCAGAAGGTGGCCATAGCAAGACCTCAACCAGAGAAGATTGCGCCATCGTGTTTGGGCTCATTGAATATGTCATACCGAGCGATATTGCATTTTGTACTGAGTCCATTAAAATCTTGTTGCAAAAATATTTTTACTTTTTGTTTAATTGACATAAAAAGGTAACACTTAACATGATAATGCTATCTCCCAAATTAGGCCTAGGCCTGTGGTGATTCAGCCATGGCATAAATGTATAAAAATATATAAAATGAGAGATGTTGCTACATTGCCTAATGCTATGATCTATTGATTAAAACCAAATCAATTAAAATTAGAATAAAACAAAAACCAAATGGGGAGAGCTTTCAAAATGACTACTTTTTCCAATATCTGTCAATGAAATATTATAAAACAAGCACCCCACGCTTTTTTACAATAAAAATCTTTTTTTTTTTAATCACATTACCTATTCTTAATTTAAATTTATTGAAAATTATTTTCTACTTTTTTTAGTTTGCTTTTCTATTAAAGCGTGTTTTATTTAGTTTGTTTAAACTATTATTTAATTTTTACTTTTTATTTCAATCGCCAATCCTGAAGATCCTGGTAAGGATATTGAGACAAACTATTTAAAATAATAACAGGCTAAATAATAACAGCCGCACTGGTCGATCTTCAAGGTTAAGCAACGCTCGACGAGGTCGGTCCGTGGATGGATGACCATTTCAACATACCGAGTTTAGACCCATGACCCATTAATATGTATTAATGCTATTTTTTTATCCGTGGTGCTAGGCAACTGGGCTTATCCCAGTTGTATATGACCCTTTGTGCCTATTGGCCTTGTTTGTTCTGTCTCCTGCTTGATATGGAGGGAAGTGGAAATTTACATTTTTCCTACTCCTCCGTTATTCTTTTCTGATTAATTTCGTTGCGGGATCCAAGACAGGTAAATTCATTCTCCGGGACTTCGTCGAGCTTCATTGTCTCGGCGCTTTTCTGGTGGTCGCCACTGTTGATTCTGGCTTTCAGGAGTTGCAGTGGTTTGGGAATAGTGCGGTGGGATACCGAGTTTCCTCCGTGACTCGGAAAGCACGTTAAGCCGTTGGTCCCGGCTGTCATTTGAAGATCTTTGAAAGTCGTTACGGGTAGTCAGAAGCTTGAGATCTGACATCAGTCTTACCAAGGGGTCCCGTGTTACCTAGTTACGGGGTTGTGGAGGTCAGATAGGCAGTCGCTCCATGTAAAACACTGGTACTCAGCTGAATCCGGTAAGACTGGAAGCCGACCCCAATATAGTTGGGAAAAGGCTAGGCAGATTGATTGGACTGGGGAAATCATCCCAAAGCCTGTTCACTGTATTTACAAGTGAAGATGTATGGTCTAAATCGTTATGTTGTGAATCGTAAATGCGATAACTTCTCAAAAAAAACCTCTTGTCTCTCAAAATACAGAGCTATGTGGTGAATCTTGGGTGATACTATAGTACTTAACCTCTACCTAACCTTTCCCCATGCAGGATTCATATGTTATGTGTGTTGTATATATAACATTAGATAATTCTATTTTAATTCAAAGTGAATCAAAAGGAAACACGCAATATTCTTGTCTGGAAAATTAACGACAAGTGATTCAGAAATAGAGTTGCACCACTTCTTATTCAAAAATGTTACATTCATGATTCATGAATAAGCTTATTTTGAATATTTAAATGGTGCGAAGCGGTGCATTGCTAGGAGTTTGTGTGATAATATTATTTATTGGTTCGTATGTCAGTTTTTGTGGAGGACTTTCATGTTCTAGTCACTGATTATTTTAGTGTTTATTTTGAATGAAAATAGTGATGTTCTGTCGCTATGTGGCAAACTTTACAGGAAGAGAATCAAAATTACAAACTTTTTGTTTTGGGATGATATTTTTATCTATCATATATCTTTCCATCATAGGACTACAAGACGTACGGCAATGCGCCATCGGTACATGGTGGATATTCCACCCATACGCACAAAGCGTTTTGAAAATACTTTCATTATGCGTATAGCTAAGGAGTGGAATTCCTTGCCGTCTTTGTTTGCTGATAGCTACAACCTAGGGGTCTTCAAGTCAAGAGTGAATAGGTTACTTCTAGGCAAGCGTGCTTCACCTTCGACCACATCATCACTTAACATCAGGCGAGATAGTGGTCAAACGCGAGCCTATAAAAAAAAAACAAAACTATACTTACAAGAAATAATCGACAATAATTAACATTGGCTATTTGTCTATTACATTAAAATAAAAAATCAGCAAAAACCATAAGTAGTTAGAAAATATCATATCCCAAATAGAGGTCAGTCAAATTTTTGAATCTAGCAACGGGTTTCTTGTGAAGAGATTGGCATTTGGCAACACCAGAGGTGAAAATTCTGGAACCTTATTTTCTTAAAAGTCGATACATTAAATACATTGAATCATTTCTGCTACTTGTAGCATAAGCTTGATCGGCATATTCTAATGTTCCCACTGTTAGGACATAGATCTCCTCCCTATGCGGGGGAATGGGCCACTTCTCGGAACCAAGGTGGATAGATAAAAATAAATTAAAGTTTAAAAATTTAATTAAGTTTAAAAATTAATGGGGCAAACTATTTAAATTATTGCATTTTCATCGGTCCTTGATAAGTGTGCAAAGTTTGAAATTAATCCAACGTTTCGAAGGGGATGAAAATCACGTTCAAAGATTCCGTTACCTACTTACCAAACTATTAAAAGCTTGTTAAAAATTAAAGTTCTGCAAACCCAAACTTTCCACAACGACCACCCACGAAAATACACCGTGATTAACTCTACCAATAAAAACTTCCCAACTGTAGAAAATATTAAAATCAACATCATGGCATCACTAAACAGTAATATGTATAAATCTCGGGCGGGAATGTTGCACTCGCGAACTGTCGCCGACTGAGGAACTTTATTGTAACTAAAATAGTGGACATGTTCTAAGACTTAGCTCACACTAGAGATTTTAAGGCTGGAGACAAAAATAGGAGGAGGATTGTCTCGCTTAGACGCGCGATTTTTTCCGCCCAGTAATATATGATATTTATTACTTATCTTAAATAGATTTTATGTTAATAGAAACTTACTGCGAATAAATTTAGCTCCCCTAGTTGTATTTGGTTACTAAGCCAAATTGCTACTGCTTTAAAACTTAGGCTGAAAAATGAGTAAAAACTTGCTTCATCATACAAATATAAAAATACACACAAATGATATCCTATATATTAAAACCAAAATGGGCTGCAGGAGTTTATTTCTGGTTACTTCAGTTATTCCCCTTAGATACCCAAAGTGTCTTTTTCATGCTTATTAGGAGGTGTTTTCTAGACTTGAAAGATAAACACCAAAATTAAAATCTAGTCAACCTCTACTCAATATTTTTTTTATTTGTTGACATTAAAGTCCTCTACAGGTGATTTTTTTTCGTTGTCATAGTGACTAGATGGAAGAAAGTTTCCTTTAACATGCTTGACTTAAAATACCCATGTGTTTAAAATCAATTAAAATTCTGCAGCTTCATAGTGATTCCCCAACCGAAAAAAATGTATCTCGACTAAACGTCTCCAGTGTGCACTGGCCCCTTATGTCACCTACTACGAAAATAGTGCATAATATATGCACTAATTACAGAAAATATTTCTCTAGAAGCGGATGCGTATGTTTTCATAATGCTTTCCTCTGATCTTTCGTCGAGTGTCGTAGTTTTCATTCAACTGTGATATGATAATGTTTTCTGAGTATTGTTGTGGTCGGCTCTTGTTTTGTATGTACTCGTATTATGAATGTTTTCTTCTCGGTTTTGTATATTATGTTGTTAAGCCAGGATTACTTACAGATGCTTGCAGTTACCTAGGACCTATGCAATTTGCTTGCATACCATTCTGCTATAACTAATTCTGATTGGTTATTGTTACGATTGTATGGAAGCCTCTTTCATATTTTTTTTTAAGTTGCGGGGACATTACATTTTGAATGCTCTTGCGAAAGTTAAATATTATGTTGTAATCATTGATGTTTTAAAAAGAGGTAGATACGGGACTGCTCACAGCGCTTGGTCCTACTAATCTAAGTGATTGCCCGTAGTGGGCACTCAGTCGCGCACGGCACATGGTTGATCACACAGTTCAATAATTTCAGTGTTTTTATTTATTTATTATATTTTATTGTACACCACTTAAAAATTACAGGACAAAACATTAATATATTTGTTTTTATGTTTTTTTTTGCAATAAATACGCATAAAAATGAGTTCTTGTATAGCTAAATAGTGTTTAAATAATACCAGGATGAAAAACAAGTCACATGGGATCACTTACCACTCGTAAGTACAGTCAAAAAAGTTAATTTGTTGAAAATTACAATAATATTTAATGTTTGCTTCGCCATATTTGTGAGAGCGAGATATATATTACAAACATGCGTGATAGACACGATACGCACATAGTGCATTGTCATTTCATTCATAATAGACATTCGGCCAACATTCGGCGGCTAACATGATTTCACTCGCACTACAGCGCCGTCTCCTATCTCTGTCCTTGTCTATCGGTAACTGTAGGTTTGGGACTGGTGATGACACTGAACACAGATGTGTGAGTTTCGGTGCATGTAGTCGTGCGCCGAGCCCAGGTTTTCTGATCGCGATGTTAGCGCGTAACGTATCTTCCTCTTTTCAATACATCAATGGTTGTAATGTTTACAAAATCCGGTAACTTGTACTAACTCGGTTAAGACCTAAGCCGTTGCGTTGCTTTGCGTAAAATATCTAATCATACATTCAACACCAAAGATTTTTGAGAAAGTAAATATGATTAACAAGAAATAATTACAGAAGTCTAAAAACGAATAGCTTTGAAACATTTTGATTTATCAATTGAGATCCTGTCAAAAACCATTTAATTGGATTAATTACTAACGATTTATTCCTCTCATTAATTACTAATGACTCAATGCCAAGATATTTAAAAATTGAGATATTACATATTCAGCATTATATGACATAAAACTGACTTCAGTCATGGTCCTACCCTCAGAGCAATGACTATTTATTCTAAAGCAGTCCTACCAAAAATTTATAATATGCGGATATCTAGACACTAAATGTCAAAATTGACATTTAAAATTAATTACTTATCTGTCGCAATGTGTTCACATATGTATGTCGTTCCATGTGGGTCGATATGATAAATTAAACATAAAATATTTACCTATCTGTTTGAATCTAGCAAAAATGTAACATTTCTTTGATATATTTTCAATGTTATGTTAAATATGTGGTCGCAAGAGTTTCGCTTTGAACATGATATAAATTGTATTTGAATAAAATACGGGTGGTTGGATAAATCTATGTTTCTTGGATAAGAATATGTGGTAAATGTTGACTGATTAAATACTGTACTAAAGATATAGTACAGAGTTTGAAATGCGTCGCCACCTACTGTGTTTAAAAAGGCTATTTACCGAAAATAGAATGCTCTGACTACACCATAAATAGATAACCAGTAAAATACCTAATTTATTTCAATTTCACATAATCCTGAAATCGATTTAGTGTGGTAACTACGAAAATAACTAACTTAATGACAATAATGTTAAGACTGAAATAATTTATTTATTTATTCAATAAGGCAAGCGAACAATATAATTATTTACAAATTCTTTACAGAATAATAATGACGGCCAATCAAAATTGACCTTTGTGTGTCACTATAGTCCGACTGAAGTGATGTCAAATTCGTAAGCACGATCTTTATAATAGATTTGTAGTGGTAGCAACTTGTATTAACATGAGTACCTACATTGTCCTAAAGCGCAAATGAATTGTAATACAACAGCACACAAATTATTTTACCTTTTTAGCATCTTACCTCTTGCAAAACCTTTCCTAACACATGAAAAAGAAAGTCTGGTTTATCACTGTAAAAGTGATTTCAGAATTTACTACTATTGTACTTTCATGGTTTATTCATAGGGTCTCAGAATACCCATGAAAAATCATCATCATCTTTCCGCCCTTATCCCATGTTACTTGGGATCGGCGCAACACGTTTTCTTCCTCCATACCGTCCTGTCCCCCGTCACGCTATCACTGACTCCCTTTTCTTTCATATCACTCCTCACACAGTCCATCCATATTTTCTTTGTTCTTCCTCTCCCTCTCCCATGAAAATTCATTGGTACAAATGTTTAGTAGATTTTTAACAACGAAAAACTTTTCCAAAACGTTTGAGCCTAGTTTAACTTTCAATTTAGAAACATATATAAATTTTTAACAAAAAAAATAGATCAACTTCCAAAACAAAACACTACAAAGCGAAAAATAACTTTCATTTCTGAAGTCGGTGTATTTAGTGCCTTTTGTTTTTCGTTTCACGACACCGACTTCGGAATAGAAAATTATTTTCGCTTTGTAGTGTTTCGAAAAAGAAAGAAAATACATAGAGTCGAACATAAAACCTCCTATTTTTTGGAAAGTCGGTTGAAATATTTCACGAAGCTTCGTCCCAAAAAGTTGCACACGCTCAAGTCTCTCAAAAGTGATTTATACCAGGAATGTTAATCGACTACCGGTGACTCAGGCCAGTAAATATATTTTAAAATATATAATTGTACATAATATATAAAACACACACTTTAGCCTAACCGTTGAATGACACGAATTTTATGATCTGTGAAATTATAAGTAACATTGGATTAATCGGCTTACTGTCTAATCGGACGCAGCTGAGTACGAGTATTAGTACCAATTTTAATACTACAGCCAGTATTTTATACGAAGGTACTGCCTTTCTCACCACCATAAACCAGTGATTGGGTTACACGATGCCCCTTGGGAAGAGGTGTGTCAGACTTCCTGGGTATTCAATTCATTTATACAGTAACAATTAACATTGCGTTTGAAATAATCAGCATGAAACAGTAGGTATTATTAAATAATTAAAAAGAATTCAATTTAAATACAAAATTAGAATAACAAGTAATTAATTCAAATACCATGCACACATAATTTAAAATAACATAATGTCAAAAAATTAATAGCAATTTAAAACGACGGCTAGAAGCCGTCCCTCAGTGCCTACACTGAGGAATCTCGCTATGTAAAGATGGTCACCCATCAACGGATAGACCTCGGCAAGGACTTGCTTAACCTTAAAGACCGAACAGTGCGGCTGTTATTATTTAGCAAAGAGCTCCTCTAACACAGTTAAAGATAACAGATTCAAAGACGCCATTTTATTCCGTTTTGCTCCGTTTCAGAAGTGTCAAAATATGTGAAAATAGTGTTAATAAGTGCTAGGGACGCACCCAAAGTGTCTTATGACATTATTGTCATAAGACACTAATTAGTTGGGCAAGTGTCAGTTGTAAAAAACTGTGGTAATATGTTAAAATTTCAGGTGTCGAAGAAAAGTTGTTATAGCGAATAGTTGAATGGCGAATAGTCGAATATTCTCTATTATATTACTCAACAAAAAAGGAATACTTATAAAAAAATATAATTTTTCTCAAATAATAAGTAATTACACTGCCACACAACAAAAATACTGTTATTATATGCTCAAAAAAAAAGTTTAATTATTTTTCGCGGCCCCTTTAGCTGTATCCTCCTAAAAAAACATTTAAAAATATTTTTTACAAAATACTTTGAAAATTTGAAAACTGTAGCTTCAACCTTTTGGCTGCAAAACCTATGTGATAGACGACGGACAGACAGACAGACAGACATACACGTGAGCGACAGAAAAGGGCTTCGTTTGGGCCATTTACATATTTTGGGCCCAGTAGATGGCCACGCCGATTGCGGCGTCAGTGGTGAACATAAGGTCCTCGCAGGTATATGGGCATTTGGGATACTCCAGCATGTGTGTCGTATTCTGCAAAGGAGCACCGCACTCACACTGGGTATCAGACGTGTCCATAAAACCCCATTTCACCAAATTGTGTTTGCCGCGGCCTACTTGGGTGCGCAAACGATTGAGTGCTTTCCATATAGGCCACTGTAGTTCATGCCCAGATGGCAGATGTTCGTGGGGTTTCAAGAATTCGGACGGTGGTGGGTGTAGTGGTTTCCACAGCTTGCATCTCATTGTAGGTAGTTGTTTTGGCTGGCTTTTGTGCAGCATAGAAAGCTCTTCCGTCTCTTAACCATCTCCTAGGATTGTTGTGTGTTCATAGAGGGGATGCCGGGCATCAGATTCTTGAGTATTTTTCTCAAGCACACATTCAACATCCCTTAGTACTACTGATATTACCTATTAAGATATATAATATAATAACAGATACACGTCAGTTGCATGTTGTCTCAGTAGCCGATATTCTCGCTAGAAAATAAAAAATCAATTAAACGAAATGCTCTTTGCAACTGAATTAAAATTACTTAGATTAAACCAAGAGGAGTCTATTTTCATCCAAAACAAAATTATTTATAGCTACTTACAAACTTTACTGCAGGATAACATTATTTTAACCCCAAATTAATAATTTTAGAAGCATTGGTCGACAACATTTTGGCGTGTTGATTGACAGATCGATAATTATTTATTTATAACGATAAATTTATTGGAACTTTGCCTGCCATGAAATGCGTATTTTAGACAATTTTGTTTATCAGGAAAAACATTAAAATGTAAAACGTAATTATTTTCGGTAATACAGATGTTGGTCAGGCGTCAAAACAAAACTGATGTGTTATTGGAAAAAACAGTTTTCTGAAAAGTTAAATAGGTCAGTGTACCTACCAATAGTTTTTATTTTCTTTTAAGGTTAATAGGAACGGATGGAGAGGGAGGAGGAGAAGGCCGAAGATTAGATGGATGGACTGTGTAAAGAACTGAAGAGTGATAATATAAAAGATAGAGTCAGTGATAGCGTGATGGTTGACAGAACGATATGGAAGAAGAAAACGTGTTGTGACAACTCCAAGTAGCAAGGGATAAGGGCAGGAAGATGATGAAGGTTAAAAGAACTAATAATGAATGTGGTTGAATGAAAGAAAGAAAGAAAAATAGTTTATTTAAGCCAGATACGACGCATACCATAAAAACAACTTAAATAAAATCATTACAAAGTATGCGTCACAATCACAACCACGCAAAACGGTCATCGCTCAGCATAATGTTTTCAGCGATAGCCGGTTGGTTGTATAAGGGTAAAACGCAAAGAAGCGATGGATAGATTTTGTAACAGATGATATGGCTAGTATAAGGTGGTATAGCGATGAATGGAAGAAGATGAATATACACTGCACCGACCCTAAATTAATTGGGACAAAGACAGGAGCAGGAAAGGAAGATCGCAGCGTTATTATCTTTTTAATATCGTTGCACATGCTGAGATAGGAGCCTTTTTGGTCTCGTACGGGGTTATTTATTTTATTTTTTATTATTATTTGTGTTTTGCCTATCTCGTCTCTCCTGTGCGGTCATAAATAAATATTTTTTCTTTCCTTTTTTTTTCTTTCATTAAATGGATGTTGGTGAAATATTATCTGCTTAGCCTTTTGTAAACTATATTGGGTTCGGTTTTCATTCTAACCGGATTTAGTTGAGTGCAATTCAGTGACCGGGTATAACGATAACCCTTGGCAAGACTGGTGTCAGATCTCAGAATTCTCACTACCTGTAACGACAGTCAAAGATCTTTAAATAACAGCCAGGACTTAATGTGCTTTCCGAGGCACGGAAGAAACTCGCTACATAAAGATCACCCATCCACGGACCAACATCGGAAAGCGTTGCTTAATCTTGAAGATCGACCCGTGCGGCTGTTATTATTTAGCCAAGAACTCTTCAGGAGCACAAATGGATGTTGTATCAATAAATCAAGATGTTTGTGTGAAAAATGTATTCACCAATGAAATCACGCGCGCTTGCTAACCAGCTGGTTAACAAAAATATTATAATATTTTCGTTTTATTTCATCCGTCACATGATTTTACGCATCATCTTATGAGATGCGTAAGAAAATATAAATGGCTTCTTATATGTCACCGAAAATCGTAAATGTCAACCGAAGGAAATGATAGGGACTATCTCGGCAATAGGCTAGTGAAGGATTGCTATAAATCTACGTGTTAAATGGCCAGGGACTAATTTACTCTGAAACTGACTTATTTTATTCAATAAATTGCCAAGCCCTTCCTTATTTACAACGTGACACGAAAATAACACTTCGCATATTTTTCTACGTCTCATGTAATCAAGTTTTGACTTAATTTATAGGAAAAACGATTCTAACGTTATTTATTGTAAGGTAAAACTAATAAAAATATGACATAAACTCCTCAAAAATTGTGTGTTAACATTTATACTTAGAACCTATTAATAACGCCCTTAAATCTAAAAATCATGTTGCAGCTATTAAATAAATAATTTTATTAGCAATTTATAAAAAATAATAGAGCTAAACGGTTGACGACATCTGACTACCGATGAAATTGTCATCGGGCAGAGGTCATAAACATTTCGCGGTGACGCAAAACGTCCGGGTTTTTTTTTAATGCGTCAGGGGTTGCCAAGTATTTTTATGATGCGTTACGTTGTCAATGTTAAAGAATAAACAGTGTAATTAATAATATTTCACGAGATCGCATGTCCTTAGATTGAATCTCTGGATCATTATCATCAGTTTTTTAATGTTTCCACTGATAGGAACATAGGCCTCCTCGATGAGAGGACGAATAGATCTTAATCCAACACGCTGGCCCAGTGTGGTTTGGTGGATGTGATTTTTTTTTGTTTTTTTTTGTTCTAGCTAGAACATATCGGTTTCCTCACGAGGTTTTCCTTGACCGTTTTTAGAGCAGTGCTGATGAAAAAATTTACACAAAGTAAAGTGCCTCCTGTGATTGTACCTGCGATACTTAAGTTGGGCGCGTTACCACTAGGCCACCATTGCTCAGATCAGCGTATAGTTCATGTAAAACTTCTGGCCTGCCCTGAAGTTGGTTTTCCGATGCGCAAGGCACAAATCGGTGCTGTTTTTACCCGACTGCCGAAGGAGGGTAATGTGTTTATCAGTCTATGTATGTATGTATGTAAGTATGTATGTATGTATGTATGTTTGTTCCTATGTGGCGTTCCAGAGACCAAACGCGTTGGCCGATTTTGATGATTCATACGTCAATCGATGCGTCTTAACCCTGCGAGTGTCATAGGCTACATTAAAATTGGATAATAGAAAAATGGCGGATTTTGGGTGCCATATTGTGGGGGCCCAAATTTTTTTTTTCTTCCAAACCCATCGTGTGGGGTATCAAAAAGGGTTTTAAGAGGTGATTTCAAAAATATATAATACTTATATGTTTAAATGTATCTAATTCGAAAAAACTAACTAAAAAGTTATAAATAAAAAAACTTAATTAAAAAAATCAAAAAACCCGACTGCTTCAAAAGCGAACTAAAAAGTCGTTAACAAGGAAAAAATCATGCTGTGCAGGCGGAGGATACCCCAGATTTTGGTCAGCCAGCCGGCGAATATGTATCCTCCGACTGCACAGCATGATTTTTTCCTTGTTTACGACTTTTTAGTTCGCTTTTTGTATGAGATTTACTACTGCGCAGCCATTGTAACCAACTTCAGGCCTACCAAGAAGTTTGGCGAGAACTATATCTCCAGTTATTCTATACAAATTGATGTTTTGTAGAACAAGTCAATAAAATTTCTAAAATAATATCATATATGCTGTCAAGTACGAAGATAAATTAGGCCTCTTACAAATGAGGCGACGCAAACGCCAGTTTTTGCCACATCAAAGAGTTTTTTTGAGCCCGGAAATAAATTATTATATATTAAAATAACTGAGACACTAGTAAATAGGTTAGAGAGACATGAATAAATTCAGATCAGTGGTGTATGGTTTTAGATAGAGTATATTTTTGAGGAGCAAATACAAAAAAAAAAAGGGTGAAACTTGACGTCAAAAACTACCTGACAGTTATGAATAAAAATAAAAAAAAACCGTAATAAATCTTATGACTGAAAAATATGACGCACGTTTTCAGAAAACAATAATTCCACATTTTTAGTCTGTACTGAATGAAATTTTCTTACATCATTTAAATGTTTACAAAAAAAACTGAACTTTATTCATAACTTCTTTTAAACAAATGTTTCAAATCTTTTGACATTTGGAATTTTTATATTATTATGATGTGTGCTGTTTTGAAATTATCTTCCTACGTTTTCTGTGACGTATCATATTTTATGCTTTATAGTTGACTCATACTTAAGCTATTATTAAAATCATAGCTTTTGCGAATATTTTAGCATTATCTGACGAAAACCTGTATTAGAGTTACTTGAAAACGGATAATATTTTATTCTTTCTTACGACTGAATAAATACAAAAAGCGATGTGAAACTTTTACTATATTGACGATATCGGTATATTAGTATATCAAGGGCGCACTCAATGCTTCATTTGCGAATTCACATTCTTTACAAACGTGGTGATAGCAAAGGAAACATATTATAGTTCATAAATAAAAAAAAACATTTTTCAAACATTTTTTTTTAAAACTCATTCAATTTTCAAAGTTTTTTGAAAGCTGACAGCTGGGTGAAACATGAAAAATGATTTAAAAACCAGCACTAAAAGAAAACTACTCGAAAAACCGGCCAACTGTGAGTCGGACTCGCGCAAGAAGGGTTCCGTACCATTACCGCAAAAAACGACAAGAAAAAACACTTTTGTTGTATGGGAGCCCTATATTTCTGTTTTTAGTTCCTATTTGTTGTTATAGCGGCAACAGAAATACATCATCTGTAAAAATTTGAACTGTCTTCCTATGACGGTTCATTAGATACAGCCTGGTGACAGACAGACAGCGGAGTCTTAGTAATAGGGTCCCGTTCTTATACTTTGGGTACGGAACCCAAACAAGCGTACCCTCGTAGCACCTCAGTAGCACCGAACAAACATACCCAATAACGTACATCTACTCCAACACAGGGACCAACAACACTTACAGACGTGAACAAAAAACAATGACACACATCTGACACACTACACAGAACTAATCATATTTTCCGCACTAGAAGAAAACCATTCCTTTTCAATGGCGTTTGTAAGCGACCTTTGGAATTCCCTCGTTGGCAACAGTGATAAAGAAGACTTGAACTGGAAAGAATTATCCAGGTTTTACTTTGATGGTACTCGGAAATACTTCTCGGTATCTGAAATAGATCAGGAGGCAATACCTATAGTGTTCGCCGAGTCCCATAAGATCGGTTTTAATAAGCACGGATTTGGGTACAACTTCACGCCGCTGAATTTCGTCACCGTTTACCACATTGATAGTAGACGAGGTTTGTATTTAGGTTTTTTTTTAATTTATTTGTTTGTAGTAAAAAAAATGGATTATCCATACGCCGAAAAAGAAGTAAGGCCCAGCTGGGCGAGCACGGCCTAGTTTGACAGGCTTGAGTTACACATTTTTATCACAGTTTGGGAGCAAAAAACGTGATAAAATGCGTGACGCAAGCCTACAGAGGCCGTGCTCGCCCGGCTGGTTCTAGATCGAAAAATATCGCAATAATGTGACAAATTGTAAATATGATTCAGCTGCTGTGATTGCTTTAGTGAATTTTTGACAGGCAATTGCATTACTTGATTTGAGTTTAATTTTTATCCAATAACTAGGCCCGTGTCGTTTGTATAAAATGAAAAATGTGTTTTTACGGCGTGTTACAGGAAATGTGCGTGTACCTTTAGCCAAATGTTTTCCGTTCATCTGAATAGCGTTTCCAGTTTTCTATTGATGTTTTAGAAAATCCTAATGAAACGTAATTTGCTATATTTTACATTTGAAAAGCCACAACATTTTCCCTTCTTCAAGGTCCCGTTAAAAATATAAGTAATAAAATAATTTTAATAACCCGTCCATCGGTTTTGACACAGATTCATTTCTATCATCTGTTTCGACCTTGTTACAAGGTCTGATTTAAGACCCCTGTTTACATACTATAATATATTTAAATACTTAAATATCCGTCGTCCGTTGACGCAGCAGACACGTTAACGGTTGTAAAAAAGTATAATATTTTTATGATGGTGAATTCCTTATTTTTTTATGTTTGATGTCGCATTTCTGGGACCGAAGGATTTTGTTGATGTTTCTAAAAGGACGTGGGTTCCCATTGAGAGCTTTTTACTAAAATCAAGAAGAGCGAAACTGCAATAGAGTAGTTGAAAAAAAAAACTATTTAGCCCGTCAGTTAGATAACCTAAAAATATTAGACACGTATTTTTCTTTTTAAAATTACGACGATACAGTACGTTGAAATGTCATGTGACGTCACGGTGTGCTACACTTTATACTGACAAAGTGACGTCACAAGCCCCAACTCCTGAACTTTAATGCGCTTTATATCTTTGTCAATTTTTATTTAATTCATAAAGCAAAAAATACGGGTCCAACATTACTTGATAATCTCAGTGACGGACTAAATAGAAATATTATTTTTCTACCCAAGAAACATTCCCTAATAGATTTGCAAAGTCAGACAGAAATGGCGATGTTCACTACTTTGGAAGTACTCAAAACTAGCAAATAGCTCCTCGATGGGACTGCGCCCCAAACTACTGTAATTACCGTAAAACTTGGGTGAAATTAACATGAAGTCGGCAGACAATCCATCCAATCAAGGAGGAATGAGAGTTCAATCCACCCAAGTTTTTACGGTGAGATGATTACAGAATAGAATGGCTGGACAAGTATTCCTTCCGATGCCTGGTAACAAAACAGCCTCTTCGATACTCAATATGACAGTTGTCCACGTCAAAAAATGTTTAAGACCTCATTTAAAATCATTTTGCACCTTTGCTTGGGTTTGACGAAATCTGTTTTCCAAACCATATCTTGGGGCCCGTCTTAGTGTCATCATGCTTCTGTTGTAAAAAAAAAGGATAGTGCTGTCCATCCTGTACAGCTCCGTCTCCCTCTCACATGATGTCTTTAAGACTTCACAGTAGGTCTTCGTCCTTTCCTTTAAAAAGTCTGGAACTCCTAATTGATGAAGAACTTATTTCTTTTTCAGCCGAGGTCAAAATGCCATCAGGCCACGTAGACAAGCCTCAGATCGAGGACAACAGAGACGGCACAGTCAGCATCAAGTATGAGCCTCGCGAGGAAGGTGTTCACGAGCTGCTGGTCAAGTACAACGGAGAACATGTACAAGGTAGGTTAATTATGACTGTCATGGATACTTTCGTTTGGTTTCAAGAATAAGTGATAAAAATTTAAAGACACAAGTGATAAGTATTGAAAGGGGATGTATGACGTATTTCTAAAAACAATCGGGGAAAATTGTAAACAAAAATAACTGTGTGTTTAAATTAAACAAAAAATTGTAAATCCAACAGTATGCTATGAGTAATGTTCACATTAGTTTTCCATAATGAGACCTCTTCTTGCAGACAACTTAAGATGTTGAAGAGAAACCAGTAGCTAGGAGCTTAATCCAGCTAAGATCTTCAAAATCTATACAATTAGTATTGTATTACAATACTATACAATGACAAATAAATTACAATAATATTTTATTACACTAAAACGGCAATTTTATACTTTAACCCCTATTATATATTGTAGCCAATGTTAATGTATTAAATCTATGAGTAGCTCGTGGCTAAATAATTAAGCTATGCTTGCCGAGATCGGTCCGTGGATGGGTGACCATCTTAACATAACGTGATTCCTCCGTACCTCGGCAAGTACGTTAAGCCCCGGCTGTCATGTTTTAGTCGTTACGGGAATTCAGAAGCTTGGAAATCTGACACCATTCTTGCCAAACAGACACCATTCGTGCTACCCAGTTACTGGGTTGTGGAGGTTGGATAGACAGTCGCTCCATGTAAAATACTGGTGCTCAGCTGCTTGCGATCAAACTGCAAGCCGTCCCAAGATATTTGGGCAAAGGCTATGCAGATTGATTGACTTGAATTAATCCTATACGTAGCATTGTTCTAGCCTATTGCAAATACAATATTATGAAACTAATCACTAATATTATCATTCCAGGGTCCCCGTACAAGTTCCACGTCGACTCAATATCTTCAGGGTACGTGACAGCATATGGACCTGGCTTGCTCAGTGGCGTCAGCGGCGAGCCTAGCGAGTTCACCATCAGCACCAAGGGTGCGGGCTCTGGTGGACTCTCCATGGCTGTGGAGGGACCTAGCAAGGCTGAGGTAAGGATTTCTTTCATGGATATCGAGAGACAGTTTCATGATTACATCGTCCCTGAAATGTCGAAAGCAAGGAGGAGGCGTCTGACACTGTGTCAGACGCTAAACGAACATAAACATTGAGACACAGGTGTCAATGTTTATAGACCAGCCTGGATAATGTTACAGATTCAGATCTTAGAACTGAGTGAAAGTTGGCTATTTGCTAGAATTTACTTAACCAAGAGGAGTTTCATCTATATGTGGGACAACAGTCGCGAATGTGAATACTGTAAATGCAGCTCCTATTCATAATCCAAATTGAATAAATGAATAATGCTTCTCTCGGTTCTTTACTCCTTGCTGTCCTATGCTTTATTTTTAGTTTCTTGCAACTCTCTCTTGTCTGTCGACAGTTTGAATCCTTTTATAACAGGATGTGATTTCATTTTTGGTTTCCTTTTCGCTTTATATCGTTTTCCAGTAAATGGTCATTTTGCCGTCTAATTCTGTATCATCTCTATAATTGCCATCATCTCCTTCCAGATCACATGCCATGATAACAAGGATGGTACCGTCTCGGTGTCGTACTTGCCTACCGCCCCCGGCGAGTACAAGATCTCCGTCAGGTTCGGAGACAAGCACATCAAGGGATCTCCTTACACGGCCAAGGTATGCTCCATCAGTGGACTTTATTCTTAAACCTTCTTGCTAGCTATTTGTGTCTTTAATATGGCCGGGACTATATTTGTTGGAAACAACCCTATTGCTCTTGAAAAACGTAATGCTATATCAGTTTATGATTTCTGGAGGAGTGGGGTTGTTGCAAGTTTAAGTAAATCATTCTCCTTCTAAGTTCTTCTTTTACAAAATGTAATTCCTTCTCCTTGTTCTTTTCGAATCCATGATATATCTAATATTTTGCTTAGATTTAATTAGTTCGTAGCTACATTAATCGCTTCAGTAGCGTTCTGTACGATTTAAAATGTGCGGGCACACTTAAATCTTTTTAAGTTTTTGTCGCAGATATATACATCTCTAGTTTTTTTTTCTAGTTTAAAGCTAGCAACTGATTCAACTGTTCATCAATTACATTCAACTGTTCATCAGTGTCGTTGCGTATATCTTCCAGGTCACCGGTGAAGGTCGCAAGAGGAACCAGATCTCGGTCGGCAGCTGCAGTGAAGTCACCCTCCCCGGCAAGGTCAATGACAACGACATCCGTACTCTTAACGCTTCCATCTGTGTAAGTATTCTCATGTTATCCTTTTATTTGATTATTTGCTTGATGGCGCACAAATGCATTTATCTGAAGGTTTTTTCAGTATTAAATTGTGTAAATCTAAAATTATTTTTATTCAAGCTGACCTTCGGTTTCTCACCTTTCGATTATCGCAAAATTAATGTGACAAATTGTCAAGCACGCGTTATCTGCTGTGATTGGCTGTTGAAAATTAATTCAACCAATGACAGCAGATAACGCGTAGCTTGAAAATTTGTCACATTAATTTTGCGATGATCGTAACGTGGAAAACCGGGGGTGAGTCTAGAAGAGTTTTGTAATTTTGAACCAATATTAATACAACTAGTCGTGATGGGGACAAGCCCTTAGATAGTCGAAACACCACCTCGAATTAAGACACAATTTATTTATTTTTTTAATCTTTATCCCAAACTAACACTAGGTTTTTTTTCTGTATCGTGAGTGCATTTACAAACAACCAGACTGGAACAACTAACTGTAGGCCATGCATATATTTGTTCCATGTAGCATTCGAACCCGCGATACGCAGCACAGCAGCCGATCGCTCAACCATTGCGTCAACCGTGTTGTCATTCTGATTTATTACTATTGTCTGATTATAATTCTTAACTGTATCATTTTTCCAACACCAGGCGCCCTCAGGACTCGAAGAACCCTGCTTCCTCAAGCGCCTGCCCTCCGGCAACATCGGCATCAGCTTCACCCCCCGTGAGGCTGGCCAGCACATCGTGTCCGTCAAGAAAATGGGGGTCCACATCCAGAACTCTCCCTTCAACATCACTGTGTCGGCCACGGAAGTCGGTGACGCTAAGAAAGTTAAGGTGAGGGAAACCTTCGAACTTCTGAATAAACCTTTTTTGATATTGAATAGCAGACGCTTCGCGGTTTCGCCCGCGTAGTTTCCAAGCCCGTGGGAATACAAGGATAAAAAGTAGCCTATGTCACCCGGGGATAGTGTAGCTTCCCAACGGTGAAATAATTTTTGAAATCGGTTCAGTAGTTTTTAAGTTTATTCTTAACATACAAATATTTCCTCTTTATAATATTAGTACAGATAGACTCACGCTTGACCACTATCTCATCTGATGGTAGTCGATGTTGTGGTCAACGATGAAGAACGGTTCATCATCATCATCATCAGCCTATAGCAGTCCACTGCTGGACATAGGCATCTCCAATTGCACGCCATTAGGTTCGATTTACGGCAACTGTCATCCAGCTGCTACCAGCCACCCTGCGAAGGTCGTCGCTCCACCTAGCCTAAGGGGGTCCTACCTGACGTTTACCAGTTCGCGGTCTCCACTCAAGAACACGTTTACCCCAACGGCCATCGGTTCTATGACTTATATGGCCGGCCCATTGCCACTTCAGCTTACTTATTCTGTGAGTATGTCGACAACTTTTCAACGGTTCTCTGCCGGATCACCTCATTTCGGATTCGATCCCTTAGAGAGATTTCGAGCATAACCCTTTCCATAGCTCGCTGAGCAACTTTGAACTGATGAACCAGCCGTATTGTGAGTGTCCACGTCTCGGCACCGTAGGTCATAACAGGTAGGACGCACTGGTTGAAGACTTTAGTCTTCAGGCTCGACGAAGTTTTCCAAACGCCGCCCAGCCCAGCTGTATTCTTCTGCTAGCCTCCTTCTTAAAGTTGTTCTTACCAAACTGCAGAGTTTGCCCGAGGTAAACGTATTCTCGAACAACTTTGAGAGCACCGCCATTGACCACAGTCGATCCCGGAGTGACGTGTGAATTGAACATAGCCTGGGTTTTGTCCAAGTTCTTCCGGAGACCGATGCGTGCAGAAGAATCAGCCAGGCTATCCAGCATCTGCTTCAAGTCTTGCAGTGACTCTGCCATTATGACGATGTCATCCGCAAATCTCAAGTTTGAGATGTACTCGCCGTTTATATTAATGCCGCGTCCTTCCCAGTCTAGCGTCTTAAACATATCCTCCACCGCGTTACTAAACAATTTCGGGGAAATTACGTCCCCTTGTCTAACCCCTCGACGCAGTGAGATATGTCTAGTTTGCCGGTCCTGACTTTGGACGGTCATTGTTGCGTTTTCATAAAGACATCTCAGCACTTGGATGTATCGCCAGTCAACTTGGCATCGCTGCATAGACTCCAGAACAGACCAGGTTTCGATGGAGTCAAAAGCCTTCTCATAGTCCACAAAAGCAAAACACAGGGGCTGATTATACTCTTCGAGGACTCGAGAAACTCGTCGAGTCTTCGCGCTAGACGATTTGTGACGACTCTCGAAAACAACTTATAAACGTGACTAAGAAGCGAAATGGGTCTGTAATTCTTCAAAACGGTCTTGTCACCCTTAATGAAGAAAATAACGACAACGCTTCTCTGCCACGCCATTGGAGTTCTCCCAGAGAACAGGACAGTGTTAAAGAGCTCCCCAAGGTCCTTCAATACCGGGCGTCCTCCCGCTTTCAGGAGCACGGTTGTAATCCCGTCCTCGCCAGGGGCTTTTCCATTTTGAAGCTGTTTGAGAGCCGCCTCGATTTCATCTTGGCTTACTTCAGGCAGGTCTTCTGTAAAATGGAGGGTTAATGTGGCTCTAGAATCCTCATTTTCGGGACCAGGTCGAGATGCATGCGATGCGTACAGTTGGCTGTAGAAGTCTTCTACTTCCGAAAGAATCTCCGCCCTCGAAACGACAATATCCCCACTCGATTTAGCCAGCTTTGCCAGATGGCTCCTCCCAAGTGGCTGGAAGAACACTTTGGACCCCCGGTTTTGCTCAATCGCTTTCTCTATAGAGAGCGTATTGGATCGTCGGAGATCGCGTCGTACCAGTTTCCTAATTATTTTGTTGAGTGCCCGCTGTTCTGACGAAGTGGCTGGTGGATTTTCACGTCGCTCCGTCATGAGCTTTAGAGTTTCTTCCGAAAGTTTAGACTTCCGGCCCGTACGCCGCATCTTACAAAATCTCGTATCTTCCTGAGGATTTGCACCATTTGGTCGAGCGTCTGGTCAAGGTCATCTGTGGTTTCCGGCGAACCGGTTCTCCAGGTCTGACTGGAACACTACAGATCCTAACATAGTTTGGAGCATGTTTGGACGGAGCCTAGACTTCATCAAACGAGTTCTCTCAAGCTTGAAGTTGATATACGAACGGTTACCTAGAAGTAACCCATTCCCTCCTGACTTAAAGATCCCCAGTTATTAAGAGTCACAGTTTCCGGCGTCGAATTCCACTCATTAGCTGTACGCACAATGAAAGTATTTCCAATATATTTTGTGTGTACGTATGTGTGGGAGTACCAGTTCATCATGACTGAAAACTTCTTCTTTCGTGTGAGGATGTGACCACCTCTGGTGACATAGTTAATTAAGCCGCCTCTGGGAACCCGACAGGTCTCTGACTTGGCTATTTCAGACTTACATTAACTATATAAGTCCAGGTTGCCTCACGATGTTTTCCTTCACCGTTGCCTGTGATGTCTAAGATAAACTTCGAAAGTACATATGAATTTGAATAGTTCACATTGGTACTTGCCCGGATTTGAACCCACGAACTCAATCACGAGAAACGAGGTATTTGCCATTGGGCCACCAATACATACGACCAGGGCCACATGACTGAAAACTGAAATATGATTATGCTTAATATTCTGAGAAATTATCTTCAGATTGATTAGAACTAGGGACATGTAACTAAAGTGAACTGTGTGAAATATTATTATTATGTTTTAAGAAGTAAGGGTACGTTCACACTGAACATCCGTTTTTCCAGGATCGTTTTTAACGGATCCGTTGGTAGTGGAGGTGATGTTCACCCCAAACCAACTTTCTCCAAGGATGGACGTCCGATAAAACGGATCAGTATTTTAATACAGTTGTGTGTGTGAACTTGCTCATACAACAATCTACGCCATTGCCGAATAAAAACTTATACGATAAAGTGGACCTGTAAAACGGACTGCTGAATTTATTGTTAGATCGGTATTTTTACTGGATTCGGAATACTGTCATGAGTGTGAACTTGCTCGTACAACTATTTGCGTTAGCGCCGAATTAAACCGTATACCGGACCTTTGTGTGAACGAAGACTAAGGCTGCTTCTTCATGTAAATCATGCTGAAAATAACATATTTTGACCCTGGAAGGAGTATTGAAGTTAGCTTTCTTTTTTTTATAATATATTGTTCTTGATCATGATTTAAATATTCTTTATCCCACAGGTTTCAGGCACAGCCCTGAAGGAAGGCAAGACTCACAGTGAGAACACCTTCTCCGTGGACACCAGGAACGCTGGTTACGGTGGTCTCTCACTCTCCATCGAAGGTATTTTAGACTCAAACAACACAAATTCATTTTTTTTTTCTTCTGTAATCAGTCTTAGAACTATGAGCAGAATTGTTGCGATATTGTGGTGTAGAGTGGTTTCTCCAGCGAGATTTCCCTCTTTATATTCATGACATTTTACGTTCCGATGTCCTACTTTGCGAGGTCCATTACAGCCAACATTTTCAGCTTTGTAAGAGCCTTTGCCAAGGGATTTGGATGATCTCCAAGATCATCATAAAAGAAGACTAGTTCATGCTTCAAAATAACCTGCAGCCTGCCAAAAAATATTGGACGCTTTCATTTGTGAAGATACTCTTTTCGAAAGAGTCCAATAACTTTTGGCAATACCTAATTATTGAATGAGAATTTGTCATACTCTGTCATGGACGTACCCTTTGCCCTGCTGAATTAACTTACGCAATTAGCAATTAAGCTGCTGGTCTATATCAAGCATTTTTTTCATAACTTCCTAATTGTCAATGATTTTAATTCATGTTCCTACTTATAGTGCTTCTTGTAAGATTTACTTGCTAATATGCTGCAGTACTGTTCTAGTACGAAGGGTTCTGGTGAAATTGTTAAAAAACCAATGCAAGTTTGACTTAATTTCTGGGATAATAATGCAAAGCGTGGTACTAGTAGCATAGTTAATAGACCAGCATGTAAAACCTCTTTGAGGTGATTCCAATGTGACCTAACCACAGATATAAATCTAACTAAATGACGCGTGACAAAAAACGGAGTCAAAATTACGATCAATGATCGTTCTTTGAGCTTTTCATTTAGCATTATCGACACCGGAAATCGAACGAAATCTAGTATGATGCCAAATTATGCTATATCGAGCTGTAAAAATTGTATAGAAAATGTTGACCGAGACATTGGAAATGTTTTCTTTCATTGGTTTTCATACAGATGGAGGGACTTGCGTTATCTAGTTCGATTTATGTCTGTGGGACTAACATTTTATTGCTCACCAGTTGGCAAAATTCAAACGTGGTCCATTGTATTAGATACAGGGTACATACCACTATGTAGTACCTATATTGTGTGTCTTTTAGTCTTTGCTAATTAAATGTATTTTCTTTCCTTCTTTCTTTTCACTATACTCTTTGCGCTGTAGCATGGTGCGGGTGACAGTTTCAATATTTTTTTTACACATATACGTATATTCATTTTTTGTAGTTTAACGTCATACAGGCAACTATGGTATATGGTATAACTATAGTATGACGTTAAATTACAAAAAATGCGTATACGTATATGCGTATTTTTTTTTATTAAAACTGTCACCCGCACCATTCTACAGCGCAAAGAGTATAGTGGCATTAATGTCATAATCATACTTTAAGTATTAAACCATCACGCTTCTCCCAGGTCCCAGCAAGGCCGAGATCCAGTGCGCGGACAGCAAGGATGGAGTGCTGGCCATCAGCTACAAGCCCACAGAGCCAGGCTACTACATCGTCAACCTGAAGTTCGCCGACCACCACGTGGAGGGATCGCCTTTCACTGTCAAGGTATGACAAGAGGAAACCATCGACAAGAAATTAATATTAGAAAAGAGGCTTTTTCATACAAATCGTTTTCTCTGTAGATCAGCTTTAAGGCGCAGGCCACACGCAATGGCATCGGACGCAGACATGGCACGGGCGGCTTCCTATTCCATTCTAATTTCAAACAAAATACATGGAAATAAAGCGCAACACACGATATGTCGTTGCTCGGACGTGGTTATGTCAAATGGCGCCCGCGCCTGATCAAATTGCGCTTTATTTCCATGCATTTAATTTGAAATTAGTCCATTTCTTTATGGCCTGCGCCTAATGTAGCTTAAAAAACGTTCATAATTCGGTTTAAAAATATCTTTATTCTCATTAAAACACACTCACACTCTCACTTACATGAAGACAATAAAAAATAATTTATAATATTTATAATTAAATATTATTAATTAATTCGTTATTATAATTTTTATTTATTTATCTGTGTTCTTATTATATTACATTTTTAAATATTTCTTGAAAGAAACTATAAAAATACATTATTATTATTATTATTTTTCTTGTCATTACTCTTTTGTTTCATAGCTAGTATTATTAAAATTACCTACTTGAAAAACACTGTACAACTCGTTATTACTTTCAAATAGAAATAAAAAAACTCGGCAAGGACACGAAATTTCAGCAACAATCACAAAATTAAAGAAGAAAAAGAAAACATGATTTAAAAATTCCGCTGAGCATGCCTATAGCGAAACTCAACATTTGTTGGGCGGTAGACAACCAGCTCTGATTTTCAGTTCATCATAATCATCATTAGTATTTACATGTTCCCACTGCTGGGACACAGGCCGCTTTTCGGTGAGAGAGGGAATGGGCCGTGATCCACCACACAGGCCCAGTACGGGTTGGTGGATGTCACATGTGTCTTCGAATGTTTGGTTCTAGGACATGTCGGTTTCTTCACGATATTTTCATAACGGTTTTTAGAGCAGTGGTGATGAAATAATTTTCATAAAGTAAAGCGCCTGCCTAGGTTCGAACCCACGACCTACAACTTGTTAGTAGCGGCTGATACCACTGGTCTACAAATGCTCTATGGTCGTTAGACTATGTAAATATGGTCATAAGTAATTGAGATACTAAAATTGCTCTATCTTTGAAAGTGATGGGATTGGACCCCATATATAGATTGTTTTATCGATAAAATTAAGTATATTTTACGGGTTCGAACCAACGACCCACTGCTGACTTTCATTTATTAAAATTGTCAGCCTAAGGTGCTAGATTAACTAGATTTTAATTACGGCAAGCTGAAATGCTATTGAAATTTGAACGGCAAAATTTTAGGAAATTCACTCAATTCAAATTTTTCTTTATGTGACCAGGTTACCGGTGAAGGCAGCAACAGACAAAGAGAGAAGATCCAAAGGCATAGGGACCCCGCTCCTCTGACTGAGGTCGGCACCAACTGCAAACTTACCTTCAAGATGCCCGGTAAGTAGTACAAGAAAAATCGCTACAACTTCAAAGCTTTCATGGCTTTTCCAGCAATAAATCAAAAAAGGTGTTATTGATGAAACAAAATAAGATTGGTCAATCAAATAACTTCATCTGACATTTGACCACAGTTAGATATTCTCCAAAAAATATAGGAGTAGATATAATCTATTCGCTGGAGGTAAAAATAAAAAGTAAACAAACAAACGTCAAATGGTAAAATCCGACTAATTTAAAAAATACAACCTTTCGACGCAAAATGGTTACTTTTGTAGCACTCTTTAATTTATTATCATAATAGATCCGAACTCCAGGCTTTCGAGAAGCTTTTTAATGTCCAATGTGTGTTACCATTTTTTTTTGTTTATACATATAAAAATAATGATATTGTTGTAAAATACAGTTAAGAAAATAATAATTTAAATATTTGACATATTTGTGCACCTTTAAAATTTCTTTTTTTGGTTTGTTTATCTTTTATTTTCAGCATTTAGAGGTATGTTTATTTTGTTGTGTAGCATATTAATAATAACGTTTATGATTACGATACATTAAAACAAAAGTTTGTTTTAATGTATCGGATATCAGGTTCTAAGAAAAAAGGCTTTACTTATGAAGCCTAGTAAGGCCCAATATAATTTTTGTGTTGAATGTCTTCACCATAAAAAGTTTTTGAACTAGAACTTGAAAACTTTTGCCAACAAGTAAAATAAATAAACCGCCGACATATTTTTATTTCATGCTTCATAACTTATCTGTTAGTACATAGTAGTAAACATGTAATTATGACACGATATCTTGCGAAAACACCCCGATTCAAACAGTAAAACCCCATAACTTTTAAACAACTGAACCGATTTTCACCAAACATAGCTATGAATACTCTCGATAAAGTCACCTTTCAAAAAAAATAATAAATCAAAATTGGTTCATCCGTTTAGAAGCTACGATGCCACAGACAGATACACAAACAGACAATCAAACTTACAACACCCCTCTTTTCCCGCCGGTGTTTAAAAATATAACAGACTTTAACGTGTTCAATTAATTCACACAGGCATCACCTCCTTCGACCTGGCTGCCATAGTCACCAGCCCTGGAGGAGTGTCAGAAGACGCCGAGATCCAGGAGGTGGAAGACGGGCTCTACTCCGTGCACTTCGTACCCAAGGAGCTGGGCGTACACACCGTGTCTGTCAAGTACAGGGAGATCCATATTCCTGGTAAGTATTTGTTTATACCATCATCATCATCAGCCTTTTCATTTGCCCACTGCTGGGACACAGGCCTCCTCTCTGTGAGAGAGGAAATGGAATGAAACCACCACGCAGGCCCAATGCGGTTGGTAGATGTCATATATCTTCGAATTTTTGGTTCTAGGACATGCTGGTTTTTAGGGTTCCGTACCAAAGGGTAAAAACGGGACCCTAATACTGAGACTCCGCGGTCCGTCTGTCTGTCTGTCTGTCTGTCTGTCACCAGGCTGTATCTCATGAACCGTAATAGCTAGACAGTTGAAATTTTCACAGATGATGTATTTCTGCTGCCGCTATAACAAAAAATACTAAAAACAGAATAAAATAAATATTTAAGGGGGGCTGCCATACAACAAACGTGATTTTGTTGCCGTTTTTTGCGATAATGGTACGGAACCCTTCGTGCGTGAGTCCGACTCGCACTTGGCCGGTTTTTTAACGATGTTTTCCTTCACCGTTTTAAGAGCAGTGATGATGAAATAATTTAGACAAAGTAAAGCGCCTGCCTGGGTTCGAACCCATGACCTACAACTTATAAGTCGCGGCCGTTACCACTGGACCACCACTGCTCAATTTGGGCCAATATATTCCAAACTTTCATTATTTCAGGAACATTAATATTTCAAGGCATTCCCTGAGCTCTTAAGTATGGCATTAAGGTTCCCCTAGTCGACGGTACTAACTATTTTGTGCGCGAGCTTAAAATGCATGCTATCTCATCTGACAACACGCGCGAAAGATGTAGATTCTGTGATGAGTAGTAAGAAGCTAGTTCGCATACGAATAAGCATTTTTTTCAAATTTGTATCGAAATGGATGATGATTTAGGACGAAAACGAGCGCGCGAAATTTTATAACCAAACCTTTGGGAATCTAGATATCATGAAAAACTACTAAATGTATATTTTCAAAATAAAATTATTTGCATTGTTGAATTACTAATCTATCCCTGTATGGAGGCCGTTTTGCCATTTTCCTTCTTCTTATGTTATTTATTTCCGTCCAAAGATGCGTTAAAATCAGTTTTGAAATATGGAACCTTCGACGCTCATAAATTTCAAATGTTTTTTTGTTTTACTTTTTTTCCATACAGGGCTAGATGATGATGACACAAATTGTTTTTTTTTTTTTTTTGAACGTACGTCGTCAAACAGTGGAGTAATCGCCAGACTATGTTTGTATGGAAGAATGATTGTCTAGTGTAACCTTAAAACGCCGATTTTCCCTAACCCACCAATATTTTTCCAGGATCACCCTTCCAGTTCACCGTAGGGCCTCTCAGAGACTCCGGAGCTCACTTAGTGAAGGCCGGTGGACCAGGTCTCGAGAGAGGCGAGGCCGGGCGCTTCAACGAGTTCAACGTGTGGACCAGGGAGGCCGGGGCTGGCCAGCTCGCCATCTCTCTGGAGGGACCCAGCAAGGCTGAGATCGACTTCAAGGACAGGAAGGACGGATCCTGTGATGTATCTTACAAGATTGAGGAGCCTGGTGAGTTATTCTTTTATTTTATAGAGGGTTTATGGAAAATATATGGAGTTGATGATCAACCTTAGGTTCAGAAAACCGGAAACATATGGCTCAGGAGGAGAGAATTTGAAGTTGAAGATGCCTAATTACATGAGGTACATCCAGATCTTTCTTGAATTATCTCTGCTCTTTTTATTCCTTCCGTGACTAAAGTGTATAATTATTTTGATGACTCTGACGAATAAATAAACCAGATGTAAATAGATTTCAGCTGAGAAATATAATTCTTTCGTGGTGACATAGGTAATATAAATTATAGTACCCATTCCAAAGACGGTCATCGTCTTTAGAAAATCAATGAGCTCCTAGAGGGTAGTACGCCGATGTCTTTGTTAAAAAGAAAGGATTAACATATTTAAATATTGAAGCGAGAATAAGCTGAATATTTTTTTGCTAGTTGAAACGGCTACTGACTACATTTCATCCTTAACTCAATCACAAATAAAACTAGTCAGTCAGTGCAACAAATTTTATTCAGCCTAGTAGGTGTGTGTCCAACGTCAAAATTATAATATCTAAAATTAAAAATAAATCCTTCCAAATTCAAATATTTTCGCAAAAGGATTAAAGCATCGAAAGTGCAAGAAACTGTTCAATATATTTAAATGCTTGTAGTAACTTTTTAGTGGATGTTATTCAAATATATTTAAACACTATTTTGTATCAACAACCCCTCCTTTGTGTCGCAAAAACAACTCAACTTCTGTTCATAAATAAACTGTCTTGTATTTCAATTGTTGACCACGCCTACTAAGCAGCAGGCCAATCAGCGTGAAGCGCGGCAAAATTTACTGCGAACCATTTTGACAGTTCGATTTTTAGAGATCCTTGCTGCTGGGTAAAAAACAGACGGTGAATAGTGTAGGTTCCGGTCAGTGGCCTACTACTGGTTTGTTACTTGTATTTTGTTGGATTGCGGCTGGGTTGTTTGATTTTATTCAGTATACAGTACTGTTCTCTTTTTATCAGAGCTATGGAAAGATGAAAATCAGTAAAAGTTGTCTTTCTGTAAAAAAAATTGTTTATGAAAATCATTTTATTCACATTGACACATTGAATTCTTATTAAGAATAGAAAACGAAAAGTTTTTAAATAACTCTTAAAAAAAATGCGCTTTACCAATCTAGTCTGTTAGCTATTGCCTAGTATTCTGCATATACTGCTGTTCATAGACATCACACAGAAACTTACAAAAACAAGGAAGGTTTTTGCTTGAGATTTTTGGTACCTACCTAGGTACCAAAAATCTCAAGCAAAAACCTTCATAAACATCTTACGGAACTCACAACCCAACTCAATCTCGATCTTGTCCTTACATTTTTTTAATTTGTTTTTATTTTTTCTGCCACTGCACTGACCATAGAGGTGCGCGTTCGTTTTTTAAACCTCAATGCTCGTCGCGTTTTCGGCACATTATTGTACCGATTTACGATAAAACTTTTTACTAATGAATCTCGTAATTCTTCAAACATTCCTCACTTTTTTAAGGTTTTTGCTAGTGCGTTGTTGTATCGATATAGTTTCGAACATAGACGTATTGCTGACAGGCTCTACCGGTTTTGAGCGATTTAAGGTGATGCATTATTTTTGTATGTAGCTTTTTTTGTTATTTTATTATGACATTTATTTATATATTTTACAGTGAGCTTTGCAATAGTAAAAAGGAGTTCAATGACAAATGCCGCAGGGTAGGTATCTGATGACATAGGGTCTTTCTTAACTTTCATAAATAATGTTAGCGATGTAATTTTAATTTAGCTACCTCATTCAAAAAAGAAAGCATACAATTTAGAGTTTCTAAAGCATTTGATATGGTAAACGGATTATTTTATCTCTTCAATCTTTAAAACACTCGAATATTTAATATTATTTCTTCCAACGAAATATAAACTTTTACTTTAAAATGAAAACATTATCGTTTTCTTATTTATAATCTGTAAAAGTATAATACAGATAATATATTCGCATATGTTGGCAGCGGCAGCTTTGCAGGTCGTGCCTCGCGTTCGAATTTTAAAAAGTTGCAATTTTTTATCTGTTCCCGGTATAGAAACAAAAATGGATGCTGTTTCGATTATTTAGGAATTTCTTGAAATTGAACAATGATAACAGCAGGGGTTATGAATTTGTTTAAGAAAGTAATTAATGAAAACGAGGCTTTCATTTCGTTAAAAAATAATTTCATTACATTGAATTGCAAAAGACTGAATGACGAAGGACTGATGCATTTTGGTTTTTGCAAAGAGACGTGTTGTTACGTATTGGTTTTATTTTGCAAGTTTTGGCAGCTAAGCTCTTATTTTTTTTAAAGTGGCATTAAACTCAGGGCTTTTTAATTGGTAAAAAAGGTATTAGAACTCTAAGGAACAATAACAATAAGTCCATTGTTAAAAATTATATCATTAGCCATTTAAAACAATAACTCTTAAAATTCGATTATAAATTCAACAAAAACCCATTCAAAGCATTAAATACCAAATAATTTTCAAAAGCTTAACAGTGCACAAAACAAAATGGCGTTGTCCCGCCAAAAAAACATAACCAATCACAGAATAACTGTCACCTAACAAAACTAAAACTTGAGTCATTATTATTTTGGAATTGTTCAAAATTTTCTAATCGTGATACACTTATGAAGTATCTCAAGACAAAAAGGGACCGCTTCTTTGTCGGGGAGATCCGCCATTTTTTTTTTGTTGCACAGAATACAATAGGATACGGGACAAATTCAGTTGGAGTCGGCATTCCTTCTCTCTGGTGTGTAGGAGCCATTTTAATTGACCGCCCGATGGTAATAATCGTTTAGGAAAAAAACGTTTTTTAAAAGGCTGGAAGCGTTTTGACGGAATGCCACTTCTGATTCTTTGGACGAGTTTTTGACTGACATTTGAGACTGGCTGTTTCGGATGGCTAGAAAGTTTTGTAAGTTTTTCGGTGACGCGCTATTTTGTTATGAAGGGTTTCGTAATGTTTTTGTTTGCAATGACATCATGATTGCGAAGAGTTACAACAGTTTTTCTAGAGACTAGAAATAAAACAACGGTCAACGAATTGCAAACGATCAAGAAAACCATAGAGGCTTTACGAAAGAAGAAGATTAGTTACAAACTTATGAGTACACTTCTATAAGGCCTCGATTTGATCGTTTTCTTGAAAGTTTCTTTGAGATTGCTTTTAATAGGGTAGGTAATCTGACCATCGAAATAGTACGACAAATGTATAAAGTAGCTTGCCACTCTTTTTGATCTCATTCACAGTACCTAATCAAGACTGGTCAGGCTAGTGACTGATTTGTTTCAGTTAGCATTTTAGGCAAAGCCTCTGGCTTACAATGTTGGGGTTGCTTTTTGATACGAATATAGCAACTGTTTGTTAAGAAACAACTGCTATCTATTAATAAGTCTCTAGTTCTCAGTTGGATTATTACCATTAGATACCCATTTCAGTTTTTGTTTTTGTTCTAATGTTTTCAAACTTCTCCCTTCCCATCATGACTGTTAAACATATTTGTGAGATTTCTGGTAGACGTGACGTTGTTTATTGGGCACAGAATGTTTACGTTTATATGTTTTACCACACAACCGTAGTCTGCAAAAGCAGCTTGCATCTTAAAAATCGATTACACCATACCATAACGCATAATACTCACAACGGATCTTTGTGTCTCTGAATTGGCTGCAAGGCCCTGCGCAGTAGCAATTTTTGTGTCAATGTTGAAGATGAAGATAGCATGTATAACTGCCTCTTTCACTCGCTTACGTTTGTCGTATCGTCCTATCTCGCTTACTCTATGCACTTTATTCATAAAAAAATCTATTCTTGCGCAATTGTTTGTAGAGCCAACTTCAGAGACACAAAGATCCGTTCTGAGTATTATATAATTGTGCATTTTAGCCACAAACACTGGTAAAATTATAACCACTTCATTTCAACCCCATAATCTGCTAATCTTTAAGCAATTAAACGTCCAACTTAATTATGAATACGGTATGCTAATGTGATATTAGCAATACAAATATGGCGACCCCTTTAGCGTCAGTTAAAATGTCATTAAATGCAGCTGACGTGTCTTTCTATGTCTCCTGTTTGTTACTTTGTGTTAATATGTTGATGTCTATGATGTTATGGAAGGAATTTGCCATGTAGAGCTTAAAAACAGCTAATTTCTTGTTGAAAAGATACATCGTACGTTAGTACTAATTGGTACTCATTGAAGCTTCGTTCAATTTTGAAATTTGATGTTTTTTTGTTTCTTGTGATACAAGAAGGCATATGAAAGGGCAGACTATTGAAACTTCCAGCTCCATAACCAAGTTTATCGCTTTTGGCAAAAGATAGTTCATCATTATCACCTGAGAGCTTCTTCTTTTAGTTATATGATGTGGCCACCTCTTTTTTCATTGTTAGGCTTGCGCTTGGCCACTATCTCGCCTGATGAAGCAAGCTTGCCTAGAAGTTACCTATTCCCTCTTTGACTTAAAGACCCTTAGGTTATAGCTATCAGGGAACAAAGACTCCGGAAGGGAAATCCACTCCTTAGCTGAGCGCACAATGAAAGTATTAGCAAAACGCTTTGTGTTTATGGGTGATCTGGTGTCAGAGTAAATTAAGCCGCCTCTGGGAAGCCCACAGGCCTCTGACTTGGCTATTATAGACTTACATTAACTATATCAGTCCAGGTTACCTCACGAAGTTTTCCTTCACCGTTGCCTGTGATGTCCAAGATAAATTTAGAAAGTACCTACATAATTTTGAATTTGAAAAAGTCACATCGGTACTTGCCAGGATAACCCACGATCTCAAGCACAAGAGGCGAGTTTTTAGCCACTGTAGAGCTTACAAAAACAGAATTCATTTCAAAATATATGAAATTGATAGGCCCCAAAATGTCATATGCTCAATCTCTTACAATTCAACTTCTAGACAGTTGTTATCATTGATAGAATCTCGTTCGTCTAGGTTCTGGTTAACAAAGTCTTATGTCAATTCAATCTATCAATTTGCTGGAAATAGGCCCAACCCAGGTTGTGTTAAATCATTCGGAGCTACGCGTTCGCTTCTTGATCTATTTTCAGTAAGAGGAAATGTGGGCAGACAGCTCCGACTGAATTGCTTTTCTAAAGATAATGTATCAACAAAAAGGAAAACACAGGGTCATAGTATATATCTTTATTTTTCAGTTTATGGAATATCTTTTAAATTGGTATATTATTGAAGGAGGAAATAGGCGAGAACCAAACCTCAAATCACGACTTTTTACTTAGAATATTCAGTCGGATATCTGCGACCGCATTTTCTCTTAAAACCTCAGCGTTTTGCCATCCTAGATTAGTTAATCTTTTCCTAGTGGTTCCCGAATTGCAACAAACGCTTATCTTCAACAAAACAAAATCATTGAAAACAAAATTCCTCTTTTTCCATAAAAAAACTGACGCAACACCAACAGCCACCTGCGAAATGTTTTATCGGCAAAAACGCTAAAATTCGGTTTTTGCTTGAACAACAAAAACTTCTGAATAAGTAACAGGAGGAAACGGGCCGGCCATCGAACCCGTAACATGTCAATACCACTATTTTGCATAGCATACGTCATTATTTGAGCCACTGGGTGGTGGATGCCACTGTTGGGGTAAACTGCCGTTAGTCAGAGGTTTGAGAACGTGTAGTTTAACCAAGCACATTTTTGCCAGCTACGTTATAAATCTAGGCTGTTAAAATTTACTGGCCGTAAATGAGTCAAGTCTCTTTCAGGAAGTTATGTAGATATGAAGGACTAAAACACATAATAAAATACATAATATTTTAGGTTATAATGAGTTAATTTCTAGTCCAGCTTATCATAATGACTTTAGGCGGTTTAAACTGTAGTTAGGAATTGTTTCTTCTAAACTGTATGCAGAATAAGAAGGGGTACAAATTAATTAGTGATCTAGCATTTATAGCTACTGTAAATCATTTAAATAATCTCTTCTTGTTTTTTCATGCTGCTGAAAAGGATTAAGGTTTGTAAATGTTTCTGTTAATGTAAATTATTAATTAATTAGGCTATGATTGCGTCTCTAATAAGAGCCTATCTTAGCTGTAGTCTGAGTTCCGTTAATGATTTCCAAGTTCTTCGTAAAACTATTTTCCAACTCTTGCTGATTAAACTTTAAATCCATGGTGGAACCCGACCCTCCAACTAATACCGAAACAAAAGGATTGTTTCCGAAAAAGTCTACGATCAGTTTTTTTTCCGTCCAATCAGCAAAAACCCTATCGAAAAACATCCACCTCGGATGTAAATAAATCTGTGGCAACTATATGGCCACCAAGGAGAAGTCGTTCATATTGAAAAACGATAATCAAGTGAGAGAGGGTATTCAAGTTGAAGGGTTCTGTATACTTCAAAAAAGATAGCTTGATCTCTGCGACATTTATGTCAAACTGACGTATACGTTATTGTTACGGTATTTTTAAGTTGTCAAGCGCTATTGTTACTGTATTGATAATGACAGTTGTCGCAAGTATAGTCTTTTTATTGAACTAACAGAAAATCTGTAGATTTACAAAATGCTGTAGGTTGATTATGTAAGGGCTAGTTATGCGAAGTTGACATTGAAAACTATGTCAAAGTTAGCTATATGGTCCAAGGGTCAAAGCAAAGGATTGTTAATAGCTCGTTTACTCAGCATAGCAGCTAGCTGCTAGTTGCCAGCACGATTGAAGTAAAATAGGGAAACCATAACAAATTCTTAAAAAACATATAAGTGTTATATATTTTTGAAATCACGTCTTAAAACCCTTTATTTTGATACCCCACACGATGGGTTTGGAAGAAAAAAAAAATTTGGGCCCCTACAATATGGCGCCCAAAATCCGCCATTTTTCCATTAACCAATTTGAATGTAGCCTATGACACTCGCAGGATTAAGACGAATCGATTGACGTATGAATCATCAAAATCGGCCAACGCGTTTGGTCTCTGGAACGCCACATAGGAACAAACATACATACATACATACATACATACATAGACTGATAAACACATTACCCTCCTTCGGCAGTCGGGTAAAAAGTAGCCTTTTGTTTACTGGAGTCATTGATTTCGGATATAATTATGTAGACTGATACTATCAACCCTTATGGCATTGCCTTTTGCCTTCGCAGCACGGAACCCTAAATAAACGTAGAAAATTTAAATATCTCAAGTCAGTCGCCAAGAATTATTGGATGCATCGTTAGTCGGAGAGACGTGTACTCTTCATTTTTTCTACCAAACAGTATTTTTTTGCCATTTCGTCAAGTTTTTAGAGCTACGCGAATTTATTAGTACATTTGTCGGTGTTTTTGGGTGGCTGTCCGTATTAGAATACGATTTGTTTCAATGTTTAATTGGGTGTTCCGGTTTTTTGTGGAGTAAGGCTGTAGGATGTTTCCGGATCAGATTAAGGTTTGATTTTGTTATGTGGGACTGAGAGGGTTAAGTATTTTCCGTTTAGGAGTTTTTAAAGAAAGTTGCAAACCTTATAATACACTTTACTTACCTTAGTAAATGATATAATTGCATTTGCTAACATATTGCAGTCTTAGTTTTAAGCAGTTGATAATCTCTGCTTTTTAGTTGAAATTGTTATCTTCCACCATCCAAGGCAGATTCATATAGTAGGTGCGTTATAAAATTGCCTTTATTGACATTACTTTGTGATGGAAATTTGTTTTGACAGCACTGTCTGTTACAGACTAACTTTAAGGTTGCTCTAGTCGACGGCACGAACTATTTTGTGCGCGGGGTTAAAATGCATGCTATCTCATCCGACAACACGTGCGAAAGAGATAGATGCTGTGATGAGTAGTAAGAAGCTAGTTCGCGTACGAATACACACTTTTGCATATTTGTAGCGAAATGGATGATGATTTAGGACGAAAACGAGCGCGCGAAATTTTATAAACAGACCTTTGAGAATATGGATATCATGGAAAAACTACTAAATGTATCTGTTCAAAATAAAATTATTTGCATTGTTGAACTACTAATCTATCGTTTTACAATTTTTCTTCTTCTTAAGGTATTTATTTGTGCCCAAAGATGCGTTAAAAATTAGTGTTGAAATATGGAACTTTCGACGCTCATAACTTTAAAATTTTCATTTTTTTGTATTTTTTGTTTCCATACAGGGCTAGATAATGATGAGACAAATTGATATATTTTTTTAATTTGAACGTACACTGTCAAACAGTGGAGTAATCGGCAGACTACGTTTGTGTGGAAGAATGATCGACTTGCAAACTTAAGAAGGATCTTTACTACTGCTTAGCCTTTTTGATAATTCTTAACAGTGATCTTCAAAATCCTCTCTTGTACCATGACATAGCTAACACCATCTCCTCTTCCACAGGTGAATACCGCATCGGTCTCAAATTCAACGAGCAGCACATCCCCGACTCTCCCTTCAAGGTGTACATCTCGCCAGCAGTCGGAGACGCTCATCTCCTGGAGGTGGCTCAGTTCCCTGACTCTGCACAGGTTGACAAGCCCACCCAGTTCTATATCAGGCTCAATGGGGCTAAGGGTAGCTTAGATGGCAGGGTAAGTTGAAACGATTTATTTATTTAAACCTTATGTATTTGAGACCGGCAGGCTTATTACGTATCTTTTGCAAGAGCAAAACGATAGCAATCAAACGCTTTATGTCATAAAAGTCGAAATTACCTGCAGTGTAGGTATGGTAGGTCCTACACAATCGTTTGCTAATCGCTCGCTGTTTGTCAAAAGCACTTATTTAAAAAAAACCGCCAACCACTCTAAAACTTTTGTATTGAAGAGCAATTATTGCGCAAAAATCGCTATCGTTTTGGTCTTGTAAAATATACGTAATAAGCCTGCGGATTATTAGGAACACTGTAAATTTGTAATATATCTTATGAGATTATGAATTCTCATAATATTGTGAGCAGATATTTTCAAATGCAATCAATCTCATCAAAATTCTTTAGTTTAAAATATACTCGTGCCTTATTGAGAGGAAAGTGTTTACAATCTCTCGAGATTTTTTATAAACCTACGGTGTTTGGAATTACCCGGTGACATATGTAAATAAAGACCTATAGTATTTCGTTTTGGTAAAAAATACAAAATAATGTGTATTAGAATAGAATACAACTGGACATGGACACGACGGCAAATAATGCTAAGTGCTTGGAAAATTAGAGTATCTTTAAATGTTCAAAATATTTGGAAAATAAGAAAGAAAGAAAGAAAGAAAACTAGTTTATTCGGCACACACAGATACACACAAGAAGAGAAGAAGATCATAAAAGCAAGATGGACGACTTATGAGGACTCGATTTCGTGATGGCAATATCTTCCAAACAATAAAAAATACTGTGTTAATAAAATTATGCAGTTCTATAGTAAGTAGGTTTCTATAGCCGAGTATCCGGAGTGTGTGTACGTGTATGTTATCTGCAGAACTACAAACTTTGTTTTGTTTTTTCACTTTAATTCATAACAAAACCCAAAATCAACCGACAATTGTCGTTTCAACCCCAATAGTTTGCTAGATATCGTTAAAATTGCAAACATAATATATGATTGATTTAAAGGCGTACGTCAGAGTTCAAACTATGAATCGACAATCGAACCTATTCAAATAGCCTTCCCCTTGAAACGGTCAACATTACACAAAGATACACAAAATCACACACTCCCTTAACACCATTTAAAAATTTACGAACCGACCTAGACAATGTCTTCTAATATACTATCTTGAAAGTTACCCCCGGGTCAGTTTGATTTATTGTGAGAACATGACGTTCGGCCATGTCCGACTATGTCCAAGATTTATGATGGATGGACCTCTGTGCAGTTGGTATCATGCGTGCGTTTATTCCGCGTTTAGGGCGAGATATTTTTTCGTGTAAAGCTGGGATTTGGCTTTGATTTTGTGTTGGGCATTGGTAAAATAGCAATGGCAAAAGCAATGGTGGCTGTATTTTTAATGTTGTAGTTAAATTGTAAGTTAGACAACAGCAGCAGCAACAATAATACAACGGATTCGAAGTATCTAATTGAATATCACACAGGTTCTGGAAAGACATCAACGAAGTCAAGTGATGTGATTGGAAAATTTGTTAAACCAATCACAGGAGCCAACGCGTGGGTGGCCATCTGTCACATAAATAATTATATATTTTCGTCTCAGAAACTGGTCATGCATTAATCTAATAGATATTAGCTTAAGACTGCTTCTTAGATTAATAGAAGCAGCAGGAAAAATCAAATTTACTAGCAATTTTAGGCACCCTGAATATGTATATTATATTATTCTATATTTTTACTTATGTAAAGTAAGCTCTGAAGGGAAAAAAAAGCCCCAAAATCAAGTAATTTTCACCCACCAACAACCACCAAACATAACTAAACCAATATATTCTCGCACAGTGTGTCTAACCCCGCATTTTGTGGCCAAAAAAATGTAATAAAACGGACTGACCGCACGTGACCGGGTTCCGCTGAAATAAATCATTTTCTCGCTAATATTTTATAACAGTGTGCTACCATGAATATTGTGGCAACTTATGCCAGTTTGTGCCATAAAAATTAATATGGGGTTGCGAAGTTTACCGTATTGAGGGAGAGGATAGTGGAAAAAATGGATAGGTTTTCAAAGATTTTTATACATATATATGTCTGTACGGTAAGACTGGAGTGATGGGGTCTTGGAAGAAAGCTGCTTAATATTTATTAAAAGTCGAAACACAATACAACTAAAGTTTGAAACATTACAGTCCATAATTTCCAAGAAACAATAGTTTATATCCAAGGAAAATATATTAATTTGGATGCCTAGCCGACCCAATTTCCAAACAATAAATTCGGTATTTTTTAGCTATAAAAGCAGTCTGGATTCAAATTATTGACTATTCTAACAATCGAAAGAAAATAAGTGATATGTTTGATGACCTTAAGCCACAGGAAAAGATTTTATAATATGTAGTAAGACTAACTTAATATTTTCTTAAACACGTTACTTACTGTTTTTCCTTTATCCAGGTGGTCTCCCCATCAGGCAAGACCGACGATTGCTTCATCCAGAACATCGACGGCGACCAGTACAGCATCAGGTTCATGCCGAGGGAGAACGGAGTCCACAACATCAACGTCAAGTTCAACGGCATTCATATCCCTGCTTCTCCGCTAAGGATTAAGGTTTGTATTGCATTTTTAATCTCTTTAGTTTAAATCCTCACGACTCAAGCATAAGATTCAAGGTTCGATTCCCAGGTCAGTCACAGTGATATTGAGTGTTTATATCAGAATTTCAGTTTGTTCATTTAAATTTTTAGTCATTTTTATTTTTGGCCTTTTTTATTTTTGGACATTTTATTTTTTGGTCATTTTAATTTTTAGTCATTTTTATTTTTGGGCAATTTTAATTTTTGGATATTATTATGATTTGTACATTATCATAGTAACCCTTTATTTCTCCATAAAATTGTACAATTCGCCTGAGCTAGGCCGAGCCTGTATTTATTATTTTATTATGTCCGGTTGATGGCATTATACCCAATTCCTATTTATTATTTGGAATTTAAATATAACTGGTGAAATGTAACCGTTGCCTAATCCTTCGTCATTTTATTATTCATCTTTTTATTTATGTATTTTTATATAAGACCAATGTTTCATACGAACTTAACTATGGCTAGACATATTAGCGCTACGATGCTAGCATACATTTAAAGTTATAGTTCTTACTCTGTATCATAGATGGCACTACTCATCCTTGACACAGGGACACAAGAAAACGAATACCTACACTAACGAGCCCTTTGTGTGAGCGACTTTGAAAATATTGTTCTAAAAGTGCTCTAAAGCTAAAGAAATTTGTCTTTTAGCTGCAGATACAGCTAAAGAGTAGAAATTAAATAACTTAAAATATACAATACAGGCAGGAATTACAAAATGCCAGCTACGTTTTCATTTCAAAATATGAAAGAAAGAAAGAAGGAAAGAAAACATTTATTGCCACTAAGAAATGTTACAGCATAATCAAAAAACAAGATAGTTTTAAAGCACAGTATTTCCAGTATGGCAAACAGAGCGGGCTCAGCCGATGCTGACCGGTGTGCAAGCACAATATGACTTTTTCAAACACTCTATTAAGACATTCAAAATGGTTACAGGTAGATTCAAACTTAAAGGTGTCTTGGAACACGAAGCGAGTCGTTGCAAGTCTGAGTCTACCTACCTAGTACACATAGGATAGGATAGATGGACCCCCTTTTCCAGACCTTTTTGGACCCACTTGGACTCCCATTTGGTCCGTTGTGCGTGTAGGCCTCCTCTCTGTGAGAGGGGATGTGCCGTAATCCACCGCACCGCAAGCCCAGTGCGGGTTGGTGGATGTCACATGTCTTCGAACTTCTGGTTCTAAGACAAGCCGGTTTCCTCACGATGTTTTCCTTCACTGTTTTGAGAACAGTGGTGATGAAATAATTTACACAAAGTAAAGCGCCAGCCTGGGTTCGAACCCACGATCTACAACTTGTACGTCACGGCCGTTACCACTGGGCCACCACTGCTCTCCTTGTATATATATTTTTTTCTAACGTTCAAATATTGTCATGACACAATAGACAGTTGACTTAAATTTTATCTGTGATAATAATCCTACGTTGTTTGTCTAGGTCGGAAAGGACGACGCTGATCCCGCGGCAGTCCATGCTCATGGACCTGGATTGGGAGCAGTCAAGACTGGTAAGTTAGTTGCGTTAAGGTAGTTCCGCATACTTCTCCAATTTTTTTCGTGAGACATCTTTATCACAATAACCAGAAGAAAGCAATTTTTTGCCATTGGACTACCAGGCAAAAAAAATGCTTTGTTGTTTTGGTGCTTTGATTATGGTGAATTATCATTGAATGACTTATGTCGCGTGTCAGACATTTACTGACTAAAACCCACCTGTGTTCCTTCAGTTGCTTGTGCCAGGGCCGCGGTAACTCTTTTTCAAATTTATCCGCGACCCAGACAGGCATAAGCCCTAGCGAGCCCCGTCAGTTTTTGCTGACATCTCTTTAAGACGCGCGTGGAACACCATGCGCCTTCGACTCGGGCCTGGTCCTTATCGGACAGCGAGCTAACCTTTACTCGCCGTCCGCAAGCTCGCGCCTACGGTGGCCGGGAATCGGCTTGCGACGCCCGACGCCCAGGATGTCTCCTGCGGTGGCTAGGGGCGTTGCGTCACTTGTGTCTCACTCATGCGTTCCACCCTCTCCTTCGCGAGCATTACTGCTTCGCAGAAGTTGGTGACAGTTTCCCATACCCTCTCGCCCCGTACTATGACCTGAACCAGAGCTGGAGAAAGGTCCGCTTTGCTCCGCCCAAGTGGGGTAGACCTTCACCGCATGCTCCACCGTGTCCTCCGGGTGATCCACACAATGGTGACACCCGAGCGTTTCCACCCGCCTTATCCTAAACAGAATCCTCCATAAACAGCCGTGTCCGGTGAAGACCTGTGTCAGGCGGAAGATGAGGACGCCGTGACGCCTCACAAGCCACTCCTCAAAACCAGTTGAAAGCCTACCAACGAAAAACCACATAACATTTCGGTAACGCCTCTCATTCCCATACATTTTGGACATCACTAAGTCAGCCCTCTGAGGCTAATGCAACAAACGAGGGAGGTAAATGTCAAAAAAAATACGGGATTGCCCACCATTTGGCATTTCGAGCATCACATCTCTGATGAAATGATATTTTGTATACAGCCCCAGGAGTATTGATTAGTACTACTAAAGTTCTTCTCTTAAACTGTACTAAATATGTCTCAAAATCTTTAATCTACTATAAATTTTCTAAAAACAACAACTTCGTTTTCCTTAGGTGTGAAAACGGACCTCATCATCGATACATGCAACGCTGGAGTGGGTATACTCGCCGTCACCGTGGATGGACCGACGAGGGTCGCCATGGACTGCACAGACGTCGATGAAGGCTATAAGGTAAACATCATAACAGCCTGATCTATTTCTTCTTCTTTCTTCCCTTATCCCATGTTACTTGCGGTCGGCGCATCACGTTTTCTTCTTCCATACCGTCCTGTCCTCTTTCACGCTATTACTGACTCCTTTTTCTTTCATGTCACTCCTCACACAGTCCATCCATCTTTTCTTGTTCTTCCACTCCCTCTCCATCCATCCACTTTTATATTCATAACTCTATATGTGAACTGCGTTTCATCCCTCCTCATCACATGACCATACAAGGACAAACAGTCTCACAGAATGATTAATGTTGTTATAATCAGCATACTCGTATAGCATAGGTACTTCTAATCATTCTCGTGGTATATAGCCAGATATTTTGGCAGGCAACTTATTTAATTGGAAGACATGCTCGCTCAAGAAGAAGTCCATTACTTCGCCAATTATCGAATAGCTTTTGCCAGCGACTTTAAAGTCGTTTTATTCCACGAGTACGTGCTCCCTGGATAAGAATCCTATGACCTTATCCACGGTTAAATCTATCCCTATATTTCAAAATTGCTTTAGCAGTTTAGGCGTTAAAATAACAAACTAAGAGATAGAATTAGTTTCGCATTTATAATATAGATAAATATGTAATATTTCCTTTCTTGACAAAAAATAATAATGTCTTCCGAAGATCTCCTCCTATCTCCTGGTAATTCCTCAATACTTATGAGTGCTTTTTGTTTGCAGGTGCGTTACACACCTCTGGCTCCTGGTTTTTACTACATGAGCATAAAGTACAACGGTGCACACATCGTTGGATCACCATTCAAGATTGAAGCATCCGGTAAGTTTTTTTTTAAATCATTTTTATTATGAAAAGCGAAGGAAAGCTTATTTTTCAACAGTGAAAATAATCAATTCTTAATTATTTCTGTCACCCTTTAAAGGAATTGTACAGGCATCTTGTGGGTAAGCTCCCCATCCATCGCTTTCTAATAGGTGTGATCGATGATAAACATTACGAAAAAAAGCACTTTCTAGCAATACCACTGCAAAAAAATACCATTTATCGATTGCTACTATTAGAAATAAAATATATTCTTCTATGATGGCGGTCACCTTACAGTTTGATTGGGAAAATGCTTAATTTGATAATATTGTTTAAGTCCTACAGATATGCTTGATAATTAAATTTTTCCATCAATGAATGAAAATAGAATGAGAGCAGTGGTGACCCAGTGGTATCGGCCGCGACTTACTAGTTGTAGGTCGTGGGTTCGAGCCTAGGTTGGCGCTTTACGTTGTGTAAATTATTTCATACCCTCTGCTCTCAAAACGGTGAAGGAAAACATCGTGAGGAAACCGGCATGTCCTGGAACCAGGAATTCGAAGACATGTGGCATCCACCAACCCACACTGGGCCCGCGTGGTGGATTACGGCCCATTCCCTCTCACAGAGAGGAGGCCTGTGTCCCAGCAGTGGGAGCGTTGATAGGCTGATGATGTGATGTGATGAATGAAAATACCAGGGCCCATAGCATGAGCTCTTATAGCAATAATCATATAGCATCTTCTTTATGAACTGTTTTGACATCATGATCAGCTTACAGAAGCCCACTGCTTGACACAGGCCCCTCCAAACAGACATCATTTATTTCGATTCTCAGCAACTCTCATTTAGCTGTTTTGAGTCACTCTGCGATGATCGCCACTCTTTTTTGCCTAAGAGCCTGTCCTACGTTTACTTACCTATAAATCTTCTATACAGGTGCAAACCTCGCCGAAATAGGAGCGCAAGAAACCTCATCAGTAACGGTAGAGACAGTCCAGAAGGTGGCCAAGTCTATGCAGAAGCAGGGTCCAGTACTGCCGGTCTTCAAGTCAGACGCGACCAAGGTGACCAGCAAGGGAATGGGACTGAAGAAGGCGTATCTTAACAAGCACAACCAGTTCACGGTTCATGCTGGTGATGCCGGTAAGTTTTTGAAGATTTTATTATTCCTCTCTGGGACACTAAGATCTATCTTCTTCGTTTCCACAGAGCAGTGCATTTTTTCGGGATGAAAAACCAATGACACTCAGCGATAGTGTATTTTTCTATCAGTAAAAGAACAGGATCTGAAATGCCAGAGATTACCTCTTTCAAACAAAGAAACGATTAAATCCCTTTATAATAATCTTAGTTAAGATTAATTTTATCTGGATCAGTTTGCAATGGCTTTGCGTCTTCTTATGCATCAGCATTAGTTAAATTTTTATTCGATTCGTGTATGTTTTAGAAAGTTCCTAATCTTGAGTTAGAAACCTATAAAGTCTTCTTCCTTAATAATTCCTAAGTCATCATTTACTTCAGTTACTTTATTACCATATAAATCGGCAACTAACTTCACACTTTAATACTAAATTCTCGTCTTCAGTCCTTATAAAATCTTCTTCCTTTTTCCAGGAACCAACATCTGCTACGTAGGTATATACGGACCCAAGGGTCCTTGCGATGAAGTCCAGCTTAAGCACAAAGGTAAGAACAACTATGAATGCTGGTACGTCGTCAGAGACAGGGGAGATTACATTGTCATCGTCAAGTGGGGAGATGATCATATCCCTGGATCCCCCTACAAAGTTGAGGTCTAAGGTATAATAGGTGGATGACAGCGCATACAGAATTTTTCTAGCAATTCCCTTTATTGAAATATTGGCGTTCGAAAATTCGGTTGGATTATTTTCTAGGGCATTTTTAATCTAGTCAAAAATTTAGTGTTTATCAATATGTTGATAGTTAAATTACTTCTTAGCTAGGTTTTTAAATAAATTCGAGAATTCAGAATCTGTATGCGCAATCATATTATGTAGTTTTAAGATATATGTTATTTCCCTTAAAACATATCTAGATATAGGCTTGAAATTGGCATCCAATGATTGTGTTCTTAACTAACTTTTTTGGAGTCAATACTCTGGTACTAACATAACCAATCAGTGTTTGGAATGGACTATAAGCAATAAAGACAAAAATTAATATAATTGTGAAGTCTATATTTTTAGTTGCTGTTTCTAGGATATATCTAAGTATGTTTTAAGTTTTCTATATTATGTCATCAAAAGTTTGATTATGCTACAGGATATCGAAAAGGTTTCTGAATCCATCTTCATTATTTGATCTCTTATACATCGTGACCTTTTTATTATTTTCATCTTGTAATGTGATGATTTTTTTTTTAGAATTACTATCGAATGGTGACTTTGAATCTATTAAAATTAACACCAAATCAAAGTGTCTCTTAACTATCTACTGATTTGCTCCATTTTGGACCCTGATAAGTCCATTTGTATTGCCTGGGGCTTTTCTATTAGATTTTACTTTCACCAATTCTATGTAATCAATTTAGAAATTAGTGTCACCACAATTCATGTTTATAATCATGGAAGTGTCACGGAGTACTCACATCTTGTTAGTCCAAACCTTTTCTCTATCCATCCCGTGTTTTTCTTGATCCTTTATAATTTTTAATTTATTTAAATTCATCAAATTGTCATCGCAGTTTCCTATTATATTAAGGCATTGTTTCAGAAGTTCTAACAAAGTAAGATGTACGTAAAACACAGAAATTGTTTGTCTTTTGTTCTACGACAACGATGTCGAATTGTCATTTCACTTAAAATGTAATGTCGATAGATTATTGTGATTTCGTTTCGTATTTTGTTTTTGTTTTAGCAACGGAGTTATTTTTATTTGTTTTTAGTTGCTTGTTTAGAAGTTGTAGGCGTATTTGTGTAACTCCATTTACAATCTTTTCAATGATTAAAATCTAAGTCGTTATATTTTAGGTCTAATTTTATGTTATATTTTTTGTCAGACTGAATTTTTACTAAATATTTTTACATATTTTCTATCGATATTTTATCTAAATTGTTTGACAGTCGACAGATAGAATGTTTCTGTGTTTGCCAAAGTTATTTTTGTTTGCTTTTTCTTTGGCAAATAAAGTTATTTTTCACGTTGTCGTACGTACAGTATTCTGGCTAATTTATATGATTCTCGTTTAGTATCTAGGGCGACTAAATGACAATACATATAAAGTATTAACTAAAAAATATTCCCTTTAATATATAAGTTTAGCGAGACACAATTTGCAGGCCAAGAATATTTGCGAATTTTTACTGTTTTTTTTTTAAATTTTACTTTTTACAAATTCCTCTACATCTTTTTTTATTAAAAGTTTAACTGTCAGAGGATTTTTTGATAAATTCGCTCATAAGTTTTGGTTCTTAACTTTTAGTAGATATTTTCATATCTTTATGAATTTCTACTAAAAGTTTGTTTTGTTTATTGTGCCTTAGCCTTCTCATTTAAGTATTATGTATCTGCTTTCTAATTTTTGTATGGTTTGTGTATGGACTTTGCCTACGTAGGTAGAATGATCCCGTATTTGTAAATACCTATTTTAAGTGTTTAATTATTATAATGTATTTTGAACTGTTAACTAAATAAAAAGAGGAAAGTTCTAAAAGTTGTTTTCTTTCAAATGTTCTCCTCATGTTCTTTTATCCAAGTGGTGTCTCGAATTAAATACGAAAAGGAAAATATGCTTCTCTATCATTTCGATTCTAGTTTTACTAGATGTAATTAAAACTTATATTTTACTAGTTTCCGCCCACGACTTCGTCAGCGTGGACATCAGAATTGGATTAAGATGAAATAATTCTTCATGATTCTGGTTCCCTGTTGGTATTTACTGCACATTTTTTCAGCGTGTTTTTGAGCTTCAGCTTTCGCCACAGTCTCTGGTAAGTTATTGATCGAGATAAGAAGTATCCTATGTTAATCTAGGTTGTAATTATGGAGAGAAATTAAAACTCCCTGGTCATTTTCTACTGCCATCGGAGACGCTTCCGCCGGGGCACGCATTACCTTGGCCTACCTGGAAATCTCTGAATAGACTCCGCACTCAGGTCGGTCACCGCAAAGACAATCTCCATAGATGGGGGTTCTCGGATAGTTCCGATCCTGTGTTTGTGCGACTTCTCCCCGCAAACCATGCCGCATGTCCTGTTGTTTGTTCACGTGAGGGCCTTATGACTGCGTCAGCGGAGGGCGTTGCCGTGGCTGAATTCTGGGCCAGGCAAGGCATTTAACTAAAAAGAGTGTTTTTCATCGACACGCTAAGAAGAAGAAGAATTATCTGTGTGAAACCAGGTTATAAACTATCTATGTACATTTTATCCAAGTCTGTACAGCCATTCATCATTGAAATACGAAAACGAACATCGAAACTTTGAAATTTAGAATATTATAATCCTACTAGGATTATTTATATCTCGCATAATATACCAATGTCAGGAATCAATATCCTGGATATCACAGTTGTCATTCCAACTTTGCTGTATTTTATGATTTTCGTATTTGAAATCAAACCGCTTTGTGTGTTTTCTTAGTTATGGGAGTCGAACCCATGATAGAAAGTAATGTGCGAGTGAGTGCGTGTATGTATGTGTGTGTGTGTGTGATCTACATTTGTAATTATTGCCTTTAGTAAAAATACTCTGATTTATAAAATGGTGAAGTCTATGTAGATTCTAACTGTCCTCAAGTCCACTATCATTTTTCTGATATAGGGAGTCATTTTCAGTACGTAGAAGTGGCTGTAGGAGGATTCAATAAAAAATAAAAGACACAGATATAATTCTTGGCATAGTTGTAATTAATTTTTAATCAATTTTAAGTAACAAAAAATGATTTTTGTTCATTTTCATCTATAAATCTTAAAACGAGAACGCTAGAATAAGCGAAAACTAACGTAAAACGAAAAAAAAAATACTTACAAAAATATCGTATTCATAATAATAAGTTTACACTTAACTTAAAAAAAATAATCAAATTACAATATCACATGTCTACTTACAATAGAGAGATATTGGCGATTTTTATTCCCTTAATTCCAAGTTCGAAAAAAAATCGGTATTTAATAACTCTGCTTGGCTTGTCATGATACAGTTATTATACAATAGTGCTTACTTAACAACAAATAATCGGAAGAAATACTTATTGCCGTTATTTAACATTAAAGAAAAAACATACAAATTTGTACAAGGAAAACATAAAGATTTGGCTAATTTGTGACAGACAGACGGCCATCTTGCCCCGCAATCCCCTAACGAATAACCACAACCTAACATTTTTTTTTTATAACTAAAAAGATCAATAGCAAATTAATTTAGAAGGAAAATAGACATTCCTCCAAAAATAGTCACTCTTTCCCATTCCATCTCCTATCACATTTTTTATTAATTTTACCTACTAACGCTGATTCGTTCGTAAAATTAAAACAAATCAACAGTTTCTGTGTTCGTATACTTGAAACTAGTCTAAAAAATCGATGTACGAAGGGCCTATTAAGTACGGAAAATAGGAATACTATACAATTCCGATACGCCACTACACCTGAGTTCTTAAGGCTATTATAATTGAGCATAAGCACTTTTAGATATCGTAAAGTAAAAAAAAAAACTTTTCTTCAATAAATTTTAAGGATTTTTCTCTCAAAAAATCGTATTCGTATTTACAAAATATTTACAAAAAGTGCACCTTTCATTGCGTGACGTTAAGAAGCGATTTTGGCCACTCATAAAATGTATTATACAACATGGAGAATATTTTTAATATAGAAAATATATTCGACCGGCGAAGGCTTAGTAATAATTAACTTAAATTTTGTTCGTTAAAACATTTTTTGAAACAGGAAGAATACATTTTCTAAATTTTTGGAAAAAAATAAAAATACTAAAAATGATAGTTATAAGACAGATAAAGCTAAACAAATACATAGTATGATCTAAGTAGGAACTGAGTGCAAATGTGATGATTTAAGAGATCTATTTTATTCTTAATGAATACAGTAAAAATGCAACAGAAGTGAGAAGTGAAGAACTTGTGATAATATTTAGTTCAAGTCGCTCAAGTCACTTGTATCAATACAAATACTTGTGTTTTTCAGGAACTTTTTGATTCAAATATGTTTTATTACTTATGTTAATTGTGAATAAATTATAACCAAGTAGATACCAATGCAGTCTCACTCTAAAAATAATTTGAAACAAGAAACGTCTTAAAATTGAGATGCGATTTGTTCGATACTTTCAAAGTAATGTAATGTTAAATTTTCTAATTAATAATGTACAAATAAAAATCACTGGGTCCAAATTATGCATCGATAAAACATTATTATGCATTAATTGCAGACAAAATATAAAATATAAAAAGATATAGAATATGACTCCGTAAGAGTTTTGTTCGTGTTAAAGATTAGTTTTATATTTTACAAAGTGTGAAAAATAACATGCATCCGAGTTGCTACGAATGTTTGATCGATAATTTGTAAAGTGCTGAAAAAATTTGAACTAAGACAAACGAATAAAATAACATCAAAAGCATAAAAATGTAACATATTATAGCTTTAGGTAAAATATTTAATATCTACATATAGATACCCATATCACAAATATAAAAATTCAATTCAATACGAATCGTGATTTTTCTCAAGTCTTTTTTTCTCCAAACTGATTCAGCAATCTAAAGAACAATAATTGCTTTCAACCATAATTGACGATCAAACCCCCGGATCAACTGGGTTGAAACGAAACAACCATAAAATAAAAAACTAATCAATAATCCGTAAAATTTGAAAATAAATCCGAAATCACATTCATACCCATAAAATTTTGTTATCTACTCACAAAACTTCGAGTATCCATACAATGTTATTTCTAAAAACATGAAATTGTTTCTCTAACGATAAAACCGTAATACCACGTCTTCGAGAGCGAGATTCTAATATTTTTATTAATATTTCGTTAATTATACAACTAATAATACCATCATAAGTACATACTATAGTGAGTGTACCTACGGTAAGTTACTGCTTATCCTTGTGCGATAATGCATGGGGGAGGATGTGTTCCGCGGGCAGCAGTGCCGATGGTTGGTGAGCGTAGTTCCTGATCTGATGCAACGATATCAGTTGGTTGGGGAAGGAGTTGGGCTGCTGCTTGCCTTGCTGGAAGTGGAGAGGATCGTAGAGATACGGCCGCGTGGGGAGCGCACTGTGGTGCGACAATCCATTGAGGTGAGGCGCCATCGAATTGATAGGAGTAAACGCAGAGTTCGCCGCCGACGATACAGGGGGTTGGATGCGGTCATCCTGGCTCTCATGCTGAGCGAACAGAGCCCGCTGTTGCTGCAGCTGCTGCTCATGATGCTCTTCCGCTTCCCGCTGCTGATGATAACCTCCTTCATCAGACATGTGGGCCGCTGAATCAGGGCTAACCTTTGGCCAGTAGGGATGGTCGCCGAACGGCACAGCCGTGGGCGCGGCCGCTCCCAACGATCTATTCAATCCACTCAATCCCAAAGCAGAAATCGGCGGTCGCTTATCGGCCCTCTCCGCATGCTTATTCATGTGCTTACTTAAGTACGTCTCCTGCGTATAGCTCTTGCCACAATACTGGCATATATGGGTCTTTAGGTGCTTGGATTCTTTGTGTTTAGGGATGTGTTCGAGGAGGTCCTTCTCGTGGGTGAAACACTTGTAGCAGGAGTTGCATTTGAAGGGCTTATCTGTCTGATGACAGCGGCTGTGGCTTTGGAGGTTAGAGAGCTGGGAGAAGGCTTTGGTACATCCAATTTGGGTGCAGCGATAGGGCTTATCTCCGGTGTGTGTTCGGATATGCTGTTGGAGATGCGACAGCTGGGTGAACTTCCTCTGACAGATCTCGCAGCGGTAGGGCTTGATGCCCAGGTGGATGCGGGAGTGCTGCGCCAGGTACGAGGAGTTCGCGAAGGCCTTCGGACACTGCGTGCAGCGGTAGGGCTTCGCTTCACGGAGGTGGATCTGAGTGTGGAGCTGCAGGTCCGCTTTTGAGCCGAACACCTGAAATAGATAGAGAATAATTTGTTAGTTATATTGCAAAAGTTTCAAAAGTATGATTGGGGGAAATACAAAGTTGGTTTCACAGTGTTACACATACATTTGCTTAATTGCCTTTATTCAAAATAGGCTTCAAACCTAAAATAATAATAGCTTAACACTAAACGCTTGCACAAATCGATTATGAAGAAAATCAATTACTGAAACTGCAAGCCAACATCAAGTCAACTCACAAACAATTTTAATCTTACAAATGATTTCCAACACCGTTGTAAACATCATTGAAATCATCAAAAAGTGAATTTCGCCCTTGAACGACATCCGCGGGCAGCCGGAACAAATGATTCTGAGTCTTTTTTTATTTGCCCAACTCTTAATAAAGGCAGGATGTTGGCTTCACGGCTTCTTCCACGCGTAGTAATCGCTTTGACTTCCTTATATACGTCTGGGTAATCAGAATCTTTGACTCAGCTTCTGGTACTGTAGCTATAGCGTGTGAGAATTATAATAAACAAGTTAGATCCTCTATAATCATTGGTAAGGAAGAAAGAATACTGTTGAATATACGTGAATGTCATAAGACAGTTCAGGGGCGCGTGGATAAGGATTTATCGAAGTATTTAAATAGCATGAAATTAAACTAGTGCTAGCAAACTCAGTACGAATCAACATTATCAAAGTATTTGTATACACGTGCCAACAAAAGCTGGTACTTTCGGCGGCACTGTTCGCGCACTAAAGTGTTTCGGTACACCATTGATACTCTTTGTGATATCCCAAATTAGTTTCTAACTTAAAACTGACACGTCATCTCTTAGAATCGTTTTCATCTAACAATGAGGCTGCTAGCCACGTTCCTTCGGGCGCTACCAATCCACAATCAAACGATAATGATCTCAAATCCAAAGCAAATAAAGCTCAAACTGTAGCATCATCAGTCGACACTGACGGTTGTAGTGCCTAACAATGAACGTTAGGGAATGTATTTGATAAAATAGATGTAGCACGCGATTTTGGATTTAAATAAGGTTTGTATAGAGTTCCTTTTGAAGATAATAGCAAAGGTTTTGATTCTGCCGGCCGGATTCGTTCGGTAGCACGTTGCATGACTGGCGAGAAGTGCGAGACACGAACGCAATTGGTCACAGTTTGAACATAATTAAAGTTTGGGGCACTACTTAATGTTGTGAAGCAGTAGATTCGAGGTGGTGGATGACTTTTAATAGGTCTTCGTGAAGGATCGTCTGGTGAGGAATCTGTGTTAAATTGGTGGAACTAGGAATGTCGGTTTGGTTAATCGGTTGTAACAGTTGAAGGATGCTGTAACACTGATCTAAATTATATCTCTGATTTAAAACGAAGGGCTCACAACATCAAAAATGTTCAAAGAACAAAACTTTCTAAACCTAAAACAATGCAATTGATCAAATATGAAAACGAATACAAACTAAATACTCTGGATTGAGTCATAGAATATATAAGAATAGACGTCCATTCTATTAGTCAATAAGCAGCAACATAAAGCTTAGTCTTAGGTAATCGAGAACAGCGCAAAAACTGAATTGACAATTCAATTGCTAGAAAACTGACAAAGCGTCCACAACTCGAAGTAATTGAATAATAAGAAAAAATCTAAATATTGTCGCACAATGAGCAACAGACAGACAGAACGGCTATTGACTGTAATGTATCTATCGTTGATATACCATTTTCCTCTTGCATTCAATTTAGGTGCATCAATTGATTCCGGGGTCTTTTAATTTTGCTTAAATGTTTTTGTTGAAATAGTCTTTACTGATACATTCTATGGCAGTGTTTCTTAATTTATATGTATTGATTTGACATTTCTAATATTATTTTGCTACATCATCATTATTAATAAAAGTTGCTTTAATATCTACAACAGCTTTATGTACTTCGTTATCAAGATTTCGTACAAAATTCACATCAACATCGAAAGATATTATAATATAAACTATAGCCATCAAACTTCAACAAACTATGCTTTATTACCTAGAAAATTTGGCTTCCAAAGTGGTTTCGTTAAAAATAAACCTGTATCATTACTACTGACCTTGGTAACTGGTTCTACAAGATAATGTGTGTTACTATATGCAACATTTTTTCACGAAATTTTATTCCTTACTGTGTTGCTATTTTGTAGAAGTTGTAAATTCAAATTTTTAATATATTTCTTAACAAAAATAAAAAGGACTTTTTTATTTCGGTTTTAATTTTACGATCTTTCTTTGCCATTTATAAAACGTTAAAGACACTGTTTTATACTACATAAATTATAATTTCACAGTAGAATTATCATCGGTTTTATTAACAGCCTGCTGTATCTCAAAGTATTCATATTGCACGAGAGTTGATTAATTGTCGACAATGATGAATTTTACTATAGAATGTCTATAAAACTTTAAATCAAGTTGTAATTCATATTTATGAACGCTCTATAAAAACCAAATGAAAATGAAAATGATCTGTTCTATTCTCCATGAGAGCAATTCTTATATCTTACCGTACACATGAAAGCCATTATAAGACTACTTCTTAACATTGTAGGTAATATTAAAATGTTTATCAATTATTGCCATTAATTACACTGTAAATGAGTATTCATACTGGTTGTAGGAAATAATGAAATCAGCGAACCATGGCGATGGATGAATTAAATTGGTTTTAATGTTAGGATAGTATACTTTGCTAAAATTTAAGGAAAATACTTAGATATTTTTTTGTAAATGGTTTTGGCAAAGATTGAAGACGATTAGCATGAGGTAGAGGAAGCTGTGGTTGATAAGATTATTATGATCGGCGCTAGAGGTGCTGATTATGTCTTGAAATAATAAGTTATTGATGTTCGTTTTTAACTGACTGTATATCGTGGAGGATAGAAACTAATATAACAAAGAAGTAAAATGGAGAAATATAAACTGTCGGCAAATGCTTGTTCGCGACAAATCCTTACGTGGATTTCACGTAAGGATTTGTCGCGAAAAACCTAGTGTACAAAAAGGTAAAATTAATCATAGGAGGATAGAAATTACGACAGACTTTAAGACAAGTGTCGTATTGTCAAAAATAGATATGGGTCAAAAGAAAATCTATCTGTCACACTTTAAAACCAAAAGATAACACATGACAGCTGTCATAATAACCCTATTAAAATCAAGACAAGATTACGTAAGGGTTGAAGAGGGGGCTGAAGGGTTAAGGGTTATTAAACACTGGTCATCTGTTACGGCTGTCCCGCTGAAAAATGTAGTGTGGTTGAGGGTTGGGAAAAGGGTGTAATTTTTTAATGGTGATTTTCTAGAAGACACGATAATATATATTCTGCGTTTTATAAAGGAACATTTCTGACAGAAACAAAGAGATGTCCCTAGTACAGGATTTTTATGTTAAAAAAAGAATGAAAACTAATAATAAAATAGATATTGTCACTGTGAGATCTAAATCTAAATATTGTTAATGATCAAAAGTTTCAAACATGAAAAAATATATTCGATTAGCAGAAAGTTTTCTGCGATGTTGTCGTTCATGCTTTTGGATTTCATATTTCAAAGATGCCACAAATACCACCTAATTAAAAAACTATTCCTAGTCTAGACTAAACAAATGACTGACAAGCAGCATGTATTATTCATTGGAACACAAAATACCTGTTGAATAACTACACAGGCATTTTAAAAATTAAATATATTTCTTATAATTCTTATAAAGTTATCTAGAAGCATCTAAGAGCAGGTTTAGCGAGCTGGCATTCCGTATCATACTCAATTTCATCATGATTTCTAATCAGACAGGAGCCATCAGGTTATCCTAGCGTGATAATTTTGGGAGACGTGTGAGGAAAAATCTTGATGGATTGGAAGAAAAAATAATGCATCGTGATAAGCATGTAAGTAACTACCATATGATAATACATACCTGAAAACTTTTTTGGTAATATCTATGAGTTATTTTGCCAATATTAATATCTTTATTCCTTAAGTATTCTAAGCAGAACTTATACCTTCAGAAACTAAAATTATTTTTGCAGATTTTCAAATTCATATAATGTCATCAAAAGTTACTAAGAATAATTCATCAGGTAAATAAGCTATTTTACTAAAAGTAGCAGCAAAAATCTTCATGCACTTTCAGCATAGAAACAAAACCTTCGAAAAACACAAAAAAAATGAAAACTAATTTTCTTAAAACCCTCCACTTTTCAGTGACAAAAAGTGTAAGCCAACAAAAAGAGCCGGCCACGACGGGCAGCTTTTTGCCGCCCCAAAATTATTATTAATTGTAAGCATACATTCTGTCTGTTTATCTGTGGATATTAGACCCTGGCCAGGGGCGGATTTTACCCTTAATAAGGCATAGTTTTTGCCCGTTCAGATTAATTTTCGCGAAAGCTTAGGGTTTCAAAATGGCGACGATTTTGACGTTTTTTGGCTGAAAAATTGTGTACAAGATTTGTGGTGAGGCTTGTTTGTGATGGCGTTATCACGCTTTTTGTCTCAGGGGTAAAGCGAATGGTAAATACAAAAACTTGTCATAACATAGAACAGCATGGGACATCGTGAGATCATTTAATCGTTATACCTGCATGTGTATATGCCTTCTTCTTGTAAGTGTTCTATATCATGAGGACTGTTTTGCGAAAAGAGATTGTATATACGTAGCTAAACGTCCTAAAAAGCAAAATCTATTATTAGTCCGCAATTAATAGGAACAAGCAAATAATCAAGAAAAGTACCTACACACTACACTGGTACCGAATAACATCGTATCTGCAAATCCATGTCAACAAAATGACATATGAGTGACATTGCATGGATTAATTCTAAGACCGAACTCACGGCAGATTAAACGGCTTTTAAAATCTCGTTTACAAATTCAATCTTTTCCTAATAGTAAACAGGTTCATCGATTTGTTTATGCAAATTAGAAACGATAAAAATGTTATCGTGAATTCATTTGGAGAAAAAGTAAAAGTTATGTCTTTTTGTGTTAAAACTATCAGAGAAATTATATATAATAATTTATATGATTTTTTTATTTAGTTTAAGCACATGTTCTTTAAGATTATCATCGAAATAAATTAAATAAATGAGTCAAACAAAAAAAAAACCTGAAAAAGAAGTACCTAACTATCGGTATAGGAAGTAATGAACGCGTTAAAACGAGGAAAAGATTCTCCGACTTCAATTGCCGGCTTCCGAATTGATTACGATTCAATGGTAGAGATAATGTAACGGAATTAATTCCCCACTTATCCATTGAACCAATCCAATTATAATCATTTAATTAAAATTTAGTTTTTGTGATTATTTTCAGTGTCAATTGATTGATTTATTCATTAAGTGCGTTTTAATTAATTATTTGTGGTTATGGTATTTGTATGGTTCCATCGCATTATAACTGTAAATTATACTGGATGGATAGCAAATGAATTTGAAGGAAACTGATTAATTCTCACATGACTTTAAAATTAAATGGTTTCGCAAATATTTTAATAAGTGGGTGGTGCTTCACAACAAAATCAGTAATAGCGAATAATATTACAACAAAATCTCAAACCATTGTTACAAAATTTTGATTTAATCTCACGTTTCTCCGATGAATTGTGTTCTTGACCATTTAATCTTTTGTATTTCCAACGGAAATCTAATCTCTGGGGGATAATCGTGCGACCAGTTTGATTTTTACCATTTTTCTTACATAAAAATTCAATCAGAAACATGAAAAGACTTATAACTGTAAGCATATTTTATTTTTTCCATTATTATGTCATGAAAAATTATTGGTATTGAAAAAAGTGTCGTTTTTCTCAGACGGCCCTGGCGCATGATTTTGGCGGCAAAAAGTTGATTCTAAGCCAATGTCACTATCGGCCATGCGTTAAATATTGCCGCAACTGTTGAAAAAAACCGAGTAATCTAGGTAAATAGCGAGAAATCAAGCGGCAATGTTACTAAACACGAACAGCGATAAGTAGATTGATATTGTAAAGTTTCGTATAGTCAAGTAGAAATATTTGAAACACCGAAATTGTCATTTACGCGCTGATTGTGTAAAGGTGGCGCAAATTTAAATATAGAAACTAGGCCTATGTCACATCATAATCGTATTTTTGTTGTATTTACTTTTAAGAAACTAGCTATAAGTTTAAATAACAACACCAATGAAAAAAAAAATAAAAAAAATATTAATTATACAAATAAAAGACAATATAGGTACGTCTCATCTGCGCAAAACGGCCATCACTCAGCTTAATGCTATAATGCCTAGAGGCGGCTTAATTAATTCTGACTGACACCAGAGGTTGTCACATTCTCACACGAAAAGAAGAAGAAGCATAATGCTGAGACTCACTTAACATAATGGTGATATATATATCAATAAAACAACTATAACACTTGCGAAAACTAAGAATGCACCTTACCTTGCTTAAATTCATGTTGACTTGAGTTACTGATTGAGTTAAGTGACATAACCGTTCCTGATAATTGATGACAGTACCCCAACAGTCCATGTAAAATACCATATCCTGCATATCCAGAACATATAATGATATACTTGTTAATGCCAATCTTAGTCCCAAGGTCTGACGATATCCTCCTAAACCACTGTATTCTATCAATGTCCACGACTTATCTGATCAAATGCTGTCCAAATGTTAAGTAATGTGGAATAATGGGCGCCGCAACGCATTTTATTGTATCGCATTTGAATATGATTAAGAACTTTATGTTTGATGCGGCTTTGCTTGATGTTTTTGTATATATTGATAATATAAGAGGTAATGTAGATATAATAAGTGTCAGATGAGATGAAGATGATGGAAAAAAAGAAATATGGCTTTCAGGGATGAAGAAGAAACTACAGCCAACGTTGAGGGAATCAGAGACAGTAAATTAAGAAAAAAAATGAATATAGAGTTAAAATTGTTAAAGACACTATAGGAATGATCTATTGGTTACTTACTTAAGATTTTGTTAGTAATAAACCAATTAAATGACTTGAAATAAATCAATTTGATTAAAGAAAGAAGAAAACCTTCCGTTTAGTAGTTAATTTACGACCAAACAAACATACAATAAAATTCATAATAGATATCAGTAGCAAAACTACTATTAAAATAATGCAAAGCAACTTTTCGTTCATTCAAACCGAATGTGAGCTGAATTTATTATTTAATTCTATATTTAGTAGTAGGAGACTTAATTTTAATGAATTAAAATGATCACAAGCACGTGTACATCATTTTGAATAGGCAGGGGTCATGAAAATGTTAACAATGAATATAAATAAGATGAAATATCTAGTGGTTTTTTTTATTTATTATTTTATATTTTAAAGGCTCGCGCTTGACCACTACTCACCTGTTGATATCGATGATGTGGTCGACGGTGAAACACGCTTGCCTAGAAATAACCTATTCACCATATGCATGGATATAGGTAGACTGAATAAGGAAAAAGAAGAAATAATGTTTCTTAGAGAAGAACATTGGGAGGGCATTGGGTTTGCTGGGAAATTTTCCATAAATAAACAACTAAATAAGCAAGTAATGCAACACCAAATGGCCCAACCCAAAACGAAATTTACAAAACGCTACGCGAAACCAAATGATATTCAAATCTGATCGCGACGGGTGGCGGCGGGCGCGTGCTCAACGAAAAACGCTGAACCAATTCAAAAAACCGTTTTTCCGAACTCTTAAAGAAGCCAGTGACCAAGACCCAGATAGGACCCTACGATACTACTAATAACACAAACGAAAATGATCTTTACAGAAAAGAAGTTAAGAGCAAACGAAACGCAGAACTTTTTTTACATGGTTCCATTTTTTACCGTCTTTTGTCACCCAAGCGAATGAAAAAGTTGGAAATCGTGGATAAAAAAATCCGTTTAATATTGGCATTGAACGGTCTGCAGATTTGAGCGTAGAAATTTGGTTTAAAACGTATAATTTAGACTCGTGTCGAGCTCCGCTAGCTAAAATAAATGTCACGTTTCAAGCTATTGTGCGGACGGAAGGCAAGAAATTGATATTTTTCTATCATCCTCTATCACAGACGATTAATAAAACCATTTTGATAGTTCACTCCCATTCATTGTTGAAACTCAACAACTTCAATAATATGATGAAATAGAATGACTTTTTCATTGCACACAAAAACAGTTTTTGAATTTCCTTTTGGAATTTACGGGATAATTGGAGAATTTATTTCAAACTCATCGATAATCTTCACTTTTTCTGTATTGTTGATGATATTGTCTATCAAACAATGGCTCGGATGGATGTCACCCATTCAATGTCGCTTCTCTAAATTAGCGTTACCGTGACACGAGTCAAGATCGTGTTGACCGACATGGATGGCTGCTGTTGTTCACTCTTCTGGGATAATTAGTTCCTTAGAAGTATCTTAGTCATTTGAAGATTACAGTCCAACTTTATCATCAACTAAACCTTTAGGTTATACTCAACGTTTGTTTTCTCTTTCCTGTCTTCCTTATTTAAGCAACAATAATATACTCTCCATTCATAGTTACTTAGAACTCGTCTTTTGTTAGCAGTAAAAAAGTAACATCGTCTTCATGTATTACGTCTTTATGTTAAGCAATTGTCCCATTGACATCTTCAATACCAGGATCAGTATCCAATTCATCATTGTAGGTAATATTATCATCAGGCATCTTAATACAAACAGGGGTATCAGAATTAGTTCCAGACCCTGATCGAATGTGGTATATATGAAGCGTGTCGTGTGAATCTCGATGATATTACCTTTTCGTCGGGGCTTGAGCACCCTGAGCAAATATGGACGCGTAATGACGTATAGAGCTTTGATGTTTTAGACATGGTTCAGAATTAATAAAGATATTAATTTTATATTTATTTAATGCCTTATCATTAGGGCTAGACATAATGATGGACTAGACAAAAAAAGTTTATGTACTCATATAGATGTTAAAAAAAAACTTACAACGAAAAAAAAAGATACCATAACTAATTTTTTTTATCGTCGAATACTAAATTCTATTAAGTTGTCACTACAAAATGATTAAAAAAAAATACTACAATATATTTAATCACTGACAATGTTTACCATCAACATATGATCGTAGGCCCAACAAAAAACGTACGTCATAAATTAAAAAAGCCTATAAAATTATGTAAATTGTCAATTCATTAGATAATTAATTAGTTTTTTGTAATAAAACGCGTGAATTTACTATAACGACCATGTTTGGCCTTGAACTTGATAGTGAAAAGTTATCGCATTTTTTTGTAGATGACTCATTGTTTTTATGGGAAGACGTTACTGAGTATAAAACTGTCATCAGACGTATATTTTTGTTATAGCGAATTACTAATCAAACATTTTCAAGTATCGGAAATTCACAATACTGACTCCAACATGTTGGACAAAGGCTTGGAAGATGATGATGATCTTAAAATCCACTATAACAACATTTCTGGCAACAACAATCAAATACATTTTTGAACAGGAAATAAGCCATGTCTAAATATTTCGAGCCCTACATTCTTTAGATCGATGGGTCCCATCGTTAGTTCGTTCCAGGACCCATTAAGATTTCCGCCCGCCATGAGATGCGCGGGAGCAAGTAATATGCCCATTTTCGAAACATCACAACTGATCTCTATCATCATTAAGCCGTTTTGAGCCTTAAAACCAAATTGAACAGGAAAATAATTAGAAACGAAATCAATATTTGAGTGAACCGTTTAGGGTAATCTTCTAAAGCTTTCCTAATGATAATAAGGTCTATTTTTCTTTGGCGGTATAAAAAATTGCATATTGTAAAGAAATTAAATTTTGTTTGATACAATTCCAACCCTATGTTTTCAAGTTTAGAGTTAAGTTTTGGTTGTTTTAATGCTTTCTTCTCAGAAAACTGCTGGTTGTTTAGTATCACTCATTTTTATAGTGGTTTTAAGATAATGGTATTGATTTACCACTACATGGTTATCCGAACAATCTATAATAAGTTTTCTATAAGATGTTGTAGATAGGTAGTCTTGCACATTGTTTTTTGGTAAAAGTTTCCTTGTAATGACGTTTTAAACTTATGATGTCAGAATACGGCCGGAAATGGTTTTGGACGCCGCTTTAAAACCTTAATGATTTAAATCAACCAAACATTGGATTTCGACTGAAGCAGAAACTACAAATCTAATAAAATTTTACGGGAATGCGTTTACGGGTGCTTAGACGGAGAATGCAAAACACCGGAAAGAGTGGAAGGCTATGGGAAGAAGTTTGTCCAGCAGTGGGATACTAAAGGTTGATAAAAAAAAAAATATGTATTTCTTCGTCAAAATCAATTTTGGAGAACATTAAGCAAATTCATAGTCGCTAAAACCATCACTTTCATAGAAAACGACACCAAGAAACTCACAGCATCCACCATCTTTACAACCAACGAGAAAACCATCAAAATCGGTTCCGCACGTCTGCACAAACAACCTGACAAAGCCATAAATATGCAATATTACTTCCAATACATAGAATTGCAATCCACAAAAAAAAAACGTTCTACGTGAATCCTGCGCAGGAAGTGGCCTATGTTTTGTCTTACTCTTACTAAGGAGAATAACAATTGTCATCTCGCTCTTGCGTAATACCAGTTTTGGCGGGTAAATGTTGGTTTGCATGGTGGCCATAGAACGATGAAAAAGGTGAAGGGAATTCTGTTTTTATGGGATATGCTGGAAATGAAGATAGCATTGGTATTGAAGGACGTTGTAAAAGGCAATGTAGGATCAGATAGCGGCGACGGGGTAGGATCAAAATTAAATACAGAATCTGTTCATCATTAAGAGTAATTTGATTTTTATTCAAAAGGATTGTCCAGCATGGGCAAGGATGGATGATCGATATTTCATTGCTTTTATAACTATTTAGGTATGTCTGAAGTTTCGTTTATAATATTATGATGTTTTGAATTTTCTCATCGAAGTTATATGGGTACCATTTTGAAAGTAATGTACACAACTAGAAATAATACAGCAGCAATACCAATAAGAGTTATTTTATAAACTGTAGACTGTGTACAGTACAAGGTTCCTTAGATAAACAAGGACTAGACAGGTCTAAAAGTATTTCCAGATCTATGGCAAGGTATGAATGGTGTAAAACATGATGTAACACAGCAGGTGACCACAATTTCTCTTCAAACACCGCACCATGTCAAAACAACCCTTAAATCCTACAACCAAGACTCATTTTCCATCGACTGATATTTCAAAATGACAGGTGAGTGACGAAAGACATTTAAATATAAACTTTTTGAAGTTCAAAATAAGAGTTATTGTCTATAGTGGTCGCAAATGTCAATCATAAGTTGATACAGTTGATGACAACGGCTAATTAAGCTGTAATATGTAAGAATTATGTTATTTACTGATGTTTTTAAATTAAAACGATGTATGGCGTTTCATTTTGCACTAAACTATCGTAAAAATTGGAAATGTTTTCATATAAGGGAAAGTAATTAAAATAATGTCAGCTGTGAAGCGTGTCTTCGTAAATTGTTTGTCAAGTGAAGAACTTATTGGTAGTAGGGTTGAAGGCACTGAAGTTATTAGAGCACACGAGGTAACAAGTGTAATAATCGGCATGGCAAAATCAACCTGTAATATGCCTAATGTAATGAGACACAAGGCACACGCACAAACCTACTCTTACTAAGAGTAATAAAATACATAATCAAATCACAGTGACTTTATATCACTATATCAGCTTTTTACAAAGATATGCGAAAGCAGACAATATAAAAAAAAAACATATTCCTAAACAAATTCTAGTAAACTCTAGAGTTTTTACGGCCTAGAGTCTTAAAGCCTAAGAGGCCTTAAATGATATTAAAATGTAGTAAATTTAGTCACCGATTATACAAATTAGTATAGGTATATGAGTAGCAACTTTAGCCACTATATATTATTTAAATACTACTCGTTATAACATTTTGTATTTAAAGCCAGTTACATATTTCAAAGAGATTGCCCATTTAAATGGTCAAGATCAATTTCTGCCCTTCCCAAATATGATTTCATCCAGACATGGACCAACCTATTGAAAACACCCCACAGCTTTCTCTCGAGCCAATCTCCTCATAAAAACTAGGTTACCATGTCATTGTTCGATCCCATCAATAAATACAGTACTGCATTTACCACCCCATGGAAACACCGTGCTAAGGGGAACGGTCATTGTCCGATTTTGGAATGACCGTTAAGGGGTCGCGACTGGCAAATTCTATATATTCTATAGGATTCTGCACAATACATGTTTGGCTTATTTAAGGCTAATTTTTGAGTGTTATTTTTGTGTTCGATTTTGATATTCTTTTATGGGAGTGAGTAGATTTAACTGTTTTACTACCTTTGAAGTTGGTTTTTTTACTCGTGGTATCTGTTTTATAATTGGCATTGTATAAATATATTGCTTCTACTACTTTAAGATTATTTTCTTACTTATTCGCAATTGGTTCAATTACTTCTTTTGCATTTATGAGTTTTGCTAGTTTATTAGTTTATTTATAGAACCATGCTTATCAAACTTACGACCAGGTTCTTTTTTATCACCCATTTCTTGCTATTTACAAGTGCTTCATTATGCCATTGTACTGAATACTATTTTCAATTCTATCGATCCCTTATATGCATCTGAAAAGCAATATTATCTATACAAAAATCTCTAGATCAACGCAAATTCCCACACTTTTGAAAACCCAATAAATTAATGCATTCAAAAGATATTCACGAGTCTAATGCATCACATATTGCATCTCGTTGCATAAGACCATTGACGGAAACATATTGTTAGACAAAAAAAAGCTTTTGAAGAATTCCCTCAGATGCGTAAAATTTCGTTCCCATGGGATATCAAAGGAAACTCCCTAAACCAAATTAAAATCGATCTTACCACCCTAAAAATAAAGTCGAAATTCCATCTATAATTTTCATGCTAGAAATGACAATACAAAAAAAAAGATTCTGAATTTTGGGTGTATGAAGTTAAGGGTGGTTTTTGCTTGTTTATGGGGGTGGAACACCATCACCTGCCACTCTGCTAGGGCGTGGGACAGGTCGACAGCATCCCTCTTATGGCACCGAATTGCACATCCTGTATCGGATTTTGACGCAATAAAGAGAAACTTTTGTTTGGTATAAAGATTATGTGCGTGAAGATTCTTATAGTTTCGGAATTAATGGCATAGGGTAACATTTTGTTTAAAAGCTTTATAAATGCGAAGAGTAGTAATTAATATGCAAAAATATACTGCAAATAAACATTGTACTTGTTTAATTCTAGATTAGAAAAACATTTATTTTTATTCTTCGTATTTAAACGCTAGAAATAACAAATGAAAGATAGTCGAACTACTGATTGCAACACAAACTATATAGGATTAAAAGTTTTTAAAGATTAAGAAATCCGTCCCTTAAGAGACGTAAACAGGCGATCAGAAAAACTGAGCAAACTGCCCATTATTTCCAAATTCGTCTGATATTGTTGGTAAGTTGTTTAATTGAGAGAAAATCAACAAAATAAACTAAAATGCATAGTTACAGTTCTTACAATTTTCTAGGAAAAACATTTTACACACGTTTTTTCGTGTGGGAGCACCAAGGTGACACGATTTATCGGCGGCCAGTATTTTTAGACGTTCCAATTTTAAATAGAGTTCTAATTTCGAATGTTATTTTTATTTAAAAAGACCGTTTGATTTTTTCTTTTATTTTATATATTTGGTTAATTCCACCAAGGCCCTTGGATTAAAATTAACCTTTAATTTCAATTCAAGTCAACTTTAGCCGTAAAAAATAAACATTTTTAAATAATTGTCTAATACCTATACAGTTGACTATTTTGCAGTAACTCGCAAAATTGGAAATAAATTAGAATAATAATTAACTGCCTTTATACTAGAATCTAGACTATAGGGGTTGTGGTCTTGAACTGTTAAAGGCGTTAGCCATTTTATTAATGCAACAGTTAATATTAATTAACAACAGTTTATGTATACTATTACGTTCTAGTCAGCTTATAAACCTAATTTGTTTTTCTAAATAGACCTACATACGTACAAATTTCCTTGAAAATAAAAACTTAAACAAGACTTATTTAGACAGGAACACTGTAGTAGTACTAAAACCTTGCAAAATCCATTGATAAATAGAAAAACCAGTCCCCGATACTATAAACAAAGACCAAACACATGTCTTTTAGCATGTGGGTAGCTAAGTTTAGACAAAAACCCATCTTAACAACGTACAGATAAAGTTGAATATTAATTGCCAGCCACGGCAATAAATTGAGGAAATGTCTCTTTGGTTCAAAACAATAGGTTTTATTGTGCGATCGTGTGCACTTGCGTGCAGAAAAATTACACGCCATAAATATTTAATATAAGCCTTGATGAGAAATACATTAACCCATCATACGATGAGGTAATTAATGATATAATTGTAAATACTTAAGATGTCTTAATCGAAAAGAAAACTGAGCAATTATCCAGAATAATTTTGGCAGGTCAATTATATAATTCGTAATACAATACTGCAATTAATTAAAAAAAAATACTTTCCACATAATTGTTTTATCCGATGTAATGGAACCAAAATATTTGTTTCACAAATTAATTTTGCTGCCAATAATTTTGGCCGTGCGTGTACCAAAACAATTAAATATCTGCAACCAAAATTGAACTGTATTCCATTATTAATAAAGTTTATTATCACTTTGTGGCTATTTCTTTTGCCTAAGGGTCCTATAGACCGCCATATAGACATTTTATGGCGTGACTGGGCTAGAATTGCTGACGTCATCAACCGATAATCAATGCTTCAGCCCATAGACTGGTTAATGATAGTAGAATGAGTGGAAATTAGTTGAGATATTTAGTTTGTTGGTATTATTCCTAGAATCTGGCTAAGAAACCAATCAAATAGTCAGATTTCTTGGTAAAGTCTAAGGTTCAGTTTTTAAACAGAAAATTATTGCATATTGAATCTGACAAATTCAAATGTAACCCGCGATTGATTGAAGTTGGTGTGATTGGTTGAATGAATTTTCAATCAAAGTCAATAACAGCATTTGACTTACGTCTAATTTGAGAAGAGACGATAATTTTCTATTCAGAAACCGGAGTTAAGCAAATTTTCCTTAATTATTATCACGAAGCCCTTTACCCAACATGTGAAAAATAAATTCATACCAACCAGATGGAGTGAATTACAAAATCTGTCTTCCGCAATATGCCACGCTAAAATTCCTACCATGTACGAAAAAAGTACAACAGACAGTATTCCTAAGGCTTCTAAAAGGTGCGCGCAAAAAAGTTACAAAATATGGGTCAGGTGGTCACTGAGACCACCCGGGCAATGTTGGACAATTACATGGGAGAGTGGGCAATGTCTACATAGTTACTTAGCACCCACTTGTGATCATCACATGTCATTGAGTAAGTCACAGACGTTTTAATTGGGTGAGAAAATAAATAAATTACCTAACCTGAGTAGTTAGGTCTAAAAATATTAAACATAAAAACAGTCTAGACTGGCTATTGTTAAAAAAAAACTGGTTTCAGCCATCTTAACACCTTAACTGCCAGATGCCTGACAAACAATACATTTTCTATTGTGTCTCGTTCTCTGGCAGCCAAACTGTTAATAAACGAAGGTTTTATTTTAGATCTGAAACAATATTTAATTTATCAAGAAAAGTCGGCCTGTAGCCATGCTTTTTGCTTCGAAGTAGAATAATCTAATGTATTGGGTCCTTAATGCACTATTATTTTTGTTAAGAACGTGATAGGAGCAACATTGCCTTTATGTATTAAATTTTGTAAAAATTGTGGCAGCAAAATGTTTCAAAAGTATTTTTCAAGGTCTGTTTTACTAACACATCGAACTTAAAAATGTATTTTCCTAGTATCTTAAGGTCCCAGGTTAAGAAAATTCATACTACCCATAAATTTACCCTCAAACTAGCAGAGGTCAGACAAAACGGATAAATTATAGACCCTAATGCAATTAGCATAGATACGGGAACCCCTAGATTAGAACGGGACCTGCTTATCTCCTAGATGGGATAGATTTATTGTTACTATTATATTATTATATAGTTGTTGGTTATAGTAGCAATATTGTCAATTTCTATTGGTAACTACAACTGTGTTACTAAATACATCGAAAATGTATCAGAATAAATATTTTTTGGCAATAGAATCACACCTTCTTCTTCTTTTCGTGTGATGATGTGACCACCTCTGGTGTCAGAGTTAATTAAGCCACCTCTGGGAACCCCATAGGCCTCCGACTTGGCTATTTCAGACTTACATTAACTATATAAGTCCAGGTTTTCTCACGATGGTTTCTTTCACCGTTGCCTTTGATGTCTAAGATAAACTTAGAAAGTACATATGAATTTGAAAAGTTCACATTGGAACTTGGCCGGATTTGAACCCACGAGTCACTGCGCCACCACATGACCCGTGTAATAAGGATTGGTGTTAAGATTGGAAAAAATCACAATTAAAATTATCGATTGAAAGATACATAGGTATTCTCCTTTTCATCCAGTCGGTTAAAATAACTAATTAGTGAAAACTTTTAAAGGTCCCTCGGTCAACTTCAACCCTTGAATGATGACTGGCGATTTAAAGACCTCTTCTAATTTCGCCTGCACTTGCTATTTTAAGGGATCCAAATTAATCATTTTAGGGTTAAAGGGAACTATTTTGATTTATTATTCTATACCTTGTTGAACTACGATGGGAAACTGTTCAAAATTTTGTTACTAAGCGCAACAAAATTTACAACGAGGAGAAAAATGTATATACGTGTTTTGTAAGCAAAAAAAAACTTAAAAGAAATGATAGATTATTAGGCATGATTTAAATTATTCATAAAAATAATTAAGCCATTAAATTGTCAGTTCATAAATCCTAAAATAATTTAATGTTTGACCCACAGAATAAATTACACGTATTATATCTAAAACATCCACTCGAAATATTTGCAAAAAAAAAGTGTAGTAGCCATTGCTACGAGTTCATACCAGATCACATAATTTGCCGACTAGTACCAAAATTACCGGTTAAAAACCCATTTAAATTAGAAATATTAAAGTAATTTAATTAATTAAAAAAGTAATTGAACTGTCAAATTGACGATTATTAATGCTTCGATTAGAAACGGATTACTATTTTTGCGGCTATATTTAATTTTGTCCGGGAGTGTAATATTTTCAATGCGGTAGTGCGTAAAATTTTGGAAGGTCAAATATGCATCAGTGATTCTGAGGTTACGGATTTACTTAGTTTGTACTTAATTCTGGTGCTTACTGTCTGATAGTGGACAAATCTGGTCTTGAGATGAACTTAATACATAAAGATTATACCAGACATAAAACAATCAGTATTATAATGCACATAACTGACTGACTGTACATAACTGTTATTGTAATGTGTATGTATTTATGAGCTAAATAATAACAGCCGCACGGGTCGATCATCAAGGTTAAGCAACGTTTGACGAGGTCGGTCCGAGGATGGGTGACCATTTTCAACATACCGAGTTTCCTCCGTGCCTTGGAAAGTACGTTAAGCCGTTGGTCCCGGCTTTCATTTGAAGATCTTTGACAGTCGTTACGAGTAGTCAGAAGCTTGAGATCTGACACCAGTCTAGCCAAGGGGTACCGTGTTACCCAGTTACTGGGTTGTGGAGGTCAGATAGGCAGTCGCTCCATGTAAAACACTGGTACTCAGCTGAATCCGGTAAGACTGAAAGCCGACCTCAACATAGTTGGGAAAAGGCTAGTCAGATCGATTGATGTATTTATGAAATACCACATTGATACTTGGCCGGATTTGAACCTACGATCTCAAGCACGAGAGGCGATGTCCCACTGGACCACCATAACGGCGACGTTGTAGTTTTTTTATGAAAAAAATATAAATGTGACCTGAAACCTGTTTTATTTTTTGCTACAAGAATATTTAAATTTTTACTTTTTTTATATAACATTGCGAATAAACAATTACCAGAAGATGCTTTCAAATTCAGTAATGGATTTGCCCCATGGAAAATTATTGAATAATATATGCAGTATGAGGTAACATAGCTTCCTATGGTGCTACAGACATCAACCGAACATTTTAAGAAGAAATTGTACAGAAAATATTAGCAAACAATGCGGATTACCGAACAATTGCGCAACGACTCTTGGGCGCGCAAAAATTAACACATTGACGTACTATGTGGGTTGCCAGATGAAACTGACAAAATGCCCAGACTGTTGGAGAAAAATAAACTGAGGGGCGGAATTTCGGTATCGGTGACTTGAATTGGCAGTAAAATCCAAAAGAATTTAATAAATATACAAAAGTTTTTCTTCAACACACAGATTTTATGACATATTTTTTTTTATTGTTTATAAGTATTCACATAGGTACCTATCATAAACATAACAAGTTAGGCATTGGTGTGTAGTGTGATATTCTATTAAAATCATGCAAAATTATTATGGTTACTTTTTAAGTTTTTTTTTTTACAATTTTTTTATGCATTGTAATTAGTTGTAAGTGCAATAAGCCGTGTCAGTGACATTAAAATGTACAAAAAAAAATACAACCCCAAAAAAATAATCAAACTTCGAAAAAGAACCGCCATGGCAACACACCGCAAGAATAGCATGGATGCGCCACCTGCGTTCGCGCCTAATTTCTGCTGGCATTGAGCAGCGTCAAGGTCACGCCAGCCAGGTGACGTCATAGAACGCTTTCGGTTACGACTGGTGGATATGACAAGACGCATATCCGTGTTTTAGAGTACCGAGCGTCTATTGTTTTTGCTCAGTACTTAGATAATGTCTGGATGGAGTAATTTCAGTTTTCCGAAAAACTTTTGGACGCGGTTAATACTAAGCAGGCAGATTTTTAAGCGTTACGAGAAATGTGACATAGAAATATGTAAAGATTTGAGTCTATTATTTTTAGTAAAGAAACGATACAAGGATTTAGTGAAAGATGACGACATGGCTAGGAGTGATGATAGCTGACAGACATTTGTGGAAGTAGAAATGCTTCGCAAATCGCAAAGAATGTTAAGCTGTCTGTAATCCAAATAATTTAAAAATTAGGATGATGACAATTAAATAAGTAACCAATGGGTTACTAAGAAAGATGTAACGCATGTGTAAATAGCGGCAGAAATAATATAAACTTTTCAAAATTAAAATTGTTAGTGTATCTAATTTAATTTTGAATTTTTTTCATTGCTGTTTTTCACCGCCGTGTTCAAGGACGTGCTCAGCTCCCCAACATCGATTAAGTTCACATAATGACTATAACGTAATGCTAAAATTAAAACAAAAAAACCGACTCACAAACTGGATTTAAAACGCATCTATTAACTATGTCTTTTTCTTAATTTAGCTTCTTTTAATATCCTTCCTATTCACATTAAATTCTGCGATTAACTTGAAGAGGCATAGATAAAACTACTGCGGATACCAATACATAATTTTTCAGATCATCTTCCAGTCCTTGTTCTATGTTACTTCGAGTCGGCGCAAAACGTTTTCTTCTTCTGATCCGTCCTATCAACCCTCAAGCCATCACTGACTCCACTTTCTTATCATTCCTCAGACAGTCCTTTATTGAAGACTTAAAAGTTTGCATCAAAATTAAAAGTCACGGGAACACTCAGTTAAAAATATATTTTTTTGTAATATACTATATCAGATTTTGATATAAAGAAACCGGATTTAAGTTGTTTTGTACGATATTCTCAGTTGACTGAATCTGAGGCTTGTTTATTAAAAAATTGCTAAGCACAAGTACCTGCAATTAGTCGTCGAGTGTCGATGAAAACATAAGTAAGAAAATTTGGAATAGACAAGCTACAATTTTTGATATTGAAGATTGCGTCCAAGAGGTAGATGCAAAGATTTTTGGAGTATCTTACAATTCAAAGAAATCATCATCTTCTTGCCCATACCATAAATAACAAATTAGGCCAACAAGCTTTCTTCTTCCATTTCGTTCTGTCAACTGTCATGCTACTACCGACTTCCTTTTCTTTCATAAAATTCTTCATATAGTCCATCTTCAAGTTTACCATAGAGTAGTAAGAAATCACTGAGGTTACGTTTCAGCGACGTTATGCAACTAAACACTCTCAGATTACAAAACCATTTCTTTCTAACAAGTAACTTGTATAACTGATAATATCACTCTTTTAAGATCAATTATCACAAACTAGTGGAAGACCGATTCAAAAGCTCGATTATCTAACCGTGCCTTCAATCTTGTAACGCCATTGTCTATCTCTTGAATCGTCCAACTAAAGTTTAAGGTCAAGTTCGTTCAGACTAACACGTGTGTGGGCGTTCGCGGAATAGCTTTGTGTATCACATGTTTTGAGGCTAATTTTGTTTTAAAGCCGCTACTTATTTTTGGATGCGATAAGATATTTAAATAATTATATAATAACTAATGATAATGCGGCTTTTAAACGTAATATTATCGTCATTTTCTTTCCTTTCTGTCGTTTTTTTCTTGTCCACATTTTTATTAACCGCCATATCAGTATTTAATTTCAGCTACATCATCTGCTACATAGCCTATCCATTTTTTCTTTTGTATTGCCCTTCCCTTGCAAATTATCAAGAATGACTTTAGACGCAGCATGCCCGTACAGTGAGTTTACCCGTATGTTTATATCAACCTAGACCTTACCTACAGAGTTATTTATCTTAAACTTCAACGCTCAAATATAATATATTATTTGCCTAACACAAAAATCTTTTTGATTGACAGGCACTGCGTCAGATGAAGATAAATTATTTTGCTATATGCCTTTTGAAAATATTTTGACTTACATTTTTTGCGAGGCATTAAACTATGCGAATTCTTATGTTACTATTGAATTCACTGGTTTTGAATAGTGTTCTTTTGGCACTACAGGTGTTAGAAAAATTACTATTGTTAGTATATAGTTTTACATTCTAAGCTTAGCTTAATACTACGTAGTGGGTTTAGAGGTTCTAAAAATCTTCGTCTGAGAATGTTATTTTTTGACTAATCAGACTTGATTCATTTGATTATAATTCATGATTAAGTACTACTTTTCTTTCTTATACTTTTGGATCGAACGATAAATCATGAAGCAATTCAGTTCCGGTTACTTTTAAGTCTAACTGTGAACTTTTCTGTTCCTCACATTCATGTTAAAACACCTTTTACTTTACAAATGCCACTATCTCTGTTTCCAATCTAATTATTGTTGGCAACAACGACACGACATATTGTTGTACCTACCTACATAGTATTTAAACAATGTGAGGTCCCCAAAACCACAAGCAACATGATATAACCATGTGACATTTTACATACAAGTATTCGGTCGAATGATTTATAACTTGCTCAAACAGGTTCTTAGTGGAAAATAGTAGCTTGTATTACTAAAGATCAGTAGGAAACAATCTAATTTATAAAAGGATTTATTGGGCTTTTCCCAATGATTATTTTAAATGTACACCTGCAACCGTTTTTATTTATAAATAGAGACAGATTACAGTAATGATTAAGGATGAAATATCCAGAAATGATGAGATCTCAAGAGACGACCTTTGCTGGATATGCTATAAGACAAAAAGGTATACTCACATAAAGCATTAGTGATGATTTGATAAATGAAGATTTGAACATCTGCAAACCGTTGCAACAACGATTTAATTGGAACTATTGAACTTCATATGCCAATAAAAAATAATGATCAAAAATTCATAAATCTAACATTTTAGCTGCCAATTCATTTTGAATGACCTACAATGAACTTGAATACTTCCTGAACAGAATTTATACTATTGATTAAATATTAGACTAATAATTGAATGCCGTCTGTATAATGCATAAATGAGTACTTAGTTAAATTTGAGTCGTATTAATATTTGATAGTGTAAAAAAATCTGCATTCATTAAGAATAACGAAAATAATAAAAATCTCGATACATTGATTACCAAAGGTAAGAAAAAAATAAAACAATCTAAAGAATCGCACAAACAGGAAGAAATACACAAATACAAAGTTTCCTTAATGCACATAGATTAAATATAATTTAAGCATCATTAATAAAGGTTTCAGAAGATACAAGTAATTTAGCGAACAGATCAATGCCAACCAAACATTAATAGCCAAAACAACTCGTAACACTTCACCAACCGATGTCAGTCCTTCTTACTCGAACTTGGGGCAATAACTAAAACTGACAACAAGAAAATCAAAATGAATTCTATTCCTACACTATTAAAGTCATTAATGCAAGAGATACTTAGGAGGAAGTAATGCTATTAAGCATGTGCTTATTATAAGTAACTTAACGAGTGAACTCAAGAACGAGACGTAGGTTAACCATGGCATAGTCAATTTTACGGATAGTATCTTTTGGGAATTTTAGCTTGGCAATGCTACATTTTTGGAAGAAGATTGAGAAATGGTTGAAATAAAATTAGGTTTCTATAACGCATTTAGGTCTGAGAAACTTTTTATTTTTGGTTTCAGTATAGTATTTGTTTTAGCAATGACTAATGATGATGTCGAAGCAAAAACTATGTGTCTGCGTAATAGTTATATTCACTATAATATACATCTTGTTTTACAAACACTTTTAATTTATTATCACATCTGTGGTCGGTAGTTCTTAATTCTTATCTTTTCATCAGAAGTCAATCGAATATTTAAATCTCACGAAGTGTTTTAGATGAAAATATCATTGCTACTAATCAATGATTACACATCAGTGATATGTCTAGCTTATTTAATTTGTTGATAGATATCTTAAAATATTTTTTTGAATATTTGTTTGTTATTTTGTTTGTAACTTTCCATTAGTACTCATTCAGAGGATTTTTTTTTCGTTTGTTCCCTCCCTTGGTTTCACCTTCTTCTAAGGAAAGTAAATTCTTATTATTGTATTTTTTTTTCAGGAATACTCTTTACTTTTTCTTCTTTGACTCATTTTTTTTTTCAAAACTCACAGAAAAAATATTCAAGTCAAATGTCCTGTAAAATTCAAGAATTATAACCACAGAACAAACAAAGAATGTTGGGCATAGCCTGGGGGCCAAATTATATCGCGAGATAAAGATAGAGGAATCGCGTGACGGTACCGCGATTAGTGTAATTTCGGTACCGACTAGCATTTGGAGTTTGTACGTCATTCTCGGATCATGTTGAGTATTGATATTATGTGGGCTTATAGTGATGTTGCACAACACTAGTTGTTGGTGGATGTTGTTTGGTTGTATGATGATTTGATAATATTAAAATATTGGCACAAGAATAATGAGGTCTATGCTCAGCTGAGGGCAAAGCCAGACTGTGTATAGTGATTAAGAAAAGGTTTATTTTTTAATAAAAAAGAAGATTTATTTTTTGTAAATATCGCAATGAAGATTGATTTAGTTACTGAAAATGTATAAATTACACCTTAATTATGTTTTTTTAGATATGTATTTTCAACATACGGTTTAGAAAAACAGCATGGCTATACGTTGAACTGCTTTTAAAAGTCTAAAATGATCAACCTACTGTAAACAAGCGTAGAACTCAATGATATGGTCGTAACAGGGGTAAAAGCCCATTCAGGGAATTGCCCTGCAGAAAATAATACAGGTTGATGTAATAATTTGATTCTCAATTTTCCATAGTTTTTGATGATTATATGATTATCATTAAAATGAAGATGTAAGTGATTAATAATATTGAGGAAAAAAAACTATGAGTCATATATTATTATGTAAGCTACCTATTAAATAATTATCTTCGTTTTGTAACAGGACTATTCATGCAAATTATTGCAATAAAATTATAAATAGCAAGTTATATTAGGTTTTAACAGGTTTTTGTTTTTTTTTAGTAAATCTTCTAGATTTTCATTGATCAGCGCTTTTAGGATCTCTGTTTAATTATATTTTCTTTTTAAATAAATGATTTTGGTTTGTTGAGTTAAACAAACATTTGCTGTCTTTTATGTTATTTATGAATAAGGTTTTTGTACATTCAAAGGGCAATGATTAGAAAATCCTTTGGAAGAATTTTAGAGGACAACAGGACGTTTCCGACATATTAACGAATGGACGTTAATTTACAAAAATGAAACTTTTCCATTAATACATAATGTTCAAATTCCTTTGTAAATAATAGATTCTTCAAAATAATTCATATAACCTCTGCGAGGGAATGAAGGCTTTAAACTGAAGTCTGTAAGGTACAATGTTGCATGGAATAATTGGGTTTTATCTCATGCGTCGTTATGTATGACGCAATACCTACTCAGCCGTAATGGCTAGTGTCAATCAAAATTATAAACCAACAAAGTTATTTATGCGTTCACGAAAATAATTGCTACGCCAATGTCGACTCTATGCCCTTGAAATTGGGTTCAAGGATTGTGAAACAACGTATTTAAAGAAAATCATTTTGGTAATACGTTCTGAGAATTGGCTTGGATCAAGACGTTCAAGTTAGACTAAGGATAGTCAATTTAAAAATATTTTTGGAAGTACACGGAAAGACCAAGCCATTTCATTGCATCTATCAAAAAAAACATTTAAAAAAAAACGCTTCATTTAAAACAACACTTTAAAACTATACAAACGTGTAAGATCGCATGAAAAATAATTAATTATGATAGTTTTATTAAAATAATGAATAAAAATTATACACGCTTGATAAAAAGTTGTAATGCAGAAATTATTGAATTATAATAATTATTATTTAAAATAAAACATTAATCGAACTGATGCTCGTAATTATTATATGTAAATTTAAAATCGTTATAATAATTTTATTTGGCAAATTATATATTAATCGTCTTAATCTAATTTATCATTTTTCAATGTTGTTGGTTCGCACGTGTTTGGCAAACGTGACTTTTGTCTGTCAAACTTGCTTATCCCTCAATCTTCTTAAAATACATGTTCTTTGCTGTTCCCACATACAAAGTAAGTTATTAGGGTATTCATTTAGAAAATATAAATAGTTTTATGAAATATCATTCAATTGTATTTTATTTTAAATGTAATTTTTTTTTAAATATAATTATTTTGTTTCATAAAAATAATTATGAAAAATAATTATTTTGCTTCTACTTACAAATAAACTATAAGATATTGTTGGTTTCGACTCAGTGACGAATGGTTCAAAAATTAAATACAAACATACTTGACTCCGATTTATGTATTTGGTAGTTACGTTAGGGATATTAATTTCTAAGCTTTGAAATATGGATTGCATACATTATAATTAAATATTCGTTTTATTTCGTTAGATTTTTAAATATGATGAGTTGAATAACAACCAACCGTATACAAATAAAAATAACAGTTATTATTTAAGCTCAGTTTTCTTTACTTTCGTGAGGTCTATATTTTATCAATTTCTACAAGTAATATGTATAAGCTTATCTCTTACTTTAAAAAAATCTGTCAAAGATAATGACAGCTGAATTAATTTAATCTTTTTCAAGTCAATGACCACTCATAAAAAGCTGCTCGTGTTTTGTATAATTTATTTATAATGTAGGTATATTTATTTTAAATGTGTTACATTAAACACTCTAGTATATCAGGTTAATATTTTAATAACTAATTTAACATTATGTAACCTTGGTTAGGAAAATAACTGTGTCTGAAATATAGGTTATAACCTTATGCAAAATAGAACTGTTTAATTTTGACACTACTTAACCAGAATCACTTATTGATAAATATTAACATAAATTTTACTTCCCGAATGCTAAGCAGTACCAACCTTATAAATAACCCTGGCGTTAATAATTACTTAGTTAAATACTATTTAATAGATTTTTTTATATTTCAATTCCCATGTTGAAACTTTAATGAGAGATATTTATACTATTTTTAAAGAAATTTCTATTACCCTAAACAAGCATTCTATCGAATAAAAAAGCCAATATTGCGAAAAAAAAATACAAAGCCAAAAAAAAATCTGCAATTAATTCCCGCCATCCATTGTACACACACATCCGTCATTCGCGCTAGCCCGCGACATTGACAATGGACGGTTTGGACTTGGTATGCGGCCTTGAAGCGAATTCGGCGCTCGGACGGGCGCGGGAAACAAGATCGGGTTTTTTTATAATCGATATTAGACGTGCAGAATAGATTATTCGATTCGACGTGCAAAATATATTCAGTTGTATCGATTCAGGAAGTTTGATGTGAGGTAGCCATTTTATGGGTTATTTATAGATGTGCAAAATCTTAGAAAAAAAGGAATTAGGATTTGATCAATCCAAGCAAAAGAGAAATGACAAAATTTGAAACCTTAATAACGGGTGGGATGTCAAAATACAAACAGAAGTAGATTAGCCAAATTGCATAAATTAAACCAAACGTTACACATTATTATGAATAAATAATGCAAAAAAAAAAAAAACAACGTGATTATTTGCAACAAGAATGTGGATGTTTCTAATAAAAACTAGAGTCATGGTCAGATATTGGTATTTTGAGTAATTCACAAAATGCAATAAAGATTTCAGAGAAAAACTATAACAGCCCAAATGTAGCATTTTAAACGAAAAATAATATGCATACAGATTATACTGTTTGAAGTTATCTTTAACATCATAGTTCGTGAAGAAAAATACATGAACCTACAAAAAGGAACCCAAAATATAAATTCATTTTCCTTAAGCAGATGAATTAATATCTGTGATAACAATTCCTCGAAGGTTAAATTGAAAATTGAGAGTCAAATTTTTCCCAAAAAAAGAAACATGATTTCGGGGTCAGACGAAAACGTAAACAGTGTAAAACTGACAAGAATACATAAATAATATTCTACATAATATTTTCATGACATTGGGTATAAATTTGCAAAAATAAGTGTGACATCGTCTGAAGATTATTTTGTTATTGAAAATTTTGTAACCAGGTGGATTTTGAATGAGATTTTTTGTATAAAAAAGAATAATTTCTGTAGTGTGAGTGTGCTTACTCTTCCAAATATATTTTTCTAAATCTACACCTCAAATATTTTATTATTATTCCAGCAATATTATTGGGATTAGCAGTTTTATTACCATTAGCTTAAGATGCAAATTGAGCATAACCTTGAAAATACTCGAATTCTGGTAATCCTATCTACAAGATAACGTGAACAAACTTGATTTATACGAGTAGGTACAGACCTAACACTGATATTCATAGTATGTTCTAGTAGCAGTTTGTTATCATGTCATTTATCATATACTTTTTATTTAGCGTATTTCTTCTTAGAAAAGAATATAGATTCTAGAAAGGTTAGAGTCTAATAAGATGTAAGTATCTTGTTAGATTCCAAAGTAATTTTTGCCAATTAAACAGCGAATACATTAAGCTTTGAAAGTAAAAAACAGCTAAGCGAGCTTTTTAAATATTTCAGCGAAGATAAGAAGATTACCAATGTTTTTCCTAGTACAAATTCACAATTGAAAGCTTATTACTAAAAAACTAAAATTTCCATTATATCACCTAACCAGTTTCCAGTCAAGCTTAAACATTTAAATACCTACTAAACACCGCCACTTATGAACAGCATAATCATAAATAAAAAGCTTAAAAGTCCAAGCAAACCCGGATGGCAACACGTGTAACAAAACTTACATAATGTGCGCCAGAGGGTTCCTTATCAACGTCCTTGTAACCGTTTGGGAGCCTACCGGGTCACAAGTTATCGTGTTCAAAGCCAAAGCTTGTGCTGAATTGCTTAATTGAATGTTGAGAAAATGTTATCGTTTTTTTCAGTGTGGTTAGTAGATTTTAGCTCCTTTTTAGGGTTCCGTACCCTGTCCCTCACGTGTCAGTTCCACTGTCTGTCTGTCCGTCGTCTGTCACACAATATTGTTTTGAAGATTTTTTTTAACTTCCCATTGAGCCATGAACTTAAAACTTGGTGATAATGTTTATTATTACGTATATTTTACTAACAAATACCATATTGAAAAATCTTTGGTGCGGGGAAATTTGACACGCACTTGGTCGGTTTGTTTTATTTAGATTAATGTTTTTCAGGAAGTTTTTTTTTCATAGTAATGAGTCAGCGTATCTGGCTGGTCATACGGCGATGAGTTCAAGAAATGGGTTTCAGTTTAACAATATAGTTTTGAAATTATGAATTAAATGGAATGAGCTAAAATGTCTATTAAAACCCATAAAATAATCTTTCAACACAAAAAAAATAAAACTCAATTAAAGATTAATATCATCCCGGAAAACGTAATAACAAATACCAAATTCATTAAACCACACGGTTCGTTATCTATGTAATTGCATTAAAAAAAAACCACAGCAGTCAATGTATTAAGCCTCTGCTGACTGAACTCGACCTTGACTATTTTCAAGGCTTATCCGTGCTCATCTGTCTTATAAGACTCGACTTTCCTTAATGGGATAAGATAAATTAGTTAAATAATTATTTTGGCACAATTATTATTCAAATAATTATTTATGAAATCATTATTATAAAAATAATAATTATTAATTTATTTTTTGCAGGGCTACATAAAAAAGCCAATTTTCAAACTAATTTACGTGTTATTGATTAATATTTTCTTTTATTTTATTTTATCATTTTAAAGACAAGGAAACTACACTTTTTAACGGATATTTAAATGCTATTGTTTGAAATAATTAACATATTCAAGTTAACCGTGAGAATGACCGAATTTGCATTGCAATATTTACTTAAAATGACATTCAATTAAAATAGACGACCGTATAGAATCTTCAATCAGTATATATAATTACTGAGTGGTCGAATTTCTAATAAGAATAATAAATTAAAACTGTAATTTAATTATTAAAATAATTTACTTATACCTACCAGAACAATACACAAAATCATGCCATTATTTTCCGATGGAGTTAGCATAGTAAACCCACACTTCAAAAAGGCAAAGGCAGTTTGGCAAATTCTAGACTCCCAGACTACTGAGAAAATTCGCGCGACCTGGCTATCAAACCCCTTACACGAGCCAGAAAAGTTATATTTAAAATAATATTCGATAATCACTATCCAAAGTCAAGGGTTAGATATAATTGTAAACTGATGAAACAAGGAAGAGATAACAAGAACAAAATAAACATTATTTTTATATAAGAGTACTTGATAGCTACCGCGTGCGACCATCAATTCAAGTGTTCTTGAATTTCGCATTGGTTGAAGACTTGGAGTGTGTCAACATTTTAGTATAACTTGAATCTTTAATAAGCTTGTTGCTTAGGAACAGGATAAAGGCCGTATGTATAGATGGCATTATAATAGTAGACGGACGAATCAACACGAGTCAAAGGTCTTTACAAATTTAAATTACTCACAAAAATAAAATTGTGGCACAAATAATTTATAATTGAAAACTATTGTATTCAAAAATGTTAATTGAAGTCTTTTAAATTATTGCTAAAAATAAACTGACATACTTTAAAATTTAAATTCATGCCAAAAAATGGCCCTTCTTATTAGATTTCACGTGAACAGCGTACCATACATTTTCGAACCAGAAAAATGTCTGATTGGAATTGTTAGTACGGAAACGCCACATTTGAGGCATGAACTATTATTTGATAGATACTGAAATCACGAACTTAACAATTTTATAGTCCATAATAAATTAACAAAAGGTTTATAATGGGTATCATCATAGTTTTAATAGTTTGGATGCGGAATTGATGCATCGTGATGGAGTAATGAACGACTATTGTTCGACTATTTGCCTGACGTCAAGTCGGTTGAAGACTTCCGAAATATTCAAGGTGGTTTCATCATTAAACTAGGTTTTAACTGCGGTTTTGTTTGCAATTAACTTTTAGATTTTCGCATCAAACGTTCTGAATAGATTGATTTAGGCTTTCAAGGTATCGTCTTCAAAGACGATGAGCTTATAAATAATGTATTGTAAGTTAAAATTTTAGTAATGCAAATATGACATATAGTTTAACGCAAGTCATTGCAACTACAAAATGAAAATTTTCAAGTAAAGTACTGTTTATTAGACTTATATACTAAAAATATCTCTAACCTTTTCCTCCTGAATGGAATGGCCTCCGTTTTCCGACAGCGGCGTTGATGGTGCACTATATCCTTTGGGTCCATCATCATGAGGCGTCATCTGTCTTTGGATTTCATTCTCCTGATCATGCTGAGCTCTTAACTCTTGTAAGCCACTTTTGAATTCAGAAAGCCTGAGCACGGACGGTTTAATCTCCGGCATCTCATCCTGATGCTCGTATCTTCTCAAATCTGCTAGGTTAGTTGCTAAATGCCTGTGATGGTCTAAAGGCGGGGGTACTCCTATAGATCTTAGGTGTTCTATACTTCTATGTATATGGGAATAATTGTCTACTGGTATTTCCGCCATTAAAGGCGAATTGTGATAATCTAAGCCACCTCCATCGGGCCTGTAATCGATTGTTCTTCCTTCCATCATCTTGGCTAGATTAATATTATTCTATCTAATGTGTATAAACTTTCTCGTGTTTGGCACTTATAAAAATACGTGTCTTATGTTTCCTTTGATATTAATGTCATGGAATTTTTCCGAGATCCTCCGTTTTCATTGCCTGTAAAAATAAAGTCCTTCTGTAACCTTTTTTTAAAATATCTACTTCTCGAAATCCATAATGTTGTTGCGAAAGTTTTATTAGAATCTAATCAATATCTGTAACAGAGTTGTTTGTCTGTTTATAATGGATTTGATGTAAAAAAAAGATGGCAGTTTTTTTGCCTAGCAGGTGACGAGTTGCCGCGTAGGTTGTGTCAATGATCTAGCCCCTAGCCCACATGCCACAACGAATAAGGCTTCGATAATCACATTGTACCGACGTGGTTACAACATGTGCGTTCGCTTAATGATGATTTTTATCTCTGACGAGTAATTTCTGTTTGGCTGACGTTGAAGCTGCTTTGAGAAGATGCCGTTTAACCAAGACGCTTTGTTTTAAATAAATTATGCGTTTAAGATTATTATGGTAATGATTGTTGTTGTATTTTTTTTAAATTATTTTTTTATTAAGGTTAACGTACGGTAGCTTATAAACTATAGCTATTATTTTATTATGTCATCGTCTGTACTCGCGGACTAACATACACGGCTGTCAAAGCTGTAATTGCAGGTATAGAAAGAAGGCAAGCTGTTGTTGCGGTTTTGATCAGCACCTGCCATCCGATAATGATCTTTATAGCTGGGACATAAAGGTGCTTTTTGTTGTTTTGGGGGTGGCAGGAGGCTGGGTTCTTGATGTGTATAGAAGGCCCCATGGTTGATCGAGTTCAAGATCTGTATTACTAGTTTGGTCCAGGGAAGTGGTTTTAGGCATGTAATTATGTCTTTATTAAAATCTATTTGTTTTATATTATTCGAGCCTTTTCGAGAAGCTTTATCATTGATTACCAAAACGTAGTTTGGAAAATCATTATTTTTGCAAATAATAATTATATTTAAAAAATAATTTTTCAGAAATGGAAAATAATTATTTTTTAAATAATAATTATTTTTATGTTATTATTAATTTTAATATGTAATAAAAATACGCAAGGTGAAGATAATTCACACGTGAATGTATCACGTGTAATTTAATTTTAAAGCCATAAAAAATCAGTACCCCATAACCCTATTAAAGATCGGCAATTTTACAACTTTTTTATAAAGATCAAAAACATATTTTCGCCACAAAACGATCTGTCAACTACTTTTTTTATGCCACTCAGTTTTAATACTTGTAAATATTACTGGGTACTGGCCAGCCATTGGTGATTTCGGAGTTACTGAAGCGTAAGATACAAGGCTGTTTGACAAGAAATACTTATCTTGGATAAGACCGTTTCTAATAATTAAATTGTTGAGTAAAAAATATTGTGAAGCTTATTATTCGATTGCGGAAATATGGGACGGATTTAGAGATTATAGTGTTTGAAATCATGATTATAGGTTTTTAAATTGACGCCCGTTTTTATATTGGTATTATTAAAATAATAGTTTTAAAAGCAAATTTATTTTTTCTTTACATGTTTGCTCCTGAATCACAGGTGCATAGGGAACACATTACGAACTTATTAAATTAATTGACATGTAGTTACAAATATTATTTCCGTATTTGATAGCTAGCTTCTTTGATCGTGAATTAGTAATATTTTTTAATTTTTTTTACGTTGTTCCTGGTACATGCATGGCTATTATGATTTCTACAACAAAATAGACCTGTTATCATTTTGTCAGTATCGATAATTATTAAAATATTGTAGTGATGCTTTTGAAATCTATCAACAAAATATTTTTGTTAATAAAAAAATAACAACAACATTTTTTTTTGCAACAACATTATGAAATTCAAGTTCAAGTCAAAATTCATTGAAAAAAAATATATCTGGAAGTCGGACACCTGTTTTACAAAACAAAAAAATAACTACTAAATGTTTTCAAAACAAAGAAACAGCAATAGGCAACAGATCGCAAATCAAGTTAATTTGAAAATATATCGTCACGGTACAGTGTCCAAAAATATTTCCGTATTTATAGTCCGGGCATTATTCAAGGTCGTCTTTGACAGACGGCGAGCGCCCAACTCACAATTACAACATACACCTCAACCGGGAGGGATCTTACGTAAAATCCTCTCCCCTCTCGGGGGAGAACTCCCCCACGTCACAGTGAGGGAGAAACAGCGGTCCAACTTCCAAATTAATTAACAAAAATATTTACCTGTCACTATCCAAAAATCTTCACAATCACCAACTATATCACCATATTAAATCACAGTTTGTTCCTATCTAATGTCACTAAAAATATATCACATAATAAAGGTAACACTAATGTCACAACACGTACCAAAGGCAACAGTCCAGGGCTTTATCGCCAAAATTACTCAAAAAATCCACGTGCGCCTTGCAAATAAACATTTAAAAAATGCCGGCGATTGAAAAAAACGCCGAGCCGTGCTCTTGACCCTGCGGTAAAATTATGAATGCCGGTCGTCGTTACTAGGATCCAAATTACCAGATTTTTTTGTGCTCAATATTTTAGTGTGCTATATAAATTGTTATAGCTATGGGTAATCCACACGTGAGCGCTTCGTCTCTCTCGCACTTGGCGATTCGCGCGTGCACCGGCCTGCAGTAGCGAGTGTGAGGTTCCTCAAGACGACATGTGGTCGCACAAAAAGTCGGGCTCTCCAGACGCAATGTTCTCAGATAAAGTACTACGAGCCACCACCGGCTACTCGCATCACAAAAATGCAATACAAAACGCCCGCTCGTCCGCCTTTAGACCGACGCGGCAAAAACGAGACTGAAATTCAGATCTATAGTAGAAAAAGTGAACTACACCGCGCGAGGGGTACACTAACACATAAAAATGAAAAAAATCACACGGACGCTAACATCGACAGCGGAGCTTAAAAAATCGGAGTGGGGAGTAGTCGGTACTCGTCTGACGACTACCTCCGTCTCACTCCAGCGGCGTGAGGCCGCACGCACACACCGAAGCAGTGGTTAAGCGAAAAAAATGTGTACACATTTTTTTATTATTCACGATTTTTATGTGTGTAAGTGGGCTCGGTGCAAGGGAGACGGCACGAGGCGGGCGCCATACAGCCTCCGTAGCGGGAGCGGGACAGCGCGCGTCGCCACGTGCTCGTCCCTTGGTATTAAATAATAATTAAAATGGCTACAAGACCGGCGATACGAGATACTGTTCGGTAGACAATTTTTTGGACGAGCTTTGCCTTTTTTGCCGAGCTTTTTGCGGAATCGTCGAAAACGAGGTAAGACGCGTTAGACGCGTGGTCCATAGAGAAAAAACCGCGGACCGATTGACACATAATAAGCGAAATACGCGCAGAAAAAGTCGCGCCGGGAAAAAAAACCAAGGACGCCGCGCGCGAAAAAGAAGTTATTGATTAAAACAGGGCTGTCATTGACCAGACGTAAATGAGGGTGGCTAATTGTATGCAGTGGATCCGGCAGGAATCGATTACTCAACGCCTTAAAGAAAGAATTTAAAATTGAAAACAGTGTTTGTGCAAACACGGGGCCAAATGACGGTCTTAATAAAGCAAGGGATGTTTTATAACTTAATGAGAATCCAATGAAATCATTAAAAAAACGCCTTTGAAATATGTTTTATAAAAAAAAACTCACACGCCACAAAAAATAACTTTGAAAAGTAGTTAGCAAAACAACTAAAAAGTTGTCAAAGTTGTAATCACAAACCTGCAGAAGTTTTTATATGAAACTTTTTTTTAATATTTTTGACTTTTTTGTGCAATTATGAAATATTTATTGTACGTTATATTAAATTACCTGCTTGATCGATTAGGTATATTTATTTTATTTTTATTTAATCCTGTAGCCTGCTTAGCAGAGGATTGTTCGAAAAAGAGGGTCCTATAGAAAAAATAATCTTGTGCATCTGGACAATGGTCCTTGTCTATGGTCATGGGGCAGATAGTAACTATTCTATTTATTCCTATGTTAATGTATGCATGTTGTAATTAAACATGCACGGTGTTGCATTAGAGTACAATAAATGAGCAGATGTGTCAATGCGAGCAATAAAAAAATTAAAAGGGGACTATTTATGCCGAGATACGTATTTATGAAATACGAAAAAAAAAACGAGATACGTATCTACACAAGATGATTTTTAAAACCAGTTATTTGACTTAAATTAGAAAAATACATGAACATGACACGTTCATGTTTTTTTCTTAGTTTTAAATTGAACTTGAAAATAAAATTTGAATTCCAGGTATCAATTTCCTGTAATTACAAAAATTCGAAAAAAAAAGTATAAATCAAAGCAATGTCATATAATCGAAATTGCAAAACGAATTAGATTTTTTGCAAAACATAATTAATGTTCTAAATAAAGCACTTACTCAACAGTTTTAAAATTAAATTTAAAAAATATATATTTTAACATCTGCTATTAAATATACAAGAAACCATACATAAATTATAACTAGAGCTTGTAATAAATAAACTGCAATGCCATTGCAAAAAAAAACATAGAAGAGTGATTTTGAAAATTAAAAAAATGTGAAGAAGTTTCTTAACTTATAGGCAATTCTAACTATAAAAGCAGCAAAGAGTCAGCATTGCAAGCAATTGAGAAACTGATGGAATCATAGATAAAGAAGCAGAGTCTGCATTCTGATCCGAAGCAGTTCCAGTCTTAAGCCAAGCCAAGATAGAACATAAAGTGAATAGGGATTGGAGTTGAGTTGAGTTTGAGACCTGCTACAGTCCCTGCAGGGTGAAGGCCTCTTCTCATTGACCATTACCCACCACGTTTGATGTGTACTTTCTAAGATTTTCTCGAACACCGCTAACATTGATGAAGGAAAATATCGTGGGGAAACTAGGACTTATAATTAAATTAAGTTTGAAATCGCCAACCCTCCTAAAGGGAATAGAAAGAGTTAAATGCTGATTATTAAAAGTAACCTAAAGATGCTTCTAATCTTCATACAGGATTAAAACAATTACTCTAACGGGTAATAAAACTCACCTTTAAAATAGACCGTCCCGAACAAAAGGTGAGTTGTAAAACCATAAAAATTACTTCAACTAATTTTCGGACCTCTTTTCAAACATTTCGTAACAATGAAGTGACAAAAGAGTAAAGTTTTATCACTTTATGACAACAACCCCTAATTTCAGTGTCGTAAAAAGTTTGCGTAAGTTTTTTGAAACTTTCGTTTTCTAAAAACATTAAAAAAGTGACGTAATTTTTGTGACGTTGCGATAAAAAAGTGCTTTGTTGACGAGGCAAATTAACGAATGACTCAAAAATTTAAAAAAAAGCATAAACTAATTGCGTAGTTAGCGTAATTCGATTTAAAGAAAACTGAAAACCATTTAAAGGATTATCATTTGTTAATTAGATAGTTGAATCACGCCTGTAGGGTCGAACCCAGGACCTCAACCAATAAAAAGATTGAATTTAATAACTTCAATATAGCTATCATATCGCCGAAAAGTAAATAAAATCATCGGCGCTGCAAGCAATATTTCACATCACTGCTTCACTGATATTTTTCGGAACAAAAAAGCAAAAGCTCGCAGTTTTGTTTTACAATATTTTTTTACTTTTTTCCCTCCATTTTACGATATCACGTGTTTCATAACACTTTTGTTTTCAATACCATTTGACTTTTTTATAATTTCTATTTCGTTGTGTCCTTGAATTTTTTTTCATTCAGAGGCGTATTCATATGCATTACATTTTTTTTGTAGGCAAGGGATTGAAATAGTGAATAGACTTTTTTTATTTTGATTCTAAAATCACCTGTTTTGGGGCTAGGAAGGAAGTTGATCGAATCTTTTCGTTTTTTTTCATTGCGATTGAAATTTCAGGTGTATTTGACAAGTGATTTTTTGTGCAAGCATTGTAGTTGAAATAGTTGAGATGGTGGCGTTAGTTTGAATATGAATTAAAAATTGTGGGAATGTTGTGGGTCATATTTTTTCTATACTACGATTTCCGTATTCAAGTTTAATGGTGGTTGTGGGTTCATTTGACTGACAGTCTCTTTTGATATTTAAAATTTTAATATTTTTGACGTTGTCTTAAAAATAATATAATGTCTTGTAAAATTGGATATGCTTGGAACTTGACATTATAATTGTGGGAACAAATAACTTAGGTACACGTTATGTACCTATTTTTCTTAAAGCATTTAATATTCTCTATTTATTTACTAATCGTGAGAGATAAACTTTATTCTTTGAATAAATAAATTATAATCACAAGCAATACCTAGTCACTGTATTTTGGTGTCGACAAAAATAAAGTGGTTTTTTATTATTTTTATTATCCTTTAAGAAACCCCAATCAATTTCAAGTTCTCGACGAACAAAGAGCATTTAATGAGTTCAAAATCAGATTTATATTTTTTGATCTCATATCCGATGACATATTATCGAGCCAGAATTAAAATTGATAGTTGGACCAGACTATGAAATAGGGCCCAAATAAAGTAAAGGATATTTGCCTAACACCAATCAAAAACTAAGGAGATTAGTTTTGGACGATCGGCGGCCAGTCATGAAATTAATGTCTAATAAAAGGTCTGTTATTAGGAATAACTTTTGTTATGGAGGTTGTTTTCTAAATAGTAAAAAAAAAATGACAATATAATTAAAATCAAAATCAATCATTTTATTTCACATAGGCCTACATGGGCACTTATAAAACGTCGACAAAAGGTGCACGGTTCGGGTTGGTCGTTTCCTATGGAGAAGAACCGGCAAGAAACTCCATGGTTACTCTTTTAAAAAAAATGTTTGGTTTTACAATATTTCCATGTTACAGCATTAGTACTTAGATGGGGGGACAATGCAGGCCCGACAATAAATCGTTAGAAACAAAAAAAAAATATTATAATAAATATCTTTATTTCCCAAAAAAAAACACAGATTATTGTAGTTACTTTAAGTTTACAATTTTCTATATAATTATGGTAGAAAACATTTACATTAAACATTTGGATGCTGCAGAAATCTGTACACAATAGACTAAACTCTGTCTCTTAAAATAGGGTATCCTGTATCTTAAGAGATTATATAATAAACAAAAGATTAATAAAAAAAAATACGAGATAACGCAGTTGTATAGGACAATATCACAAATAATAATATTATTAGTTTGTGTAATGTTTTACTTCTTCTTGGCAAAAATTATATTTGGCCTAGAATTCAGCTACGGTAACATTTTTCGGTGACGCATTCATCATACGTTTTTCGCACTAACATTTGACAGGGCATGCTGTACACTCTGAGAGGTGGGCCATGGTCTGCGGTGAGATGCCGCACTAGCACTGAAGATTAGAGCCTTCCGAGTATCCCCACCTGTGGAGGTTGTCTTTGCAATATTGGTTATAACGTTAACAATGTTATCAGCACTGCAAAACCTACCCACGCGTTGGACCAATCAGCTTCGAGTAAGAACAAAGCAATAGGCAGAGGCGTATGCGCATCCTCCATGCAGTCGTGTACTGTGCATCGTGTGTGCTTCTTCATCGATTTATCTTGCACTTCTTTAAACCTCCTTCTTTCTTTCTTGACCTTTCTTTGTTTACTCCTAACCTGACCCTTTGACATCCTCTGGACATAGGTCCTCTGCGTCTCGCATTCAGCAGATTCCGGCAGCCATAACAAGTTCTTCGGTCCACTTAGACAGAAGGCCTTTCAACGCTGTATCTTCAGGTAAGTACACAGTCACTGATTGTATATGATGGCCTGGAATACATCTGCCAACCATGCTGGCAATAAGCTCAGCGTGCTGTACAGCCTAATATAAACCTTGCCCCGTACGAATGTGTACTGCAGATTGAAGAGTATTCTCGAGAACCCAACAATACAGTGAATTGTAGGTAATTATGTCTGAGGGAACTAGAAGAACTTATGGTGAATTACAACTTAAACTTTTTAGTAAAAGCCAGTTATGTAGAATACATATAAGGTCCATTGTATGGGATGAGATCAATGAAAGTGCAAACCTAATAAGATATGATTTGAATGAAAATCATTTCTTACACATGATGGGTCTTGAAAGGAAACAGCCATGTCAAGAAGCACTATTCTAGAATTTGAAAATAGGGAATATGGTATTTAAGCTGGACAAGAAACCAAACCAAGGAAATTCTATTACCAGCAGTGGAATTAAATTTGATTTTAGTGCAAAATATGGTTATGACATCGTTTGTAACATATAATTGTAAAACATAGTATAGTAATATTGTACTTACTAATAATATATATATGTGCTTTGTTGCATAATAAAGATCTTTGAGAAATTCTGGATTTGCTTTGTATTTTTATATTGGACTTAAGACAGAATCTTTAGTAAAACTTTATAAAGTGTTCAAAAAACAATTTTGTATTTTAACCGTTTTAGAAGTGATAAAACTTCTCTATAAGTCTATAGTCAGTTTAGGACAAAACTACATCAATAAATAATAAAATAATACATGGCCGCGGATAGCCCATGCCTCAAACAAAATTACCCATACTTCTTTGGAGCTTTTGGAAATTTGCGGCAGACCATAGCAAAGATGGTGGGTCCAGTTTGGCATAAAACAGAAATATATGGAAAAGGAAGAGCTGCCTCTACCCTGGTGTAGTTATCAGGGTCAACATCGTCGCAAATTGGCTCTAGTACAACACATTTCAAGGTATGCTCCGAAATACCTGTCACCCTGTATGTCTGAAAAAGGTAATCTCTGGAATGTCTGATACTATTACAAAAATTCTGCCACTGATAGAAAACTACAACACTGAGTGTCATAATCAACTTTTTATCTCGTCGAAATGCTCGGATCCTGTGAAGTTACAGCCTACGGGTCAACCCCGGCCAGTCGCGGAAAAAGTCAGTGCCGATATAAAATTATTGAATTGAGTAAGTGTTGTTGTTTCATTGTCAATGGTCAAATAATGTTTCACCATGGAGAAAAGGCGTAGTAGATATCTATTATGACGGTTACTGCGTGCCCTTGGATTGCCGCCTAAAACTACTCTATCATTTCCATGGCGTTAGCGAGAGGCAACAGAATATCAATATTGGGACGGCTAGATATTGGTGAGCAGATTAATTTAGATAAATAATCTCTGAAACATTAATTGTCACTTTACCTTCTAAGAGCATTGTCGGAAAAATTAAAAAAAAGTTAATAAAGAAAATGGTTTTAATTTTGATCTTTCATAATATAAAAAAATGTCCTGCATGGTCCTCATTATTGAGAAAACAAATGATTAAAAAATACTCTACTTAAAAAAATAAGCTATAAACATCCTAAAAAAAAGATCTTTCTTCTTTTTATGCTGTTTATGAACCAGCAATATTTGGAATATTTCTAGCCAGGATCCTGAGCCATCCCATCCACCAAGTCGTGAGCCAACAAACCTATTACAATAAAAAGAACTAACACGAACACACTTGTATGCAGCTAATTTCTTACACGTACTTACCAACGGAACCTGTATTTTTGGGAGCCCGCCATTTTGATCTACTCAATCTATAGCTCATCACTATAAAGATCACATAACTCATTTCAAAAGAATTGACAACACTAAAGCCACAACCATTGCTGGTGTTGACGTTGAAACAAATGCCAACAATTAAACAAATGCGGCAATGGATGGTGACCAAAACGGAGCTGTCGAGGAAGTACAAGATGAAACCAGTCTTGAAGTAGGAGGCATGGTTCGTGCAAGTGCCCTGTCATTCATCACGCGAATGTTGGAACCGGATCCGAAAGACGGGTTCTGAGACTAAGATCGAATTTTTTTAATGTATCTTCATTACTCTGTAGGAATGAAGTCAGTACTATTAATAAAAATTGTTTGAAAATGTTATATATTATGTTGCGTGTAATGAGTTAATGAGGCATATTTGTAGGTCCTGGAGGGATAAAATTATATTTTAAGATTATGATTTCTAATTTCCATGAGTAAATTATTTTCTGTAATTTTGCTATATGCTTTAATAATTTAGGAGATGCTTTACAAAATTGCTGGCTTCTTCTGAAAACTACACTAATTACCACAATCCCAAGAATTTTGAAGGATATTTCCTTTACGCAATACTTCATGCTATGCAACTGCGTCTCTTCGACAACGTCAATAAGGATATGCATATTTTTGAATTCTTAAATAAAAGGCATTGCCATTGATCGATATCGCCCCGCTGGGTGGATCTGAGCCTTTAGACATGTGACATTTTATCAACGAAAGCGTCGGGATAGCAATGGGCAATATGACAAAAATTATGATATTGTCAAGCGCTATCAATTAATTTTAAGTAATTAGGCTCTAGAACCTAAGGACGATTACTTAATAAATACCCCGCCCAATTGTTAGACAGATTTCACAGAAAACTTTATTGACCATAAGCCCTCTTTTCTAGAAACCGAAAAGCTATGTAATAGCCACTTTGCATTATTCACACCAACCCCCAAAGCAAGTGCGGCCTTTTAAATCCATCCCTTAAATAAATAGTTCAAATCTCCATTAATATAAATAGAACAAAGGCATAATAGATAAAGACACCGCCAAGGACATCCCATACAAAAGAACATTTTAGAACAATACAATCTATAGTAACTACCGGACTACATACAGCAATAAAAAGTAATAATCCCAGAAAAGAAGCCGATTTTAGCTTTACATACAAACTTTACGGAGCAATTTCAAACGACAAAAAAATTAAACTTTCGCTTTTCGGTAATAACCCTTTTTATAGACAATGAAAAGAATTTTTAGCTACTGAAAAAGTTAGTAAAAAAGTGAAACGAAAGGGTGAAACAAGGAGCCAATATTACAAAACAAACAATGGTGATAAAAAACAAAGTTTTCTATATTATGCACCTGGTTTTCTTTTTTTATATCGATTCTAATGTTTATTATAATCAAATAAGTTCCACTTCCTGTCGGAAGATGGGCGCCGTGGTTTTTTTATATTTTTCAAAAAAAAAAAATGTCATGTCGTATTCTAAACCTTGTTCATTTGAAATAAGGTGTTTTATAGTTTTATCGACTCGTTTTTTCCTAAGATTGAAGTTTTATTGTGGCAATGTGTTCGAATAGACCTTTTTTCTAGTGTTTATTCAAAATAGTTTGATGCAGATGTCATTAAAACTTAAGAATATTGAGATAAAAGATTTTTTGTTTATTAGCATGGGACGCGTGATTAGATTTGGTTTATATTGTGTGATTTATTTAAGTTTCAATGAATTTCTTGGTGTGTCAATGATCATCCCTGAGCATATTTATTATACTAGAAAATGAGATCCTAATTTACATGATTTATTTGCTGCCAAAGAAACCACTTGTCAACTTCCTGTAGAGTTTAAGTTTAGCATATAATGCAATTTTACTGGAACTATTATCATCATTCCAGCCAAATAGACCACCCATTGCTGGACACAAGACATCAAGAATTGCAACATACAAAACCAAGCTAAATATTAGAGATGCAAAATTATACAGACGACTAAGATATATATTTTTAGACGAAAAAAATACGTGAATTGAATATAACATCAGATATGAAATAGACCTTTTATTTTAAAATATTAGCAGAACAAACCCTCGCAGGTATTTTTGAACCAAAATATTCTACATCACCCTCTTTCATAGAAATTATTGCTAACGTGGTCTCTAAATCTAACTGTTTACTACCCTTATCTAAGATCTCGGCAAATGGTCATATTCAATTAACTGCAAGTATATAATATTCGAAATCTTGGCATAAATCTAAAACTGCATCCGTAGTCCATCCATCGCACCGCTTGACGCCAACACCATCCTTTGTATCACAAACACGACCCTTATTTTTTTCTGTCATCCCTCAGAATGTTCAAATTTCTTTACCTGCAACCATCCCTTTGGTCCATCTCCACCTATTTTACCATCTCCGCTATTCTAAGATCAACTTTATCTAAAAGTTTTACAGCTTCTTTTGTTTTGAATGGGTTAGCAGTTACGACTTTTGAATTTGTATCGTCATCTGCAACATCTTGAATAGCATCCCCTAAGACTTAATGACTTACTGCATGATAATTAGATATGCGATTCTCTTTTTTATCGCCCTTCCTTAAGGTTGGGTTTGGTGTGCAGTTTTTAAATTTGAATCATTAGTTTGCTGGAATTTCGCTTTGGCATAGAAAATGTGCGTTTCCCTTATTTCGGAATTTATTGGTATTACTGCGTCCTGGGGCGACTGCCATAGTTTTAAGGATTTTAAAAAGTTACAAAAGGGATGGCTGGACAACAGATGTCTCGGAGATTAAAATTTATGCATATTCACTCTTGTGTAAATGAATTATCTTGGTTTTGAGTGGACTTTTCTAAGTGTTACCGTCTGTTGTATTACTTTCTAAGAAGCACCGGTGTCTCATCTTATTTTATCTGCAGAACTTTCCTGACATCTCCTAATACAAATGTCCTTTCATTGGTGTTGTCTATCGAGTCATTTAGCTCCTCAATAACTAGTTCTGAGTTGAGGTTGCTCAACATAACACCAATCAAGATAGTATAAGCACAGCAACAGCAGTGTGTTTGCAATGTTATAAATGTTTGCACTGCCTGGACAGGTCTTTATAAATCTGTGTTTTTCTTTCCTCAAAAGACCATCTGAGACACTAAGCTGCATGGTTCTCATATGTACATCATATCATCATTGTAGACTGTGTAGAAAACAGGTGGACTAGCTAGATTATTACATTACGGATAGACTGATTGCCTAGCAGTTTAAGTGTTTTATTCGAACTACCCAAGTGTATCCTTACTTTGATATTGTTCGTGGGCTTGTTATGCTTCTTAACACCTTAACTGCCAGGCAATGAGACACAATTGAAAATGTATTGTTTGTCGGTCACTTGGCAGTTAAGGTGTTAAAGTGTTAGGTTGGGTTGCACAAATACTTGCACTTCAGATACAATACATGGTTCTCATCTGCTCTGTTTATTGTATAGACTTATGAGACTTCGACCTCTGAGTTTCTTTCAGTGATTCTTCTCAGACTATTTGCAGAAATAAACACTATAATCATATAACTGTTCACATATCAAGAAGAATAGTTCTAATTCGTACAATTAAATAAATTCAACACCATTTAATCTGGATTTGAGTAATCCAGATAAAAATGTTGAAACTCCTGCGATTCTGTCCACTATAACAAAAAGATTGACATGGCACACATACAAGATAATTTTTGGGACAATAATGCTCAATCAAAAGTAATAAAAACTGCAGAAAGGCGCATAACGAAAGAAAAAACTGCATTACGCATCGTGGGACCATTTTTTCCCAAAAAAATACTTCTTTTTTGACACAAAGGGACTTCTTTGTCAAAACTCAGGTGGTTGGCGTTGAATAGGTGAATTTTTGTGTAAAATCGTTTGATATTTATGAAGGGACTGGATTCGAACATAAATTATTGTAAAGTAGTCACAATTATGTTTTTGATTTGTATTATGATAGACGTTTTATTGTGTTTGATGAAGCGACAAAAGATGGAGGATGGAAGTGGATCTAGTTTGTTCAGAGAATGGATAAATGTGCATGCTCACCTCCAGCATCCTCATCAGGACTAAAAATAACAATTCAATTTTTATAATTAAGAAAAACCAGAGTATGCCTCTTTAGTTAGCGTTTAGGACTACGAGAAAACCTTGGATTCGATCGACACTTGAGCTGTATTGCAGAACTGCAGTCTCTCCAATGGTGCCAGATCGACTACCGGTACATCGATGTATTAAATTGTTTGTACAAAAATGCCACCATGTCAGTCCGTCTTCAGGGTCAGACCTCGAAACCTATCCTTCTACAGCGCGATGTGAGACAGGGAGACGTCATTTCTCCGAAATTGTTCACTGCTGTGCTGGAGAATACCTTCAAGGTTCTGGACTGAAGAGGGCTAGGCATCAACGTTAATGGCGAGTACATCACTCACGTTCGGTTTACCGACGATATAGACATCACGGCTGAAACCATGCAGGGCCTCAGTACAATGCTCGATGACACAGTAGATGGCACAGTAGAGCTTCCAAAAGAGTGGGTCTTAAAATGAACATGGACAAAACCAAGTTCATGGTGAATGCCATGTAACTACCATTCCTATCAAGACCGGAGACTACGCTCGAAGTTGTAGACGATTATGTCTACCTGGGACAAACGAACCAGTTGGGTTGGTCTAACTTCGAGAAAGAGGTCAACTGTCAAATCCGAATCGGCTGGTCGGCATTTGGGAAGTTGCGCGGCATCTTCTCGTCCAATTTAATGCAGTGTCTCAAGACAAAAGTCTATGACCAGTGTGTGTTTCCAATAAATTACCTCTGGGTCCGAGACGTAGTCGCTCATAATGGGCCTTATCAAAAAGCTTAAAAATTCAAATTAAATTTATTGCATCCATAATGTATGTACATACAGGTGGTAAATATAAGTTACAGAAACAATTATGGACCCTGTCAGGCACAGCAACATTATAGATACAGTCAGTCACCCAAAGGGCAATGGAGATAGCCCTCTCTCGCAGCTCGTAGTTTCCTTGCGTGACTGCATCAGGAATAGGATATCCGCTGGAGAACCAAAGATAGATAGCCGGAAGAATTGCGAAACTGAAGTGGCTGGGCATAGCACATTGCTCGCTGAAAGTATGGCCGATGGAGCCAATAAGTTCCTGAATGGCGACAGAACCGGAAGACGATGAGTGGAAGGCCGCCCACTAGGTGACACGATAACCTAGTTAAGGTTGCGAGATTGCGCTGTATGCGAGACGCAAGGGATCGGTCAATGTGGCGACGCCTGGGGGAGAACCTGGAGAACTATGTCCAGAAGTCACGTTGACTTCCGGACATCCGGCTGAAATGATGATGATGAATTAAGAAAGGTGGAGAGGCCTGTGTCCTGTAGTGGAGTACTATTATTCCGCTACACGACACAGGTCTCTCCAATAGCACACCATTTAGCTCATCTCAGAAGTAGGCATTCCTGTCACTGCCGGCCGTAGTCGAGTCTATGGTCAGCAGCGAAGAGTCCTGGGACGCGGTGGTATCCTTCTGCGAAACAGTCGTCTCGCAGAAGGAGCCTGCGGAGAGGGAGAGGGAGTTTTCATCCGCTCACCCGACCCGACGCACCGGGCGTCGCCGGAGGGTGGAGAACGCCCTCTTCCAGCCCCCCTAAATGGGTCCAGGGGCCCACACATCAGGACCTGAGATGACGGCGGGTAGTGTTCTACGCGCGCCCCTCTTAGACGTCGCGGGGGGAGTCTAAGACCTCACTCCCTCCCCCAACCTGAGATCGAGGCCCGCAGAGACGGGCCGGCACTATCCGGGGTTTGCGGAAGTATCGTTGTTTCCGCGACCCCCGGCATAGATGTGAGATGGAAAACCGGGGTGGTTTTTAGTCAGTACGAGTCTGACAGACCCCTCCTCCCTACCAGGGTGGAGTACATCCAATGAGGATTTTCTACTGAGGAATAAAAAAAAAGGTACTCTCATTTGACAGTTGGAGATGCGCAAGTCCAGGTGAATTGGTTGCAGGTCTTGTTCGCCAGGATCGCGCGAGACCTATCTTTGCTGGCAATTGTGAAGACCACGCTGGTAGAGACAGAAAACTGGAGGAAAATGGTCTCCTTCTGTGAGACGATGGTCCTGAAGGAGGCCGCCGAGCGAGCACGTGAGAGGGCCGATCGTTCTCGTAGAAGAAGGCGTCGGTGTGACAACCGCCTCGATCCCTAAAACGCCGAAACCCCACCTACATCGTAAGCAGGTGGGACTCTGCGATCGCGGGTTCTCAGACTCTAGAGTCTGTCCGCCAAGCAAGTGACTTCAGGAAAAATAGTAGCACAGTGATGAGTGATCTCGTGCTGCCGTGCACAGCGAGGCTCAAGGGAGGCGCTCTTTCAGTTACCCAAGTGATACACAGGGAGAAGAACTGGCGTTGCAACGCTTCTACGTGCAAGTGGTGTTAACGGGGGTGATTTAAGTCAGGTAAATATTCCCAAATTCCAGGTGCTTTCCCCCATTAATAAAAGAGGAACTCTCATTCATCTGCTAACAGGCAATTTACCTACCTTACCCCTTCACCTAGCATGTATATTCATTTACTATCTTCTGCCTTTGCGATAATAGCTCATGTATTATAGTTTCTTTTGTGTAAACTACAACAAAAGCAACAATAACAACAGGTACTTTAAGTATTGTCTTAAGATAAAAATAAAGAGTTAAAGATAAAGCAGAAGAAGCGTTCTTCATTGACTATCTATGTACTTTCTATAGCACAATAGAAACAATTTGAATCTCTGATTTGAATGATCTTTCGCATTGTTTGAAAATACAAACATACTTTACTGAATATAAGTTTTAAAATACACATTAAATCATCGAAGGATGAACCAAGAAGCCACAAGATATTAGTTAAGTTGTAACAAATTATATGTTACTTGGCTAAATCTGGTTGACCTTGAGGTGTCTTTGCTCATTGAATCAAACGTAATTTTTTTGTTGTTCCATACGCTTGAGCATAATGATTTTCATGTTCATTACATACTAAGTTTCTATATAATAATTCATATAGTAAACATTAAAAATACAAATGGCAAAGGTAATGAAGGAAGAATTGAAGCTAAATGCAATATGAACACACTAACCATTGCTCAAATCAATAGGTACTTAGGAAGCTCAAAATTTTAAAAATAACTTTAGTCAAATTTATGTGGTATTTTTCATAAGGCTGTGTGGTATTTTTGATAAGGCTATGTGGTATTTTTGATAAATGCCGATTTTTAGATCTTCGGTAAAAAAAATCCGGTATCACATCTTTTGTATGGGAAATAATGTCAAATCTGCCAATCAATTTGCAGTAAGCACTAGAGCGGTTTTTGAGGGTGCTTTCAATCGGGTGATACTTGGACAGATATAACTAAATCTGCTCAGCATTTTTCGATTAGCACTTTCATACAGACAAACGTGTCGGGAAGATTTAAATTAATCTTAAGTAGGAAAAAAAAACAGTAATTAAATAGTCCTTGTCGGTCTAATGGACCGCTGCCGCTGGCGTTGGCCGTGAATTCGATTCTCGGGTCGTGGAAGTCAAGGATGTAACTAAGTATTTAGTGAAGCATTGTTATTATGTATCTGAGATATCATTTTTGTTTATGTGAGAACTTTATTTTGTGGAAACTAAATATGAATTTATTATGCGTACAGCCAAAGTGTGGTACTCTCTGCCAGCATTTAAGTTTCTGATGTAACGTCCGTCTGGTTTATTTTATTATATTTTTTTGATATGATAATCATCCAATAACTCGTCAGCTTTTCAGCAAGAGTGAACAGGCATCTTATGGTCTCTGGCTCTTTCCATGAGGTAAGATCGAGGTCAAGAACTGGACCATAACGAAAAATAACCGGGAAGAATCTGACCATTATCGTAAAAAAACGGCAAAGAAATCACGTTAATTATATGGGAGCCCAACTTAAATATTTATATTATTCTCTTTTTAGTATTTGTTGTTATAGCGGCAACAGAAATACATCATCTGTGAAAATTTCAACTGTCTAGCTATCACAGTTCATGAGATATAACCTGGTATCAGACTGGTCCCGTTTTTACTCTTTGGGTACAAAACCCTAAAAAGGAGCATTTGAGTGGCGAGTTGTAGGTCAAAAACTAATACTTAAAGCATTGGTCCGTGAAATAAACAAAACCTTAGTAAGCAGGTACTACGTACATACCTACAATCAATAACTTGTAACAAGCAGTTACCAAACTTGGCTTAAAGCGATGTTCTCTCAATAGATGATTAGGACAAATATGGCGCTGTTAATAGGAAGTAAAAAATTACTAAAGGTTGATTATGTGTTAGCATTTTTGGTGTAGTTAAACTCTACTTGTACTTACATATTTTTTGTCATATTTATTACCATACATTTTATATAAATAATAATTTGAATGCCCGTGTTTGTGTGATTTAGATGGTGTATTGACTTAAGAGAGAGCAGTTGAGTCAATACACCATCTAAATTACGCGAATACAGACATCCATTGGTGTACTGAAGGTTTAGTCAATACACCATTTAAATCACGCGAACAGAGATATCTGTTAGTACCAACGGATGTGTTCCCGTGATTTAGTTGGTGTTATTGCCTCAAGGGTCAGTAAACCAACGGTCGGTCGTACATTGGGATTGGAAAAGGGATTTACACGCAAACACAGGCAATCTGGTTTGGATTCTCGTCGAGTACGGTTGACCTAAAGTGTAAAACCGAAGTTAATAAAAGTAATTATCCTGAAAAACTGTATCCTCATCTCTGACCCGTTTAAAATTTAAATGAATAAGAGTGATTATCCTGAAGAACCGTATTCTCATTTCTCACCAGTTTAAAGGTCAGAATTCGTAATGTGAATTCGTGTGTAATTTTTCGTGTAATTAAACACGACTTGTACTTTTAGTCATATTTATTAACTTACTAGCTGACCCGGCAAACTTTGTTTTGCCATAAAAAGACCAAACATTTATCTACCCTACCTTACACTACCTACCCTACCCTACACTACCCTACCCGACCCTACACTACCCTACCCGACCCTACCCGACCCTACACTACCCTACACTACACTACCCTACCCTACACTACCCTACCCTACCCTACCCTACCCTACCCTACCCTACCCTAACCTACCCGACCCTACACTACCCTACACTACCCTACCCTACCCTACACTACCCTACACTACCCTACCCTACCCTACCCTACCTATAAACCTCACGGAGCCCGAGACCTTTCCTACGAATGCAAAACCGTGGAAATCGGTTCGTGCGTTCTGGAGTTATAGCGTCAGGGAGGAAAACCCGACTTATTTTTATATACAATTATTAATTTTCTACAATTATTAATTTTAATTGCCGCTTAATGTGTACGCGTGATTTTGATGGTGTAGTAACTCAAAGGTCAATACATCAACGTTATCTGTGTTCGCGATAATAAGATGGTGTATTGACTCAATGGTCAATACACATTGGTGTATTGACTATTGAGTATATAGTAGCATAGTATAGTAGTAGCATATTAAAAATGTGTTCACGTGATTTATGGTGAATTGACTCAAACTTTAATACACCAACAGATATCTGTGTTCGCGAGATTTAGATGGTGTATTGACTCAACGGTCAATACACAAATTGCGGTCGTTCGTACATTGGGATTGGATTAGGGATGTACACGCAAACACTAGCATTCTGGTTTGGAGGCTCGTCGAGTAAGGTTAACCTAAAGTGTAAAACCGAAGTGAATAACAGTTATTATTCCGAGGAACTGTATTCTCATTAAATTTCTGACGAGATAAAAATCAGAAGTGGGATGATACCAGAATTCGTAACCGTTTTAGTGCAATTAAACACTACTTGTATTTTTTTGTCAAATTTGTTACCATATTTTAAATAAATAGTAATTTTAATGTCTGAGTTCGCGTGATTTAGATAGTGTATTAACATAGCGGTTAATATCCCTACGGTCGTTCTTGCATCGGTATTGGAAAAGGGATGTTCGAACACAGGCTTTCTGGTTTGGAGTCTTGCCCAGTAAGCTTGATCTAAAATATAAAACTGAAATGAATACACGTGATTATCCTGAAGAACTACGTACTAGTACTAACTACCAGTATACTCATTTCTAACCAGTTGAGAGGTCAGAAGTGGGATAGTACCAGAATTCGTAAAATCGATATCAGATTCGTAAGACATAAAATGTACACATGAATTAGAATAGAATAGAAATATATATATATTCGACACAGGTACAATACAACAGCAACAAACATTGGAATATGGGTAAAAGACAAAAAATGAGTGCAAAGACAAATTGCGGCAAATACCGAAAGGGTTGAAATAAAAACTAATTCTTCAATACCATTTTGCGATGTTTTTCTTGTGTTTCGTTACGTAAACTTGCGTGGATTTTTTCTATGTAAAATAATGGCTACAAATTGCTCGGTGCGCCAGCGCGCCTTCGTTCAAACAAACTTTACCGTAACGAGGACCGCGATTTCGCATGCGCACAAGATTTTTACCAACTCAGCATTTGCTGGGTATCAGACACCCAGCGCTGGTTTGCAGTTGGCACCCCGCAGCAATCTATACATAATTTTATATGAGTGATACGATATTAGGATATGAATGTGAAAATGTGAATAGAAAAGTCAGTACTTCCCCGGGATTGAACCCTAACGTTACCTAAGCATAAGAGGCCAGCGAACTTTCAAATGGATGTTTTACAATAATACTAGAATTACTAGACTATACATTGATTTACTTTAACATAACTCGTACAAAGGCCAATTACATTATTTAAAGACATGTTTATAAAAAAAGTATAAAAATAATAAAAACAAAAACAAACAACAATGATAATATTTATAATGACGCGGCAGTCAATAGTCATACGCTCATCTCAAAATACTCCAGACATTCAGACAAAATCTTTTTCCATTTTACATTGTCTTATTAAAGGATAAAGCAGGCTCTTCTCGAACAAAGAAGGAATGAGCATTGAGCGTTACACTTGCTCATTGTGTATTGCGATTACTAACAATTACGGCCCTGGTATTCTCTTGTCCAAGGATCCCCGCCTTAAACAAAATAATAAATGGAATGGATTGGAAGATTGTTCTTTTCAGGTCCACAACTACAATTTCGCTCTAAACTCTTCTTAGCAACTACGATTATATTCAATAACTTCTTCAAAAATATTTAAAATTTCTAAATTAAATACAACAAAACAAAGACACATAGCTCATTGAAAGGCGGCCATGACACCTGAACTGATAGCTAATATGTGGGTAATATTAGCTAACGTATTGTCAATTGTTCATCCTTGACTGAGCTTGGCATGTTGCCAGGGTGAGATGTGGCAACTTGGCAGTTTGGAGCAGCTAAATTGTGAGATCCCAACAGGGTAATGGACGATTCTGATTCAAGTTGTTGGTGTAAAGGTCATTTAGACATTACACAAGAGGGGTTGTATCGGATTTCACGCAAGCATCACTGCATAGCTACTCTCACTGGTTGAAAGAATGAAAGAAAGAAAAAATATTTATTTGCAGCTGAATATCAAAATTAATCATCATCAGAGTTCCACTAGCGAATTACTACCCATTACCCAACCTACATATCTCAGGGAGGGTTCGATTCCCGACAGATTTTTCATCAACCAATTTTACTACAGTGAGATCTCCTCGTAGGACTACTTGAGAACACTATTATAATTAAATAAAAAAACATAAAGTCGAACATAGAACCGCCTCCTTTTTGGTAATTCGTTAAAAATACAGTTTATTCCTGACCATGAAGTTTAAAAATAACCTCCATTTTTAAATATGGTCCAATTCTAACAAAACACAAAATAATACGAGTATGCACACGTCATTATATCATAAATTGTACCTCAATGCACAAATAAAGAGATAGATAAGTACATAACATACAATACATAAGTACGTCCGTATAGATAGAGTGTTGACCGTGACTTTCATATGAACTACCAAATAAATTGTATGTCTGTGTGTGTCTTGATTGGTGTTACGCGGTTCAAGTATAATGGAATAGATTTATGTGTTGTTTGGGCACATAACATTTTCAACATAAATATCAGCGGTTTTTAGTGACCTTATAAAATATTAAAAATGATTCTATGAAAAGATGAATTTAAATTTTAAAGTTCTATTCTAAACCTACCCAAAATAAAACCCCTCTTATTATTTTTGGTGAACAAGGAAGAAAAATACTAAATATTATATATATTAAACACCTTACGACTTACGAGATAATCTGTGTGAAACTATTGTATTTTTTACAAAATCCAATCCTATACTTTCAATATTATAAAATGTAGAAATCTGCAGGTACTTATGTTTGGTTATAAATCACTCCTAATTGACTGGAATGGAACTTGCCACACGGGTAGACCATGACCTGGATCAGGACTTAGATACTTTAATTCACGGTAAAATTTTGTTATTTATAATTTTACAAAACTACACTAAACTTTACTGATGAACATTCTCATAAAAATAATTTATTTAATTTATATAATACATAAGTACAGTATTATTTATAAACTAATATTAGAAATAAAATAAGAATAAAGATATGTACATTTACGGGGCGTCAAAAAATTCGTCCACATCGCTGTCAACAGGAAAAGTGCCCAGAAGGCTGGCAGCATTGCCACGTTGGATGGCAATGCTGATTCTTTTGCCAAAAAAAGGCCAGCCCTCTGGTCTCGAGAAGAGTCGACCAACCGTTTGGCGATATCTCGAAATAATATGTGAGCACTCGGACCCCATGGCCCTAGTGTTTCAACCCCAAACGGCTCAAACACATAATTACCAATTAAATTGTTGTATTTGCGCCGTTTGAGGTTTTCAGCACCTGCAACAGCCGCCCCAGCGCAGCCCCCCGTGCTAGGAAAATGGGATGGTGCAAGGGTGTCGACGCAAGTTGCATCCCACACCAAAGACCTACCCAACTTCCAAGGCATTATGGTCATTCTCATTGTTTGATAAACTTGAATTGCAGTTCCCCAACTCTTGTACCGTGGAATAGCATCACGACTAAGTGTGTAACCGGCAGAGTTCTTGACAATGAAACGGTGTGTAAAGTGTTACAAGTTAGTTATGCAACGAATAAACTATATATCTTGTTATACAACGTTTATAACAAATAACTCGTTGTTTTATTGAGCTTTTATTGGTTTTAGGTGTAAGTTTATTGATGTAAAAGTCTAAATAGTGATAGTTGCATTTCTAATCTGTCCATTGGGTTGGAAGTTTTATTTTATTTTATTATCGATAGGCTCGCGTTTGATCACTGTCTCACCTGATGTTAAGCAATTATGTTGTCGATAGTAAAGCACGCTTATCTTAGAAGTAACTTTTTTCTTAGTTTTTCTCGTTTTTTATAAGCGTCTCGCAGGTCAATCCAAGTAGGCTAGTTCTCCAGGCTACTGCTTAACCGGGCTATTCTGTGGAGACTAAACTATAGCCTCCAGCCAGGCACAAAAAGCTAAACCGAGTGGTGAAAGTGGGGTCGAGCCTCGGATCAGGGCGTCGCTGGGGGTACAACTAGGGCTGGATTATTATAATGATCCTACCATCCGTTCGGCAAAAGCCTAGAAGTAACCTATTCACTCTTGATTTAAATACTTCTAAGTTGTAGCTCTCAGGAAACAAAGACTCCGACAGGAAATGCCAGTCCTTAGCTGTCTGCACAGTGAAAATATTCACATAAAACTTTGTGCGTATGAGTGTGTGGAACTTGTATGAATGTGGATTGATAATAATATATATGGGTGGATCGATATCTGTCATGTTCAACACCAAATTGATCCACCAAGATGCAGTCCTCACCTAGGACAGACACAGATGAACACCGATATCTATGCAGATGAAGGAACGTCATACAAGAAAGGTTGATCCCTCATTGGGACACCACAGGCAACGGTGAAGGAAAACATCGTAAGGAAACTTACACTTATATAGTTAATGTATGTCTAAAATAGCCAAGTCAGAGGCCTGTGGGGTTCCCAGAGGTGGCTTTATTAACTCTGGCACCAGAGGTGGACACTTCCTCACACGAAAAAGAAGACTCAGAAATGAGGAGCATGGAACTGTCAATCTAAAGTTTGCTGTAATAGAACCAAACTTAGAGTTAAGGTCGCCTTTGTACATGTACTTTATATTCACATAGTAGTAAATGTATCTTTTGGTGTACAATAAAGAATTAAGACACGATGGATGGATTCTGTAAGATGAAATATTTAGAAAGATTGAGTTGATGGAGAATAGAGATGTTTAAGAGGAAGACATGCTGTGTCCCAAATTTATTGCGTTAGAGACAGGAGACAGATGATGGTATAGAACTTAGCAATGTCTTTGATGATTTTACAGGTGTTGTTAAACAATAGTATTGGTTATGACATACAAGCATTTTAGGAGATGAGTCTTTTTTATGAAAGAAAAAATATATAATTTTTGATATTACTTGCTGAATAACGACAGTTAGATTTTTTAAGGAAAATTCTGTGATAGTCGTTTTATAAAATATAGTACTTATTGTCACTCTCATAAATGATAAATGATTTTATTTCTGTAAGTTGGTTTGTACAAATACTTTAACATGTCGACCATATATTTTTAAAACTAGTTGAGGTCGGGATTTCCTATCTGACTACTCTGAAAAGAAAGGCCGACACAAACTCAGAGGTCAGTCTCTTTTAAAGTCCAGACTAAATCTTGTTTAGATCATGTAAAGACCATGTAGATGAGGAAAGAACCAGCCAGATTGAGTGGACCTGTCCAGTCAGTGCAAGCATTTGTCAATAACCAAGAACCATAAATGAATACCTATAAACCGCTGTTTATAAGGCATTACGGTAACTTCAAATTGATTCACGCAAATATTTTTTTATTTGACCAACATTAACTATGTAAACATAGCTATATGACAAAAAAGATAAATAAAAACATTTAACCAGTCACCCATTTACACCTTTATAACTGTGAGAATATGAGAAAAACTATAAACATTATAAAAACGATCACCTTACGTCACAAGCAAGTGAAATTCAGTAAAAAATTTAAAAGCAAAAAGCCCCCTTCGACATTCTAAATACGAATTTTTTCATTCGAAACTCAAAAACGACTCAAAATCTGCGCCAGCGCACGTCAGGTAGAAGCTTTGGGTTCGCAGCAGGTAGAAAAAATCTATGGATGTTTGAAAAAAAAAAGGTTGTATTATGCGACCCACCCCCTGAATGTTCGCCCACGATTCTCACCCCTTACGAGGATGGAATGGTTTTGATCCTTTACTACTTGTTTTTTTTTAGAAACATCAAAATCGCTATGCTTTCCTCAGCATTTATCTTCTTTCTTTTCTTTAGAGGATGCTCACCCCTGGTGTCAGAGTTAATTAAGCCGCCTTTGGAAAGCCCACAGACCTCTGACTTGGCTATTTCAGACTTACATTAATTATAAAAGACCAGGTTTCCTCACGATGTTTTCCTTCACCGTTGTCTGTGATGTTCAAGGTAAGATTAGAAAGTACATAAGAATTTGAAAAAAAGTCACATTGGTACTTGCCTGAATTTGAAAAGCACGAGAGGCGAGGTCTTACCCACTGGGCCATTACGACATAAATTTAGCCTCTTCCCAGCTATGTTAAGGTTAGCTTCCAATCTGACCGGATGTAGCTGAGCACTAGTATTTTACAAGCAGTGACTGCTTATCTGACCTGCACCCTAATTGCGTATCTGTTTTGACATCATGAAGTACACTCCTTCTCTTGCATTTTGATAACTCAACAGTATTCATTGCGTGGTTTACGTTGTCGAGTGCGGATCTTTGAACATTATGAAGCTATGAATGCAAGGAAAGCGTTCCGTGTGCTATTCTTCAAACTTACTCAATTAAGGTAATAGCTTACTTACATGAACCCGCTCCAACACCGCTCCTGCTCAACACCGCCTTAAACGGAGATGACTGCTCGCTGTTCACGCGCTTACAGCCAATTACTATACTCTATGCTTACAGCTCGCAGACAACTAGCTGCCCCCACGCCGACCGCTATCTACCTTCAAGCAAGCAGTCTGCGTGCGCACAGCGAGTGGACCGCCCGCTTGAAGAGCGCGGTAAGCATGCGGTAAGCGAGATTTCAACTATCAACTGGTACGATGGCGGTAAGCTCTCTTACAGCGAGCTATCTGTTAATTTGTGTTGTCAATGTATAGTATGTCTACAGAAGACGCCCTGAAGCTCACATTTCAATGAACATTATTTTGCTGGGTGAGAGCGGTGTCGTATAAGTCAGCTACGACCTTTAGGGTGCTGGATGACACGATACCCCTTGACAGAGGGTCCTAGATCCCCCCCGGTGGGTTCCCGCATTGTCGAGGCGGGGGGTCTTAGTAGCCGTGGCTTGGTCACCCACGGTGAAGCGAAAAGGAACCCGAGGAGGGGCCGCTCCTCAGGACTTTTGTCGATAAGCCGACGATGTAGCGGCGGTGTAGGTGGCGGTGCCGCCTGGGAGACATCGCAACTGAGGCGGGCCATAAGGGGCCTCTCAAACGTGGCTGAGGGTTGGAAGCCTCGGCGGGAAAGGAGTACCGGTATTGCAGTGCGCCGCTCTCTCTACCTTTCACGGCCGGCTGGACGGGCTCGCCACCGTCTGATGGTGGAAGCTGCGAGCCTATTGCCGTCAACTGGGTACAAATCCAGACTCCGGGCAGTTCCTGAGAAATTCCACAAAAAAATAAGAATCTTTAAAACTAAATGCCAGCAAAAAGTATCAACTACTCCAAAACCACGTAGCGGGGGTGGCAATCATGCAACAATGCGACGTCTCAGCTCAACGTGTGCGCATAGACTCACACACACACGCACACCCTCGCAAGTCACACGATAGTATCAGATTACTCGCACACAAGTGCAGCAGATTCATCTCAACACAATGTGGCGACTAGGAGGCGAAATTTTTAGAACACATGCTGTTTGGCTGTTTGCTATGGTTCTCATCCGGGATGGTTTGAAATTCAACGATTTTGACAAGATTTTGGTGTGAGATCATGGGGTGGTTTTGTGGGATTTCTTAAGAACTAATCCTAGATTTCTGATTAAAAAGTTGAGTAATGGTTAATTTCGTTGCGGGATCCAAGACAGTTAAATTCATTCTCCGGGACTTCGTCGAGCTTCATTGCCTCGGCGCTTTTCTGGAGATCGCCACTATTGATTCTGGCTTTCAGGAGTTGCAGTGGTTTGGGAATTGTGTGGTGGGATTGTCTCATCAAACCTACAAAATTTCGGTATTCAAGTAGGGTTGGACACATTCATAACTCAAAACCTTCTGAAACCGGCCTTAAGTAATTAAAAGTGCTTGGCTGTAAAGTTTTCAATGTCGGGTTTTAATTCGGTTTAGTAGCCGTATAACAAAATACCCTAAATAAAAAAAACACACACACAAACAAGTCTTGCTTCTGTCCGCGGCTTTTCCTGCGTAAAAAGTGTTTTATCATCCCAAGGGAATACAAACTATCCTATCGATATGCGGCTGAACATGTTAGAACTTTTATGTATCATGTTTCATGTACACCATGTTTCAACAAATAAAATTGTACTTACTTACTTACTTATATTCTTCCCAGGGTCTCAAACTATCTCCATGCCAAATTTCATCTAAATCGGTTCTGTAGATCCAGAGATTATCCCTACAAACTCAAAACTTTACCTCTTTATAATATTATTATAGATTAGTAAACTCTTCTTAATTTATCCAACTTTATTCTATAGGTGTTCATGGTAGGATTATAATTATCTTTGGGGTCTCATTCTCTTAAAACCACCCCATTTTTAATAAATGTAAACCTTTTTGGGAGGCTTGTTGAATTGTGTTCTCTTTCAGCGTCTAAAGAGAAAATATGGGCAGAGAGCGCCGACTATATTTCCTAAGTAAAAATTCATAATTCGAGGTTCGGCTCTCGTCTATGTCCTACTCCAATATGAGACCAATTATTATAATTAAATTGGTCCAATATAGGAGTAGGGAAATAGGCGAGAGCCAAAATTCGAATTAAGACTTTTAATTTAGGAAATTCAGTCATGTTTAGTTCATAAGACTAAATTATTATTTAGATCGACTGACTACCGTCTTCGATCGGAACAGAAGCCTAAAGTAATAAATCCTAAATAATACTAATCAATATTTTTTGCTCAAAAACCAGCAAACTTTTTAGCACATAGCCTTAGATGTTAATAAATTATAGAGGTCTATAAATCGACTCAACTTAATTATCTTTATTACTCCAATTAAAATAAGAAATTAGCATGTGTGAATAGGTATATTAATCATGTATGGAACAGGTATTTGAATATTTATTGATGGACCCTTAAAATATGTAGCACCCTTTAAATATAAGGCTTATGTACGTATGCCAAGGATAATCTTTATCATTAATTGAGAAAAAACTTAATAAAATCTTAAATCTAATAATTCCAAAAATAAAATAGTTATTATATTTTTTTATTTTTTTTTATCCATTATAGGCTCGCGCTTGACCACTATCTCACCTGATGGTAAGGTATGATGTGGTCGACGGTGAAGCACGCTTGCCTAGAAGTAACCTATTCACTCTTGACTTAAATACCCCTAGATTGTAGCTATCGGGAAACACAGACTCCGGCAGGGAATTCCACTCCTTAGCTGTACGCATAATAAAAGTATTCTCAAAACGTTTAGTGCGTATGGGTGGGATGTCTACCATGTACCGATGGCGCTTCGCCGTACGTCTGGTAGTCCGATGATGAAACGGGCTGGGCGGAATTAGATCATGCAATTCCATCGCACACTCCCCGAAATGTAACCGATAAAAAACCGACAAGCTGGCAACTCGGCGACGGTGTTCAAGGCTCTGGAGCTTTGACTTGACCAGTGCTTCATCGCCGATGAGCCTCCTGGCCCGCTTTTCGATCGACTCTAGTGCATCAAGCTGGTATTTGGCAGATCCGTCCCAGAGATGATAACAGTACTCCATGCATGATCGAACTTGCGCTTTATACAAGCTGAGCAGCTGTTCTGGCGTGAAGTACCTCCTCACCTTCGCAAGGATCCCCAGCTTTTTGGCAGCCAGCTGAGCCTTTGCCTCAATGTATGAGCCAAAATTGAGAGTCGATGTCAACGTAACGCCAAGAAGCTCAAGATGGTCAGTTATTGGCACGGTCGCATCTCGGAAAGTTGGAGCTGGGTAAAATTGGCTCTTTTTAGCGGAAAAAAGACACGCCTGGGTTTTAGCAGCATTAAACCTGACCAGATTGGCATTGCCCCATTCGGAGACTGCCTGCAAGGAAAGTGTATAAATATTTTTTTATTATAATATTAGATTTTGCAAAATAATAACGTTCTAATAATATTCATAAAGAATATAAATAGCTATTAAAGGTTAATTATTTGAAGTTGTTTAAATATTTAATATCACAATTTTGACATTTTAATTACTGTGATCTGATAACAATGAAAAGTCAGTTTATAATTCTTATTGCTATTTGAATTAGTAATTATAATTAAAATAAATTCGCAACTACTTGACCTTGTATGGGATTTTATTTATTAACTATTGAATTTGCAACAAAAAAATATATTTAAAATTAAATTGCAATTTCTTGACTGTCATGGGAATTATTAAAATAATAATAATAGTGTTGAGGACTTCCTTCTTGATCCTACATGCTAAAAATAGATAAACGCAATTTGATTAATCTAGCCAGGTGACAAATTGAGCTAATAAGCCTTGAAAAATAACCTCCAATAAGGTCCAATAAGGCCTAGAGTTTATCAGATGATACCATGGAGCTTTGTTAACAATAGAACGATTTTAGAAATATTTTGAGTGTAAAACTGTAAACAAGTTGACTTACAATTTTCAGTGATTTATTCTTCGTTCGGCCCACTGATTTTCGGCCCAAATGCCAAAATCCTGGTTCGTCCCAAACAATATGCTTCGTTCGTCCCAAAATATAATTTTAATTATTTTATGCCTGTTTCGTCCTATTTTATATTCCTTCTACGGCCCATATCTTTTTTGTATGTACCAAACTTACTTGTTTGTACAATCAGCTATTAAAAAGGGTTACGTATTTTGAAATATTTAACATCAATAAACTATTTAAAACCACCGCTCCTCTCTGTCTTCTCCGCGATGGAAAATGTACTCGTATTATTATAATAACACTTTAAAGCCGGTCTTAGTGAGCAAGTTATACGTATAGGTACAGCTGAAGTCACCGGAATCTGTTTAAAAGAGCGGGTGAAAAAGGTCCACCCGTTTAATATATTGCGTCCTTTGTTTGTTTTGACTCATTTGGCCAATTGCATTACTTTCCGTTATCAGCGAAACAGGCTTCACGCTAGCTCCTGTGATGCAAAGTGGTGCATTCAATATTAGTACTCATTCGTCACCAGTTTAAAGTTTGTATAAAGAAAGATTGAGAATTGATCGAGTTTGTCATAGCTAAGGATAAATATTTGGGCGTCATACTGGACTCATCGCTGCACTTCAGTACGCATATAACTTCTGTGTTGTTGGAAAATAAACTAAACATGCTATTATTTGCTGATGACACATCTTTATTTTATTTTATAATTAGACTTAACAGTGAGGTTGACGGCTTAAATAACTCCCTACGGCAGGTTCAAGATTGGTTCACTGCCAATCATTTAGTTTTAAATGGTAAATAAAACAAAGTGCGTAAAATTTACCTTTCCGAATGCCAAAAGTACTGATTGTGACATTATATTAAACAAGGAGAAGCTAGAATTCGTCGATAAAACGGGTTTTCCTGAGGAGTCTAGGGTGATCCCCTAGACCTAGCTACAATGGGATCCTCATTTAATATCATTTGCAGGGCGGCTAAGTTCGGCAGCTCATGCTGTTAGAATAAATCGTCAATTTACTGATGTAGATACCGCAGGCTGGTCTTTTTTAGTTACTTTCATAGTATAATGTCTTACGGTATCTTACTATGGGGAAGGGTGCAGACATTGAGTAAATTTTTATTCTGCAAAGTAAATTTTTATTCTGCAAAAACGAGCTATCGGAGTGATATACAATTTTCGCCGGCGCGATTCTCTAATGGAACTGTTTGAGGACATAAACATCATGACGGTACCTTGTCAATATATTTATGAAACTTATTATTTATTAAGTGAGAAAAAAATCACATTCATCTTTTTAGTACCTAAAATCGCGACCTCTGTGTCTTTTCTGGCTACTTGGAAAAACTCAAAACTGGTGATAGATAACAAACTTCTAATATACAAGACCATACTGAAGCCAATCTGGACATATGGCATCCAACTTTGGAGATCAGCCAGCGCCTCTAACATAATGAAAGTGCAACGGGCACAAAATTATATACTAAAACAAATATCCAACGCCACCATGGTTTATCAAAACAACAGAAATGCATGAAATCCTCAATATTCCTATGGTCAATGAGGAGATAAATGCACATGGCGTCCAGTACAAATCCCGACTGCTAAATTATCCGAACATGCTCGCAGAACAACTTACAATCCCAGAAAGCATCCGCCGATTAAAAAAGCGGCGGGATATTTTCGACCAGAACAGTGAGCCAGAAGAGTGACTTTGTAAAGATGGGGCAGACCCCACTGAGAGAAGAGCCTTACACGCCATCCGAACCATTTCATCTGCTCATAGTGAAAGACTGATCGCAAGATAAAACAAACAAACAAAAAAAATACTTTTTAGTAAAAACGGCGACAGACATAATTACGTTAGTAGAAATAGGAAACAATTAGTTCAACCAGGTTTCAGACTGGCTAAAGTAGCCTCATCTTTCATGGGGTACTGTATAAAATGCTACAATAAAATTCCTCCCCCCATTCTATTACTGAATGAGACGAAATTTAAAACTTGTATAAAACGCACACTATGCAGGCAGGCATATTATAAGTTGGGCGCTTACATCGCAGATAAAAATGCTTGGCTCAATCATAGCCCTGCTCCACAACCACTAGGGCGCAAAAACAAGTGATATGTAGAACATTATTGTTTTGAAGTATTGTTGGACCTGCTGAAGACTGTATGCATATATTTTTATTGTATAGTAAACTCAATTTCGTTTAGTGATAACTGCACAGCATATGTGTGAGTACTATGTACCAACTGTAAATCTAAAGATTTACTGTACTTATGTGTCGTTCGTTGACTTGTGTGTGCCCTGGAAGTTGAGATTGTGTCATGCTCTCTCAACTGTCTTTCTGATGGTGGCACATGTGTTGGATTATTCAATTTCCTTCATGATGGTTGAGCTGAGTGGTGCCAATTCATGCGTCATGTTCGTAAACAGGCGCCATCAGTTGGGATTGGCTTACTCGCCAACTCAACTTAGCTGCCTCGGCTAGTTTTTAATTACCTATTTTTTGTATTTTTTTATTGTTTGTTTCACTCGTGATGCTTTTACGTGCACGACTTTTTACATCGTTCTCACACATGTATTTTTTCAACAAGAATGATGTAACCAAATAATAAACTGATGGAAAAGTGAGTTCGTGGGGTTTCTTGCATATTCTTTTCCATAGAGACCTACTGACGCTTGCTAATGTGCAACTAGATTCATATTTTTCTTTGACTATTCTAAAGTACGATGTATTATAAGTCGAAAAAAATATGTATTTTTTTAATTTTACGCTTCAGTGTGCATGTGTGTGTGTTATTTTTATTGACTGTACCTTTAAAGTAGATACTTGTAATATGGGACGAAACAGTACTTCAATGATGATGTGGGACGAACTAAGAATTTTTTGGAATGTGGGACAAAACTTCGGGCCGAACGAAGAATAAATCTTTTCAGTACCTACTTCTGGTCTGACCCAAGGAACCGCGAGTATCAAGTGAAATAAATCTTACTAAGAAACGCAATCTGTGATGAACAAGCGTCAATCACACAGTACCAATAACACATGAAATAATTATCGTTCAAAATCAAAATATTTTTAATTCAACTAATACTATAGTTCTTTTGAATTATCAAACAAAATATGAATCTAGTTGCACGTTTTCAAGCGTCCGTAGTATCTATGGAGAAGAACGTACTTACAAGATACTCCACGAACACTCTTAGCGGGTAACTTAGTGAATAGGTTACTTCTAGACAAGCGTGCTTCAACGTCGACCACATCATCGCTTACCATCAGGCGAGATAGTGGTCAAACGCGAGCCTATCATTAAATAAAATAAAATAATAAAAAACAACTTTAAATATTACTTCTGCCGCTAATCATCTGTCTAGCATAACTACCCTTAAACGAGAAAGTTTAAATACCTAAAACCTTAACCTACGTCACAAAAATACCGTAGGGTGAACCTGGAACACACAAAAGAGCGTCCATCGAAAATAACACCGACCACTGACCGTACGTTATGCAATCAAAGGCAAATGCACTATAAAAAGAACACAGCGTAGGGCAAAAACACCTAACGGGTTCTGGTGGATCCGAAAGTCCTTTTTTTATTCAAAAACGGGAGCAAAAAGAAGCGAAAAAACAAAACACAATGAATAAATGTTTTTGCAAATCGAGAATCGACTTTTTCTCAGCACGTGCATGAATTTAAAATTCTTTTTTGTGTCATTTTTTGTGGCAATAATGTTGCGTTAGGTCGTGGAAGGCTTTGGAGGACTATTAATATGCTAAATGATGTTTTATTTAGGATGTGAGACAGTAAGTCGTGTACTTATGTTTTTTCGTCGGTGAAAGATTGGATAGTTGGTGAATTTGTGTGTTAAAAGGCAAGTGTCCTATTCTCGTTGTAGACGAATGAGGATTTGATCACCCTTATGATCTTTCAATTTGGTGTCTATCAATTAATTCTAAGACCTCATGAGAGGAAATGTGGGCAGAGAGCTCCGACTGAATTTCCTTAGTAAAAAGTCATAATTCGAGATTTGGCTCTCGCCTATTTCCTTTCCTATTTTCTTTGCGTATTGAACAAATTTAAAAGGTGTTCCATAAACTGGCAAATAAAGATTTATACTATGCGTCTATCTTTTTATTTTTCCTTTATAGTTGTCAAATTTGTATGCTAAGCCTCTGTTGACAGCGCAACTGCGCTGCGCAACCAGCAAATGTACGGGACGGACGTGATCGTCCAAGACCGACAGGCAATCAGGAGGTTGTAAGGCTCCTGCTTGAACGCGTTGACGCCCCTTGCACCTATTGTTCAGTTGTCATCTGGTAACTATGGACCTTGGAGACACTTGAAGGCTGCCGAGGAGGTTGAGGCAACGCACCGCTCCTACCAGTCTTATGCTACCCGCATATACCGAATTCCCCTGATATGCACTAGATTCTAGTTTTCGCTTTCTTCACCAATCACTAGTGTCAGTCAGATTTCCAATCAATTGAATGAAAACAACTATGGAGGTCTCAATCCCATCGACCTTACCAGATCATTCAATTGGACTTAGTACAGTCAAATTAGCTAAGAGCCTAATTTGCTTTTAAGAAACCTAGGTTCCAATTATCATTACCACAATTTCCACTGCTGGAATGAGACCTTCCTCAAGTGTCGCCACATTGACCGGTCCAGCAGCGTTGAAAGGCCTTTAAGAAGGTGAACCGATGACCTGGTGAAGTTTCCAGGAATCTGCTGGATGCGCGAAGTACTAGTCTCTATTACATAAATAGAATCACTAAGACACAGAGAAGGTGTGCTATTAAAATTAAAACTTCGCTCGCCAAATTATAATTGGTGAGTAATGAATTTCCTACTGCTTTTAATTATGTTTTGGTTCCTACATACAAATTAGCTTAAGTATCTAATTTATGTAAACTATTTCTTATTTAAATTTAAACTGTACGCTGTGTGCAGAAACCGTATTAGAGTAAATACGAATGTTTGGTTAGTTAATATTTAAAGAAATTATTGTTTACTAGCTGTTGCTCGCGACTTTGTCTGCATAGCATTAGTAATTTGAATAGCCTATTTTTTATATCGCGTCATAATATTAAAGGTTTGTGGGCCGCTTACCTAATATTTTTTTATTTCACCATACAAACTTCTAACCCTTCTGTCCACCCCCGAAAGGATAATTTCCGGGATAAAAACTGTCCTATATCCTTCCCAAGGTCTCAAACTATCTCCATACTAAATTTCATCTGAATCGGTTCAGCGGTTTAAGCGTGAAAAGGTAACAGACAGACCGACAGACAGACGGATAGAAAGACAGACAGAGTTACTTTCGCATTTATAATATTAGTATAGATTTGACTGCCTCGTTGGACAAGCACTCGCAAGCGCTACTTACTGTTTTGCGTAAGGTTCTGGGTTCAATTCCTAGGTCAGCAAAAGTGTTATTTGCTTTTTCCATCTAAAATTTGTCATTATTAGTACTGAGTACGGATTCGTGCCGAATTGATACAAGCTACAGATTCGCCAATTATTAATTTAGGACTTCAACATTATTAGCGAAAAATGTATGTCAAATAGATAGGCCTCTATGTAACTCTTTGGGGAATAACTACAGGCGTGATGCTATGTAACAGATTATTCAGACCAGAAAGGAATCTCTACATTGCGCTAATTAAATTTTAAATTTAAATTTTTGACAGATGGCAACGCCGCCATATTACCAATATGGCGCTGTCGCTTAGCAACGGATGCGTGGGCGCAACAGGTGTTGCGGGATTGTTTCTTTAAATGTTTTTTTTTATCCGTGGGGAGAAGGCGGCGATACGGCTTTTGAGATCCGGTGAGAAAGATTTTTTGAAAGATTTTTTTGCTTTGGATTTTCTGTGTGATAGTTATTGATGCAATCAAGATTACTTTTGGGGTTGTATAGAAGGTGGTTGTGTGTACAGCTGGAAAGACAGAAATTTAGCCCCATATTCCCAACCAATATTAAGTAAGTTTGGTGTTCTTCAGGGAAAGTTCTGCTTTCAAAGAGATAAATCGTAGATTGCTTGCTGCCCTTTTTTGGCTTTGACGTTGTGGAATCTCAAATGCTGAGTTGGTAACCCTTTCGGTATGGGCACGCTCAGCGCAATTTGTCTTTGCATTTCTTTTTTGTCTTTTACTCCATGTTTGTTGCTGTTGTGTTGTGCCTGTGTCGAATAAATATATTTCTTTTCTATTCTATTCTATTCAAAATAAGATTGTTGAGACGTTGCTCCGGGGCTGATCGGTCTTCATTGTTTTAGCACTTTTATGATGGTGGTCGCTGCTGATTCTGAAAATAGTTACAGTGGTTGGGAATAGTGTGGTGGGCCCTTATAAAATAAAATGATTTCACACCTCTTAGGTTGACACAGAATACACCCATTTTTAGAGTTCCGTACCCAAAGGGTAAAAACGGGACCTTATAACTAAGACTCCGCGGTTCATCTGTCTGTCTGTCTGTATGTCTGTCCGTCTGTCATCAGGCTGTATCTCATGAACCGTGATAGCTAGACAGTTGAAATTTTCACAGATGATATATTTCTGTTGCCGCTATAACAGCAAATACTAAAAACAGTATAACATAAATATTTAAGTGGGGCTCCCATTCAACAAACGTATTTTTGTTGCCGTTTTTTATGATATTTTTTTCTGTAACACCATTAAGGTAATCTGTATTATGCAAATAAATGATTTGATGAGATCAATATCTGCCACCATGGTTCATAGTATTAAAAAGCTTACCCAGAAAACAAGACTGAATGCAGAGATACCTAGGATAAACCAGGTATTTCCGTATCTTAAATCCAAGAGCCTCTTTTAGAGCATATTCAAATACATACATACTTCAAATTAAAATCAAGTACGAAACGAACTCATATACACATATGACCTTTAATTTGAAGTATGTATCTCCTACGCTGCCGGAACATATCAACATAACGTGAGCAGGCTGTACTTATGTGATCGATCATGTTACACTAGTGAGGTGTCTTGGGTTTGCTTGTTTTTGTTCTTGAGAGGAGGAGCCGCAAATATAGCGGGTGTTAGAGGACTAATTAACATAAAACAAGACAAATAATTAATGTCTCGGTGTTGAATAATCTAATAGCGCGTCCTTATGTAGAAAACTCATTCTGTTTCATTTGGCATACCGTCGGTGCGCGTGCGAAGCCGCGTAACAGCAGTTTGTTAATACCGCGTAACAACAAAAAGGTGCAAAATTGAAATATCGCGCCAACAGATTCTCAACGCGGATTCGAATCTGTTGGCGCGATATTTCAATTTTGCACCTTTTTGTTGTTACGCGGTATTAACAAACTGCTGTTACGCGGCTTCGCACGCGCACCGACGATACGTAAAACGGGCGTATCAAGATATCGAAGTATAGGTATAGGAGAGTCCTGCATCCAGTAGTGGACGACTTTCATCTGAAGTTATTAATTGTTAGTGTTGTTTAGGATTAACAATAAGACACTTTTCATAAGTAAAAAAATTGGTGTATCAATTAAATCAAAATATACGAAGCATAGGCATAGGGGAGTCCTGCGTCCAGTAGTGGACGAATTTTTGCTGAACTTATGATGATTCCTGTTTTGGATTAACAATAAGACACTTTTCATAAGTAAAAAAATTGGTGTATCAATATATTGAAGTATAGGCATAGGGAAGCCGGGCATAGGCACGGTAGAATCAACTTTTATTCCACGTAAATTTAAATTGTGACATTCAAAAGGGCCGCTTGGTGGCCTAATTGAAATAAATATCTTTTGTCTTTGTCTTTAGGGGAGTCCTGCGTCCACATCATCGCTTACCATCAGGTGAGATAGTGGTCAAGCGCGAGCCTATTTAAAAAAAGGCTTTGTGTCATTTCGGTAGGGCTTGTCAATCCCAAACATTTTGATTTATTTTAAAATCGTTAACATTGATAGAATATAATTTTATCTAGAGCCTCTATTGACAATTTTACCGAAAAAACTTTTTTACAAAAAAATACAACTGAGTTCCAAAAAAACACTGCAAAGTCAAAAATAACTTCAATTTCGGAAGTCGGTGTTCTTGTTTTTGATTCTTTGATTTTAGGCACCGACTTCCGAAATTGAAGTTATTTTTCATTTCGTTGTTTTTTTTTTGGAAGTCGGTTGTTTTTTTTTGTAATGTTTTTTTATTTTTCAGTTTTTAGTTGTGGTAGTTGCAATTTCTATAGTAAGGTACCTACACAAAGTTATGCCAGAATAGATTACACAAATAACATAAAACTTGAACATAACCGGTGAAATGAGTGTACCAGGGTGAACTGTACCCCGCACACATGACATCTGCGTACCTCTTTAGAACGTACCGGCGTGATGTTATGTTATGAAATGGCGTAAACAATAAACAGACATGCGATTGCAGCAATCCCGAGAGATTTACCGTTGTTTATTGAAGAGTTATTTTGTATATCTCCGAAGTTCATCATCAGGTCTTCACCAAATTTAAATGGGACCACATGAGAAGCACGAGCTTTCAGATAAAAATCAGTTCACTAAGTAAAAGGTTCTGAGATGACACTCATAAAAAAATAAACAGTCGAATAGATAACCTCCTCCTTTTTGAAATCTATATAAACGGCTTTGCTTAGAGTATCTCGGGCTGAGAGATGGAATTGAATGAGGGGATACGACAGGGAATCAGAGCTTGAAAAAGTTCATAGCAGAATTTACGGAGCTGAACTAAGGTTGCAATTGACCGCCCGTATTAGCCACAGAACCAGAGTAATCGTCTTACCCTACCTACAGTTATCGCGTAAAGTTCCCGGCACCTAAGTTGGCAAGGTTTTAGTAGTGGTAGTGTGGGTAAGTTCAGGCATATTCCGCGAACTGACCAACTACCATTAAGACGACGACTAACGCCAACGACCTTGAGAGAACAAAACGCGCACTCGTTTCACACCCGCGCGACCCGAAATTTTGTACTTTCCTTATTATTCTTTGACTTAAAAAAAAAGCTTCAGATCAAAATGCAGATAATTAAATTTTCTTTGATATGGTGTCGATTTCATTAAAATACGCCCAGCGGTTTTGGTATGATTGTCGTGTTTTTGTCCGTTTTAGAGATAAGTTTTCAAATTAATTACACTATGTTATACGAATAAAACTCAAAATTCGCTTAAATTAAATTATTAAGAAAGTAGTCTAATATAACATATATTTTTTCCAATAAATTACGACTAGCCTTTTAGACGTGATTCTCATTTTAAAATCAGCTACTCAAGAGGGTCGGCGCCTTAAGAGCGAACGGAACGTGGACGCGACACGATTGGTCAGTCGATCCTTGTGTCAACTGACCCACAAATCGCGCGCTTGGAACGGTTCTAAACGTTCCCCGCGCCCCTCTTCATTACCAAAGATACCTAAAAAACAGACTTCTGCGCATCTACGCCAACTTACGTGGCGGAGATTATAAAGTAGGACAGTGTCATTCTAGAAGGAACGATGATCTTCGCTTAGCGGTCGATGAGAGTTGCCGAAGAAAAATAAATACCTAATAATTCAACTGTCTACACTCACAAAGCTACCATGACAGTTTCGAACGTTCGATCTAAAATCAAATTGTGACAGGTTGCCTCCCTACCTCCTTGTACAGCAATACCAACATAATAATTAAACACATTACGACGGCATTTAGACAACATGTGCACAGCACTTGCCTAGACGAGACGTGTCACTTATATTTCATTTATCGAAGCTTTTTGATTAATGTGGACATGCCTCTCGAAAAAAAAGTAATAAAATATTTGAAGCGAAAATTAAAAGATTAGGTGTTTAATTTTTTGTTTGATTTAAATGTGTAAAAGTTACTATAAATCAAATTGCGTATAATTATATTTTTTTGAATATACATATTATAAAATTCTTGTTACAGTTTGTATGTGTAACACAAGTGAGGAATGAAAAAAAAGCTTGATTAAAAATGAAACTGTATTACAAATCTTATGATAATCGGTCTTTACAATTTTAAAAAAGTATTACGTAGTACGTGCGCAAAATTGTCCAGGTATAAAAACTTAGTCAAACAGGTCATATAGAGTGCAGTACAAAAACTATACTGGCTTTGCAGTACAGTTTTTATACTGCACTTTATTCAAATAAGCAACTTAAAGGTTTTTTTTCATAGACTATCTTAAGATAAAGTAAAAAAAAAAATCTAGGTCCAACATACATATTGAAAAGAATATTCGTATTTAATTAGCGTATTCACAATCAGTTATTTCATCGACTAAGCAAAAAACCAAAAAATTTCTTTGGGTGAGTTCAGAATCATTGGCTTGTCCAATCCAAAGGCAAAAAATGCACTCATCTGCAATTTGTTAACGGATAACTTGATGGGCTACTTTTTGATATATTATATCTAAATAGTAAAAAATAACATCCGTGAAAACTTTTTTTTTAAGACCAGTTCAAAAAAAAAGTTGTCTCGTGTTTTTTTTTCAAAATGTATTTGAAATTAAAGAATGTTCCATATCCAGATAAAACTGGTACTCTAATGGGTTAATTTACAGTTATTTTTTAAATGCTAACCACAGCCACCTAACTGCAACTATTTTTTTTTTCAGAACCACGATACGATCTTTGATCTCAATATATTTAAAAAAAAAAGTACTACTATTAATATCAGACCACTTTTTTCAAAATTTATTTCTACTTAAGCTGCTTATGTTAATTTTTTGCTCTTCAAAAACTACTCAAAGTAATTATCAAAACTGAAGGCAATTAGAAAAAAAGTGGGTTATTTATAATATATTTTTGTGCATAATTATCTAGAAACAAAAAATATCATGATCAATAATATTGGACATGTAATGCATTGAATCGGTTCTTTTGCACTACATAGAGCCATGTCGGGTTTGATTTTCAGTTAGTGGGTTAAAAGTTGATTAAACTGTGATACATAGACCATCAGGTCTGAACAGGTGGATTAATTGCCACCTGCCAGGAGATGAGTTTGACAACTGGCCAACTTTTGCAAAACGTTTCTTTTTTTTTGGAGAATTATTTCAACTTTAATGTTATCATCATCATTAGAGTTTAGTTAGCCTTTGAAGGTAAATGAATTTTGTTTCCACTTTCCTTACAGATATGTATTGTTTTGGTAAAAAATAAAGAATTAGGAATCATCTTCCAGATTCTTGAAATAATGTCTTGTTTATTTCTTATCAAATAACATCACATTCTTCTTCTCCTGGATTTTTATTCCAGTTTATTTAGGGTCAGTCCTCTTTGTACTTCTGCGCTACATCGTACTGTTTTGCTGTTCTTATTTCAAGTCAAACAATGTCATCATCATTGAAAATTTAAACGAAAACGAATATGTTTAGGGGACACTTTTATTATGCGTACAGCTAAGGAGTGGAATTCCCTGCCAGAGTCTCTGTTTCCTGATAGCTACAATCTAGGGGTCTTTCAAGTCAAGGGTGAATAGGTTTTTTCTAGGCAAGCGTGCTTCATCGTCGACCACATCATCGTTTACCATCAGGTGAGATACTGGTCAAGCGCAAGCCAAAAAAAAAAAAAAACTGCTTAGTATTTTTTTAATTTTTATCTATTGCACGATCGAGCTAAAAAATGTCCCTATCATGTAAAGAAAATTGCCAGCACCCTATTAACATTCAAGAAATATCACCAAACAAACCAATCAGCAGTATTTTCTTCATTAATCTTACTAAAAAAGTGTCACATTTTTTATCAGATACCCGCAAATGGTTCAGATAATAGGCAACCTTCTGTCGTCATGGTTCACAGTTCTCGATAACTAGAACAGTTTGTCAAGGTGACGTTTCTTTTCCTATACCTTTGCGGAATTCACGAAACTAACTGGCCTTTGCTTAAATGCATCTTGCTTAGTGACAGTGGATTATTTCTTGGTTTTTGAGGTTTCTGGGTTATTATCAGGGTCTGTTTGCTACTTTGATGGTATAGCAACAATTTTCTCAAGATTATTTTTTGCAAAATTTATATAAAACCAGCAGATTTGACGCGAGCAAAGCCGCGGACTGAACGGTTTTGCTCGTGTCAAAAGTGTGTCCTAGTATCCTAAGAGAACGTTATTCCAGGATGAATAGTATCGTACGTGTTAATCCAGATTACGAGATATACTATCTGTGTAAAAAAATATCCAAATCCGTAGAGCCGTTTTTGTGTGATTGAAACACTCTCTCTAAATATGTGGTAAAAAATAATGTCGCTGTCTTTTTCTGCATGTGTCCCCTCTTAAATCTTCTAAACCACGCTTCGGATTTTGATACGGTTTTTACTAATAGAAAGAGCGATACACGAGAAAAATTGGTGTATAATTAGTCTCGCGTGAAACCGAAGCGGGAAGGTAGTCAAACATTAAAAAAAGTACGGAACCGCATCCATACTTACCTAACGTCACAAAATATGGGAGCTGTAACTCGACACACTCTATTGACTAACGCTTGGTATTATTCCAAAATGGTCGCTTTGGGACAAGCAATAGTTTTTGGAAATAAGCTCATAAAAACGTTAATCACTTCAATCTGGGCTTGAAGTTTATTAGTTGAACGAATTTTAATTTATTTTCTTGGTGATGATAGTATACACATTTTGACGAATAAGGGCGATAAGCATAAATAAGACCGTTATAGTTTGTTTAATTAGGACCATACTTTGGACACTTTGGAATTACATTACTATTTATTCATTAGTGACCTCGACTTATTGTTTCGTGTCGATTAACTCAAACAATAGTCCCAGCCATTCAATACTAATTTGAAAAGGTAATTAAAAGTTATTACTCATGATACAGGCTTGCCTAATTTGGTGACAATGTGAAAATTCTGCAATCTTACGGGTCAGGAGTCATTGTTTATTTATTTATTATTTGTAATTTGTCATGGAAATCCCCCTATTAGCATAATTTTTTTAGGCATGATGTTGTTTGGCATAACTTTTATCAGCATAATAATACTGAGGCATAATAATACTTTGGCATAATGCAAAGATTAGAATAACTGTCATTTGGTCTAATAGGATTTGCTATAGTTTTTAGTTGCATAAATATTTAAGACATAATATTTATTCGTCATAATAATTTTATGGGTACGTGTTTGAACGTCGTAAAATCAATTTTCAAGGTATCGATAATTTTAATATCGATTTCAATCTATTGAAAATTGGTTTTATAGCTTAAAATGTTATAAATTGAGCCGCGAACATGTTTATTTTATACCAAAGAACATTATGTGTAAATATTATTATGCGTTTATAACATTATGCATCATTATTATTATGCCAACAGTATTTATGGCAATATACATTATGGCAAAGCATTTATGCCTAATAACATTATGCGTAATGAACATTATGCTGAATTTCTTTATGCCAATGTTAATTATGGGACTATATTTTATGATTATCATTATTAAACCATTTGTCATGACTCTCTTTACTGTCCCGTTTCATAAGCAAGTAGGTTTTGAAACCTGGTCATCATTATGTTCATCTGCCTAGCCCACTCCTAATTATGTTGGATTCAGCTAGTAGAACCGGATGCAGCCCCGTTCACAACCTCAAGCATGCACAAAAAAATATTTCCTTTTATCTATATCATTAATCTTGTACATTACCGTTACTTCTTTAAGCAATAGGTACAAAAAAGTCTTATTTGTGGAAATACTTACAAAAAAAAAACTTTTTCGAAAAATCCGAAATGATTGGATATGATTAAAGCTTTTTAATAAAATATTGAAGGTGCAACCGTTAACATCCTATATATATCGAAAAAAAAAAACTAATTTTACGCTTCATTAAAAAAAGTAGGTGCAGGCATAGATCATATTATTTTGTGTATTGAAACCTCAAAATTGCTCGCAAATGATAAATTCATTACGTTCAATTAATCTCTCAATGTGTTTAGCCTAGACACTTATGAAGTATTTAGGGTTCCATTTGATTGCAAGATTTACTCATATATCCCGGCAAATAAATATGTATGTTCTTACGCTTCGGTTCTTTTCCATTCTATTTGCGAAGGTATTTTCATCTTCTTGCCTTTGTTCCATGTTACTTGGGGTCGGCGCAACACGTTTTCTTCTTCCATACCGACCTGTCCCCCGTCATGCCATCACTGACTCCCTTTTCATTCATATCACTCCTCACAGTCCATCCATCTTTTTGTTTGCGGTCCCTTCCCTCTCCATCCATCCACATTTATCCATATCCCTCCTCATCATATGAACATACCAGGACAAATAGTTTCCTTTCAAAATTCCTCTAATATACTCATTTCTCACTTTACCCATTCTCGTCACTCCGCACATCCATCTCCAGCTATTTTCATTTGTTTGTTCTCTTTTTGTAATTCAAAATTTTTCAAATATGTATAACAAGCTTTATGGAATCCATCTACAAAAATTATCAACTTCCATACAAACTTTAATTTTTAACTTTTAATTTAACCCCTTCAGGATACATTATTCTAGAACCAGAGGTTAAGGCTGTACGATTTCTGTCAGAGCTGAATCCGAATCAGTCAACCTTATAGATATCCTTCTGAAATAGTTATTTAGGAGGTGAGTACAGACTTACGTGTAGTCCCTGCCAAGGTTCTATATACAATACAGAGCTTACAAGTAATTTTCTATGATCGTCAAAAGTCCAACATTAGAACTGACCACTGGTCATTTCAATTCGATAAATATAGACATTTTTAAAAAATCGTTTTCGCCTATACAATATGACGTGTCGAGGTTTTTTTTACTATTGAAGACTTTTACGCTACCACTTTCCATGCTTGCCAACATCAGCAAAAAAGGGCGCGAATCTAAAAATAGACGGAACTACCAACCATTACATAACATTCAAACATGGCGATTTTTTTGCTCACTACTCTGAGCAGATAAAAATCAATTTATAATAATTTCGATGTATAGATTCTGAGCGTTCGACACAGTAATTTGCCGTCTCGATTTGACGCAAAAAATCAAGGTTATATCTAATACTGGTTGAAAAGTAATAAATTTGTTACTAAGTGATAATACGTCAATTATTTTTGGATTGAAGTGTGCTTGGATTAGCGATATAGAGTCAGCATAAATTTAAAATTGATAGAAATGGGTTTAAGCAGGATTATTCATCGAAATTATATATTATGATCTGAGAAGACTTGATGAGATTGATTAAATACCTGAATCTACAAATCTGTTACAGCTCTTGAAAGAAGTTACTGGCGGTCTAAAAGGAGAACAAGAAGTAAAAAGATGTTATGAGATTTAAAAGAAGATTCATTCGAATATACAGACTCTGGCGGTAAACATTGTGAGATCCAGCCGGATTTCCTATCCTTGTTACAATACCAGAAGCGTCAGAATACTGTATCATCATCTGCTATTATGCTATAGCTTCTTTTGCTGGGTACGGCTTCCCTATCCCACGAAAAAGCTCCATTTAGACGTTCTTCTAAAGATCACAAACCATGAGGAAGGAAACCATCAATCTTCTCATAGACAACACAGGCTGAAATAACACTTTATTATGTTCATAATATTTCACAGTTATAATTATCTTAATCATAATAAAAGTAGGTACCTAATTAATGAGCTCAAAATCTAGGTGCAACATTGATGATAGTAAGTCTGACCCGAGTCTAGACGAAACTAATGACGCTAGACTTCAATTTCCGTTGCAGAAAACCTAGTTCAAAAGATTTTATCTAAATAGCTCCTAAAACAGCTATGTACTAAGTAGCTAGCATATATATAAATAGCAAAGAAATATATGGTCGTCCGAACGTTTGCATGTTATGCCGGCACTACACTCTCGCGTGAGAGCCCGAGGAAACACCGTACATTGAGTTTTTAAACAAAATACTTCACGATCGAACTCAGTACTGAGTATGTATACATCATCTTCGCGGACTCTTGCGCGAGAGTGTACAGCCGGCATTAAACAAGATCGCCGTACATTTTAAATGTGTGGGGCACACGATCGCTCCCGAAGATAGCCGACCTCGTGGCAAGTTCTCTTTGGTCTAGAATGACCCAAGTATAATACAAATTAATGTTTTGTATGTTCAAATCTCGATTTCAAACATCGAGATGCTTAATCAGTTTAGAAGCTGTCAAATCATATGTTAGTTAGCTGTTTTGACTAGCTTGTATCATCAATTCATAATCATTCGTCAATCACATCACATAAGTCGAAAGATGTCCACTGCTGGAGATAGACCTCCCCTAAGCGTTGCCACATCGATCAGTCCTGTGATTTTCGCATCCAGTGAGATCCCGCAGCTCTCAGCAGGTCCACGATTTGAATATGAACCAAATAGTGATTAGATGGTCAGTAACTTGGACTTTTTATATACCTGATGATGAAGAAAACTAGAGAAACATTTTTCTATGTTGATCATAGTAAGAAACACTTCTGTCTATGACGTAATTTTCAAACAGGTGGATGCTTAGTTATAAGTTTATAGATTGTCTGACGTAGTTTAGTCGACTCTCAACAACTTTCTTGGGCGCAATTAAAAAGATCTTCCAAGTGCGAGTAGGATTCGCGCACAAAGGGCAAAAATCGGCAAAAATCACGTTTGTTGTATGGGAGCCCCACTTATATATTTATTTTATTCTGTTTTTAGTATTTGTTGTTGTAGCGGCAACAGAAATACATCATCTATGAAAATTTGAACTGTCTAGCTATCACGGTTCATGTGAAACACAGCCTGGTGACAGACAGACAGACAGACGGACGGACCGCGGAGTCAAAGTGTAAGAACGGGACCCTATTACTAAAATAAGGTCTCGTTTTTACCCTTTGGGTACGGAACCCTAAAAAAAAAAGTTAAATCAAAAAATCAAAAAACCCGACTGCTTCAAAAGCGAACTAAAAAGTCGTAAACAAGGAAAAAATCATGCTGTGCAGTCGGAGGATACATACGCGCGAGCTGGCTGACCAAAACCAGATGTATCCTCCTCCTGCACAGCATGATTTTTTCCTTGTTTACGACTTTTTAGTTCGCTTTTGAAGCAGTCGGGTTTTTTGATTTTTTGATTTAACTTTTTTTATTTATAACTTTTTAGTTAAGTTTTTTTCGAATTAGATACATTTAAACATATAAGTGTTGTATATTTTTGAAATCACCTCTTAAGACCCTTTATTTTGATACCCCACACGATGGGTTTGGAAGAAAAAAAAGATTTGGGCCCGTAGAATATGGCGCCCAAAATCCGTCATTTTTCTATTAACCAATTTGAATGTAGCCTATGACACTCGCAGAGTTAAGACGCATCGATTGACGTACGAATCATCAAAATCGGCCAACGCGTTTGGTCTCTGGAACGCCACATAGGAACAAACATACATACATACATACACTCATACATACATAGACTGATAAACACATTACCCTCCTTCGGCAGTCGGGTAAAAAACAAAACCGATCTCGGGTCATCACCTATTCGTGAGTATCCTACTAGCCACACTATTAACCAGCTAACTGTCTGTTCTGTCTACCATGTTCAACTTATTATGTTCCCACTGGGAAACAATCCTCCTCCCTGAGAGAGGGCCTGGGTCCACCACGCGGACCCAGAGATGGATGTCAAATATCTTTATTTTTTGTCTCCAAGTTATCTCGGTATCCCCTCTTTGTTTTCCTTCACCACGATTTGGGCTCATATTATCATTCTGGTCGTTGCTGAAACGAAGAGAAGAAGATCTCTTAGATAATCATTTCCCTTGTTATAGTGTGTCTAGGAAGAGAACAGACGGAAATCTCAAGTTATTTCACGCCCATTACTATCAAATACCTTCGTATATTCTGTTCTACGTTATATAATTAATGCGTAAATTATACGATGATGTCATAAAAATGGATCCTGAATTATGACTCTTATGATTTAAATGCTGTGAGTTTTTAACTTATGGAAATGTTTGTTAGGTACTTTGTGCGGTGGGCCGACTATCACACCGGAACTTAACAAACAATTTTAATGATGAAGTAATGTTTTAATGACTTTATGTTGTGCTAATTTTGTGACACTTGGCTGGGCGTTCAAAATGCTGTATAGTACCTAAATACTGGCTAAATAATTTTAATGAAATCTTAGTAAAAAGTACTAACTCCATATCGAAAGGCTTCTTTTCTTTAGAACTTCATAACTATTTAAAAAAGTAGTCATTCTCTTGTGAATACATATTCGCGGGCTGGCTGATCAAAGTCTAGTGTATCCTCCTCGTCTATTTAATTCGCTTTTGAAGCAGTCGGGTTTTTGATTTTTTTATTTATCCTTTTAGTTAGTTTTTTTCGAATTAGGTGCATTTAAACATATAATTATTATATATTTTTGAAATCACCTCTAAAAAACCCTTTATTTTGTTACCATACACGGTGGGATTGGAAAAAAAAAAAATAGGGCCCCCACAATATGGCGCCCAAAAGCCGCCATTTTTCTTTTGTCAAATTTTAATGTAACCAGTGACACTCGCAGGGTTAAGACGAATCGATTGACGTACGAATCATCAAAATCGGCCAACGGGTTTGGTCTCTGGAACAAACATACATACATACATACATACTTACATATATAGACTGATAAACATATTACCCTCTTTCGGCAGTCGGGTAAAAATGTTAATTATCCGGACAGTACCGGGACTGGCAGCTCAATGAGAGAATCCAAGAAGAGCGAGCATTAAGCAACATTCATTTTAACAAAGGCATTCTTCAAGACCAACACTATTTCTAGACTAAACGCTTCGGTGTGAAATAATCCGCGGTTGATGATGACAGATACTTGATGTTCAAGAGTATTATTTAGAATTATTTTCCGAGGATCCAGAGGTCAGCTCCGACCCTGTCTTAACCAAAAACGTGTTTATAGGGCTACCATACTTTTTGCATCTATGAGATATAAAGTAGATAACTTATCTTATAATAAATTTATTTAAATATGTAACAAACCCTCCCGTATTCCATAGATACAATGCCTACATTTCGACAATGATATCATTAGTTCGACGTTTATTAACCTTTTACCGAATACATAGTTAGACTCCGGCATTCTGAAAAGTATTTATTTGATCTCTTTCAAACCCAGGAGCGCAAACGCAGCAGGAACCAGTGGGATTGGATCAGTAAAGCAGTTAATTATAAAAAAAATCCTCCAGATTTATGTATATGTCCCATAGTAAAGCCTATTGGTATTGACCCGGCAGTAACCCAGAATCCCGGCTCCAACTGACGGGGCAGCCCAATAACACTATGCAGACGTAGAAATCAAACCCAGGACATGGGTAACACTGGTTCCCCTAGTCGACGGCACGAACCTTTTTGTGCGCGAGGTTAAATTGCATGCTATCTCATCCGACAACACTTGCGAAAGATATAGATGCTGTTATGAGCAGTAAGAAGCTATTTCGCGTACGAATTAGCACTTTTGCAAATTTGTATCGAAATGAATGATGATTTAGGACGAAGACGAGCACGCGAAATTTTATGAACGGACCTTTGGGAGTCTATAAGTCGTTTTTTCATATCATGAAAAAACAACTTAAGGTATATTTTCAAAATAAAATTATTTGCATCGTTGAATTACTAATCTATCCCTGTATGGAAGCCGTTTTGCAATTTTCCTTCTTCTTGTGGTATTTATTTACACCCAAAGATGCGTTAAAATTAGTGTTGAAATATGGTACTTTCGACGCTCATAACTTTTTTGTTTCCATACAGGGCTAGATAATGATGAGACAAATTGATGAATTTATTTTTTTGAGCATACATCGTCAAACAGTGGAGTAATCGCCAGACTACGTTTGTATGGAAGAATGTTCGAGTAGTGTAACCTTAAGACAAACGAGGTAGATAGTAAACTATGGACACTTGGTAAACTTGACATAAAGGGAACTAATATAAATATGTAATTTCAAAAATATAATCCTACAAAATTCTTAAATAAATAACTGGAACATAATCCCACAAAGACCTAAACTCATGGTGGCCACATACAAGCGAACATAGAAGCACGTATTACGCCTAATGCCTCCACGTCAATCACACTGATTAGACCGGCAAAAACATTGATTCAAATTCATACACAGCGTGTTATGTTTTCCGACTCGATTCAAACAGCACGCTATGTGTAGCATTGTGAGCAGAGTAAGCCGTTTTAGTGGGTGTTTGAGGATATGCGGAGCAGGGTGCAGGGTAAAGTCCCACAAACCTCCATAGAAAAGGGAGGATCCTCCGACCAGACGGGTGTTGTGTCTGGTCCGGGCAACTGCCCAACGGTTGTTGTCGGACTGTTGTATGTGTTCTAATCGCGGCCAAAACTTTGCTTTCGCGATGCAGGATTTGTGTGACGTCATGTCATTAGTTCGTAAGTGGCGGCGTTGGTGCTGCTACAGGTGGATCGACAGAGACAAGTGAAAGATGATATTATATATTGAAAGAAAGATGGTGACTGCTAAGATGATGAATAATAAAGAAAGTATGGAAAAAGAAAACGTGATGTCGACCTCTAATGAATTGGGATAAGGCAAAAGAATCATCATCACCATATCAGCCGAAAGACGTCCACTGCTGGTCATAGGCCTTCCCGCAACCTTCACCAGGTCATTGGTTCACCTGGTGGGAGGCCTTCCAACGCAACGTCTTTCGGTTCGTGGTCACCACTCCAGAACTTTTCTGCCCCATCGGCCATCCGTTCTGCGAGCAATGTGCCATCCACTGCCACTTAAGTTTGGCAATTCTTCGGGCTATGTTGATAGAAGAATAATGATAACTAATGACGATTGTTAGTAGTAACTAAGTTGAAAATTATAAAGCCAAATTGCGACTTTTTTCAATGTTACATTGGAAAGTGTTCTCCAATTTATGTTGGAGTTCGATTCATCATAATCATTTCCAGATATAGGTCTACCATCATATCTTCAAATAATTTCTTTGTTACTCTCTGTGTTGGCCCAATGATTTTTTGGTTCTATGAAATCAGAAAATACAATAGTACACACATAATGATGAGCAGTGAATTGTTCACGAAGTGGTTATAAGCACTATTGAATTCAGAAAATACCATAGCACTTTGACATTTAATAAAATCTTTAAACTCTGAATCTATGGCTTAACCCATTCTGTTGTCACCGATGTTCAATCGGATACTACTAAATGTATTAAGGTCAGGTGGTCCGATGGTCACTGGGGACCATACGGGCAATGTTGAACAATTTCATGAGAGAATGCCTTTTTATATAGGACAAGATTCATGTAAATTCATCTCATGACCGTCTGTTCAAAGGCATGAAGACTATAAAACAATGATGAATAGAAAAAAAAACCATACTAATAATATGCGAAAGTGACTTTGTATGTTTGTTACATTTTCACGCAAAGATTTTTTTGGATAATTTTGGTGTAGATACAGATTGGCTACTTGGAGAAATTATTCCACGCAGATGAAGTCATGGACATCAGCTAGTTATCTATTAAAATAAAAGACGTTTTCCACATTGGCCACCCGCTTTAACGGCACTTGAGTAAATGACACCTGGGGTATTCTACATATAGCACCCATCGATGTTTTCGCAGGTGCCATTAATATAATGGAATATTTTTTTATTCAAAATTTTATACCACACTAGCTGACCCCGCGGCTTCGCTCCCGTCAAAATTATAGACTATGTTACTCGGGAATAATGTAGCTTACCATAGGTGAAAGAATTTTTTAAATCGGTCCAGTAGTTTCGGAGCCTATTCGATACAAACAAACAAACAAACAAAAAATCTTTCCTCGTTATAATATTGGTATAGATTTGGTACCTACGGATCAGTAGGTACTAGTTTTGAGACGTTTATTCTTTTTATTAGGACGTCAAAATCCAAAATTCGATTAAAAATCGGTAGAGATTTTAATAACATGATAAAAATATAGCTTACTCTTTTGCTTTTTAGGGTGCCGTACCCAAAGGGTAAAAACGGGACCCTATTACTAAGACTCCGCGGTCCATTTGTCTGTATGTCCGTCTGTCTGTCTGTCTGTCACCAGGCTGTATCTCATGAACCGTGATAGCTAGACAGTTGAAATTTTCACAGATTATGTATTTCTGTTGCCGCTATAACAACAAATACAACTATATCGATACAGCTATAACAACATATAAAAAACGGAATAAAATAAATATTTAAGTGGGGCTCCCATACAACAAACGTGATATTTTTGCCGTTTTTTGCGATAATGGTACGGAACCCTTCGTGTTCGAGTCCGACTCGCTCTTGGCCGGTTTTTTTAGTTAGATGTTGAACATTATAAGCATTTATGCCCAAACTACCAGGAGGCCAGAATCATGAAGAAGTATTTGCGGGTCTAGAAACATAAGCAGTAGAGACTAACGGAGTACCAGGAGGTCATAATCTAAAATTACCCGGTTCTCTCTCTCGAATTTTGTATTTTGACGTCCTAAAAATAATTAACGTCCCTAAACTAGTACCAACTGATCCGTAGATACCAAATTTAGAATACAATTTTAAATAATAAATTATTCCATTAATGGCACCTGCGAAAAATATCGATAGATGCCGTACGTGGAATACCTTAGGTGCTATTAATTCAGGTGCCGTTAAAACGGGTGCCCAATGCATCAAATAAAATACCTTGATTTTCTAACCAATATTCAGGATATAAACTCAAAATAAACTCTAAATTATCGTTAGATACCTAATAAATCATAAATAACTAATTAAATAGCAGAATATTTTTGCATAATCATTCTAATATATTGATGTCGATCTTGAATATTAGGTGTTTTAATTTATGAATAATGTAAGACTTAAATATCTGTGTTGGTAGGTATGTTAGTTGCATGTTACTTTGATATTTGGCAGTGTTGTTTGCCCTATGGTAACATTAGGTAGGATTAAAGGTTACTCGATTTTAATAGAGTAACACATAAATATATGTTGTTTAAATGACAGGGAAAGAAGATAGCCAAACAAAATGTTCCAAGGATACTTAAGATTTTTATCTTCCAAATATAAAAAAATAGACAAACTTTTTAGCTTACCGTGCATTGTCATCCAAACCAAACGTGTATGCAAAATTTCATCGTAATCAGTTGAGGATAACTGCTTTAAAATTCAATTGCAAGATTTGACCCGAACATACATACATTGCAAGTAAATAAAAAGTTTGTAGAAAAATCCACATTGTTTCCAACAGAGGAGTTTGAAAAAGATTATTCTTAAAAACAGCGATACCCAATGGTATGTTCTATGTTAGGGGGTATAGTTTCCTCACATAGTCCCTCAAATGGACCTTTGTACGTGGGCCATGGCGGCCGTTTGGTGCTTATTCCAACCAGCCCAACTCCCTCCAGAAGTCAATTAGAGCTCCTGGTTTCCTCAAAACATCTGTTTAACCTCTGGGTGACCCAAGGGTTTGTGTTCTTATCTGGGCGATACCTGTGCATTCAAAGAGAACGTGCGCAACGGTTTCCTCGGCCTCCATGCATGCCCTGCACAGAGGACTGTCCGTTATGCGTATTGTGTGGAAGTAACTGTTGAGTGAGCAGTGTCCCGTGATGGTCCCCGTCACCAGGCGCAGGCCATTCCTGACCAGGCGTAAAAGACGCCTGGTAAGCCTTCTGTCCAAGGATGGCAGAGCTTCTTTGGATTTCCTACAGCCTTTGTGTCGACGTCCACCAGTTTTCCGCCTGTGTCTGGGTGAATTCCTGTAGCCATCTGTGTATTTGGTTAAAGGGGATGGGTACAACAGGTTCGGGTCCATAGACCTCCGAGCTGGATTCTGGTCTTGCAAGCTTGTCAGCCACGTCGTTGCCAAGCGATCCGCTGTGTCCCTTTAATCCATTGTAGTGTAATCGTGTTACGACTAGATACAGTTATTTTTTCTAGTGCGTTGTGACATTCTAGTATTAGTTTTGATGGAATATATTTTTTCCGTAAGGATTGGAGGACTGATGCGCTGTCGGAGAGTATCCGTATGCGGGTGTCCGAAACCCTCCTGGCTTCTAGGGCGTGGACCGCTTCACGAGGCTAATTTCTAGTTAAAATTCATTTAAATTGGAATCAACGATATGACGAAGAAGATTTGCCAAACTTAAGTGGCAGTGGGCAGGGCACATTGCTCGCAGAACGGATGGCCGTTGAGGCCGAAAATATCTAGAGTGGCGACCGCGTACCGGAAGAAGCAGCGTTGGAAGACCCCCCTCCAAGGTGGAGCAGTGACCTGCTCAAGGCTCCGGGAGAAAATGAACAGAAATGCACAGGACCGATCAGTGTGGCGACGCTTCGGGGAGGCCTATGTCCAGCAGTGGACGTCTTTCGGCTGAAGTGATGATGCTGATGATGATGTGACCAAGTAGATCATCTCACTCAATAGTCAATACAGAGAGAGAAGACTAGTAGGTACACTATTCTCTGTATGAGAATTGCAAATATCTATGAAGTTACATAAAAAACTCAATTATTAGGCACTTTGCATCCTAATGTACCTACGTAGATTAGAGCGTGTCTAAATGTTCGTAGACAAAAACATAAAGGTGTCGGGCGAATTAAACAGAATAGTCTTCTCACGTTTTTATTTTTAGTATTTTATTTATGTACCTATCAGTCAGTTCAGACTTATATGTTTATCACGATTTTAAGTAATCGAAGAAAATAAAACCCACTAAAAATACTTCATGTAAACTTGTTGCCAAGACCCAGAGATTCATAACGCTCAATACTGTTAAAAACTTATCAGATCTAAAGTGGAGCCTAGCCCCATTACCCTAGAAGGACTACCTCTACAAGCTCTAACTGTGCATACCCTACATCTTTATATAGATAAAAAAGTTTTGCTTGGCTGTTAAATATTCTCAGGAACTATTTCATGAGACAGCACCAGAGTGTGAGTTTGATAAGTCCGCTAACGTCATCTTATCCTGTGAAAATTCATCTAGAATTATCTAGACAGCCCAAATTCACAGGTAGTGTCCCGCCACTAATGAGAATCTGGGTACAGCACCGTATCCCCAGATTCTCATCAGTTTGTAAGGTTTCAAATCTCGAATCTAACGTTTTCATCAACGATATTTCCCTTATTTTGCCGCATCACATGTGTGATCGAATCAGAAATGTAGAGATATGCAAGAGAACCAGGGTTACTGAAATAACCCGAAGAATTTCCAAACTTAAGTGACAGTGGGCAGGGCACATTGCTCGCAGAACGGCTGGCCGATGGTGCAGAAAAGTTCTAGAGTGGCGACCGTGAACTGGAGACGTTTCGTTGGAATGCCTCCCACTAAGTGGGCCGATGATCCGGTGAAGGATGCGGGGATCCGCTGGATGCGAGACGCACGGGACCGGTCAATGTGGCGACGCTTGGGGGCGGCCTATGTCCAGCAGTGGACATCTTTCGGCTGATATGATGATGATGCCTCTCTGAGTCATGGGCGAATACATTTCAGGCATTGTCGCTTACTATCAAGTGAGATAGGATGGTCAAACTCAAACTTATTAATAGAAACAAAGATGACAAATAGGGCGATACAAAAGTTCGCGGAATAAATCTTCTTTTAAGGAAAGTATTACGCAAATTTTTGGAACTCTCCTTGTTTATTACAAATTTAGATGAACTACTCAAAATCATGAAGTTTTAAGTTAAACTTAAACCTAGACAGAACAGTTAAAAATAGATGTGCACGAATGAATATTGCCAAGCAAAGCGGATCCACATTATTAATAAAACCCGGGGAAATACTACAAAAAATAATAATAGACGAAACCAGTTTTAAAAATAAAATTTATTACTTCACATTGACAGCGTACAATCTCTACTAATTCTTATATAACAAAAAAAAGCATCATCAACAACACAAATTTCGAAGAAAACGCAAAAAACTTCTTTAGACTTAACCAAAAGTCTCGCAAAGAATCCGTTGTATGTTTTATGAGACATTAATTCGTCTATATATCAATAAATATTGCAGTAAACAGTTAAATGAGTCACATGTTTAAATTTAAATATCATTTAGTCACAAAACAAACTAAAGGACGAATAGAATAACAGTGACCCAGTAATTCCGTAAAAAAAATTAATAAAAAACATTATCTAACACAGTTTTTTTTGCTATAAAACGTTTTTTCGCGCCTTTTTTTGAACGTAGAACAATATGGCGCACGAGCCGTTCGGATACGAACAATGAATGAGTTTTTATTAAGTTTTTATGGTTTGCCTCGTGTGTGATAACGAAAGTTATACTTTTTTGTGGTTTGTTTTGCAAAAAGTTCTTATTCGCGTAATGTGGAAGCCATTTTTTTAATAATGATGTCGTAAATATGAAATCGAATGGGTAATAATGGAGCTGTTGTGTTAATTTGTCTTTTTTATTGTTGTTTAATTTATAGTGGTAACGGCTTTTTCATTTCAAATGATAATAATGTCACAAAAGGAGTAAGTATGTTGGGATCTAAGAAGAAGGCGTTCTTTTCTTTCTGCCTACCTCTATAAGATAAGAAAAATGGTGATACCAGTAATCACTTCTGTAGTTTTATACACGGGTTAACTACTACAAAATTTATTTTTGGAAAACACACTAAACAGTCCCGTATTTTGGTTTTTAAAACGTATTTTAATCAATTTGACAGATTTTCTTCCTTTTTTCGCCCATATTGCCCCAATATTTACTTTTGCAATAAATAATAAAATAACACGGTATGTTACAACGAATTGAAACTAAACAAAACACGGATTACTCATTAATTAAGCGCTTAATTCATTATCTGTAACTTTTTAATTGGTCACGGAAATCAAAGTTGTTATTTTGACATTAAGTGTCAATTTGTTTTATTTTTAGGGTTCCGTACCCAAAGGGTAAAAACGGGATCCTATTACTAAGACTCCGCGGTCCATCTGTCTGTCTGTCTGTCTGTCTATCACCAGGCTGTATCTCATGAACCATGATAGCTACACAGTTGAAATTTTCACAGTTGATGTATTTCTGTTGCCGCTATAACAACAAATACTAAAACCGAATAAAACAATTATTTAAGGGGGGCTCCCGTACAGCAAACGTGTTTTTTTCCGTTTTTTGAGATAATGTTACGGAACCCTTCGTGCGCGAGACCGACTCGCACTTGGCCGGTTTTTTTTTTACTATGATAAGATTTTTTAGTTTGCCACAGGATTTCCATATACAGTTCCAGTTTCCAGGGTTCCAGTATCTGTCTGCTTGTTTTTCCCACGTTGAGTTTTATCTAACTTTAAAATGGCGAAGACTAGACTAGTATCGTCAGGTAATGTCATCATCATCATCATCTCAGCTGAAAGACGTGCACTGCTGGACATAAGCCTCTCCTAAGCGTCGCCACATTGACCGGTCCCGTGCCTCTCGCATCCAGCGCCTTCCCGCAACGTTAACCAGGTCACCGGTCCACCTAGTGGGAGGCCTTTCAACGTATCATCTTCCGGTTCGCAGTCGTCATGTCAGAACTTTTCTGCCCCATCGGCTATCCAGCGGATCTATGTGTCTCTGAAGTTGGCTCTGCGGACCATTGCGCAAGAAACAGTTTGTCATCGAGTATACTGCATAGAGTAAGCAAGATAGTACGATGCGACAAACATTAGCGAGTGAAAGAGACTGTTATACAATGCTATCTTCACCTTCAACATAGACACAAAAATAGCTACTGCGCAGGGTCTTGCAGTCAATTCAGAGACACAAAGATCCGTTGTGAGTATTATACCAGATTTCGAATTGAAAGGCCAGTCATGATGTCATCGCATCGCATTCTTAAATCAAAAGTGAGATAGGTATTCAATCATAAATACATACTCTACAAATCAAACTCAACATACTCTCCGCCCATCTATACTTCTAACCTTTTAAAAACCGCTCAGTTACACACACATACACCAACCACAATACGTCTTGAGATATGTGTATTTTTTATATTATCTAGTTCCCAATCTTCCAAATTCAAAATCATTGATTTGCGTAAAATTCGGTTCGTTCATATGCCTATAGTCGTAATAATTTAAGAAGTCGGAATTGACAGCTATAATTGTTATTTATGCAACTGTTGTATAATAAGGGGTATTAAAACACGAATGTGGGTTGGTGATAATAGTATCACATGAGTGTACAGTCCCGTAACGACTGCAAAATATCTACAAGTGACAGCCGGGACCAATAGCAAGAGTTTTCCAAAGCACGGAGGAATCTCGGTATGCATGATTATCTATTTACAGACCGATCTCATAAGCGTTGTATTTTATTTAACCACGAGCTCGTTTTCAATCTTTAAATTAAAGCAATCATCCCAAACGCGACACAACAAGCGTTTTATTTCACAAATTAAAATCCAATGAATATTCATAGAGATACAAGAAATAAATCTTAAAATATCTAGTTTCTAAATTAATGTCAGTAATAATTGCATTAAAAACCGGCAATTTGCATAGGAAATAACCCTGAGACCGGTTTTTGGCTACTAGACTTAACCATTTTATCTTGATACGCGGTAAGTTTTGGAACTAATGGAATTATACTGAATTTGACACATTTTTGACGTTTGTCTTACCAAGTAGCGCCGCCATGATATGCCAAGTTATGCAGGTTTTGTTATTCTGTATTTTGAACTATAATTATGTAATGATCGACTGAAATTATTAAAATTAAACATATTTGAATATGACACTTCCTTACTGCAAAATGTTTAATGCCGAGCATTGACACTTGACTGCTTATCCTTGAAACTGAACGTGTATGTAATAGTAAAATTACTTTTATATATTGTGAACTTTCAATGTACAAAACTAGCTCTATGACAAGCTCTGTGTCTTGTAAATATTATAATTAACTAACATATTCAATATTGTTATTAACTTAAGGCGCCGATTTCCTTGAGTAGCTGATTTTAAAATGAGAATCACGTCTAAACGGCTTGTCGTAATTTTTTGGAAAAAATATATGTTATATAAGACCATTTTTTTAATAATTTCATTTAAGCAAAATTTGAGTTTTATTCGTATAACATAGTGTAATGAATTTTTAAAGTTATGTCTAAAACGAACAAAAACACGACAATCACACCAAAATCGCTGGGAGTATTTTAATGAAATCGACACCATCCCAAAGACAATTTAATTATCTACATTTTCATCTGAAGATTTTTTTTAAAGTCTTAGAATAATAAGGAAAGTACAAAAAACTACTAAATTTTGGGTCGCGCGGGTGTGAATCGAGGGCGCGTTTTGTTGCCTCAAGGTCGTTGGCGTTAGTCGTCGTCTTAATACTGTTCCAACTATTATTTTTTTACAAAACCACAGATAAAGTGAACAAAACTAAGAGCTGGCTATGGAGTATAGTAGTAAGAATTCGGGTATCTATACATTTTATAGGATAAAGTGCTTCTCGATTTATAAGCCCACAAACAGAAAGACGAAACGATGTGGTACCTCATAATCATCATCATTTCACCTGAAGGACATAGTTCTCCAGAGCTGGACATAGTTCTCCCCTAAGCATCGCCATATCGACCGGCCCTGTTCTTCTCTCATCCAGCGGATGCCCGTATCTCATTTAAAAAGGCAAATTTTAGTCAAATTTTGGATTTATCAATGAACACTACATTGAGTTGGATTGGGAATGCACAAACATCCCATTAGTAACGTTAGTTAGTGATTATAGATAGATACTTAAACAGTTTATACTTAGGTAGTTATTAGGAGATAAAAGGATGTATGCAGAAAAGGAAGACAGTACAAAGAACGGCTGGATGGATTGTGTACGTCACTCGCGTGGTTCCCGTTCCCGTAGGAATACAGGGATAAAAAATAGCCTATGTCACCCGGGAATAGTGAAGCTTCCCAACGGTGAAAGATTTTTTGAAATCGGTCCAGTAGTTTTCAAGTTTATTCGTTACATACAAAAATACAAAAGTCCGAAAATACAAATCTTTCCTATATAAGTATAGGATTATATATATTACACGCGGCTTCGCTCCCGCCAACTGGCTACCTACCTACCCATCTACCCTGCCTACCCTACTAACTTAAACCGTTTACGCAGCGCACGCAACGGAAGCTCTCAAAAAGGATTTTTTTTTCCCGTTTTTGCAACATTTTTCATTTATGCACCGCTCCTATTGGTCGTAGCGCGATGTTATAAAGCCAATAACCTTCCTCGATAAATGGACTATCCAACACAAAAATAATTTTTCAATTCCAACCAGTAGTTCCTGAGATTAGCGCATTCAAAAAAACAAACAAACAAACTCTTCAGCATTATAATATTATATATATATAGTACAGATATAAGTATAAGTATAGAAAAGGGAGTGAATGAACGCGTGACGGTATCTACCGTCACCCGTTTTCTTATTCTGTTCTCTCCTATCTAGAAGAGAACAGAAGAATAAAAAGAGTTACGTCTACACCAAGTAACATGGGACAAAGGCAGGAAGATGATGATGATTAAAAGAGAAGAGGATGCTGTAGTCTATTGTCTTGATAGCTCATCTCGTAGATAAATTGTATACAACGCCTATTCGATTAAAAGCTTCTTAGATCGTTATAGAAGTCTCATTAAAATCAGCTCAGTAGTTTCTGAGTAATGTGCTTGAAGAGATACAGACAAAAAATAAGCGCGAAATTCTACGTACTGGACAGTACACTGAACTTATTTTTATAAATAGGCATGTGTTTTATATAGACATTGTTTTGCATATATTATTAGTAGTTACTTGTTGAATAGGTTTCTGAACTGAGCATATTTGTATGGCTTCATCTAAGCTAATATTTTAAAATGATAAACGATTTTGGGGGTATCATTAGAAGAAAAGATCCAACGAAGTTTTTTTTTTTGTGATAATAAGTAATTGTACTATCGTTAAGTACTTTTTAACCCCTTACGGAAAAAGAGGGGTGTTATAAGTTATAAGTTTGACGTGTGTAGTGTGTGTTTGTGTATCTGTCTGTGGCATCACTGCTCCTAAACGGATAAAACGACTTAGATGTTGTTTTTTTTTATTTAAAAGGCGACTTTGTCGAAAGTGTTTCAAATTCAAATCTTTTATTTACAGAATATGGGTAGGTAAACAGGTGTTAAAACTGAAAAATATATATCGCCATAATCAGGCCCACGCCATGCAAATTTAAAAAGCATATTAATAAATACCAAATCAATTAATTATACATAGTATCAAGTAAATAAGGCAATGAATAACAGCGGAAAATGTCAAGCATACAATACTTTACATTATTAAAATAAATAGAAATATAAAGATCAATACATGTCAAACAGTGCAAAAATAGTTCCTTATACAAATATACAGAGTTCGATATAGATATATATACGATTAGATTAACAATTATTATTATTGTTTTGCTTTAAAATTTATCATCAAGAAACTCTTTTACTGAGTAATATGATTTATCTAACAGTATTTTCTTCAGTTTATTTAAAAATATATTATTGTTAGTAATTTCGAGTACCTAAGTAATTGGGTAAATGATTATACACTCTAGAAATAATACAAAATACACTATTATTCAAAAGTGCATTATTTACATCGTGTTCTTAGCTATATTTGATGTAAATCAGTTCAGCCGTTAAAAGTTATGGGCATTTTACTGATTGAATCGGGGTATTTTCGCAAGATATCGTGTCATGATAACGTGTTCAATAGATTGTCGATCGAACACGTGTCTACTACTAGATAAATTATGTAGTTTAAAAAGCAGGAAAAAAACGTGTATCGGGGGTTTAAGAAAAATGTTATCTGGAAAATATTGCCCGGTTCCTAGGGGGACAGACGATGCGACGGAAATCTGTGATCTTTTTTATGGTTAAATCAATCTATACCAAAATGCAACAATATTGGTTTAGGGTTTAGGTGTGAAAGAACAACAAATAGACAGACTGAGTTACTTTCGCATTGATAAAATATAGGAATGGATTGATAGGCTCGCGTTTGACCACTATCTCACCTGATGGTAAGCCATGATGTGGTTGACGATGGAGTACTCTTGCTTGGAAGTAACCTATTAATTCTTGAATTAAAGACACCCAGTTTGTAACACGTACTTGCAAAACTAGTTTCTAATCAAACTATCATTGTCTAGAAACAGTAATAAACGAAAAATAACAACAATGTGATAAATGAAACACGGAAAGCTGTATGCGGAAAAACCTGGCGTGTAGGTAGCAATCTCAGGCGAGTACTTATGCGTTAGAGCGTTAAGAAATTTCCTAAAAGTCTGAAACACCATCTAAAAAAAATTACGAAAAGTCAACTCAAATCATTCAATTCTAAGGTTGATATTAGAATGGTACGGCATAAAAATAAGGCATTATAAATATTATGATGTAATATGCGTCGCTACAAGGTCAGTTTAGACCGAAAATCAGGTTTTGGTTGTTCCCCGCGCCCGCGCTCCGCCCCGCCCCTTGCTTGCGCGTGAGCAGCGTCATAGAGGCGCCGGAGAGCGTTAGTATGGCAGGAACACCTGCGAGTTTGATGGTTTGGCCGATTGCGGATTGAGAGGTTTTGTTTTAGATTCAGAACTGATCAGCAGTTTGTAATATATTCTTAAGGCATCGGATAAAATAAAATAAATCGACATAATTCAAATGAATGTTAATTATTATTAATCGAACTAAATCTAATGAATCGTAAAATTTTCAGTCGTGTAGTTCTGAATATACTTTATTGCTTTGTCAACTAATTTAAAAGAAATGCATATAAAATGGTAAGTTAAGTATTTGTTTCAAATTAATTATAATTGGTAAATAAGACATTCATTAAAAAAATAGAAACTTTTCAATAAAAATTGCATTGTTCAAAACAAAAACATATGTGCAAAATTTCAGCTCAATCAAACACAGGGAACTGAGTCAGGATATCGGGATAAAGAAACATAAACAACTAAATTAGACAGTTATAAGATATACATTTTTTCCTTTACAAATCTATCTTCAAGTAATTAAATTTGGTCATTTCCTAGTAGCAGTCCGGTGTTTAGATTTTTGCTCAGTTAGTGGCACTGACTCACCCTCCATTACATTCATTCGAAACAAGCCGTAACTTCACTAGTACAATTTTAATATTACAATACAATACCCTTCTGCTTGGCCTAACGCGGAATACACGTGATGGAAAGAATAACAAAAAGAAAAATTATAAACATTGTAATAAAAATAAAATGTCAATGGATAAGCTTGTGGTTTTGAATTAAGTAAATGTTGATGATTGATTAAGGAAAGGTAAACAAGGTAAAGAAATAAACAGTATAATTATATTTAATTCTATGTTAATTAGCCTGAGATTGAAAAAAATGTTTCAGTTATTTATAGACGCACGCAAGTTATTAATAATTGAAATATGTAGGTTATTTCAACATGTATGCAATTAAAATACCACTAACAGTAATATCTTACATTATACAGCGGTTTTTAACCCTCTATTTTATTAAAAATATACCTGCAACGCCGAGCTAAATTATAATCATAAAAGTGTACATCTTAATATGCAAAATTACTACTATACTACTGATATTAGTTTTAAAAAAAATATAAATTAAATATAAAGTTGACCTATTAAGAAATCATTAATAATCAATTCAAGATAAATCAGAAAAGAAAAATGAAATAAATAATAATTTAATAAATCCCTGTTTCACAAAAAAAACTTAACGTGGCCCCGCTAATACGACGCACACAATCACCTATTCGGAATTCGTCAAAATACTCGACAACGGACTACCACATGGCTTGCGAGTCATTTTTCATCCACTCTTGCGCATGTGTGAGTCTATACGTGTGTGTGTGTGTGGTGTTTCCGTTCAAAGTGTGTGTGCCTGAGATTACGACGATCTAAGAAACCTTTTTATGTCTCCGATAGTGATAGTAAATATAAACGACGATTTTAGCACTGTAATCTGCATAAAAAGCTAATAAATAATATTTTATCCTATATAGGACTTGATTTGACCTTGTTTTTGTCTAACGATGAACTTGAACTTTTTGCTCATAATTTGCATTTAGGAAGTTGCGGTTAAGATTAAGAGGTAATGTTAAGGAAGACTTAGACGGAGATAATCTTGATAATCTTCTATTCATTATAATTAAACCTAAATATACGAATCATCGTTTAAAATGAGCAATTCTATAAACGGCAGGATCAGGATGAATTAATAAATGATCAATTATGGGCATAATGTAAATGATAATAATTCATCATCATCAACCCCATCCCGATTAGGGCCACTGCTGGGCATATGGCTCTCTCTTCTTTTGTCAATCTCCGCAGATGAAGGATGATATACCTATTACTAAAATAAGCTAGTCATTAAAAATCGAATCAAAGACATCTGTCCTCCGTGAGTGCTTCAGACGATAGATAAATGCACGTTCCCTTTAAAATACAAAGCACATACGCAAATGTCTAGACTCTAGACCTAACACAAACCTGAACCAGAGAATTTATATATGATGTATGAAGAAAACGCAACTATCATAATTCAATTCAACAATAAAATATATAGAAGAATATACAACTCAAATTTCTCTGGAATGTAAAAGAAATGAAGGAGACGATAAAATAAATACGAATGACACATTGAAACATATTGGAAAAAGAGTTAAAATCTTCCTGTTCAAACCAAGGAAGCCTTTAATGTATGTAATTTTATACAACTTCTATAATTATAATAATTTTACCCGGAAATCTTATAATTGACATTTGATTGACCAGTACTTATAAACCATAGATTCGAGGCTACATCAACTAAATTGTAATTATTGTTTAAAAAACAAGTTTCACAATCATTTTTATGATTTGATAATTTGACCAAAAGATCGATTGATATTTATTGATGGCTATAAACTGCCTTGGAGGAAACTATCATATAGAAAATCACGCCATAAGTCAAGTTCGCAAAGATCAATGAAGTTCCTGACAAAGTCATAGTAACGCCATCTAGTAACGATCGCTAGAAGTAGTCAAGTTTCTCCGTGAAGTCGATAGATGTCGCTACGATGCTACTCGCGATCGATCTAGATCTTTTGAACGAGGGGTACATAAATGAATAAATTATTTTGTGTTGTGTATTTTTATAAAAACAGTCATTAGTATTGATAAAAGTAAGGACTTACGGTACATTTTTCGATGATTGTATCAGTTGTACGTACCTGAAAGAGAAAATACATATCAATGAGTAATTTATTTAAAATAATAATGCAATTTTATTATATTTGTATTAATACAGAATATGTTACTATTACTCTTAGAATAAGTTTAAATGAACAACTAGATTTTGCACGTTTTAAAAAAAAATGGTTTTCAAGCGAAAATAATATATTATTACTGTTAATTCTGTTTAAATAATCATCTCATCTTTAAACTGATCAATGTGCGTCAAGTTCCTTCGATATATTATTGTCGTAATATTATCTACTACCTACTGTTAATTTAGGTAAGATTCTCTTTAAGTGAACTGTAATTTTTTCTTTGAGAAAATAAACATCTTTAAACCGAATGTGGGTCATCGAAGGAAACATATTTTTACTCACAATCCTCCAAATTATGTTCCCTAATTCCTAAATTAAATTTTTCAAATAATAACTTATTAATTCTAATTAATTCAACGGTCTTAAATGAAATCACTTCCCATCAAACAATAATCTTTCTTTATAAAATCAGACAATACAAAAACTCGTTAGAGCGAATGCAGATTTCTTTATCTTTTTTGTTTCATCCCATAAAAACCCTACCAACGGATCCCACCCTGAAACCAAAAAACTAGACAACATTCCCACAGTCTCAGATTTAAACTATGCTTTTGATTTCATGATTTGCATACGACCAGTGATTAATATAATTCTCCACTACCATTTTTTCAAAACACTCACCCCACAAGTTTTCAATAGAATTAACACAAAAAGATGCTATTAAAATAAAAGATTGAGCACCATACACATTTGCATACGGAAGTATGAGAAAGGTGTTCCTCAAGGGACGACCGTAGGACCGTAGAGAATTTATGCAAAATTTGTCAGTCACCCATAGAAGCGGTTTTTTCATTCTATTTGTTTTTATCTTCGCACGACGATTTACATATCTAGTTCGAATATTTTGCATATTTAAGTCTGTGAGTGTTTACTTTGAGCTTTATTTTAATTCTTTAGGGGTCAGGTTTTTTCTTTGGTAATTTTGCTTGTATTGTTGGGATGTTCAACGTGAATAATTAATGCTAGGAACAAGACGTGTGTCCCTGCTTTCTTTTGTATGTCTAATTGAATTCCGGTTTTGGTGCAAGTCATCTTCGTTTTTTATTAATATATTTTTTGTATAGTTTAATTTTTCTGCCCTGGGAGCATCTGCTTTTTGCAATTAATGTCGTGAGAACAGAGCATTGGAATTAATTATAAATATTGTTCACAGGGCTTTATTCTTTATGAAGCGTTTTATGTCTTTGAACTTGAAGAAGTTCGGTAGTCAACGGTTGACGGTTTAAAGTATGTATTTTAATTGGGTATTCTTACATCCTATTGTCACTTTATAGAAAATATTCTTTTGAAACGTTTTTAATTTTGTACAGTCAGCAATCTTAAGGAACTATTTTTTAAATTTTATTTGATCAATGGCTTTTGCTTTTTTAAATATAAAAAAAAATACTAAATGAAATTTTAATCAATGTTCGCTGATTTAAAAGGACTCGAATTTTAATCAATACAAATTGTATTGATTCTAACAATACTTTGAGATGTATGCAATGAATTGATCAATGCATATGGCATAGAACACCAGGGGACAGCGGGAATAAGGAAATTACTGCAACAATTTATACATACCGTTATAGACCTGATTATTCTATTCATCTACTTTCAATCAGCATAAATCACCTATCAAATTAAACTATTATGAAGCAACAATAACACAATCGCTTTATACCAATCGTGCGCCGGCGCAACCCTTAAAAATATTATATTTCATCAATAGCCAATCGAGGGTTGATACAAAAATCATAAACTATACAATTTTATCGATCACAATAGTTGACATTGACGCGTGCCCGATAATGATCTAGAGATCAATGATTTTCTATGAAATACGATAGGTTTTTTGCGTTGACCGCAGTGACGATGATTGCCGGTTCGTTCTGGTTGTTGTGGGTTTGTTTTCCGGTAATTATTCCGTCTAGAATATTTGTAATTCCGTTTTGTAAGCTTTGATGACAGAATTCATGAAAGTGTTGTAATTGTTTGTAGAACTTTCAAAATTTCAATGTTGGCCTGTTTCTTATGGTTGTCATTATTTTTTCTTGATAAACTTGAATATTTCAGCCAGATATTTTATGATTACTTAATCTTCACAGTAAAGTGGCCATATTTTTAGATGGTCTCAGAATTATTGTAGTCAATCAGTTTATTATAGGCTAGTTCACTACAGGAACTAAATCATAAAGATACTCACAAATAGAAATACTTGAATCGTTGCATCGTCCGTCCGATCAATAATATCGTCTAAAAATATAACAAGACAAGCCATCGCATACAGTTCCACCCCTATAGAAACGCCTGTCGATACATTCAAGACACTAGCCCTTTACACACAAAAGCTAATATTAAACCCAATACAATATATTGTTTTATAACTCGTCAGTCATGCAAAATCGGCTTCCATATAAAAAATGTATTGTGAAAAGTCTTAAAGGGTTAAAACCCTTCAATACTATCTATTATAAGATTATTGAGTATTGACGCATTGTAGGGGGCGCGAAGGGTTAAGTACTGTTAAGACCCCTTCGATTCTTTGAGTTATGTTGACGTGTTGAAATCGTTTAGTAGAGTTTACGGAATCGGTAAGAGGAGATATTGTTGAACGATATTTTATGGAAAGACGAAGTACTCGTATATTACAACCACTAACTTTAATATTTATTTTACTTGCTGTATGAAGTGAAACTTATTGATGCCTTCTATATTTTTTGTATAAAATGATTTTGTCTCCTTTCCTAATTATTTTGTGGCTTATATCTAGATTCCATCATTCTGAATCTCCTTTTTTCCCCCAATTTATTTATGTTTATAGATCTGAATTAGCTGTCTTTTCTGACATCACCTTGTTTCTAACTACATCTTTCGTCCACACCTTACTTTAAGAAATCCTTTAGTTTAACCTTTCATTGATATTGTCTTAAGGATAAAATTGGTAGCTGGTGGGATAAATTATTGTTAATAAATATGGAACGATGCATTATGTCGAAACTAATCACTGCAATTTTAAATTGCTAATGTAGCTGCAGGTTTACATAATCTTAATATATTCCAAAATACTAATGATAGATCCACTGGGAAAGACGGCACAGAGATTAATCAAACAGTATTATTTATAGAAATTTCTTCACTGACAGCTGATCTTCCTAATGACATATCATTAATATTTTTCCAAGTTCCCACAAAAGTTAAACACAGCGATATGCAAATCTATATCTTCATTCCTAATCCACACAAAATTCCATACAATTTGGTCCACAAAATTTGGCACTGACAAATTACTCAAGTGCATATTCCTAGATGCGTTCTCACATACAAATGCACGGACCCATCTGCTCTTATTAGTGAATAATGTTTTATTCAATAATTGTCAAGCATTCTGGTTATTATGCAAAATACCCATATTGTGATGGTGTATGTTGACATAATACCATCAATCTGGTGTTTGATTTATTCGTAGGGTTGGGTTGGTTTATGTTTGAAGCTTAAAGTTGCCGATGTCGATAAAATTGCTGGCTAAGCTTATTATTTCCAATAGTAGGTATTAGTTTGGTAAAATTTTCTTTAGTCAGTAATTCCTTTTCTTTCCTTGTTTTTTTTTTGTGAACTTTGGCCCACACTTGGAATTTCTTCCTGTATCATGGGTGCGTTTACAACATTTAAACTTACATACACAAGACACGCAGATCCGGCACAACATCTGCAGGCCATAGAAATATTTGATCCGTGCGGGAATCGAACCCGCCACACGCAGCGTAGCAGTCGATCGTTCAACTACTACACCAACCGTGTCGTGAAATTGACTTTCAGTAACATTTTTATTAGATCTTTATATTGTGTATGCACGGGTATTATTATTTTTAAAACTTGTCGGGCCTATTTACGACTTCTTATTTCTCAAATAGTCCCAACTAGATACTGTCTACACAAACTATATATATTTTCCTTAAATATCTCATCTAGATTTCTATCATTCTTACTAACCATTTCAAAATCATCGACAAAACTATTCTCACCATCTCTTACATTTATCGACACACCGTCAACCCTACCTCCCTGATTATCATCCTTAAGACCTTTCACAATAACTGTTTCGCACCGCAACGCCTATTACAGAGCAAAGGCATTGTCATTTAAATCCTGTGTTTAACCTACCTGAATACCCTTTACGTCCCAGACATGATCAGAATAGAGTAGAAAAGATTAGTGGTTATATTTATTGCGATTTAGTTTCCGGGAAGTGTTATTGAAACCACTATTTTTGGGTTTGATATACGTTGAGATATTTTATATTCTTCTCGTGTTGTCTCATGGGATAAATCTAAGGCTATCTAAATATTATGTTTGAGTATGCTATTTACTTTATCACTTAGGTAGATTTGAGTGTCTATGTCTCCATTAAACAGAAAAGTGCGGATTATTAACTTATTTACTTTTTCAGCCACTTCGCTTACCACACACATCTATTCCCCAGGAGCCGTGCATGTTTTCGGGATAAATGTATTTTCTCGCAAATAAACAGTTTGACCGATCAATGTGTTTTTTTAATAATCTGATCGGTAATGCCAGTGATTATCTATTGTAAACCTTTAAACAATTTTAACTCTTTTTTATATTAGTTTGGCTATTTTAACGGATCCTATTCCTAGCTTTATTATTTTCCTAACATTTTTTTTTACTTCTAGTGCAGCTATTACTATAATACCTTTACTGGCACTCTAGTGCATTTAGGCCTATTTCAATTTACTCATTTTATGTCCTTCTTATTTGGAAACATTATCTTCTCTTAATTTATTTATCATTATTGTGGCCCAAGACCAGTTTTATCTTTTCTTGGTTTCTTTTCATATTTTGGTGACATAAACGTACTTTTATTTATTTTTCATGACATAAATAGAATATTCTACTTTTTACATAAGAAATGTGACATGAAATGTTTTGCAACGTTGCTAGTTCTATTGTACTGCCATTCCCAGGCACAATGCCATATTTCTATTATTACTTCATCAAAACGCACGTTATCTACTTCTCTTCTACCTATTTCAAAACCAAGATCATTACGTCCCACAAAATGTAATGTAAATACAAAGATAAGATCTACAACAAGGGTTCTGGAGGCTGTTACCACAACATCTTGCGGTCGGTAAGATCCGTTGGTAGAAAGTCTACAAACATAGCATTTTCCGCTAACCACGTATAAGTGGTTAACTTTGTTTGGTATGGTTTAAGTATATTGTTTATATACTTAAACATACCAAACAAAGTTATGTTTATGGTTGTATATGGTTTAAGTTAAATTTGAAATTCAGTTAGAATATCTATTAAGAATATCTTGATTGTCTTCATATTCCTACTTGTATTGACTTCTAAATTAATTCTTAATCTGATCATTTCATCGTCATCTTCCAGCCCTTATCCCAATTAATTTTGGCAACATGGTCTCCTTCTTCCGTGGTTCTATTTACCTCAATATTTACTTTTTTTTCAAGCCGTATTCAATCCATCTATATTTGAATTATTAACAATTGTCAGTTAGCCTAATAAATAATTATATCGGTTCGATTATAATAAGCAAATATTGTATTTTAATCAATTTGTGCTATCAAACGGTATAGATGTTATAGACTAGACTGTTGCATATTTCTTTTTTAAAAGTTCGTGTTGCATTTTGCATAACTGCTATAACATATAATTGTCTCTATTTTTGTCACTACATGGAAAAAGAAAAGCACAAAAAAAAATAGAAATTGTCCCGTTAAGAGTTCTTACATGGAATTTCTAATCACGTTATTTGGCACATACTAATTTTAAAACAATCCTTAATCATGTAGACAGAAATAATATCAAAAGGTTTATATTTAAAAGATGTTTGCTACTAAGACGGGTTGTGGTTTGCGGTGGCTTACGTTTCCTTGTGCCGACCCCATAAGAGTACCTACAGTCTTAAGATGAGCTTTACGTACCCTCATGTGTGGTGACTTTGAGGCAATACATACAGAAAATGATTTGTAAGGACATGATAGACTAAATGAAATATTACGATACCTCAGTTCCAGAGTGTAACAAGTCTGAAATACAGTAAGTTTGAGATAAGTATAAGAAATTCTTCCTTAAATGATTACCCATAATTTCCAAAGAAAAACAAGTCGTTAAGTAAATGTAGTTTAGTTGTTAAACCCAATATTTTGTTCTTAGGTCTAGAATATTTTCGTTTCATACAATAACATATAACTTATGTTTTTTCCTTTTGAAACTGAGAACGTTTGCAAATTCCTAGTATCATCAGACTGTTCAGAATAATATTACATTCCAGATTAATATATATATTACATTCCAGATTAATATCAGAATGTTTAAAAAATACACTAGTAAAAGTATCTCTAGTCGTATAATTTTCTAATTGTCTCATAAGAATCTTTTTCTGAATTGTTACACTCTGGAACGAGATATCGATTTGTGAATTTAAACAATATAACGGGTATTCAGGGTATTGACATTTGCCTAAAAAAGATCCCTAAAAAGGGATAGAAATCAACTTGAAACATATATGCTTCTTATTTGTTATTTTCCAGCCATAAAAGATTTTCGCAGTTATTTTTGAGTTTATATTATTGATTAAAATCCAAACTGTTGGTTTATAAAACGGGCATCCAATATTTATTGATAATCTAATTGTTTTTTTTTTAATCTTCCTTATTTTCAGTAGGTATTGTTTGTTTGCTAGCTTTTAAATACATATCTCTAACAAAAAACCTGACTTTCTAATAAAATATAACCACCTAACCGTACTCAACTCCAGTCTAGAATAATGTCTAAACGACCATTATTCTAGAGCTATTAAAATATCATAATTCAACATAATATCCATTAAAACGAACTCAAAGTATTAAATAGACGTGAAATTGCTAACTTCCTGCGCAAGCGCAAAGTTTAGCAAAGAAAAATGTTTGTCTTTAGTATAGGGTTGGCGCGTTCATGAAAATTATCGTTGAGTAAGTAATTAAATGTCGTTTGATGGCAGTTTGACCAAAAGGTCATTTTTTTTAATGTTTATTTTTGTAAGGATCACATCCTTACATGATAACAAATGTGGGAAAATAAAAAACACATTACTCATGACATTTATTTGTGTTGCAAAATTGCATTGGGCAACTGTTACCAAAACTAGCTAGAATTCCTCGTAGCAAAATTTACAAAGGTTTCGAACCAATCACAGAAATAGAAAATATAAAAAATGTAGATTAAATATCGAAAAAGGGTTTATTTGCGTCAAATATAAAGCAAAAATGAAAGACTAAAAGGAAACAGAAAAAGGAAAAATATGCATCACAGCGGCGCAAAACAGTAACAAGCAATAGTTATTGTTTTTTATTCAAAATACAATTTTAACAGCTTAAAGGCAGACAAAGTTCTTGTTTGTTTCGTGTCGTTTTATAAAATCTGTAAAGAAATCAAATGTACAACTTAAAAATCAGTAATTTCATAGCCTAAACGAAGTGAAAATAAATCTGAATCATCAACATGATAAACTTCTCTTTTCCTCGAAATTCCTGCAAGAGACAACCCTACAAACCACCTCAGCATAATAACCACATATGAATTAACAAGTAACCAGTGATAAGTGACAACAAACGAACATAAAATTGTTGTTTATTATTACAAAAATAAAATTACACGTTCAGCTAACGCCAGGTCTTAGGCCATTAAATTGAGCATGAGTATAAAGTGGCGGGTTGATTTGTATCTTTTTGTTTCACTGAGTTTTATATACTGTTAAGTCCTTAAGGGTTTGAAGTGGTTATTAAAACAGTAGCAGGTTTTAAAATGGGTAATTATAAGTTTTTATGAGTAGGCGTTATACGAGTAGCTAGCAAACAACGAACTTCAGAGTAAATTATTTCATCACCACTCGAAAAAAGGTGAAAAAATATTGTGAGGAAACCGACATGTCGTAGACCCAAAAAGTAAGAGTCGTGTGACTTCCACCAACACTAGCCTATACTGAGCCCACGTGCTGGATAAACAGCCTACCCCCTCTTACAGGGGCAACCACCAGAAAAGCGCCAAGGCAATAAAGCTCGACGAAGTCCCGGAGAATGAATTTAACTGTCTTGGATCCGCAACGAAATCGAATCGAATGGAATCGAATGGTGGGCAGCACTGTTGATTCTGGCTTTCAGGAGTTGCAGTGGTTTGGGAATAGTGCGGTGGGATTGTCCCTCTTACAGAGAAGACCTGTGTCTCAGCAGAGCGAATATTTTAAGCTGATCTTGGTCATAGTAAACAACGAACCTAGGTTTTCAATGGATAGGTTAAGTAGAAATAATAATTCGGAGACAATGTGACATCCATCAACTCGCACTCTGCCCGCGGCCAGTCCCTCTCTGAGAGGAGGCCTGTGTACCAGCAAGGGAACATTAAAGGCTGTTACTACCACTTTTTTTTTTGTTGTCGGCGGAAACCTTCAAACGGTGCCTGGACTTTTGGAGAAAAAGATCAGGAAGTGTGGGGTTTTTACTTCACTAAAACCAACAGCACATAATAGGGACACCGTTACCTCTTATAAAACCATCATAGAACCTCCTCTGTACAACTGTTAAAGCACATTCCCACCTACCACTATTTTTCTCTGCATCACCCAAAGGTTAACTTCTAGAAAATGCCTAAGGTATTAAGTCCGCCTCTGTACTTTTTGTATAAAGTATTAAATAAATAAACTAACCTAGGGTTACAATCGATCAGGCAGCAGATATGCTTCGATAAACAAATGAGGAAGTTGTTAAATCGTGTTAACAGTTAGCACTTTGGGTCTTTTTAATCGACTTCCCAAATAGGAGAAGATTCTATGTTCGACTTAATGTTTGTTTTTTTTGTGTATATTCATCGAAATCTCCGTCATATGTGGACCGATTTTGAAAATTATTTTTTGTTTCAAAGAGAATGTCTCGAAATTGGTCCTATTTTAATTTGGTGAAGTTCTGATTAAGAACTTCGGCGATATACAACAGAACTCTTCAATAATTAGCGGCGAATTTCAATAAATCTCTCGGGATTGCTGCGATCGCATGTCTGTTTATTTTCTATACCATTTCATATTATTACATACGCCAGAACGCTCTAAATGGGTACGGAGATGTGCACAGTTCACCTTGATACACCATCTCATTTCACCGGTTATGTTCAGTTTCATGATATTTCGGTAATCTGGCATTATAGTTCTCTTACTAAACTACTTGCCTTTTAGGTAGGTACAACTAAAAAGTGAAAAATAATTTGTTTTAACAAAAAAATACTACCGACTTCCAAATAAGAAAACTATAAAGTAAAAATAACTTAATTTTTGGAAGTCGGTGTCCATAACGCAAAAAAAGATGGTACTTACCAATAACTTCCAAAAGTAAAGTTATTTTTCACTTTGTAGTTTTCTTATTTGGAAGTCGGTAGTATTTTTTTGTAAAAAAGTTTTTATATAGGTACGATCTCATTTCAGATATAGTGATCACTGTGGCTAATGTACCCTGGGTAGTAAGGTACACGGCACCTTACTGACTGGCTCATATTTGGCTATCAGAGAATATGTTAAACTTATAAATAATAGAATCCAATACGAGGGAACAATCTTTAAGATAATTGTAGCAACCTATGTAAACTTTCCTCTAAACAAAGACCTCTTAAAATCGTCATCCTCCTGCTCTTCATCACCACCTACAGCCCAAAAACGGCCACTGCTGGGCGAAAGACCCCTCTTTTATTAGATATCTACCACGCTCCTGGGCTAGCCAATTCCAGGTTCCACCTATGATGGCAATAATGTATTGTACCCATCTGGCCTCCTGCCAGTATCCCAATTTATTTGGGATACTTCTTCGATACTTTACTACTTATCGTCATCTCAACGTTTTCTAGCCATATAGGTAATCTTTCATACAATCATTCTATATACTCGTAGTTAAAAAACAAAATAATAGTGTTCTAAGAAACAAATCGTTGAGGTTGCATGGCGGTTTGCTGTTAGAAAACCCAAGTCTGCATTAAGATCGCCTGCGTAAATATGTAAAATTAAGCTGTTCTAATGGAAAATTGTATTTGTATTTTTTGGATAATATATAACTATAAGATTTCGGTATGGGCACGCTCGGCGCAATCACTGTTAAACCTTGTTTGTACTTTTGTTTTTTACTATTTTTCTGTTACTTTGTGATTGTTGTTGTTGTGTTGTTTCTATGTCGAATAAATGTTTTCTATTCTTATTCTATTCTATTCTAAAAAAAAATAAGATCCAATGTTAAAAAAACCAATAGTTATTATCGCCAACCATAACCTAAGTCCAGCAATAGATATTAATAGATACTACCAACCGATAGAATGTCAATACCGTAGCATGCGCCCGCGCAGGTGGCAGGCCTCGCGCATGCGCGCAATTAAAACTTGTCGCGGGACGGTTAGCCGCCATTACTATTGTGCAGGTTAATGAACTTTGCACTTCAGCTAACTGTTTCTTAGTTAGTTTTATAGGGCGTAAAGTGTAACTAAATATCTATATGGACTATTTTTTTTAAAACCGTTTAAAGTTAATGAAGCATTTGCTTACGCACGATCTGATTATCTGATGAACTTTATTCTAAAACATCGTGAGGAAACGGGCATGTCCTAGACCCAAGAATTCGAAGACATATGACATCCACCAACCCGCACTGGGTCCGCGTGGTGGATTAAGGCAAATTCTCTCCCTCTCACTGGTGGTCTGTGTCCCAGCAGTGGGCACCTTAAAAGACTGATGACGATGATGATGCAGCACTTTCATTCTAACATCTTCAATAAGCCTTTTCCATACACATTTATTGGAAATCATCAGAAAAAGTTTCGGTAATCCGCCAGAGTTTAGAGTTTCTTACAACCCGTAACGATTGTCAATGATTGTCGTTAGGAATGGAAGTACCCATGGCCAATAGTTTTTTGTAGGTTTCAACCTCTTGATGTTCTGATTTGATCACGAAAGTTCTGTCACAGTCAGAACACTACACTGTTACTAAAGTCCTGACAATCTAAGAAGTCGGATTTGACAGCTATAAAAATACGTTATATAAGTTAAACTTGGAATGGCGACCGCGAACCAGAAGACGTTGCGTTGGAAGGCCTCCCACCATGACTGATGACCTGGTGAAGGTTGCGGGGATCCGCTGGTTACGAGATGCACGGGACCGGTCAATGTGGCGACGCTTGGGGGAGGTCCATGTCTAGCAGTGGACGTCTTTCGGCTGATATGATGATGATGATGAAGTTAAACTTGATGCTTACGAATGATACTCGTTGTTATAGTGTAGAATGAGTAACATAATAATTCATTAGGATTATGAATTTGATTTTCCGTAGACGTTCATACAAAGTTATCTCGGCATGTAAAATGAGAAACGTCATCAGACATATTAGATTGTCACGAATATAAGCTTGTTTCTGGGAAGGCACGGAAGGAAAGCACTAGGTTTTTGCTAGTTACGTACTTGCAATAAAGTTATTTGAAGTTACCTTGGATTAGAATCAGGATGGATCAGAATGTTGGGCTGTGAAAAAGATGGATGAAAAGTGATTGCATATGTATATATTTGTATAGCAGAGATGAGAATGTTGAGATGCATGTGCGGAGTGACGAGAATGGATAAAGTGAAAATGAGGATATTAGAGAATGTTTGAAAGTGGCGCCAGTAACAGAAAAGTTGAAAGGCAACCGTTTGTGCTGGTATGGTATGTAGATGAGAAGGGATGAAACGCATGTTACTAAAAGGATTATGAATTTAAATGTGGATGGATGGAGAAGGAGGAGACGGCCAATGAAAAGATGGACGGGCTTTGTGAGGAGTGATATGAAAGAAAAGGGAGTCAGTGATGGCGTGACGGGGGACAGGACGGTATGGAAGAAGAAAACGTGTTGTGGCGACCCCAAGTAACATGGGACAAGGGCAGGAAGAAGATGAAGTTACCTTACGTTAATTAAGAAAGGAAAAAAAAAAGGTAACAGATGCGTGCTTATAAATTTTTAATTTACGTATTACAAGACCTCCCTAAGCCTTACATTGCAACAATGTAACAAGCACACAACTTGAATACCTAATCAGTCCTTTATTTTTGCATTTATCATTATTATTTCAAAGTTAAACTAAATTCATGTATCGGTAATTATCATACTTCGACATGACAGGTTCGTTAGAACATTTTATGATAATAGTCCTGCGAAGAAAAATATTGTGTTTTAAATGTTAGAACAGCCAGCTTGTATGGTTACGTTTTTAAATTAGAAAATAATAATTGTGATAAGATACTCGTAGTTTGTTTAATAATGTAGTGTACCTAGGTGTGCAGGTGATTCTATACGGTATCTTTACAAGTTTCTTTCATACTTTTTTAAGCATTAAAAACGGTTTTAATGATAATTCGGTCATTGACACGGTTTTATAAAGATCGTCCAAAGAAGAGGTGGTCAACTCTACGGAACCTGCCTTTCAATTTCCACTAGTTCATACAACACTATTAGATTTAATTTTAGCCACGATTTAAAAGAACAATCCTCGTTGTCTTTAATCAAGACTACGCATTATAAACGTTTTTTTATTGTTTTTATATATAACAATCTTAAATGAATTAATTTTGATTTTTTATGACATATATATATATTTAACATATTATGACATATAATTTTGATTTCGTATGATTAAATTTGTATATCACAATTTTAGTTTTTTGTTATTATTTTAATTTATGAATCCCGTTTTTTTATCTATTGCGTGTTTTGTTCAATAATATGTGACATTACTCTATTTTATTAATTTCGATCTTCACTTTATGATTTAATTAAGATACATATCAACCTATTCTCTTATAAGATAATAAATTATTATAATTAATGTCGTAAAATTACTAATAATTACTTAATGCCGATTTAATTTACTAAATTTGTAAGATATACAATTTGTACGCCTCACTAGGCAAAACATTTAATTTCGAATTGAAATTATAGTGAACATCCTGCATGTCTATTGTATGTAAACTCATTTGGACAAATAAATTATCTTTATATTTATCTTTACCTCTGGATGTAATTAGTAAAAAACCGGCCAAGTGCGAGTCGGACTCGCGCACGAAGGGTTCCGTACCATTATCGCAAAAAACAAGAAAAAAAAATACGTTTGGGAGACCGACTTAAATATTTATTATATTCTATTTTTAGTATTTGCTGTTATAGCAGCAACAGAAATACATTATCTGTGAAAATTTCAAGTGCCTAGCTATCACGGTTCATGAGATACAGCCTGGAGACAGACGGACCGCGAGTCTTAGCAATAGGGTCCCGTTTTTACCCTTTGGGTACAGAACCCTAAAAAACAGGTCAAATTTAATTTTGTGTGCTTTTATTTAATTTGAGGTTTGTAGGTTCAAAGAGATTTTAACGTCTTCCAGAAGAGAAAAGAAAAATAGCATCAGTGGATTTATTTTTTGCCAAGAAATATTACTTCTTCCAAAAATCATCTTCAACCCAAAAATATCCCAAAATACATTACAAGATCTGCAGCATCTTGAAAGCCCTCCCTCAGAGGGAACGCACTCCGGACCCTCTAATGACGTCATTAGCGGGGCAAAAACTAAAGGACCTCCGGATCATGCTCGGGAGATAGTCCGAAGATGTATTTAGTTGTATTATGTAGTGACCGGTAGTAAAGGTAAACCCGTGGTGTACAACGAGAGAGAATTTAACTACTGACGTTAAACATTTTGTCTTGATCTCTATACTCTTTGCGCTATAGTATGGTGCGGGTGACAGTTTCAATAACATTTTTTACGTTTTTGTAGTTTAACTTCATAAAGGTAAATATGGTATAAGGTATAACTATGGTAGAGTGCGCAAGATAAGTCTGCGCGCAACGGGTGGCGTGCTTAATGTTGCCAGCATAACTAATCTTTTTTGCTTCATTTAATCAATAGTCATTTTTCATTTATTAGTTTTTCTTCTTGCAGAATGTGATGAAAAAACCTTCATGGAATTATTGTAAATCTTTTATTGAATACTTAGTAGAACCTACTGTTAAGTTTTGTTTAACAATGGTCCTGCAGTGGCTAATATCGTAGCTATTTTAATTCTTAATTTTTTCTTTAACATTTTTTGAAGAAGCTGCTGCTACATAACCCTCTTGAGTTATTTGGGTAACGGTGCATCAGAAACGCCTAAAACAAAATAACAATGATGCATTATATTACATGGTGCCGTTCCTGTCCCGCTGGTATATTTATGTACCACCCAAAAACTAATATTGTCAGGCTCCGGTAGTACGAAAATTCAGGGAAATTTTAGTATGATGGCATCCCTAAAAGTTACCTGTCAAATAAGCAACGCTGGCTCTATATTTGTAAAACGGTACCGTAGGCCCGTTATTGTCTTGTTCACTACAAGAAAACATTCCTGCCAGGACTTTAAATTGCTTGTAGCATAATGATGACGATTATTTACTTCGGAAACGAATAAAAACACGGAATACAACACACTCTCTTGACATCTGACATAAATGACAAACGATTAGTTCCTATTTTGGCCGCGCGCAGACTTAACTTGCGCGCACTCTATGACGTTAAACTACAAAAAATGCGTATACGTATATGCGTAAAAATGTTGTTGAAACTGTCACCCGCACCATGCTACAGCGCAAAGAGTGTAGTATAATTGGGATGTTTCCTGGATAGAAAAATGATAATTCTATTAAGTCCGCCAGTGAGATTATCAAATAATATTGGAGCCATATTTTTACCTTTATCAAATAAATAAAAATTGACAAAGATAAAGCGCATCAAAGTCCAGGAGTGGGGGCTCGTGACGTCACTTTGTCTGTATAAAGTGTAGCACACCGTGACGTCACACGATATTACAACGCACTGTATCGTTGTATTTTTTTTGTTTACGTGGCAAAAGAAAAAAGGGTCCAATATGTTTAGGTTATCTAAATGACGGATTAAATAGATTTTTTTTTTGTCATATTCAGTAGGTATTTTTCAAAGTCCACTTTTACTTGAAAACTTGCAACTTTAGTACTTTTCTTTACTTGGGTTTGTCATGTTGTTTGTTGCTGAGATGTGAGCCTTTTTGATCTTACACGGGTTTTCTTTTATAGTTGGTAAATTATTTCTTTTGTTTTTCCTTATTTCTCGTGTCTTCTGTGCGGGTCACAAATAAATATTTCTTTATTTCTTAGATCCATTACTCAATTCAGAAACCGGCCCATAGTGACACCCTAATGTTCAAAATTTTTTGGAATTGCCAATTCAGAATTGCATGTAAATATGAATGATTTTTTGACTCAGGATTCAGGGCTGCTCATCATCTGCATAGCCTTTTCCCAACTATGTTGGGGTCGGCTTCCAGTCTAACCGGATTTAGATGAGTACCAGTGTTTTACATGGAGCGACTGCCTATCTGACCTCCACAACCCAGTAACTGGGTAACAGCGGTACCCCTTGGCTAGACTGGTGTCAGATCTCAAGCGTCTGACTATTCGTAACGACTGTCAAAGATCTTCAAATGACAGTTGGGACCAACGGCTTAACGTGCTTTCCGAGGCACGGAGGAAACTCGGTATGTTGAAATGGTCACCCATCCACGGACCGACCTCGTCAAGCGTTGCTTAACCTTAAAGATCGACCCGTGCGGCTGTTATTATTTAGCCACGAGCTCCTCCACGAGGGCTGCTATTAAATGTTTAATTTTGACCAAACCCAGTTATAGTTTTAATACCACTGAACCATATGACCTATATTCTGAAACCTTTAGAAAGAATCTTCCATTAGTCAGTCGTCCTATCAGCAGCGGAAAAAGTCTTAAATTGATGTCAATAAATAACAAGGCATGGGTAAAAAGCACTACACGTCCGTGTCCGTGAAATTACTAACCTACCACTAGACAGTCGAAGATTATACAGACTTTTCAGATTTAACCAAAAATTTACCGACTTTCTACAAATCTCGCGTTCTCATTGATCCTCTAATAACCAGACCACAATACCACCACATCCTGACCACAAATGACCACCAATAAAAACCTGACACTCGTAATGTCCGCTGAAACAATCGGAAACCGGAAATGACGAGAATATGAAAAATAGACCTATCAATGACGACATTTTACAATTAACATGGGAAATTCTACCTTATTTCCGTACAGATAGAGTTGAATTTGCATTTGGAAGTTTCGGCTAGAACATTTTCGACTCTGAAGGATTTTTATTAGAACATTCCACATTTGATCTTGTGTTGTAGAATTATGGAAGTAGAGTTTATTTTTCTTTGTAAGGGCAGTGATTGAAGGAAAAGATTAGGCCCTTGACAAACGGATGGTTTGTAAGATCGTTTGGCACATTATTGAATGGTGGCATCGTAAAGAATCGTGTATATTATTGAAATAAGGGTAGTTTCATGAAAAGTCGATTGAGGGAACAATATTGGATATATTTTGTAATATTTGAGGAGCAATATGTTAAGGATATGTTGGATGAAATGAATTTGATTTCTGTAATGGAATAGGTTAGGTTAAGGCTTGCCATTTTTTGGAGAGTTCAGTTAAAATAATTTCATTCATCACGATAGGTTTATGGAGTTAGTAAATTGTACGAGAAAAATAAAAATAATGATTAATAAAATTTACGATTATTATGACATTACTGAAGAATAATGCAGTCTTGGAATAAATTTACTTTGAGTACTTAAGGTTATTTTAAAAGCAAACCTAAGTTATGTAATTTCAGAATTATATTAAGTTAAAAATCTTATCCAATATATAATGAATAAATGTGAAAGGCACCTATTAGAAATAGTACCTAGGCGACCGAGACCTGCTCGAATGAAAATAGAGAAAACGACGTTTTCTAAAAAAAATAACTTAGCTAGATCGATTTATCGCCCGCGTAACCCCCGGAATACTAAATTTCATGAAAATCGTTGGAGCCGTTTCCGAGATCCAGATTACTTATATACAAGAGTTGCTCGTTTTAAGGTATTAGATTCTGCCAGCATAGTTAAATAACTACCTACTTTAAATCATCATCATCTGCCTAGTCGGCTTCCAGTCTTACCGGATTCAGCTGAGTACCAGTGTATTACATGGAGCGACTGCCTATCTGATCTCCACAACCCAGTAACTGAGTAACACTGCACCCCTTGGCAAGACTGGTGTCAGATCTCAAGGCTCTGACTACTCGTAACGACTGTCAAAGATCTTCAAATGACAGACGGGACCAACGGCTTAACGTGCTTTCCGAGGTACGGAGGAAACTCGGTATGTTGAAAATGGTCACCCATCCACGGACCGACCTCGGCAAGCGTTGCTTAACCTTGAAGATCGACCCGTGCGGCTGTTATTATTTAGCCACTTAAATGATGGCCAAATAATTTGTTAAATAGATAACGAAAAATAAGTACATACATATTCACTCAACATGATTAATCAATTTTCCTAGGCTTTTCGACACTATGTTGGGATTGGCTTCTAATCTCACTGGGTGAAAGTGATTACCCTCCTAAAGAACTGCATCTGGTTCTCTCACACATGGTCATATTCTCTCCACCTGAGGAAATATGACCATGTGTCGAGCTGCAGTGAGATCTCAGCTCAAATGGATGCCTATTCGGCAGAGGTGAAATTTACGCGCTTTGACCACGCTTTTCTCAAATCAAAATATTGATTTGCCAGAAAATACATTGTTTAACAAGGAAAGATCTTAAAGCCTAATAGTTATTGTATTCTGCCTGCAAGCAAGCGGGCAAATTACTTCCAATAATAATCTACTCAACTCAACTCTCCTACCCCTCCTTCTTATCTCATCCCTCACTTTTAATTTCTGGGTACTTCACACGCTAGGAATCTGCGTTTGTTTTACAATCTTCTCTTGCGTTGTCCTTCTCATATTTCTGATTTTATTCATTATTCCTTTCATATTCAGTCCATTCTTCCTAGGAATGCGCGTCCTCTCGATATCAGGAAAAAGTGCATAAGACAGCAAGGACCAATGTTTTAACGTGCTTTTCGAGACACGGAGGAATCTCAGTACATTATGAATGGTTGCCCATCTACGGACCAACCTCGACAAGCGCTGTTTAACCTGTATGATCGCCCCATGCGTCTATTATTATTAAGCCACGAGCTCCTTTATACCGAAAATACTTAATACTATTATATAGCCAGCAAATATTGATACCATTAACCCAAAGCCTCTTTAGGAAAAACCTTATAAAACAGATAAGGGCGACCACGATAATATAAAAACTGCATCCAGCATCAAAGTCGGGAGGCGACATACCGACGAAGGAATCCGAAAATTTACACAAACGAGAATAGATTTCGTTTCCAGTGAGAAGCTTAAGCGGGTGCTGAAGCGGGCGCGATTTATCAACATTATGTAAGCATTTAGCGTTCGTAGTGAAGCGTGTCAGTGTCAGAAAGTTGAAACCATGTTACCAGACCTAAACGTAGATCCTTATGGGAATGAACGCGCAAGAAACCTCATAAACACTTTTTGATCTAGTTATACCCTAAAAATGACTGTTTACAATGACGTATCGGTGACTATGGAAGGCGTCGAGTGCGATGGCATTGAGGATTCTTTCTAGCAAGCGATCGTCTTTTGTTTTGCCCCGCGAAAACATGTCTTCCCTCACTAGTTACTGTTCAGCTATAACTTCATCTCTTCAGTCGAACGGCGTTCATTGCTAGACATAGGCTTTCCACATGCACTATTTTTCTTTCTTTCTTTATTTCCATGCGTCACCACATCGACTGGGGCTTTGCTTCTCCCATCCCACAACCTTTAACACCACCGTACTGGGGCTGTGGTCACCTAATCGCTTCTGCTACCGCTTATTCAGCGTGTACGAGGCCTCACTATCAACCGATTCGGGTTTTTGTCAGTCCGTTCGACCATCGTCGGCAACAGTCGGCATTTCTGCGATGACATTCTCGGGCACCCGTTTTGATTAGAAGTCAGTCATTCGATGATTTTTTTTTACCTTTTCTTTTTTTAGTTTTAGTCGCATTTCTTTGGGTTTTCGATTTTTTGGAGAAATGAATATGGATAGGTTTGAAAGACTGTTTGGTTTTGTTGCGTGGTTTTTTTACAAAAATAAATTTTTGCTTAATTACAGTGCTTTCCTAAAATGGGCTGAAGAGTGGCGCGGCCGTCGCATAGTTGCTAAGAACAGCTGACCACAAAATAATTTATGTGTGGCCAAGACAAATGATCACAACCGACTTGAACTTTCTTGAAGGTAACGAATCTAGTACCCGTATAGTACCACACCTCTAGGTACAAACAATTTATAAAGTACTAGCTGTTCCCCGTGGCTTTGCTCCCGTGGACCACCCCACTGGAACCGTTTTCGGGATTAAAAAATAGCCTATGTCACTCAGAAATAATGTAGCGTTCTATTGGTGAAAGATTTTTTTAAATCGGTCCAGTAATTTTGGGGCCTATTCGGTACAAACAAACAATCAAACAAAACAAATCCTTCCTTTTTAGGGTTCCGTACCCAAAGGGTAAAAACGGAACCCTATTACTGAGACTCCGCGGTCCGTCTGTCTGTCTGTCTGTCTGTCTGTCTGTCTGTCTGTCTCCAGGCTGTATCTCATGAACCGTAATAGCTAGACAGTTGAAATTTTCACAGATGATGTATTTCTGCTGCCGCTATAACAACAAATACTAAAAACAGAATAAAATAAATATTTAAGGGGGGCTGCCATACAACAAACGTGATTTTGTTGCCGTTTTTTGCGTTAATGGTACGGAACCCTTCGTGCGCGAGTCCGACTCGCACTTGGCCGGTTTTTATAATATTGGTATGGTATCGATTACTATACAACCTAATTCATAAAATCGTCTATTACTTTAATCTCTGGAAGACCTTATTTGGATACGAAAATTATTCCGCTAGTTAAAAACTATACTGTCGCTGAATGCCATATGCTACTTTTTAACCTGGAATATGCCGAATATATGCACAGTTCCTACTGCAGCGACAAAATAATTTAAACTAAGCAAAATTTTAACGAACGTCTGCTTCAAAAAACATAAGAGCATCCTAGGTAATTTGACTCACTTCGAAACTCGCTAATTAGCAAACTTTTCGAAAAAGGCTACAACTAAATGACCACAAAAAGCTACGTAGTGCATTCTAATCAAAACTAATCTAACTTTGAATTGAATTTCCTATCGAAATCAAAATTACGCCAGCCCACACTTCAATTTTATTCACAGAGCACTGAGACGTCTACTGCTAGAGGTGGCATTATCAAAACTTTATGTACAAAACAAATGTCAACCTCTAAGAGTAAATGGCACTCTAAGTAAGCTTAGACCTACTGTCCACGGACGCGTAGCTTCATACACGCTTTAAAACACGCCGTGCAGTTTGTGAATCCCAGCGCAATGAACTCTGTCCACCAGGTTTATTGCACGCGTACGTTTTCAATCATTTCAACCAATTCCGCTGCCATTCTCACAAAACATGAATACGTGCGTCCACGCGCTGTACAGTGGTCGGCACGTAACTTGGCAAGGGTCGTTAGATGCGCACAAGTTGTTTTCTAGGTCTCTTTGGTTACCAAGCGGGACGCGGGTAACGTTTAACACCGTTCTGAGCGCGATTTGTTGGTCAGTGTACACAAATATCGACTGACCAATCGCGTCACGTTCACGTTCCGGTCGCTCTATATGGTGGTTGGTCAGTCCGCGCACTATACGAGAACTTACCCCCACTAAGCTAAAACCTTGCCAAGTTACGTGCCGACAACTATACGCCACGGCGAATACCATGCAGTACAGCAGGCATCATGAAGCCGGCATGCAGCGACATGTGCGCGACGTTGACGCTCCGTCTACAGAATTTTATAGATTTGTATGTAAGCTGCAAGCAGGCGTACAATGACCACTACGCGTCTATGAAGCTACGCGTCCATGGACAGTAGCCCTTACTCATAATGTAATAGTTTACTCATAGATGATGATAGCCCGTGACAACTCTGATCATGGTCTGATACAGTCAAAACTTGTCTGCCCGCACAAATATAATAATAGCGTCTGTTCCGTAGCTAAGTTATGACAACCTTGCTGGCTGAGGCTGGTCTGTAGATGGCTGAACATCCTTTACATAGCGAAAACTCTTCGTGCCGTGGTAAGCACGTTAAGCCGTTGGCATCGGCAGTAATTTGTACATGACAGCAGTTAGATGTGAGGAAAAGCTTTGAGGTCTCTCAAGCAGTCTTGGCAGACCTCATAGCTAAGAACACTCTCGACAAAGTCTCACCTTTCAAACAAAAAACTAAATCAAAATCGGTTTTTCTGTTTAGGAGCTAAGATGTCACAGACAGACACACAGATACACCCCTCTTGTTCCGTCGGGGGTTAAAAATACTGGTACTCAGTTATAATGGAAATTGACCCCAATACAGTTGTAGAAGCCTTTGTAGATTGACTCACGTCTCTAGTCACTGCCAGCTTGACAATTCCAAGCTCTGTGATTTAATTAAATCGAGATTAGAGGGCACAAAGCATCCGCAATATTTAGGTATAAAATATCAAAGATGAGGTGCCTCCTAAACGCGAAGTGACGAGCAAAAAACACTAAAATAGCGAATTAATTGCAAGTTATACAGGACGCTGCTACTGGGTAGCGACACCAGAAAAAGCTAATGGTTTGTACACATATTTTATAAATCCATTTTTTTTATAAACTACTACTTTATATCGGGCGTATCGAGCAGTATTGGCCCAGTGGTGACGGCCCGGAGTTTGACACAACAGGCATTTTAATTTTTATCAATAATTCCATCACCACTGCTCTAAAAACTCTAAAAACGGTGAAGGAAAACATAGTGAGGAAACCAGCGTGTTCTAGAATCAAAAATTCGAAGACATGTGATATTCACCAACCCGCACTGGGCCCGCGTGGTGAATTAAAGACCATTCCCTCAAAAAGAAGAGGCTTGTGTTTCAACACTGGGAACGTTAAAAGACTGATTATGTTATGTTTTGTAGAAAGAAAAGGTTGTTTAGGGCAAGTTTATTTAACCAAAAAGATAAGGAACCAACTGTATAATTTTGTTTTATTGTATCACGGTATTTCTTTTCCATTTCTTCTGTTAGTTACGATATAATCGTAAGAAGAGCAGAATTAACTGATATTTGATAATGACATCAAATAAAAAGTTTCTTACTAAGGAAGGTTTGCGGAGTTTTTAGTTGCTAGTTTAAATATGTAATCACTATAAGTGACTCATTAATTTTTTGATAGATTATTTCTGTTTACAAAATAAAAAAAGCTAAAATTTTGGCAACTTTTAAGTATTCAAACTTAACGATAGCTACTAAATTTTTGTTATAATCAGTACATTTAATTTACAAAAAACATCTGACATACAACCATAATCATAAAAATTATAAAACACGCCATAAAAAAAAAGACTCGCATTTCACTTTATTTGCCAACCGTACAATACAGTTGACGAATTGAATTTTGATGAGTTACAGCCGGTGTTGGTTGCTCATTATCATTTCACCACAGTCGTTCGAATACATAACATGACACATGCGATAGTCAGAGAGCTAAGTCTGCACGACTCTCGAGATTAAACTTGAAAAAAAGTTAATCAAATTCTTGAATTAATTTGAGGAATTTGTTGTTATTTACTATGTGTTTACACGTCAGATTTGGTTGGTAACAAGGTTAGAAGATTGTATACATGCACAGATTAGATTTCAAAGATAATAGAGATCGATTATTATCTTATCGATTTAAATTCGTACAAGATCATGAGTTAATATTAAATTCTCTGCAAATTATTTCTACGCTGATTAGACAAACAATTACAACATTATTGGACTCATTTTACTCGCAAAGAGGATCTGTAAGTGCTACAAAAAGTGAGAAGGTGTACCATTTTTCGACACATACAACTTTGGATGCGGGTTTTAGCTCCTTGAAAGGAAACTACATAAGCAAGTTCCAGTTCCCATTCTAGACTCATCTTTTGCTTAGCAATTTTTACCAAAATCTGACTGTATGAAACATGAAAATATGGCAAGAATGAGGATGACTGCTGAAATGACATTTAATAGAGAGTTTTGAAAGAAGAAGACATAGTCCACCGTCTCTTTACGACATGGGATGAGGGTAGGAAGATGATGATTCTGACGAGGACGACAGGAACTGACATATTTAAAGTATTTAGGTACGAAGGCAGTTTACGAATACAAAAGCTAAAAGCCCCATCAGCTTGCATACGACTTCATTATGAGGACGACAGTCACCAACGATCTTGAGGGAACAAAACGCGCACTCGTTTAACACCCGCGCGACCAAAAAATCAGTAGTTTTTTATACTTTCCTTATTATTATATGATTTAAAAAAAAACCTTGGTCTAAATGTAGGTAATTAAATTGTCTTTGAAATAGTGACAATTTCATTTAAGTACGCCCGGCGGTTTTAGTGCGATTGTCGTTTTTTTGTCCGTATTATACATAATTTTACAAATTAATTACACTATGTTATACGAATAAAATTGAAAATGTTCTTACATCAAATTATTAATAAAATCGTTTTTTGTAACATATATTTTTGCCAAAAAAATACGACTAGCCGTTTAGACGTGATTCACATTTTAAAATCAGCAACTGAGGGGTATCTGCGTCTTAAATTGCGATATTCGACTTACACTTTACGGTACCCAGTTACTGGGTCGTAGAGGTCCAATAAGGAGTCACTCCATGTAAAATATTGGTACCTATTCAGCTGCATTCAGTCAGGGAAGCAGACTCTAATATAGCTGGAATGGATTGGAATGGAATGGTTTTACAACGAATAAACTTAAGACGGTACCCTGACCAAAAAATCAGCATGAGATTATGAGCATTCCTATTGGCCTAGCGGCACTGGTGGTGCATGAATTACAGTAGTGAATACGCCCAGATTTTAGAATAAAATCTATATAAAATCGAACATTTTGAAAAAAAAAATACTACGAAAATGTTCGTTATTGTCTATCCATTACTGTGAGTACAAAAAATAATTAATGAACAATTTACGAGGAGATAATTATCAATAATTATTTCTCATTTTTATGGTTTTTTTGGAAGAAGATAAGTGAAACATATACCTCTTTAAAAAAAAAGTATACGACCATTTTAGAATCAATAATATGTAGAAATTTAATGTATTTTTATTAGTTGATATTTCTTTTTAAATAACGAGTAGATAGCTCCTAAAAACAGCACGAAAAACGGCTAGCGCGTCGTTTTGCTCGGGGTACCACCTTAAAGTAAAAGCTGCATTCTTGATCTACTGTTCTCCTCACTCAATGTCTTCACGAACATGTTTGAGCCCGACTCAATATATGAATCGAAGATAGCTTCATATCGTCTCAATCTTGGACCGACACTATACAGGAGCGACAGGCATAAAAGTTGCCTTGTTATTTGACCAGGGGGTCGAAACAAATGTGGATGAGGAATGATTATTTATGGTGGATAAATCTATGATATTTGAAGATTTCTATCAACAGAACATGTACCGTTGGTATGCTTGGAATAAGTGATTTTATTGAGTACATTATAAAATACATTTTAGCTAAACGAAGGACCGTTATGTGCACAGTCAGGAATGATTCAAACAAAAAAGAACCGCCAAGTGCTTGTCAGACTTCGCAAATTTAGGGTTCCGTACCAAATGTAGAATATATTCGTATTTGTTAGTAAAATATACGTAATAATAAACATTATCTTTAACATTACCAAATTTCAAGTTCATACGTCAATGGGAAGTTATAAAATTCTTAGGAACAACATTTTGTGATAGACGATGGACAGACAAACAAACAGACGGACTCGTGATTGACAACAATAGGGATCCATTTGGCACCTTCGGGTACGGAACCCTAAAACGGGGTAAAAACGGGACCCTATTACTAAGACTCCGCTGTCAGTGTGTTTGTCTGTCACCAGGCTGTATCTCATGAACCGTAATAGCTAGACAGTTGAAATTTTCACAGATGATGTATTTTTGTTGCCGCTATAACAACAAATACTTTTACAGATTAAAATAAATATTTAAGTGGGGCTTCCATAAAACAAACATGATATTTTTGCCGTTTTTTGCGATAATGGTACGGAACCCTTCGTGCGCGAATCCGACTCGCACTTGGCCGGTTTTTTTTACAAATAAAGACTCTGATTCTGATTCTAAAAAGAGCATTGACAAAATTACATTCTATTATTTAGCGATTACGATTGGCAAAGAGTTAAAAATATGTAGGACAGACTTACACTACAGAAATGGCTGTTGGTCAATCCTGTGTTGAACTATTGACATTGTTATTGTTGATATAATGTCACTTTATAAGTTCCACTGGGCTGGCTTTTACCTTGGTCAGAGAATAAGCATTACCATACAACGTGGCAATGCTACCAGTCTTTAGGGCACATTACAAGTGGACAACGACGTGGAGGAATTTTGCAACCCCATATTTTAGTTTCGTATAGTTTTAGATTTAGTTAGTGAGTAGTTTTTGTTTTAAGTGTACAGTACCTAGACAACCGAGCTCTGCTCAGGAGAAAATATAGAAAACGACGTTTTCTAAAAATAAAACCTAGCTAGATCGATTCATCGCCCTCGAAACCCCATGCATACTAAATTTCATGAAAATCGTTGTAGCCGTTTCCGAGATTCAGATTATATACAAGAACAACACACACACAACACACAAGAATTGCTCGTTTAATGTAATAGATATTTGCAGTCTTAAAGTATTTTATACACTATATATATTTATTTTTATCTATGTAAATAAACATACGCAATCATCTATAGGCCTTCTGATATTTCCTCTATGAGTATTTCGAAGAAACAAATCTAATTAATAACTTCTTCTTTATCACCAAAGGTATACGAGTAATCCTTTTAATATAAGACCTAATTAAGAATTTGATATCCCTAAGACCAAGAAGAAATAGGAAATTTCTAGGCCTTTAGGTCTCATTAGCTAATAGCTATTACCTAGACGTAGATTAATCAGGGGATGCTGAATTTGTTAAAGGTCTTAGTGGTCATTGATCAAACTGGCAGTTTTTTGCGATATGTAACCTAGAACTCCGAAATAATTCCAACTTATCCCCAATCAGAAAGTATCCTTCAGAATTGCCTTTTAACCATGCAAAACTACGCCTTATTCCTTTAAGACAAATGACCCATTCACGTACCTGAGGACACATCTTGCAGTGATACTTCCTCGCGTGGGCATGCAGCGGCTGCAGCTTGGTGGGGCCCTTGCCGAGAGGTTGGGGCACGACTAGGAGCCCGGAGCCAGTGTTGGTGCCCCCCACCGGAGATGATGATGATGAACCTGGAAGAAGGGGGTGGGGTGGTTAGTATGTGTTGAGAAGAGAGAAGGTATTGTTAAGCTATACAACAAAATTAATTTATTTAAGACAGACTGTGTTAAATATTACTAATCTATTGTTGAAGATGTTGATAAAAAACTTTATTCTACCCTTGTTGTTTTGCATCATTAGTTTGGTAAGATTACATTCAAAATTACGTTTTTTTTATGGCTCGCGTTTGACCACTATTTCACCTGATGGTAAGCGATAATGTGGTCGACGGTGAAGCACGCTTGCCTAGAAATAACCTATTCACTCTTGACCTAAATACCCCTACCCTCTTACAAATAAACGCAGAATAAAGTTATACCAGGAATAAACCTATGCAAATGTATGGGTATACCTTAGTTATACCTGGTATAACTTTATTCCGCGTTTATTTGTTAGACGGCTAGATTGTAGCTGTCGGGAAACACAGACTCCGGCAGGGAATTCCACTCCTTAGCTGTACCCATAATAAAAGTTATTACGTTGTATATTACGTTGTTTATTCTTTTACTGGAAATTATTTAAGCAAGCCTATTTGTAAGCTGCTGTTTTGCCTAAGTTTTATCTTCCTTTAAATAGTATCAATGACTACAAACCCCTAGTCAATGTGTTAAACATTATGTGTATTTTATTTCCTAATACTACTTTTCAAATTGTTTCTGGCTAATGGTCTATCTTAATATTCAATATTTAATCAATATTAATATTAATTTATTATAACTTTATGCACGGGTACAAAGGCTTTATACAAAATGTAGAGAATCACTTCATATATCATTTCATTCTTCATTTTTAGGGTTCCGTACCCAAAGGGTAAAAATGGGACCCTATTACTAAGACTCCACTGTCCCTCTATCTGTCTTTTTTTTTTTTTTTTTTTTTTTTTTATATATTATAGGCTCGCGCTTGACCACTATCTCACCTGATGGTAAGCGATGATGTGGTCGACGGTGAAGCACGCTTGCCTAGAAAAAAACCTATTCACTCTTGACTTAAAGACTCCTAGATTGTAGCTATCGGGAAACACAGACTCCGGCAGGGAATTCCACTCATTAGCTGTACGCATAATGAAAGTATTTCCAAAACGTTTAGTGCGTATGGGTGGTATGTCTACCATGTAGCGATGGCGCATCGCCGTACGTCTTGTAGTCCGATGATGAAACGGGCTTGGTGGAATTAGATCATGCCTGATGGTGATCATGCCTGTCTGTCTGTCACCAGACTGTATCTCATGAACCGTGATAGCTAGACATTTGTAATTTTCACAGATGATGTATTTCTTTTGCTGCTATAACAACAAATACTTAAAACAGAATAAAATAAATATTTAAGTGGGGCTCCCATACAATAAACGTGATTTTTTTTGCCATTTTTTTGAGATAATGGTACGGAGCCCTTCTTGCGCGAGTCTGACTCGCTTTTGGCCAGTTTTTCAATCCCTTCTTGGCAATTTTTTCCTGCAGAATCCATATTAAAATCCATCGTAAAATCGTAACAAATGTCTATGTCTGCTTTTATCTTTCACTACCTCACTACAAAATAAATATATAAAAAACACTACACGTCAAGAATACAGGTACATACAATACCAACCTGATCGTCCAGGCCCCAGACCAGCTCCGTACAGCATCTGACTCATGGACTGATGATGACCAAGACGGTCATCCGTCTTCTGGTGGCCTCCCACTGTGCCATCGCCTGTGCTCATCTTGGCCTGGAAGATAATAAGAGGAGATTGGTTATTATGGGCTTTATAATGGATTAAGGCTTAAAAAATATGGAGTGGTTTTTCTTGGCAACCTTAAGTAAAAGTGTCACTTCTTTTTAACCGACATACCAAAAAGGAGGAGGTTCTATGTTTGACTTTGTTTGTGTACCGTTATCTCCGTAAATTGTGGACCGATTTTGAAAATTTGTTTTTTTGTTTAAAAGAGTATGTTTCGAAATTGGTCCCATTTTAATTTGGTGTAGGTCTGATGAAGATCTTTGGAGATATACAACAGAATTCTTCAATAAATAACGGCAAATCTTTCGTGATTGCTGCAATCGCATGTCTGTTTATTGTTTATACCATTTCATAACATAACATCACGCCAGTCCGCTCTAAAGAGGTACGTAGATCTCTCATTTCACCGGTTATATTCAAGTTTCATGTTATTCGGGTAATCTATTCTGGCGTTATAAGGACCTTACTAAACAACTTGCCTATTACGTAGGTAAAGTCCATATCGCAAAAAAATGGTACCTATGTAAGACACCGACTTTCAAAAAGTTATTTTTCACTTTGTAGTTTTTAATTTGGAAGTCGGTAGTATTTTTTTGCAAAAAAGTTTTTTTGGGTTATAAACTTGGTAGAGAATGCATGAGGCATCAAGTCCGACATTGCACTTTTGTGCATGACATTTTTAATACAAAAACCAGCACTTAGCCTAGCAGTCGAGCTAACGCATGTTGTGTGAAATGAAATATTTTAGATTTTTTATAATAGTTAGAGCGGATACGCACTACACGTCCGTGTCCATGATTTGAGTTCTGAGTTCAAAATCTACTGAATTATGACAGATAATGACGGATTGAGTTCGGATGTAGAGCGTAAGATTCCTTACAAGAAATCCTACGGATACTTTGGAACCGAAATTTCACGGACACGGATCGGATGTAGTGCACTCTTAGACTTTGAATTCTACAAGTCAATATCATCCATATTTTATTGCAAGAATTAGCGGAACAACAAACTCTTCAGCAGTATTGACTGTTGCTATTGGTGGATAGAAATTTGTCTTTCAATACTTGTACAAATAATACAAAGCTTCTGTTAGTAATTTATGCATATTATGGAACGTAAGACTATCAACTGAAAATACAACTCATCTTGCTTATCTAACTAATATTACAATAGCGAAATTTTGGATGGATGAATGAATGGATGTATGTTTGTTATTCAATCACGCCAGAATGGCTAAACAGATCTGGATGAAATTTGGCACAGGGATAGATTATAGTCTAGTATAGCACATGATTACTTTTAATCCCGGAATAATGTTCATTTTGGATAAGAAAAACTATTGACGCGGGTGAAGCCGTTCGCAGAAGCTAGTAATAATAATAATTACACTAATATTATAAAAGCGAAAGAGTGTGAGTGTGTTTGTATGCTTGTTACTCTTTTACGCAAAAACAACTCAACGGATCTGGACGAAATTTGGCACAGAGATAGTTTGGAATAGCACATAGGATATTTTTTATCCCGGGCATATGTGCCCTTGGGATAATTTTCGAAGCGGGTGGCTGAAGTTACTAAAGTCATAAATAACATACAAAACACAATTTCTTCACCCAACACTCTAAAATCTAATAAATTAACAAACGCAATCTGTAAATAGATAATTTACGACTACCCACAATGCCAACAAATCAAGAACAAGTTAAAGTTTAATAAATAACATTAGACGAAGGGACGGTGGTCAGTCGTGGACGCCATGAGTCACAGGACTGTGGTCTGATAAATCATTTGCGAGGGTGACACACGGGAGGGTAGTTTGGAAAACTAGTGGTAAGAAAAACTATAGTAGTTATATGTTTTAATTCATATAATTTTAACTCTATATTTATTATGTAATAGTACACCGTCGATGGAAAAAGGTTGGTTATAAGTTTGACGTGTGTACCTGTGTGTTTGTGTATTTGTGCATCTGTCTGTGGCATCATAGCTCCTTAACGGAAGAACTGATTATGATATTGTTCTTTTTCTTTGAAAGGTTGTTTTACCAAAAGTGTTCTTAGCTATGTTTGATGAAAATCGGTTCAGCCGTTCTAAAGTTATGGGCGTTTTACTGTTTGTATCGGTGTGTTTTCGCAAGTTATCGTGTTATAATTACGTGTTCAATAGATTGTCGACGGAAGAGTGTCTACTACTAGATTTGCAATAATTATCTTTTTTATTGATAAATAATATATACAACTGAATATTTCTAATTTTTCTACTAGATAAATATATAGTATTAAATATAGAAATACAAAATAAAACTATGAACGCGTATAAAAAGGCAGGGGTCATTGGGCGTCAAAAAATTCGTCCACACCGCTGTCAACGTAAAAAGTGCGCAGAACGCTGGCAGTATTGCCACGTTGGAAGGAAGATTTTTGTTCCAGTTTTATTTTTATTTAAGTGTATATTGTTAATTAAGTATTTTATACTATGTAAATTTACACATTGGTAATAAATCAAATCCAATATAGAAGGGTGTCGAGATTTTTTAAAAAAATCTTGTTATTCTAGATCTTTCGGTCCATCCAAAGGCATATCTAGTCTAGTCCATAAGACCCCCATTGTACCTGTAGTTTGTTACTCAATCACGGATGAACGGATCTGGATGAAATTTGGCACAGTGATAGATTATAAGTGATAGTCTGAAATACTACTTTCCGTCCCGGTATAATGTTCCACTGGCAGAAGCTAGCGTATAATATTAATAAGATAAGTCCAGGTTTCTTCACGATGTTTTCCTTCACCGTTGTCAGTAATGTCTAAAAACACGCCGTTGGTCCCGGCTGTCATTTGAAGATCTTTGACAGTCAGTCAGAAGGTAGTCAGCAGCCTTAGATCTGACACCAGTGTAGCCAAGAGGTATCGTGTTACCCAGTTACTGGGTTGTGGAGGTCAGATGGCAGTCGCTCCATGTAAAACACTGGTAATCAGCTGAATCCGGTAAGATTGGAAGCCGACCCCAATGAAGTTGGGCAAAGGCTAGGTAGATTGATTTTTGTCTGTAATGTCTAACATAAACTTTTTTAAGTATATCAAACACATCGCTGAATTAAATCTCTGTTAAATTATGTCTCATGTCGTGTACTAAAAATACTCAGTATAAAAGCGAACGCAGTTGTGTGTTTGACGTAAATCTTATCCCATTGTAAGTACCTTTATTTAACTAAGAAGAAAGAGCTTACAGGAGTAGATAATGTTCTTCTACAACAACACTACAATGTTTCTTAGTACTTAAAGTACAAGTATAGAAAACATGGTTTAATCGGGTATGAATGAATCGTATTGAAAGTTATTTTAAGTAGCTTTGCTTAATATAGAAGCTTATAAAGTTAAATTCTTTATCTAAAGAACTCTATCGTATAGATATAGTAGCTTCTGCCTGCGTTTTATATATTATATACCTACTGGGTTGAAATGTATTGTGTGTGTTAACCCAGGTCAGGTGGTAAGATTTTTATAATGTTAGTAGGAAGTAGGATTAGTCCATTGATGTATTAAAAAGAGGAAGATACGGGACTGCTTACAGCGCTTGGTCTAGGACCAAGCGCTTTAAGCAGTCTAAGTGAATGCCCGTAGTGGATGCCAGTAATCTAAGTGAATGCCCGTAGCGGGTACTCAGTCGCGCACGGCACATTGTTGATCACACAGCTCATTAATTTCAGTGTTTTTATGTTTTTTATGTAATAAATACGCATAAAAATGACTTCTTTTGTAGCTAAACAGTCTTTAATAATACCAGGAAGAAAAATAAGTCACACGGGATCACTTACCACTCGTAAGTACAGTTAAAAAGGTTAATTTGTTGAAAATTACAATAGTATTTAATGTTTGCTTCGCCATATTTGTGAGAGCGAGATAGATATTATAAACATGCGTGAGAGACACGATACGCACATATTGCAATGTCATTTCATTCATAATAGTAAACATTCGGTGATTCGGCCAACATTCGGCGGCTAACGCGATTTCGCTTGTACTACAGCGCCGTCTCATATCTCTGTCCTTGTCTATTGGTAACTGTAGGTTTGGGACTGGTGATGACACTAAACACAGATGTGTGAGTTTCGGTGCATGTGGTCGTGCGCCGAGCCCAGGTTTTCTGATCGCCATGTTAGCGCGTAACGTATCTTCCTCTTTTTAATACATCAATGGATTAGTCTAATAATTAAAACAAAAAAAAAGGCAAAAAAATCACGTTTGTTGTACGGGCGCCCACTTAATTATTTATATTATACTGTTTTTAGTATGTGTTGTTATAGCGGCAACAGAAATACATCATCTGTGAAAATTTCAACTGTCTAGCTATCACGGTTCATGAGACACAGCCTGGTGACAGACCGACAGCCAGACAGACAGACAGTGGAGTCTTAGTAATAGGGTACCGTGTTTACCCTTTGGGTACGGAACCCTAAAAAAATTACAGTATCCAATGTACTTTTCAGTACTAAATGAAAGTCATAAAAACAATTCAAAAAATATTTTGTATCTATCACTTGTTTGCGCTTTTTAGGATAAACATTTCCCAATACAACTAATATTAACCCTACCAACGCTACCGTTATTACTAAAACTAATATTTTAACTAACAGCTCGACCGGTCATAATTTAGTACGACCATCGACCATGCGACAAATCGACCGTTACTAATGAAGCGGCCCCGTGTTAGCCAGGAGCGGCTAAATGTCATTTGTTTAAATGCACCCTTTAGTATTAAGGGTTAAGATTTAATGTTCGACGTTAGATTTGTTGAGATGTCTTTGGCTTTGTGTGGAGAATGATGGCCTTTGTAATTTAGTTGAATATCTATGAAGATTAGTGTGATAGTGTTAAGATTAATTATGTAAATTAGTGCTGTATTGTTCAGTACTGTGTGATTTTACTGTTTTTTTTTTTGGTTTTGCTGATTTCTCGTGTCTCCTGTGCAGGTCACAAATCAAGATAGCCTAGCTAGTAATCAAACAGGTTGATTTTGAAAATAAAAAACTTGCCTTGCCTTAAGTTTGCCGTCTGTCATTATTTCACAAAATTTGATCTTTATTAGCAACACTATCAAATAATGTAATAATACTGCATTTATATTTATTGTGTGGTTGGTTGGCTAGGAATATAGATTTTACAAAAATCCAATGATTCAGTTTTAGTTTTCATCAATATTTGCCTCGTGACTATTTGAAAGTTTTTCGCTATTTCATCATAGTTTCGGGTTCTTACCCTGTGTAGGCAACTGGGGCGAATCTAGTTTAAAAAATCAATCTGCCTTGCCTTTTCTCAACTATATTGGCGTCGGCTTCCAGTCTTACCGGATTCAGTTGAGTACCAGTGTTTTACATGGAGCGACTGCCTATGTGACCTCCACAACCCAGTTACTGGGTAACACGGTACTCCTTGGCAAGACTGGTGTCAGATCGCCAGCTTCTGACTACCCGTAACGACTATCAAAGATCTTCAAATGACAGGCGGACAACGGCTTGACGTGCTTTCCGAGGCACGGAGGAAACTCGGTATGTTGAAATGGTCACCCATCCACGGACCGACCTCGTCAAGCGTTGTTATTACTTGGCCACCAGCTCCTTTCTCCACGAGCTCCTCTCTCTCCTCTCGAATCTAGTTTAAAAAATTAACACACTTCGTGTTCTTTGTTTTACCTGTTTTTCTTCTCTTCTGACATATTTTTGCAGTTTAATTAAATATTTAAATTAAATTACGACATTGTAATCATCGGTCAATTCGCGAAAACTAAAACATAATTCCAATCCTAATATCCTATTGTTACCATCCCAAATTTTAAATAACCCTATACGTGTTTCTAACTCAAAACTAAACCCGAAACTGTAACATTAATAAATCATTAACTATTCGGAGGTCGGCAGGGCCATAGGACGGTATTCGTTGTGAATTAATTTAGTACAGAAAACGCCCCCTGGACGTGAGATGAGAAATTTAATTTTGGTATTAATCGCACCCGCAGTTTAGGGTTAAGTTGTGGGTAGAAACTGTAACTATGTGAGGGTCGAAATTGATATTTGTGTCTGATAGATTTCATTTCGACTTTTGTTTGAAAATAGATCCATATATTATATAAATATCATAATTATATTTCTGCCTTTAAAAGGGATGATGACTAAAAATAGATTTTTAGTCCGTCATATACATTGTCCAAATATATTGGAAACATATTTTTTCTTTTGTCACGTTATCAAAAAATTATGACGAAATAGTGCTTTAAAATGTCTCATGACGTCACCCTTGGTACACTTTATACATAGAAGTGACGTCACAAGCCCTCATTCCCGAACTTTGATGCGCGTTATGTTTGTGATTTTTTATTGATTTTAATAAGCAAAAAAAACGTGTCTAACATTTTTTGATAATTTAACAGGTGGACTATATAGAATTTGCTGTTGCTTACCCCGTCATCGTCCTTATCCTTTTTTACTTCAGGCCTATATTTTGTTTGAGGGAAGTAATCAACCACATGGGTCTTGAATGGTTTCGCGAATTTCCAGTTCATAAATGTTTTTACGAGGGTTAATTCGTCGCTTTCACAAAAATGTAGATAGACAAAAAAAACCTTAATTTTAATGCGCGTTTCTCCGGATTTGAACTTACTTACGACTAGGCATAAAAATAGGGAGTTATTCTTAGTGCTAATTTACTGCTCAAAAGATTTTTTTTCCTTGCTTGTTGTTCTTCAGTAGTTTGATATGAAACATTGACTTCATCTATGTACTAGCTTCCAATAAATATTTACCTATAAAATTGTAATTTATTATCAAATTACTGAATGAAAATATAAATTGCATAAAATTAATGTTTTACATGAAGCAATTATTTCGTTTGTTATTTTATGCCCCGATGTTTATTAAAGTACTGACTCTAGCTGTCAGTACGTTAATTATATAATTATTATAAAAAAATATTGTTAAATCTTCTAGTCTTTGAGTGAATATTGGTTAATACTTTATTGTTGCGTAGCTATGACACTTGCTTTTTTAGGGTTCCGTACCCAAAGGGTAAAAATGGGACACTATTTCTAAGACTCTGCGGTCCGTCTGCCTGTCTTTATGTCTGTCACCAGGCCGTATCTCATGAACCGTGATAACTAGACAGTGAAATTTTCACAGATGATGTATTTCTGTTGCCGCTATAACAACAAATACTAAAAACAGAATAAAATAAAAATTTACGTTGGGCTCCCATACAACAAACGTGATTTTTTTGCTGTTTTTTGCGATAATGGTACGGAACCCTTTGTGCGCGAATCCTACTTGCACTTGGCCGGTTTTTTCTATAGATGGTCATACTAAGTCCTGCAGCGAGATTCGCATTTTATTTTCATTCACATCTTTTCCATCGAAGAATATTGCATACGGCTATCTACATACATAAAATACGCAAACAGAAACTAGTATCACATAATTCATGAAACCCGTTGCATAAAAGCAACATAGTATGTAGGTCACACAATATTCTGAAAAGTTTTATGTTACCGTCGTAAAACTGGCGAAATACACTCCAGTCATCATTGGACGAAATTCTTTAGTACAACGCCATCTATCGAAGGCTAATGGAGACTTTTGACGTAAACTGCTCGCTCGGTAACAAACAACCAGGGTGTTTTTCAACCCACTTCGCCGTTTTAGGGTTAAATTATGGTGGTTTGTAAGTTTCAATACTTATGTAGATTTCTTTGTACCTATTCCATCACAAGTATCTTCGGATTACTTTCTGGGAAGCCCCGGAAACTTAATTGTATAGATTTAAGATAATAATTATTTTTTTTATTGTACAAAATATACTATAATTTTTTTGTCAGTATGTTAGGAATTATGTATGTGCTGTTCTTGTATCATGTACCATTTGTACCATTTTGTAATCACGATATTCCACATGAAATGAAAGATGTATACTGTGCCCCTATGTTTTCCTTTTTAGGGTTCCGTAGCCAAATGGCAAAAAACGGAACCCTTATAGATTCGTCATGTCTGTCTGTCTGTCTGTCTGTCTGTCTGTCTGTCTGTCCGTCCGTATGTCACAGCCACTTTTTTCCGAAACTATAGGATCTATGCTGTTGAAAATTGGTAAGTAGATGTATTCTGTGAACCGCATTAAGATTTTCACACAAAAATAAAAATAAAACAATAAATTTTGGGGGTTCCCATACTTGAAACTAAAACTAAAAATATTTTTTTTCATCAAACCCATACGTGTGGGGTATCTATGGATAGGTCTTCAAAAATGATATAGAGGTTTCTAATATAATTTTTTTCTAAACTGAATAGTTTGCGCGAGAGACTCTTACAAAGTGGTAAAATGTGTGTCCCCCCCCCTGTAACTTCTAAAATAAGAGAATGATAAAACTGAAAAAAATATATGATGTACATTACTATGTAAACTGCCAGCGAAAATTGGTTTGAACGAGATCTAGTAAGTAGTTTTTTTTTAATACGTCATAAATCGTAAACCGCAATTTACCAAGTACGGAACCCTTCGTGCGCGAGTCCGACTCGCACTTGGCCGGTTTTTGATGATAAATTATGTTTAGGAGTACTAGTAAATTATGTTTAGAGTAGCCTTCAAAAAATGCTCAAAATTGCGCTGTCAACAGAGGCTTAGTTTACAAATTTGACAAATATAAGTGAAAAAAGGAAAGCATAGTACATGTCTTACTTTGCCAGTTTATGGCATATCTTTTAATTTGGTCCAATATTGGTGGAGGAAATAGACGAGAGCCAAACCTCAAATTATGACTTTTTAATGAGGAAATTCAGTCGGCGCTCTCTGCCCATATTTTCTCTTTAAAACATTCGTTGATCAATCGAAATCTTTCATCATCAATTCATCATCTACTAGTACCGCGCCCCGGTTTTGCCGGACTCCATATTATAGCATATTTTTTCTAGGCGTGTTGTTATGTTGTATAGATACTATATTGTCATAATATATTACAACAGACAACGTTTTTCTACTGCTGTCTTTGTGTCTTTGTTCGGTGCGAATCGATCAAAGCCATTGAATATTTATTTTCCACTTCAGAGACATACAGACTGGACGTACACAGTTCCGACTGGTAGTTTATGCTAGACAGAAGATTACATCGATGCAAACCTAGACAAACAGCCTTTTCAGACATTTTAGTGACACTGGCATCAATTTAAGTGAAGCGTCGAGTAATTTGCACATTATTTTGTTTGTTAGTGATAAAAATTTGGAAATGTGGTTTCTTTGCAAGACACAGTATAGGAACAAGCACAGGCTATTTATTGCATTGGATTCCTCTATAAAGTACCTGATTGTAACTATTCGATAGGTGAAAATTTGTACTAGTGAAGAGGAGGTCAAGAATTCAAACCCAAATCGTTACATTATTTATTGATGAGCAGGTTTGCCAGTGTGTTGCCATATGTCATCACATATGGCTCTGAGACGTGGTAAGTCACAATGCGCTAAATCAGAAAACTTACAGTTACCCAAAAGGCAATGGAGAGGGCTATGCTCGGAATTCCTTAGGTGATCGAATCAGAACTGTAGAGATCCGCAAGAGAACCAGGGTTACTGACATAGCCCAAAGAATTGCCAAACTTAAGTGGCAGTAGGCAGGGCACATTGCTCGCAGAACGGATGGCCAATGGGGCAGAAAGGTTCTGGAGTGGCGACCACGAACCGGAAAGCGTTACGTTGGAAGGCCTCCCACCAGGTGGACCGATGACCTGGTGAGGGTTACGGGGATCCGCTGGATGCGAGACGCACGGGACCGATCAATGTGACGACGCTTGGGGGAGTTCTATGTTCAGCAGTGGACGTCTTTCGACTGATATGATGATGATGAGTAGGTTTACAAACAAGCATATTTAGCTTACTAGAAAAAGAAAGTATTTCTGAGACCAGTAAAAAAGAGCCAACCCACGTATTCTTCTGATGTCTTCTAATCTTCTTTAAACTTCTTTGAAAGAGGAAAGATTGTTTACGATGATAATACTGCTGTAGGATATCTGAAAGTACTCCTACTAATCCTAACCAACATTATAAATGCGAATGTAACTCTGTCTGTTACCTTTTCACGCGTAAACCGCTGAACAGATTTAGATGAAATTTGGTATGGAGATAGTTTGAAACTCTTAGATGGATATAGAATAGTTTATATCTTAGCAATCATCCTTAAAGCGATAGAAAGGGCGATTGAAGTTTATATGGTGAACTAATAATTTCTCAAGTAAGGCTGCTCACACACCTACAATATTATTGCGCGATATAAAGAAAATGCTGTTCGAACTAGTAATGCTAAACAGACGAAGTCGCGGGCAACAGCTAGTCCTATATTTAAACATATTTTACTGTAAGATAGCAACACTATCGCTGAATGCATAGAATAAGTTTTATATTAAAACTCACGCGAACGAAGGCTCGGCCAAAAGCTATATATTAAAAATATTATTTATTTCAACACTCCAAAAACCTATTAAGAATGCCGAGAAACCACAAACACACGCAGATCAAAATAAACGCAATGTAGGCGTGTCCTCTGCTTAGGACAGTTGCAAATTAGCGTCTTTTGTCATAGGACCCAGTACAAGTGTGGGGGACCCTAAGGAATACTTATGTTGATTCGCAGATCTATGATGTTATGCCGTGGCGTTAGGGGGTCGGGTTTGACCACACTTGGCGTTTTTTGGAAGTGGCATTGATTAATTTTGGAGATGCTGGTATGATATAGCGTTGTATATTTATAATCTGCAATATTTATAATACATAAAAATAGCATAAAATCTATAGGAAATGAGATATTTGCAAAAAAAAATTTAAAAAAAAACATTTTTTTGGCTTTTGAACCTTCGAATATCTGTAGTCGCGGAAACCCTACGATAAGTAGGTTTTGAGACAAGTTTTAGGGTGCCAAAATAAAGGTTTATACAACTTTATCGCGATTATCGAGTATTGGGATGTTTTTCGATTTGAATACTTATGTTGATTCAAAGATGTTATGTCATGACGGGTGGGAGTCGGCTTTGACCACACTTGGCGTTTTTTGGAAGTGGCATTGATTAATTTTGGAGATGCTCGTTATTTGTCATACTTTGGTAGGACTTTACTAAAATAGGTAAAATGACTGGAGTTCTCAGAGATTTTTATTGGTTAGTTAAGACAACAAAACATATAGGTAAGTAAGATTTTAAATGTGACAAGATGAATAAGTCAAAATTTAACATTTCCAAAAACTCCGTAATTTTTTTTATTTCATACTTTTGAAATTACATAATGTAGCTAGCAGTAGACACGTTTCGATAAACAATGTATCGACCATGTAATTATGACACGATATTTTGCAAAAATACTCCGATTCAAACAGTAAAACGCCTATAACTTTTGAACAGCTGAACCGATTTTCATCAAACATAGCTAAGAACACTCCCGATAATGTCACCTTTCAAAGAAAAACTCAATCGGTTCATCCGTTTAGGAGTTATGATGCCACAGACAGATTAACAGATACAAATATACATATATACACAAACACACAGGTACACACTTCAAACTTATAACATCCCTCTTTTTCCGTAGGGGGTTAAAAATAACTTCGACTGTCCTTCAGTTTGTTATTTTTGCACGTCTTTGACTGAACGGATTTAGAAGAAATTTTATTGCGTAGACCATATCCTCGATTACGGTCATAGGATATTTTTATTCCAGGAGTAGGTATGTTCCCTTGGGAAGATTTCCAATTTTCACGCGTTCCAAGTCACTGGCAAAAGTTATTCTAACATAATTCTTTACCATAAGGAATACTTATGATGATTCACAAGTCTGAGAGGTTATGCCGTGGCGTTAGCGATTCGGATTTGACCATACTTTGCGGTTTTCGGAGTGTTTGTATTATTTTTTGTGATACTGTGTGTTAAAATTGCTGGAGTGATATCTGGGTTATAATTTTACTAAACCAAAAAAGGAAATATAAGAAAAATATAAGAGCTTTTCAGATGTTGGTTCGCCTTCTCCTTTTCGTGACCATTGACTAAAAAACAACATTTTATCGGTCCAGTATCTACCAACCTGTATTACAGTGTATATACAGCTCTATCACTGGCCTTGTTTTAATCCTAGAAGTTGCAGATGGTTGTACACGATGGACAACGTAGTCTTTGTTAGTCGTAATCCTTGAGTTGCAGAGATTGAGCACTTTTGGATGTTTACTTGATCTAATTTCTGATATATAAACGACCTATAATTACACTTTTCGTTTTTGAAACTTATGGACAACTGTTAAATGTAGATTTTTGTCATAAATCATCATCATCTGCATAGCCTTTTTCCCTATTATTGTTGGGGTCGGCTTCCAGTCTTACCGGATTCAGCTGAGTACCAGTGTTTTACTTGGAGTGACTGCCTATTTGACCTCCACGACCCAGTAACTGGGTAACACGATACCTCTTGGTAAGACTGGTGTCAGATCTCAGGCTTCTGACTACCCGTAACGACTGCCAAAGATCTTCAAATGACAGCCGGGACCTACGGCATAACGTGCTTTCCGTGGCACGGAGGAAACTCGGTATGTTGAAATGGTCACCCATCCACGGACCGACCTCGTCAAGCGTTGCTTAACCTTGAAGATCGACCCGTGCGGCTGTTATTATCTAGTGATGATTTTTGTCATACCTACATATTCTATAATAAATTCTATTAAAAAATAAAAAGTCATGTCCCAATTTAAAAAAAACAAGATTTTTCAGTCCGTATAAAAGAAAATTACACCCACTGAAAAAATAACATTTCCAAACAATTACAAGCTAAATATCAGTACACAACAAATAACAAGTTACAAGTGTTATAACTTAAAATTGTAGCAGTTAAACCAGAAATAAAGCTGAACCAATTACATTACATTGTAATTAGCCGAGGTGTTTCGTATCAATCAGTGAATTAACTAATACTATGCAATTAGAGGGTATAAAGTAATAAAGATGTTGTACATAATCATGTTATATTTCTACGTACTACAAATTAAATGAAAAAAAAAAAGAAGCATTCTCTATTGAACACAATATTTTTTTGGGACCGTTTTTGCGCACTTTTGGTGGTACACTGACTAAATGTGTAGTGGGCATTGCCCCCAGTGGCGACGGATCCGTTAAACGGTACTGTAAATGCAGTGTGAACTTCACCTCCAGTTGTGACGGATCCGTTAAAAACGATCCTTAAAATACGGTACTGTTCTGTGTGGACGTACCCACATGCCCATCATCGTCATCGCTGATAAAATGGCACTTTTTCTAGAGCTTCAGTTACAACATAATCAGCACCTACTGACTAAAATAAATACGTACTAATAGAAAAGTCCAAACAAAAATAACTAGATGAAAGGCAAATAAAAAAAAGATCCAAAGTACTAAATTTAAATACAGAACGATAGATTCTACTAACACAGGGGTCACCAAATGGAAGACCGCGGTCCGAATCCGGACCACCGACCCATTTTGTGTGGACCGTATGTAACTAGTACAATATAATTTACTTGTGTTTCTTCTGTTACGTAATTAAATCTTTGCCCGCGCTTTGTCTTTACTGCCCTCGTCGTCGACAACGGAACAGCGAAATTGTAAGTCATCGTTTAAAACGGACCGCGACGTTCAAAAATATTAAAAAACGGGCCTTAAAATGAAAGTAATTGGTGACCCCTGATCTACTATAGCGAAATACGTTTAGACCAGTTTACATCTCATTCATTACATCATGGCGTAAACAAAATCTTTACAACACAAATTGATCTACCGTGTTTGGCTACTACTTCTCACCTCATAGCCCTGCTTGATGGCCATGGCACCCCGTGGTCGCGACCACGCGGCGTATTCCAGACCATCTTTCTGTTGGCAGTGCTGTTGAACAAATAATTTATTGTTTTAGAAAGAAAAGAAAGAAAGAAAGAAAATGAGTTTATTTGCATTAAAACAAAGACACCTTAAAATTTAGCATCTTCTGATTTGAAACTACAATAGATTAGGCTTTTTATTAATTGAGAACAATAGCTTTGTGATAGGTCAGGAAATCAATCAGAGATATGATATTGGTGATGATATGAGTGGTCTACCTAACAAATCATACTTCGCATTACTCCCAAAGATGATTTTAAAGTAAGGATTTTTGGGACAATCCCACCGCACTACTCCCAAACCACTGCAACTCCTTAAAGCCAGATTCAACAGTGGCGACCACCAGAAAAGCGCCGAGGCAATGAAGCTCGACGAAGTCCCGGAGAATTATTTTAACTGTCTTGGATCCCGCAACGAAATGAATCAGAAAAGAATAACGTAAGAGTAGGAAAAGATACAAATTTCCACTTCCCTCCATATCAAGCAGGAGACAGAACAAACAAGGCCACTCGGCACAAAGGGTCATTTACAACTGGGATAAGCCCATTTGCCTAGCACCACGGATAAAAATTAGCATTAATATTAATGGGTCCTGAAATTGTGTTATATTTGTTCCAATAATAGGTATGGCAAAAATGCTTGAACGCACGGAAATTTGTACTAGTTTCCTCAAGGTTGGTATAGTAAACAACTCCTGATGCAGCCTGTACATTATTCAACATAATGTTTCTTTCATTCTGCGAAAGAATACACTCCCATAAGATATGATGTGCAGATTGTACATATTCGCAGTCAGATGTAGAACACTGACATGAGGATGTTGCCGTCTAGTTTTACGAAATCATATAAACATCTTCATCAAGACAGCCGTTTATAAAAATCAAAAAGTTTGTCCAGGTGCTTCCACTTGATTTTGAATTATTAAGATCTTTGTCATTTTTAAGGAACTATGGGGTGCTCACTTAGCAAGACAAGAAAATGTTTTATTCTACATTTTCTTGCAAAGGGTTTGTGCATGGACAATATTTATCTTCGCAACCCTGTACGAAAATCGTTTGAGTTAGGAAAGCCCTAGTTACCCGACCTACCCTAAGAAGGGTTACTTACGACAACGTAAATATCATGGTGCGTTGTTGAATCCTCTGGATTTACTGTGACGTGGTATTCGACAAGTAAGGGTCAATCTTATCTAAGTGAATAGAAGTCTGGCCGCTGCTAATATCTGTCATATGAGATCACTAATTAGTTTATGAACATCGGAAATCAGCTGTGGAAGTGGAAGAATTGAGACACAAATGAATTCAATAGTAGGTGTTTTTAACCGACTTCCCAAAAAGGAGTAGGTTCTTTGTTCAACTTTGATTGTCTTCTGTATGTTGGACCGAATTCGAAAATCAATAAAAAAACATTTGTACGATATAAGCAGCTGAAAATCAATAAAAAAACTTTTTTCCAAAAAAAAACTACTGACTTTCAAATAATAAAAAAACACTACAAAGTGCAAATAACTTTCTTTTTGGAAGTCAATGCCTTTGTTAGGTACCAATTTTGTTCGTTATGGACACCGACTTCCAAAAAGAAAGTTATTTTTCACATTGTAGTGTTTTTTATTATTTGAAAGTCGGTTGGTAGTATATTTTTTGTAAAAAGTTTTATTATTGATTTTCAGCTGCTTATGAGTTTGCAATGTTTGCTAAATATGTAGTTTGTGAATGGCATACAATATCAGTAATTCTACTCGTTGCCAATTGTTAGTATTTTTTAACCTTTGCAAACCTATTGAATTAAAGTGATCCTACTGTTGCTTAGTGCATAATAATGTTTCTTTTCTAACATTGACATAATATAATTTTCTGTCATTGTAATTATCTTTATGAAGTGCCATAAGAGATCAGCGATTTGGTTCGTTGCCAATAGTGTTTTAGTAAACACTTTGAAGTTAATTGGAATCCAGTTTTTGATATGTTGCTTAGTGCTTGATAATATCGTTTGCTTTTCAGAATCTTACAGTTCAGTTTGTATCATTATTATTATCATCCTGAAAGATACTGTTTTTCTTTTTTTTTTAACCGACTACAAAAAAAGGAGGTTCTCAGTTTGACCTGTATGTTTGTATGTATGTTGAACCGATTTTGATGCGGTTTTCACAAAAGTTTTTGTTACATTCTGGAGAAGGTTTTGATATACAACAAATGAATACCCCGTGACATCGGTTGTCCGCATGGATCCGTTATATTTGTATGTCCGATTTGTATGTATGTATCTTTGTCCACGCATTTCTCCGAAACTAGTAATCGGACCATGATCATTCTAATTTTTTAGATTAAGTATCTTTCAACTTAGGGAGTAGTGCAAGTTTCATCAAAATAGGTTCAGCAGTTTTCAAGATATGGAACATACAACCGAACTCCTTAGCGACAAACAGCACGAATGTGTAAATTTATTTACTATGGGTATTTTGTTAATCCTTTAGGTACCATACTAGAAACATGCTCACTTTTTAGTGATAGGGTACTAAAACTAAAAAGAGAGAAAAAAAATGGCTTCAAAAGCAAAACAATAAAAAGTACAAAAATAACTTTCGTTTCGGAAGTCGGTGTTGTAAAAGAATAAATACAAAAGGTACCAAAGACACCGACTGCCGAAGTTCCGCTTTAAAAGTAAGTTTATTTTTTGTAACAAAGTTTTTTTTTATAATTTCAGTTTTTGATGTGTTGCTAAGTGATTGATAATATCGTTTTATTTTCAGTATCTTAAAGTGTAGTTTGTATCATTGTTATTATCACCCTAGAAAATTTTGCTTTCCACACCATCTTTTGTTAGTTGTGTCAAACTAACAAAAGGCCTTTAGCGCTAAAAATATCCTAGACGATTCTTCGAAGAAACTTTAAAACAACATTCTAACAACATCATAAAAGACAATAATCTTTAAAATGGCGGTACAATGACCATATTTCCACGTTATAGTGGATACCTAATGCCTTTACCGACGCACTTACGTACCTACATACATACTTCTAGCTATATATATGTCGAGAAAACGATTTTTATATCCATGACCCAGCCAACATATAAAATGTTAGTCCTAAACTGATGTTCCGTCTCGTTCTAACAATGTGGGAGGAAGGGAGAAGGTGATATGCACGTGTGACGTCGGAGAAGACTTATATGTATGTACGTGGAGGGAAATGGCTAAAGCTGTGGAGAGGAATTGTTATAGATTTTTTTCACGCTTGTGGAATTTGAAAATGTAAAAGAAATAATTGTGCTGTACTTCTCATATCTATCTAATACCTTCAAACGAGAAATTCTTGTGTATATATATAATCTGAATGTCGGAAACGGGACCAACAATTTTCATGAAATTTTATATGCAGGGGGTGTCGGGGGTGATAAATCGATCTAGCTAGGTAAAATTTTAAGAAAACTTCCTTTTTGTCTATTTTCACCCGAACAAAGCTCGGTCGCCCAGGTACTGGACAATTAAGGGGTTATTCTTAGCCATTTTTGTAAATAAATAACATATTGATTTATTTTTGTGCAATGAAAAATTGCAAATAAGATGTTACTTGAACTTCAGATGCTTTAAATGAAGAGTGTACGAGTCTGTACCTTTGTAACAGAAGAAGAACAAATAAACTTTAAAATTAGAAGCCAAAACTTATTTTGTTTGTGTATTAAATTATATACAATTTACTAACTACCACCATCAATAGTGCAAGCTAAAATACAATCACGATAAACTAAACACAATTGCAAAAACACTAACCAAAAAAATCTACAACCAACCGCTACTCCACAGCACCTCTGTCCCCGAGAAAAGCCCGCGACACGAGTATTTTTCTTAACCCACACATGTGTAAGTCCAAACACACGGCGTCTATGTGTGCGTGAGAATACGTGTACGTATGTCGGCGTGTGTATGTGTGCCGTCTTGGGTAGTAAAATATTATGCTGTCGGGTGAAATAACATTGTATAGATAATCAATAACAGGGGAATTTTATGTTAGATCCTGAATTCCAGGGCGTTTACAGTGCCTAGGGTGGGTATTGGTACCATAGAATGATGTAAGGGTAGATTTTACAGACTAAAACCGATGAAATTTGATACTTAGAAAAAGAACAAACGATCGTTTCTTGTAACACTGAAATATTTGGTTCCAATACTCAAACTGTGCCTTTTATAAGTGTAAAAAGATAACATACTCAAAAAAATGAAAAACTACAAAGTGAAAAATAACTTAACTTTTGGAAGTCGGTGTCTTTCGTAGGTACCATTTTTTTGCGATATGGACACCGACTTCCAAAAGTTAAGTTATTTTTGACTTTGTAGTTTTTCATTTGGAAGTCGGTAATATTTTTTTGCAAAAAAGATTTTTATTTTTCGGTTTTTAGTTGTACCTACCTAAAATAGGCAAGTTGTTTAGTAAGGTACCTATAACGCTAGAATAGATCACCCGAATAACATGATACTTGAACATAACCATTGAAATGAGAGATCTGCGTACCCCTTTAGTACGTACTGGCGTGATGTTATGTTATGAAATGGTATATACAATAAACAGACATGCGATTGCAGCAATTCCGAATGATTTGCCGTTATTTATTGAAGAGTTCTGTTGTATATCTCCGAAGTTCTTCATCGGATCTTCACCAAATTAAAATGGGACCAATTTCGAAACATACTCTTTCAAACGAAAAAAGAATTTTCAAAATCGGTCCACAATTGACGGAGATATCGGTGAACATACATAAAAAAAAAAAAAAAAAAAAACATACAAGAAGTCGAACATAGAACCTCCTCCTTTTTGGTAAGTCGGTTAATGAATGTGTCTTCTAAGACAAAATAAACAAATTAATGCTTATAGTTTCGAACGTTTCCAAACAAGTCAAATTCATAAGTGAAAAGTCGGTTAAAAAATAGTTGAACATCAGAATTTTTCATACCTCGAAACTCGAATGTTTTTGCCGCTATCTTCCCAGATGAAAAACAATGATGCAGTCAACGATGGGGCAAGCTTGCTTAAAAGTAATTCACTCTTGAATTAAAATCCCCTAGGTTATAGCAACCAGGAAACACAGACTCTAGCAGAGAATCCTACAGTTCAGAAAACAAAAGTAATGAAAGCAAAAGATTAGTACTTAGATATTATTTTTATCACAGTAGTTGGCAATAAGACAGCTGACCAAACACGTCTATACTCAGACAATGTTCTCTTTACATAAGAAAACTGAACAAAAAAGTTTCGCAGACTTATCTAAGTGACAGTTAAGTTGAGTAAAGTAACCCTTCACTTAAGGGCGCCGTGGTAACCCAGTCCCCTCATTACACCCTTACATTAGGGGGATCGTGAGGCTCTATTTGTAAGGCTTTTGGTCGATAAAAAACTGTTGAAAAAAATTGGTTATTTATAGGCAATAGTTGTACTTACAATCTGTAAACTGACTGCTTACAAATTTATTGTTAATTATATATATACTAGATGACCCGGCAAACTTTGTTTTGCCATAAAAAGACCAAACATTTATCTACCCTACCTACCCTACCTTACACTACCTACCTACCCTACCCTACCTTACACTACCCTACACTACCCTACCCTACCCTACCCGACCCTACACTACCCTACACTACTCTACCCTACCCTACACTACCCTACCCTACCCGACCCTACACAACCCTACACTACCCGATCCTACATAACCCTACACTACCCGACCCTACACTACCCTACCCGACCCTACCCTACCCTACCCTACCCTAACCTACCCGACCCTACACTACCCTACACTACCCTACCCTACACTACCCTACCCTACCCTACCTTACCCTACCTATAAACCTCACGGAGCCCGAGACCTTTCCAACGAATGCAAAACCGTGGAAATCGGTTCGTGCGTTCTGGAGTTATAGCGTCAGGGAGGAAAACCCGACTTATTTTTATATAGTAGATTTTCGTTCGTCAACTTCTTCTTTTCTTGATAGTTGTATAAAATAGAGATTCAAGTATATATCACAATTACAATTAAGAAATCACAATATAAAATAATACGTAACTACATTACTGTCAAATTATTGATTAATCTATACCAATATTATAAAGAGAAAATATATTTTTGTTTGTTTGTTGGTTCCGAAAAGACTCCGAAACTACTAGACCGATTTTAAAAACTCTTTTACCTATGGAAAGCTACATTATTCTCGAGTAACATAGGCTATAATTTAATTTAAAAAAGAATAGCGATCCTTATGAAAATTGCATTAATGTAACCCAAAGTCGCAAAATTTTGCTTATAAAATTCATTATTTGGCGTGCGCTGAGGAAACTATTGATGATACATGAAAATTATGTACTACATGATTAAAGTAATCATTATTACCTACAAAAAAAACTGCATGAAAATATATCTTACTATCATAGTTAAGTCACAATAGCAGCTTTTGTGTTCTAAGGTTTCATTGGTTCGGCGTAACCCAGTCGACACCGGCTATCGCTGAAAACCAGCGCTGTGGCTCTGTCTGGCACACGAGTCCCAGCATTATGCTGAGCAATTACCGTTTTTCGTAGTTGTGACGCATACTTTGTAATGATTGTATTTAAGATTTTTTGTTATTTTTATGGTATGCGTCGTACCTGGCGCTAATAAACAATTTTTCTTTCTTTCTTCCTAAAATTGAATTAGATCGCCGGTAGAAAAAAAAGTTGGTTACATTCGTATTGTAGTATTAATTCTTATTCAAATAAATAGTTTATCAAATTGGTAGGTAGGGTAGCTGGGTAGGTAGGTAGGTAGGGTAGATGGGTGCCTACCCACCTAGGTAGGTGGTAGGGTAGGGTAATTAGGGTACGGTAGGGTCAGCTAGTTATCTTATAAAACTGGCTCATTTATCTCATATGAAATAGCTCTAACTTGAATTTACGTAATGTGTCAACCTGCTAAACAACTAATTAACCGATCTGTACCTGCATCAATGTAAAATACTTTTGAATGTAATTGAGTAAGCAACAAAAAAGCTGGTAGCCTTATAGTAAACGGTGACCACCGTATTTGGACCTCTGCAATATAATCGAAATACAAAAGCATCACAGGTGTGTTATTATCTATGAGTCAAAGCTGAAATGTTTCTTATATCTTTCCTAAAAGAGCATGGGCTTTCATGACCTTCAAACTAGAACAAAGCAAAGGTAAGCTGGGTAGTACAACCAAAAAAACAACAACAACAACAATAACAAGTTATGGACTGCTGTAGGTCTGAAATAAAGTTTTTATTTTTTTTTATTTAGTACTTTCCATGACAAACTCCTTTACAAGGAATTTTAATATTTCACTAGCTGACCCGGCAAACTTTGTTTTGCCATAAAAAGACCAAAAATTTATCTACCCTACCCTACCCTACCCTACCCTACCCTACCCAACACTACCCTACCCTACCCTACCCTACGTACGCTACCCTACCTACCCTACCCTACCCTACCCTACCCTACCTACCCTACCCTACCCAACCCTACATACCTACCTACACTGGCTACATTAAGAAAAATAAAAATAAATCGGTCAAGCCGTTTCGGAGAAGTTTGGCAACGAAAACTGTGACACGAGAATGTTATATATTAGATAAGTAAAATTAATTAGCAAGAGAAAATAATTCTTTGTAGAAGTAGTTTTGCAATTAAAATAGATAAATAATTAAATACAGTGTTTTATATTTTAAAAGTTAAAAAGCAGCCTGTTTTTAATTAATGCATCTAGACTGCTTTAATATACATTACAACAAAATGGAGTGTTTTGTAGAATGAATTTTCAAGAGGAAATCACACCAATATAAAGTTTATTTCAAAAACCGAAGAAATGTTTTCCTATAGATAAATTAATTGTAAATGTAATGGGGTCATGTACCCTATTATAGACGATACTTCTAATAATTTTGAATTTATATTGTCCCCAAAGCGTTTTGGGGACACTTTTATTATGCGTACAGCTAAGGAGTGGAATTCCCTGCCGGAGTCTGTGTTTCCCGATAGCTACAATCTAGGGGTCTTTAAGTCAAGAGTGAATGGGTTTTTTCAAGACAAGCGTGCTTCACCGTCGACCACATCATCGCTTACCATCAGGTGAGATAGTGGTCAAGCGCGGACCTATTGATAATTAAAAAAAAATGTTGAATATTAGCTTAACATTCTTGATCATTAGCACATAACGATATATTTCTTCTAATACCTCAAAAATACACAATATAAGAAGGTTTTTAGGTCAACTCTAAAATAATTAAAAATAAAACACATTCTAAATGTGTCAAGTTTTCTGAAAATCTTTTGCACATGTATTAAAAAGCGAAAGAAAAATCACAAATACCCTCCACATAGGAAAATAAAGAAAACGTCGTGAATTGTGGAATGATTAAACGTTTAAACGTCTGCGGGCATCTAAACTCAATTTGTGGTGTTCGTCCATTTGTCACCGCGCGTCTCGGGAACTCGCTGTGCGGGAAGTAGCTGATTATCTGTGTGTTTGTACGGTATACGCTACCTTGGATTTTGGTAAAATATTTTAGTGTCTTACGGAAAAAAACGCATTTAGAGTATTTGATTGAGGTATGGGGCTCCGCAGCAGTTACTAATTTAAACTCACTTCAAAGAGTTCAAAATAAAATAATTAAAGCTCTGTTCCACTATCACTATCTCACTCCAACAAAGACCTTATACGAACAAACTAAACTATTAAATATTAGACAGCTATACATCTATTACACCTGCATTCTTATTAAAAACATAACTACAAACTCAATACAAACTAACATACAAATTAAGAAAAAAACAATGTCATATTACCTGAGAAATAGATATAAAAACAAACTAGAAGTCATCAGCGACGCACTAATTATGGTAGAAGGACTATATTATGTGAAGGAGCACAGCTGTTCAATGAATTGCCGGACGATATAAAGGAGTGTCATAACGTAAATACATTTAAGAATAAGCTTAAGAAACATGTATGTACATTATAACTTCTAATGCTCTGGAGGAAATTGTATTGTACTGTATTATTATAATTTTTACTCTGTATCTCATTGTAAGCGGACTGTAAGTTCTTATGAGAAATAAATTTCTTTAAACCGAAAAAAATATAGAGAGAATATTTTGTTTTCCCTCAGATTGAAAGTAGAATATAACATGATGGTGCCAGTGTCTAGAGGTAATTAATCATCCACATTACCAAGTTAGTAAGCTCTAGAGCTTACCTAGCTTGGTAATCTGATTGTAAATATCAGCTTGATGCACTGGAGTCGATCGAAAAACGGGCCAAGAGGCTCATTGGCAATGAGGCACTGGTTGAATCAAAACTCCAGAGCCTTGAACATCGTCGCCAAGTTGCCAGCTTGTCGGTTTTTTATCGGTTGCATTTCGGGGAGTGTGCGATGGAATTGCATGATCTAATTCCACCAAGCCTGTTTCATCATCGGACTACAAGACGAACGGCGATGCGCCATCAGTACATGGTGGACATCCCGCCCATGCGTACTAAAGATTTTGGAAATATTTTCATTATGCGTACAGCTAAGGAGTGGAATTCGCTGCCGGAGTCTGTGTTTCCCGATAGCTACAATCTCGGGGTCTTTAAGTCAAGATGAATAGGTAACTTCTAGGCAAGCGTGCTCCACCTTTGACTACATCAAGCGAGATAGTGGTCAAGCGCAAGCCTATCTACAATAAAAAAATATATAATTATATATTTCACAAGGAGAGCTGCTCCTTGATCGCTATGTGTCAAAGGCTACTTCAATTCCAAAAACACAGTTTAAGCTAACATTATAATATTTTGATCATGTACAAGGTTCGATTGAAATTCAAGAGTTCGCCTCCTATAATCGATGGGACTTAAACAATTGGCAAAACGTGGATGGACAAAAGAGTACACCTCTGCACAAGCCTTCGGAGAACACAAGCGTTATTTGTGAGGATATTTTATCGTTTTTCTTAATTTAAATATCAAATATTCGTTAATCTAAACCAGGAGATAGAAAATATCATACTAATATTAGGTATATTATATCACACTTCACATCCTGGAAGCCGACCCCAACAAAGTTGGGCAAAGGCTAGGCAGGTTGATATATCGATATTTATTTATTTATTTATTCATATAACAATTCACATTGTGTTTGAATTATGTAGTACATTATTTAATTCATTACAGTCAAGAACAAAAATTATGGATATAAAACAGTAAATTTCACTTAAAATAATCAATAACATATTATTATGATAAATATTATGTCAATACTCAATAGATTGTAAATAGTTATTAAATGAATGGTAGTAAAAATTATCATGTCAAATGTAAAAAATAAAAATAAAATGTCAACTTATTCCATAAAATAACACACTTCACATCACACTAATAATATCATAAAGGCGAAAGTTTGTGTGTGTGTGTTTGTATGTTTGTTACTCCTTCACGCTCAAACGGCTGGACGGATCTGGATGAAATTTGGCACAGAGATAGATTATAGTCTGGAATAGCACATAGGATACTTTTTATCCCGGGACTATATTCCCTTGGGATAAATATCTACATTCGCGCGAGTAAAGCCGCTGGCAGAAGCTAGTAGTTCCATAAAAGTCTAGATGGTCAATTAGGAATTAAAAGACCAGCTAGAAAGAAAGCTAGAAGCATTTTAACTTCAGCTGAGAAAATTTTAGAATGTAGGAAGTAAAACTGCCTATAAATTTTGAGAGGCTTTTCCTAGTAGTAACACTTTGGTAGCACAATAGAACTTCGATTTATTTTAGTTTCTTGATTCTTCTGCATTGCGGTAAAATGAAAGGTGTTGATTTCACTCTACAGTGGTACAGCCCATTCCAAAAAAAAAAAAAGATTTTCCATACTAAGTTCTCGTCAGCTGATCAAAACCGAAGACCAAAATTGAACCTTAGAAAAAGTTCTCATTTACATGGGCAAAAGCAGTTTTTACCGACTTCAAAAAAATGGAGGTAATCAATTTGACACGTATGTATGTAATATTGTTGGAACTGCACAATATTCACGTAATATTTTATTATATGTGGGCTCCAAGCACGTGTGCCAAATTTCATAAGTGTATTTAGGTATGTATGCCTATGCATTTCTCCGAAACCACTTTACTGATCGTGATTATTCTTTTTTAATTGAGTAGCTCTCAACTTAGGGAATAGTGCAAGTTTCATCAAAATCGGTCTAGCAGTTTTCAAGATATTGAGCATACAACCGGGGCCCTTAGCGAAAAACAGCACAATGTGTAAATTTATTATGATGGGTATTTTTTCAATCCTGTATGCCGTACTATAGAAATTTCTATTTTTTGTCATTTTGTACCTACTAATACAAAACAGAGAGAAAAAAAGTTTTTCACAAAAAATAAACCGACTTCAAAAGGAAACACAAAAAAGTGCGAAATAACTTTTGTTTAAAAAATTAAAAATTAAAAAAATAGATAAAAACCAAAAACGGCTTTCCATTTTCAAACCCTGCTAAATGTACCGCAGTGTGTACAATCACACAGTGGGTGTGTGTGTGATGGATAGCCAATCGTCTCGCCACACTGTCATCGTTAGCTCTGCCTACCCCGCTTTCGCTATTTATCTTCAATCCACTAGATTTCACGAGATTAAGAGGTATTAAGGATTTTGCTAAGTCAGTGCCGGACGGACGGTGTGGCTTTTTAGTTGGTGTGTTTTGAAAATGGGCATCTATTAGTGGGGAGGTTTGTTTTGTGAATTGACGTTTTTCTTTTCGTTGATTTTCATTTGGTTTTCCTTTGTAGTTCTTATTTGAAAATATTATATCTAGGCCAGTTTTTGGAGCAACATTAGTGTGACAATTTTCATATGCGTGTTAGTTGTTGTAATTGATTGCATGAATTCTGAAAAGCTAATCGTTGCACAGTTGTTTTTAATTTGTGTCACGTCGATTATTTTGATCTAGAATCTAAGGGAAATTAAGTCAGTTAGTGCTAAGTTTTCAGTTTTAAGTAAGATATTGCGTTAATCCACATCTATACTAATATTATAAAGAGGAAAGATTTGAATTTTTATATGTAGCTCAAAAACTACTGGACCGATTTCAAAAATTCTTTCACCGTTGGGAAGCTACATTATGGCCAGGTGGTATAAGCTACTTTTTATCCCTGTATTCTTACAGGAACGGGCACTACACGGCTGAAACCGCGAGGCGTCCGCTAGTAATATTATAAATTTATATGTAAGCATAATCAGTCTACAATTTACCCACTGTTGGGATACAAGCTTCCTCTCTAGGAGAGCGACTGGGTCGTGATCCACCACGCGGAAAATTATAATATAACTATTAATTTCTTTCCCACAAATGTTGAAAGCAAATAAAAGTTATGTAAAAGAACAAAGTTGGCATGGTCGATAACTGGAGGCGTCACCCTGCGTGTGACGTAGACGGATGTGTTGTGACGGATGCGGTTGAATGAAACTGATAGATATTAGGGGACTACGATATTTATTTACATAATCTTTGTAGATCATCTTAAGTTTGTATTATTTTCTTTACTAGTAATAATATAAAAATTATCAATTAGACTTGTTTCTTAATGAAGTTTTAAAATTATGACAATGTATAAAGTATCAATTTGAATTTATGACATTGTATAAGGTATTAATTTTGAATTTATGACATTGTATAAGGTATTAATTTTGAATCGATGACATTGTATAAAGTATAAATTTGAATTTATGTCATTGTATAATTTTAATGATAAAAATGCATGCCTGAGTTGGTGCAATATACTGGACTGTGCATTCACTTGACATCTGAAAATGTATGACTATGTACTGTTTTGAGCAATATATATTTGATCTTGAATTTGAAAGTGATAATGATTTGTAGCTACAGGAAAAACGGCTAAAATGCAAAAACTCATTTCAATCCTGTATCTTTAAAAGCTAAAAATAATTGACCGCAGTCCTTTACTGTAGAATATTCTACATTCCAAACCTATCTAGAAATTGGGACTATATTAGACCTTTACAAATCTTTCAAAGATTCTTTAATATATTTTATTGTAGTTTAGTATAACCAGATTCTGGAAAGTCATTATAGACGTGTTACAAATTAAACGAAAGACAAGACTATTTATTTTGCAATTGTTTTCATTGCAGAAACGTCACTGTCGCTCGCATACATTCCCAATCAAACATGCTGGTCCTGCTCCATAGGGCAATCTTTAGTGTAGACAAAATCTAACTGGCTATATTCATAATTATACTAATGCTTTATTTTATATTTTTCTTCCTTTTTTGCTTAACAGTTTGGCTGCCAGAGAACGAGACACAATAGAAAATGTATTGTTTGTCGGGCATCTGGCAGTTAAGGTGTTAAGAAATTGACTCGCACACTGCTGTTGATTTAGGTATTATACCTATGTTTGCAATATTTGTAAGTATGTGAGAACCATGTTCCTATTTATGAAATGAATGAAGTTACTTGTTAGTGTTTGTAATCTATACCATATCAATATTATAAAGAGGAAAGATTTTATTGTTTGTTTGTTTATTTGTACCGAATAGGCTCCGAAACTACTGGACCGATTATAAAAGTTCTTTCATCAATGGAAAGCTACATTATTCCCGAGTAACATAGGCGTGTAATTATGACGGGAGCGAAGCCGCGGGGGCCAGCTAGTACAGTATACTATACTATATATACTATACTATACTACTACTACTATCTATACATAGTATAGTAGTATTTGTTTGGGAGCATCGTCCTCACGTATCTGAATTAAAGTATGTATGTAAATGTTGTAAAACACTTTTTTTAAAGAGTAAGAGTGTGGAGCTTTTTGTTCGTTCTACTTAATAACAAGCTACTTATCCGAATGGACGGTAGAAAATTTTTTTATTACTTGTAAATTTTAATTGATGACGTTCAAAAGTGCCGCTTAATGGCCTAGTTGATTAAATATATTTGACTTTGTCTTTGGGCCTGAGTTACCCAATATTACGAATTTGCTAACGAATATCTATTCGTTGGCAAATTCGTAGTATTGGGCCTGAGTTACATTTAAATTATTTTTTTTGACGTTCAGAAGTGCCGCTTAGTGGCCTAATTGAAATAAAGATGTTTTGATTTTTATTTCGATTTTGAATCTTTTGTTTTTCGATTTGTACTATGGTACCTTTGTGCCATAAAATTTTTCTTTCTTTACTTTTTTTATAAATTAAAAATTTGCGAAGACAAGTGTTATTTTCATTTTGTTTTGTTTTTTTTATTTTATTTTCTTTTTTCGAAATTTGTAAAATTGCAAATTGGCCACCTTTAAATAAATAAATTGGTTTTGACGTGAAAAGGATTGTGAGTAGGATTGGCAGCAGTTACACTGTCAGTCAAACAAAAAACAAGCTGCCTTATATATTTCTTTGACCGTTCATTGTAGCAGCTTTGACAATTTTAACAAAGAGCGTTTTTGATTGAATTTTTCGCTTTGACCAATAAGGCAGATTTTTTGAAAATTATTTTCAATAGGTTAGCATTTGACCTTTTTAGCACGGTAGAATCAACTTTTATTTCATTTAACTTTTAATTGTGACATTAAAAAGTGCCGCTTGGTGACCTAGTTGAAATAAAATATCTTTGTCTTTTTACCCCTAATGACCCCATATCTCTTCTAATTGTAAGTAATGATGTCGACGGTGAAGCACGCTTGTCTAGAAGTAACCTATACATTCTGGACTTAAAGATTCCAAGGTTGTAACTATCAGGAAACAACAGACTCTGACAGGGAATTCCACTCCTTAGCTGTACGCACAATGAGAGTATTTCCAAAACGTTTAGTGCGTATGGGTGGGATGTCCCCATGTACCGATGGCGTATCGCTTTACGTCTTGTAGTCTGTTAATGGAACTGGCTAGGCGGAATTAGATCATGCAATTCCATCGCACCCTCCCCGAAATGTAACCGATAAAACACCGACAGGCTGCAAATATAATAGAATGAAAAGAGAAAGAATAAAAGAGTAGTTTATATATTTGATACAGGCACAACACAACAGCAACAAACTTTGAAACATGGGTAGGAGTCAAAAAAGAAAAATGTTCAAGACTCCTGGAGTTTGAAATCGACCAATACTTCATTTCCACGCTAAGAACTATTTAAACACCACGAGTATAATTTTAAAATAAATATTTTCTACCAGGCCAGACATAACCGATTTAAATCAGTGCTATCAAGTTCCTATAAAGGCATCTCCACACTACCGTCGCATCAACGTCGCGATAACGATCGAGTGTGTCTGCCGGTGACATTGACAGATACGTCGTGAAGATTACCCGCCTTTGTGGAGGATCACACCCGGATTATCCGGGGTGAACAGGGGCAGAATATATTTTTTATTTTTCTAATTGATGTCTTATGAAAGCGATGTTGTTAAAATTTTTGGGGAGTCATATTTATATGATTAAATGTAAGTTCACAATTCTAATTTTTTAAACATCTAATTAAATTAATAAATTGTTGCATAACATGTTGTGATTACCACAAATATATTAGGACAAGAGCGAGACAATGGGATCCTGATGACTTCAACTCATAAAATAATTTATATTAAAGAACTTAAGTACCTACCTATTAAGTAATAGAGCAAACTGACCCATACGTGAGTCACAGGTCTAGTAAACGGAACAAAGGATTCACTAATTTTTTGTCAAAACCTACTGGTGCAGATGACTAAGCATAAAAATCTAATTGAAGCATATAGAACAGCTTGTATGAGGTTCTTGGCGCAGGATTAGAAAAGGCAATAGGGATATTTCCTGGGTAGAAAAATTATCATTTTTTAATTCTATTTAGTCCGTCAGAGAAATTATCAAATAATATTGAACCCGTATTTTTTAATTTATCAAATAAATAGAAATTTACAAAGATAAAGCGCATCAAAGTTCAGGAGTGGGGGCTTGTGACGTCACTTTGTCAGTATAAAGTGTAGCACATCGTCTCGTCATACGATATTTCAACGCACTGTATCGTCGTAATTTTTAAATGAAAAATACGTGTTCAATATTTTAAGTTATCTAACTGATGGACTAAAAAGATATTTTTTGTCAACTACCCTATTGAAGCTATGGCTGAATAGTCTTATTATTTTCAAGACCCACTGGCTGACCAATATTTATAAAGTGGAAAGTTCTTTAGCTGCGTTAAGCTATTTTTGATATGAGCAAAATTTATGGGTTCGCGTGAGCGACATGCTAGTGTGACAGTGTCATCGAAATGTTATGTTTTAAGTTTTCACTTCTGTCGGCAGCAGGGATAGGGGCATGCATGAATTCCGGAATTTCGTAATTCCGGTTTTCCGTAATGATTTTTTCTTGCATCAATTCCGGATTAGAGAGGTGTAGTACCGGAATTCCAATATTCCAAACAAATTTGAAAGACTGTCGTGCCAGCGACAAGAAGATAAGCTTTGTTGAATTTACGGTTAAAAATGTTAATAGAATAATTAGAGTAATAAGTGAGAAAAATGACCAAATACGTTTAATTTGTAAAAATATTAAAAAAATGATATAATTATAAATCTTGTTTGATTTGAAACAAACTTTAAAAGTTACCAGTTACGGAATTCCGGAAGCAAATCTACAGAATTGGAAATCAGTTCCGGAATTGAGAACCTTGTGATATAGCCCCAGTCAGCAGTACCAATGACTGCCTTTTTTTTTTCTTTCTCCCAGTAATTTCACACAGCAACATCGCCGCCTACCCCAAAAGCAAACACTACAAACAAGGAAACAAACCGACTGTAACGAAAAGTCTACTTAAGGCCGTGAGCACACAGTGGTGGTGGAAACAAATTAACGAGATGAGTCGCAGCGAGTCGGTCTGTCGACGCCCTAAGATGGATGGCGGGGCGATCACGTGACGGCTCTCTACGACGAATTTTAGGAAACTGTTTTCGGATATTTTTGGGAGGTAGATTGTGACTCGAAAGAGAAATATTTATGGGCATTAGGTATGGTATGCAATAGTAGTAGTAGACTACTGAAAATTATTTTTTGTCCGTCAGGTAGATGAATAAAAAATATTGGACACGTATTTTTGCTTATGACACGTAAATATAAAGTGACGACGATATAATGCGTTGAAATATCGTGAAACGTAACCCCGCTAGTATCCGCTATACTACCTTAGTGACATCACAAGCCCCGACTCCTTAACTTTGATGCGCTTTAACTTTGTAAATTTGTATTGATTTGGTAAAGCAAAAAATACGTGTGCAATATTATTTGATAATCTCACTGACGGACTAGATAGAATTATCATTTTCTACCCAGGAAACATCTCTATTACTTAAATATAATAGAAGATTCTCAACCTTTTCAATGGAGATTGAGGGACTTTCCACCCAGTTCAGTATTCCTTCATAATACTATTTATGTAAAATACTGGTATTCTATAGCTAAAAAGGCAAGGCAGATAATAATTGCTTGGATAATTTATTGATGTTTTTTTATTTACTGAATTCAAAGAGGAGGAGGTTCTCAATTCGACTGTTTATTTGTGTTACCTCAAAACTTTTTACTAGGTGTACCGATTTTGATGATAGTTTTTTTTATATGAAAGCTGGTGCTTCTCATGTGGTTCCATTTAAATTTGATCAAGATCAGTAGTTTTAGAGTTATCCTTTATAATGCGTATTTCCACGGTAAAGAGGAAATAAAAAACTTTTTAACAAACTGATTTTATTATTATAAATAACTTTAATTTTCGGAAGCGTCTTTGGTAACTATTTTTTTTGGTTTTGACACCGAATGCCTAAAATAAATTATTTTTTCACTTTGTTGTGTTTTGTTTTGGAAGTCAGGTTACTTTTTTGTTATTTTTGCAACAAATTTATGACGGCGTATCATGGGGCCATCTTTGGGTTTGACAAAGAGCGTCTGGGTTTTACCATATGGATGGTCTCAATAGGAGCCTGATATTATGGGTTTTAAAGCCTAACTGACGAAATGTGGGTAATTCTAATACATCTCTATCAGCCTCTATAGGTAGTGCAGGCATTATTATTTTATAAAATACTAGCTGTTTCCCCGCGGCTTCGCTCCCGTGGGCCACCCCACAAGACCCGTTTCCGGGATTAAAAAATAGCCTATGTCACTCAGGAATAATGTAGCTTGCTATTGTTGAAAGAATTTTTAAAATCGGTCCAGTAGTTTCGGAGCCTATTCGGTACAAACAAACAAACAAAAAAATCTTTCCTCTTTATAATATTGGTATAGACTACCGGACGCCTCGTGGTTTCACCCGCGTTACCGGAGAAACGGATAGGTTAGGTTCGAAGGAGATGACTCAGCTCCATCTCCTTCATGTTAAGTTACTTTAGACCCTGCAGACAGAAATAGGAGCCCAGCGTTGCGGGGCTCTGTCGAATTTTTGCTTCTCGTGGGAATACAGTGATAAAAAGTAGCCTATGTCACCCGGGGATAGTGTAGCTTCCCAACGGTGAAATAATTTTTGAATTCGGTCCAGTAAATTTTAAGTTTATTCGTTACATATAAAAATACAAATCTTTCCTCTTTATAATATTGGTATAGAAAAAGATTTGGGAATTTAATAGGTCATCACGAAAAGAAAAGTTTTACCTAGCAGGACCAGAGAAAGAATCCAGATGTTCAATTATGGACCTAAGACTAAAATGCTTTCTGCAATACTATAGTTATAATAATTTCCTTCGTTATTTATTAATAAGTTAGTATGTTAAAATAAAAAGGGCAATGAAGAGGGCTATGCTCGAAGTTTCCTTGCGTGATTGCATCAGAAATGAGGATATCCGCAGGAGAACCAAAGTTACCGACATAGCCCGAAGAATTGGGGAACTTAAGTGGCAGTGGGCAGGGCACATTGCTCGCAGAACGGATGGCCGATGGGGCCGAAAAGTTCTGGAGTGGCGACCGCAAACCCGAAAACGATGCGTTGGAAGGCCTCCTACTAGGTGGACCGCTAAGCTGGTTAATGTTGTGGGAAGGCGCTGGATGCGAGATGCACGGGATCGGTCAATGTGGTGACACCTGGGGGAGGCCTATGTCCAGCAGTGGACGTCTTATGGCTGAAATTAGGATCATGATGTTAAAAAACATTTACTCGTAAATTATTACGTATATGTTCTTCTCCCCATCTAGTGGCAGACACTGATATTAATATTTATTGGTTGGCGTATAATGTTGTCGGCTGCAACATTATTTTTTAACTCTTAAGTATCCCTGAATAAATAAAATAAAATCATCATTTAATTAAACTAATCAATAAAATAAACTAAATAATCAATCTATCCGCACATTCGTCTCTATACGTCCGCTTCCCACTAATTATGAGGTAGCATTTTCTGAGCAATTGATTGCGCATTGTCTTGGCGTGCAGATGAGCTAATGATCGAAGTGTACATTGTTTGTTTGTGTATTTGTCACTAGGAAGTGTAGTGTTTTCTTGTTTGGATAAGAAGTTGCTTTTTATGCGATATAAAAGAGAAAATTATAATTAACAATTTTTTTGCTCATTTAACTGTTCCTATAAAATATATCAGCTTTGACAGTTTTAGTTAAAGCATACCAAGAACTTTTAATCTAAAGAAAGAAAGAAAGAAAGAAAAAGTGTTTATTCGCCACAAACACGACATACAATTTTTGATTTTTCCTTAAATTAAAACCATCGGTAGTATTAGTAAGTACTTAAATTATGTTAGTAAAGGAAGTTAAAATAAAATACCAGTTTTGAGTACAGTACAAGGATGATGAGTAGGTAAGTACAAGCAGATGCATGTCGTGACTGTGACAAGAAGGCTTCCACTCAGCATAATGCTGTGCCGTGGGAGACCCACAGCACAGCGCTGATTTTCAGTGGTCGCCTAGTAATAATCTATATACCGGGGAGAGAAAAAAACAAATATGTCATAGTTAAATACCTAAGTCCTACTTGATTGTCCTATTTTTTTCAATCTTACCTTAGTTTGGATCAAAAGAGACTGATTAGTCTCTTGTGGATCAAACTAAATTAAAGCTTAACTCCTACTTCATACTGGCACTAGTAGCCTGGTTTGCCTAGTCCATATATACATAATATTACTTAGCCTATTTTCATTTGGAATAATATACCTTTTTAATGATTTAAGAATTTTCAAATAAGTAAAGTGATTCTGAAGATTATCATCCTCACACAAACTTTCATAGTTCGTCCTCTCTCACTATTTATAATATTAGGTCCTTACCTATGAAATTGGCGTTTTGTCGTACTGGCCACTTTGATCTCAAATATCTCCTCTTTGGTTTGGAATTCCAATTTTAAATTTATACAGCTATTTACTCATGCTTTTGTGTTTGGAAAACCGTAATTCATTTGTTTTTTCCTTTGCGCCAGTCAGTTTACAAAATGGAAAACTTGAAATATCGCGTTATTACCGAGCACGAGTTTCATCGTGGCACCAGTGCTGAAGAAACGGCTCGAAGGATTAATGATGTGCATGGCGACGGTGTCGCAAAAGAAAATACAGTGCGTTTTTGGTTCCAACGTTTTCGTTCTGGAAATTTCTTAAATCTGGCCAGACGGTTACGGCGGATGTCTGTTGTCAGCAACTGCAAACCATGATGAAAAAGCTAGCTGCTAAACAGCCGAGGCTGGTCAATCGCTCTAGGCCACTGCTGCCTAAGGAAAACGCTAGACCACACACTACACAACTTGCAAGGAAAAAAATTCAACTCAGATGGGGCACCCCAAAGCGCCTTCAAAAATTTTATTGATTCCCGTCCGAATGTTTTTTTTGTAAAGGGATCAATGATATGGCAAAAGTGCATTTCAAGATAGCAATGGTACATACTTTGATTAAATAAATATATTATATTAAAAAAAAACGACTTTATGGTCCTCCCTTACAAAACGCCAGTTTCATATGTAATGACCTAATAATAACTATGATAGTTAAGATAACATTTACATTTTGACACAATTATTTTACTTAAATTATGATCCTGGTGAGTGGACATCGACAACTTGATCTGTTTGCCCATATTTAGCAAAGGCCTCTTCCAATTCTTTCCATTCTCTTCTATCCAATGCCATCCTGGTCCACGCTTTCATTGCTGATGCTGCTATGCCATGGTCCCATCTTCGAAACTGTCTTCTGCGTTTCTGTTTTGAGACTTTCTACTCATTATAAACACCTAAATACTTAAATAAGTTTTAATCAATACTATAGATAAATAACCTTTCATTTTTATACAGAAGAAGTGGTTAATATGAACGGAAAAACTTCAAATAAGTATTTATACCTATTGGTGATTTTGTAGACATCTTCATGCACTCGTACATATTCTTCATCGACAAAACGCCATAGACTTACTAACAAGGATAATCTCTAAAACACCCATTGACTGTTCGAGCACCATAATTATCTTCTAAACCAAAAAAACTAACAAAGACTCCACACTTTTTTAATCTTCTTATTTAAAAAAATGATGGTGACAAATACAGTTAGAAAGAAAAAAGAGAAGAAAAAAATGTTGCAAAAACCGTAGCGGTTGCACCCTTTCATTTAAAACTGTTGTCGTATGAGAAACGAATGACAAGACAGGTAATTTATGCTTTTATAGAGGGATGTAGTAGTTTTGATACTTTTGCAGAATATCCTAGATCTGATGAAATACAGTGGTTGTGTAAAGGATTATTGTGATACATGTGACGTCTACTAGTATAGGTATGGTGGATGCAAAAATATAACAGCCTGGTATTGTCCCAATGCAGGGCAAACGCCTCTTCTCATACAGAGAAGGCACGGGCATTGCTCAATGTGGGTTGGTGATTTCTGACTTATATTAATTATAGGTTCAGGTTTCCTTATAATGGTTTTCCTTCAGTTATCAGCGATTTTAAAGATAAACTTAGAAAGTGTATATTAATAGAAAAAGTCATATTGGACTTGCCCGGATTTAAACCCTCGACTGATTAATAATTTGAGCTGTCTTAATCATACAAAATTTATAAAAACAACTTTAGTAGGCTATCATTTATTAATTACGTTTTTACAGTAAACTGTCACTCACAATAGGTATTACTTTACACCGATAATTGACTTTAGTAATTATACACAATATTTGTTTTTCGTCAACTTTTGTTTTCCATTTTCATTCAAATATAACTTCAACAGCTTCTGTCCGCGGCTTCGCCCGCATGAAAAGTGTTTTAATATCCGCAGAGATCATTATACCGAGATAAAATCTTATGTCCTAAACCAGGTTCTGGTCTATCCATATATCAAGTTTCATCCGAATCCGTTTAGCCGTTAAGGCATGAAAGCGTAACAAACAAAAAATTCACATTTACTAGTGGCTCCACCTGGATCATAATAATTTATATCCTATAACCATCTAGAATAATGTATTTTTAAAATGGTGAAAGACTTTTAAATAGTTGTAGTGGTTTCAGAAATTACCCTACACGCCTGAACAAACAACATTCGGAAGACAGGATTTTGAAAACAGTGAAGTATCAAAACCTTTCCATCCACCTAACCCTACATTACTCAAGAAAGATCAGAACACAACCCCATAAGACAGTTCAATCACCCCTCTACAAAATAATACTTAAGAGTACCGACCTCAGAATTTATGTGCCCAAAATATATAGCGATAAAACTCCATCTATTGTGTACAACATCATAATATTGTTTTGTCATATTATTTATTGGGTATTGTCAATATGGTGTGTAACTGGCTGATGATAGAAATAAAGTTGCAAGATGTGATTTTTTTGTTTATGAGAAATAAATAGGTTTGAAGAAGTGTTTTAAAATCGATAAAGTGTGATTTAGTGCAGGAATTCTCGATGATGCGTATAACGGATGTTAAATTTTAAAAAATGCTACGAGATGTAAACAAAAATGAAATGATTTAAAAGATTACCTAAACAAAGTTGATACTTAAAGAATTAATTCTTTATTTTGCAGGGGTATTTTTTATGGCTTATATTGAACTAAATAATACAGCCACACGTTTACAGAGAGCTTCTTCAATATTTTCATTATGGTGGTTCTGAGTTAACATACAAACGCATATAATTAAAAAGCAAATGGTGAATTTTGAATTACCGTAGCTGAGGTCTGGGTCAGACATAATTATATATTTTTTATTTACTGTTGACACAGTAAGAAGTAGATTTCATTATCATAGCATAATCACTATGTTCCCATTGCTGGGACCCAGGTCTAGTCTCTTGAAGAGGGAGCAAGCCGTGATCCATCACGGGAGTCCAGTGCGGTATGGTGGATGTCAAATTATGATATTATAATTAATTTAAAATCCTATAACCACCATTTAAGTCGAATCTAAATATAATTTATCGATTTTAATACTTAATAAAAAAATGTTTTTTTTTTTTTGTACATAAATATTTTAATGTTTTTATTTTGTGTTTTATAATGACCCTGTATGGATATGATTCCTGAAATAAGTGTATTATAATTATGTTTGGCATTAATGATAAATTATTTTTTGAAAAATGGAAAAAAAAAGAAAAAGGGAAAAAGGCGTGAGTTTATGTATGTATGTATGTATGTATTTTTTGAAACCATACCTAAAAGCCGATAAAATAAACCAACCCCTTTTAAGTATTATTACCCCAATAACCTCGAAACGACCACAATAACACATACTAAAACTAAAAATCTTACAAAACTTGCAAGTTATAGCAAACTCGAATGTCCTACAATAGCTAGACATCGCAATCCTAACTTTAGCTCCTAAAAGTATACTAATAAAAAAGTTTGCCTGTCCATTTATTGCCGGCTACAGGCAATATATCGGTTTGTATGTTTGTTCGTCACCAACTTTCTTTGCCACAAGACCCTGGGGTATTTATAGTGTTGTTTGTTTATAACTGCTGGGGTATCGAGGGCATAGTTAAAGTAGCTTTTCTATGGCCATTATAAGGCCAGTACTTATCTTTCCCAAATATCGGCAACCTACAACATGTGCCTGGAGATCTTTAACGCCCATTTTGATCCGTAATATTTAAGGATAGGATAGGATAGATGGACCCCTTATCCACACTTAGGCTTGCATTTGGTCTGTTGTGCGTGCAGGCCTCCTCTCTGTGAGAGAGAATGGGCCGTAATCCACCACGCGGACCCAGTGCATGTTAGATGTCACATGTCTTCGAAATTTTGGTTCTAAGACTAAGGTTTCCTTACGATGTTTTCCTTTACCGTTTTGAGAGCAGTGGTTCTGCCTGGGCTCGAACCCACAACATACAACTTGTAAGTCGCGGCCGTTACCACTAGGCCACCACTGTTCTATTCTCTGTTAAATATGCAAAACAATGGTCACAAATTTCGGTAAGACACCATTTTCCTCACAAATGGTCAAATAAGTTGGAGAAATCATTATTTGACCATTTATTAGACTAACAATTGACGAATAAACGCGTTTTACCGAATTTTTAAGCCATTGGTAAGCATATTTAACCATTGGTTGAGTACGTAGTACATACGTAGGTACTACGTAAGTCAAGAGTGAAAAGGTAACTTCAAGGCAAGCATGCTTTGTCGTCGACCAAATCATCGCTTACCATCAGGTGAGATAGTGGGCAAAACAAAAAAAAAATTGTAAAGACATATTTTTAAAATTACCTATCAGATAAAGAGACAACGCACAACTTAAGTATGAAATGTTGCAAGGATTTTTTTTAAATACAATAGAAATTGTATATAGGTCTCTAATCCGTCAAACTAAAGATTAAAGTTTGTATGGAAACTCGAAATTTTTGCCGATGGGGAATACCATAGAACTCTTTACCTGCATTGCAAGAGAATGAGCTCATGCTAGGATAACAATTTTAGCCAATCAAAAGATGATATTGGGGATGACTGTAAAAGGTGCACTGGATATTTTCACACTAATATTATAAAAGCGATAGTTTGTCCGTGTGTATGTTGTATGTCTGTTACTTCTTCAGGCTCAAACTGCTGGATGGACCTGGATGAAATTTGACACACAGAGTTAGATTATAGTCAGGAATAGCACATATAATAATTTGTATCCCGGGAATATGTTCCCTTGGGATATAAAACACTTTTCAAGCGGGCAAAGCCGCTGGCAGAGGCTTGTATTACTATATTTTATTCTAATCATCGTAGGTCACGGTAATAAGAGAGAAGAAGTATCAAAGGCTTCAAAAGGAGAAGCGGCCAGTCGAGTAAATGAGTGGGTTCATGATGAATATCAGGATCATTTACCTCGCTGGAGCTGAATACCGCCGTGGCAGGTTTCAATCCCAAAAAGGCACCAGGAGGGGATGGACTGACGTCTGACATCTGCAGTCGAGTTATCCACCAAGACCTGGATGCGTTCCTTGCCCTCTACAATAAGTGCCTTGAATTGGCACACTTCCCAAACATCCGGAAGGAGGCTACAGTCGTGGTCCTCAGAAAACTGGGCAAGGACGATTACCTAAACCCCAACGCATACAGACCAATAGGTCTAACGCCGGTTCTGGGGAAGGTCCTGGAGACGATGGTAGTAGCGCGTGTAAAATGGCTGCGTGTATTTTTTTTACAAAAAGAAGACGGACTTAACATTTTTATACTGCAAAGAGTGAAAAACAGTAAACATCTTAGTTTAGTCTTGGTCTTTTGACTTCATAACTGTGAGTGGTGCTATAAGTTTGACGTGTGTCCTTGTGCATTTGTGTGTCTGTGGCATCATAGCTCCTAAACGGATGAAATGATTTTGATTTAGTTTTTCTTTTGTTTAAAACGTGACTTTATCGAAAGTGTTCGTGATATTATTTGTGGTTTAACCGTTCAAAAGTTATGGGTGTTTTACTGTTTGTATCGGGGTGTTTTCACAAGATATCGTGTCATAATTACGTGTTCAATAGATTGTCGATCGAAGCGTGTCTACTACTAGATAAATAATGTAGCATGAAATCAAAATGTATTGGGTTTTTTTTAAATTTTACTTGTATTTGGATTTGGAGTGAAGAAAATGTAAAACCCACTTAAAAGTTAGTAGTAAGTTATAACATACTAGCGGACGCCTCGTGGTTTCACCTGCGTAGTTTCCGTTCCCGTAGGAATACAGGGATAAAAAGTAGCCTATGTCGCCCAGACATATTGTAGCTTCCCAACGGTGAAAGAATTTTTTAAATCGGTCCAGTAGTTTCGGAGCATATTCGGTACAAACAAACACACAAACAAACAAACCAAAAATCTTTCCTCTTTATAATATTCGTATAGATAAGTTGTTATAAGTGTCAGGTTTACATGCTAAAGTAAAGGTTAAAAAAATATACCCAACTTCAAAATCTTATTTCAGACATTGGGAGTGAGTTTGTAGATCTTGTTTACGAAAATAAATTAAACTTCGCCATTACTATACAATCTAGAACGATTACTACAAGCTGCTAATCTTTCGATATAACTATCCGTTAATACTGAAGCTAGTAGGAAAAATAACCTAACAAAATAAACAAAAACCTAACAATAAACAATACAAAACTATTATCATTAACAATAAACAAGGAAATTAGCCGTACACAAGGGTGTTCGCGATTAATTCGCCGAATTAGTCCGGACCCAAGTAAAATCGATTAGTGAACGAATTTCGGGTCCGGGGCAATTCGCAACGACGCTGCGTCCCATCCAAGATAAACATGGCAGACTTTTTTCTTCGGTTGAGACATTAACCAAGGATGTTTTGGTGGTGACTGTGAGTTTTGTGTTTGTGGAATAGTCCTGGCTTGAATTACGGTGTGTTGTGTTGTTGTTGACTTGTAGTACAAGTTTTTTTTGATGTCTCTAAAACTGGGCTGAATAAATTAGTTACAACTTGTTTTATTTCTAGTATTTACTAACAACATATTATCATGTTATGTCATGTCATTTTACTATCAAAGAAAATGAGACACATAATAATCCTATTACCCGAAAAACAAAACATATCATAATAATATATTAGAATTTATATTGTTTATTTGGGCTAAAATATAGACAAAAAATTAAAAAGAAATCTCCATCTTTTCCAAAGGCCGTAACAAATAATTAAATACATACATACATAAACTCACGCCTTTTTTCCATGGGGGTAGGCAGAACAGGGTACTGCGCACATGGCCTTTCTGAAGAACCTATAAGGTCTATGTATATCTTTCTAGGGCGTCCCCTCCCGGCGTTTCCATTCACGTCTGCCTTGTAAAACCTTTCGTTAGTCGCCTTTCATTCGACCTCTCAACATGGCCAAGCCATCTTAACATACACTTTTCAATTTTAGTCACTACATCTTCTTTTAAACAACAACGTTGTCTTATTATTATAATAATAAAATATAAGATTATAATAAGCGCAAGCCTATCAAATTTAACAAAAAAGAAAATAAATGGATTTATGAAAAAGAAACAACCACTATCAGAAAGAGTAGATATAGAATTTAAAATTATATGAAAAATAAAGAAAAGAAAGAAATTTTTTTTTTTGTGACTCGCTCAAGTAATAATATTTTCGTTACCTCAAACATTGACTTAAATCCAGGAAAAACCCGTCTCAAATCTAGTCACCCTACACTGTATGTCATTAGACGAAGCGGCGGGGGCGTCATTACAGCGATGAGTAGAGCGACCATTAATCTTGTGAGACCGGTCTCCGGGCTGTCAAAATTGTGGCCACCGTTCTACGTGCGTACTTAGCTCTCTGTTCTTTTGTTTCTGGTCACTCTACTGTGTGCGGCGATTGTCGTTGGCTATTGTTGCCTATGATATGTTTAGTGAAGGGGTAGTTACATTTTGGGCACTTTATATGCTCAGGTAGTATTGACAAGGGTGATTTAAAAGGAATCCATTAGTTGTAAAAGCAAATAAATGCCTAGGTGCAGGCAGGAGGGCTCGCAAGAAAGAATAAAGCAAGACCTTGTCGCACAGGAGAAGTACATACAAACTAGAAAGCAGAAGCAGAATGATAGAATAACTTATTTACAAAAACATACAACCGACTTCCAAATAAAACACTACAAAGTGAAAAATAACTTCAATTTCGGAAGTCGGTGTTCCTGTTTTCGTTTCTTAGTTTTTTGTCACTGCCTTCTGAAATTGAAGTTATTTCTCACTTTGTAGTGTTTTTATTTGGAAGTCGGTTGTATTTTTTTGTATTTTTGTTTTTAATTTTTCAATGTTATATCTGTGGTACATAATGGACCTTTAAAACCCAAAGTGATGCTAGAATAGATCAACGTGAAACTTAAAAAACCGGTGGAATGAGATTATACCAGGGTGAACTGTTCACACCTGTACCTCTTTAGAGCGTACCAGTGTGATGATATGCTATGAAATGGTGTAAACAATAAACAGACATGCGATTGCAGCTATCTCGAGTGATTTATTGAAAAGTTCTGATGTATATCTCCGAAGTTCTTCATCAGGTCTTGATCAAATTTAAACCACATGACAAACACCAGCTTTAAAATAAAAAAGAATCATGAAAATTGATTCATATAGTAAAAAGTTCTGAGGTGAAAAAATACAATCGAATTGATAACATCCTCCTTTTTGGGCAGTCAGTTAAAAAAGGTAGCACCAAAATGATTCTTAGGACAAAGAAAAACATTCACGAATTTACTACGAGCTGCCTACTACTACTTGCGCAAGCAAAATCTCACATGATCAATTCAAATCATTTTGGAGTTTAGACAGTCATTGATAACATGTCACTGTCTAGAGTCTCCATGTTGTGGTTACCGTTCTAGGTTCATACTTAGCTCTTTGTTCTTTTGTTTTTTTTTTATCTCTGATCATTCTAGCGTGTGCGGCGATTGCGATTATGAAGGTCTGTGTGTCTGTATATTTTTAGTGAAGGGGTCAGTCTGTATTGCGGAAATATGTGTGTAGATTATATGTATATACCAACGGGACGTTGAAGTGAAAGAAACATTTCGTCAACTTTCTATCTGTGCTGAATATTGATATTTTACTATCAGATCCAAGAGGCAAATTGATAAGTGATAATTAAAGACCTCACGAGTCCATAGGATATGAGAAGCACAATACTAATCGATGTTGCAACGCTCTGAGTAGGCCTTGGACGTTTTTCGGCTTAAATGATGATGATAAAATGACAAATATAAGGACGGTTGAAAAATATCCCGAAGCCAAGCCTTAAGACTGTTTAAGCTGATGCATTTGGGAACTATTTCATGATTGCATTCAGGATTTTTATATAAATATTATATGTATCGTGATAATTATGCTTAGAATCTGTGGCTAGAAGAAGAACCTCATCATTTAACAATATTTGTATCCACCACGTTTAGAATCACCAAAACTAAGACGAACGTTATTGTGAGATTTGCCATTGAAAAACAACTTTCAAGTTCCAGTAATTGTAACATTCATAACTTAGTACTTGACTTAGCTTAATCAAATTTTGAACAAACTTAAATGTGAGCAACCTGAATGAATGCTCGCCAAGTCTTTAGTCAATACAGTTAACAAATTGCTTGACTTGACTCAGTTAATCGCACTAGAGCGGTAATACCCACGAGCCCTTCGTTTCGATTGAGTAGGGGTGTGGGGCGACGGATTTTGACGTTTCAATTCAATGGATACGTTTGGACATGTTGAGTCAGTATTTTCATGGTATTTTATAGGATCTTTATTGGCTAATGCAATTGTGTCAAGAAGAAAAATGGTTTTCTGTTTTGTACTAAATAGTTTTAACTTTAGATTCCGTGTTCGTATTTTGAGAGCAAACAAACTATTATGGAACTGCCTCTTAGGATTTTATATTGCATACCAAAAAATATTTCCTCTAAATTAACAAAGCTTAATCATACTTAACGCTGGTCAAAATGGTGAAGGAAAACATCGTGAGGAAACCAGCGATGTCTTAGAACAAAAATTCAAAGACATCTGACATCCACCAACCCGCACTGGGCCCTCTTGGTGGATTATGGCTCATTCCTTCTCTCAAAGAAATGAGGCCTGTGTCCCAGCAGTGGGCAAATTAAAAGGCTGATGATGTGATGTGATGTGAACACTTCATGCACACAAACGTAGAGAGGCGGAAGCGGAGGTGGCGGCGGCGGTTATTTATTTATTTATTCAAAATTACGCGAACAACACCTTAACATCTATAACGCCAACGCGTTATAGATGTTAAGGTGTTATAGAACTGCCTCTTCGATCAAAACAAAGGTAGAAGGATTTTATACTGCAAACCAAAAAATATTTCCTCCAAATTAACAAAGCTTTATCATACTTACTTGTTTTGATAAAGATTAAATATATCACACGTTGACCATACTCTTAATATACTAAGGGCTAATCACTCATAATACTATCTATATAAAGTTGGAAGGCCAGGATTAAGACACTTTGGGCACGCCACAATTGCTGCGCCTCTTTGAGGAGTGGCTTGAGAGACACCACGGCGTCCTCACCTTCCGCCTGCCGCAGGTCCTCACCGGACATGGCTGTTTCGGGCGGTTCCTGTTTAGGATTAGTTCGGGAGGAAACGCCCGGGTGTCACGGTAGAGCATACTGTGGAGATCTGCCCCGCTTGGGCTGGGCACCGCCGTGTCCTCGTGGAGGCGATCGGCGGTGGCAACCTCTCGCGTACGGCCCTGGTTCAGGCCATGTTGCGGAGCGAGAGGGTATGAGAAATTGGCTCCTCGTTCTGCGAAGCAGCAATGCTCGCGAAAGTGGAGGTGGAACGCATGAGGAAGACGCAACGGAGACGCCCTCACACCCCTAGCCGCCGCAGGAGACGCCCTGGGTGTCGGGAGTCGCTAGCCGATTTTCGGCCACCGTAGGCGTGGGCTTGCGGACGGCGAGTAATGGGTAGCTCGCCGTCCGATAAGGACCAGGCCCGAGTCGATGGCGCGTTGTGTTCCAAGCGCACCTCAAAGAGATGTTAGCAGAACTGACGGGGTTCGCGAGGGCCGATGCCTGTCTGGGTTGCGGATAAATTTGAAAGAGAGTTACCGCGGCCCTGGCACAAGCAACTGAAGGAACACGGGTGGGTTTTAGTCAGTAAAAGTCTGACACGCCCTCCCGCCTCACCCAGAGCGGGAGAAGTCATTGGATGATTTACCACCTAAAAAAAAAAGGATTGAGACACTTCGGGGATCCGTGTTTGGCATAGTTTACCGGTCGGTCGGGTTTTATATATTTGATTGATAGACCACCATCTTACCTGATGGTAAACGATGAGGTAGGAGGACGATGTAGCACGCTTGCCTATGAGCAACCAATTCATTCTTGACTTAAAGACCCCCACGTTGTAGCTAACAGCAAACGCAGACTCCAGCAGGAAATTTCACTCCTTAGCTGTACGTACAATGTAAGTATTCCCAAAACGTTTAGTGCGTGTAGTGCGTAGTTAATGTGGGATATTCGAATTGCGCTATATGGAAAGAGAAGCATGATGGAATTTGTATAGACTTTTTCATATAATAATATGAATTACTTAAAAATTATGAATGAAACTTCAATATATACGACAAAGAAGGTTTGCGTCCTGTTAAGGTTGTTAATTCTACCAATGTACGTTGGTCAGTAATACAGGTTTTTTATTTTTTATTTTTAACGGATGGCGAATAGCCTTACTTTTTGCGTTTATTTGAGTGATGCGTTTATTCTGTTTGTCCATCAGGGATCACCTGCACTTACGCGTCTCATGAATATATATTTCAATCGCATGTAACACTACTTACAAATACAAACTAACCTAATTCTGTTTAGTACTTAAACATGAGTTATCGTAAAAGTCAATCAAGCGGAATGAATACTGACAAAACTCTGGTTACATTGTTGTATTTCTGGGGTTTATGTAATTCCTGTGTTTTTTACGTGTTTTGGTGGAGTAAGTAAGTGTATGATCGGAAAAGATAACGGAAAGAAAATATAGAATTAAGTACGTGTCAAATGCAGAATGTTTGAAGTGGTTTAGAAAATATTATTGGTATGAAAATATTATTAGTATACATTTTTCTTTACGCGGCCGAGACAGTGGACAGTGCGTTAGTTGGAAAGGGGGAAGATAAATGCTCTAGAGATGTGGTGCTAGCGAAAGATGCTCGAAATATCGTGGACGGATTGCCGCACTGACGTGTCCATACTCCAGGAACTCGGCATCACGCAGCGTTTGTTGAACGTAGTACAGTCGCCCATACTGCAATACTTTGGACACGTCTCTAGGCGGGATGGCGACTCCATAGAGCGACTGGTCGTACAAGGAACAAGATTGCGCGGCAGGTCACATATGCGCTGGACTGATCAAATGAAATCCGCAGTAGGAGGCCGCATATCTGACTGCATCAAACAGTCCGGCAACAGGAAGAGATGGCGGGAGATCGTGTGGAGAGCTGTATCCGCATCTACCACCGACGTGTACACCTAGAAGTGATCACGACTGCCAAGAGGGAAACGACAGAGAAGAAAAGAAAATAGAACAAAACTGCTTGAAAATAGGGTGAATATGAATGAAATTCCAAAACAGAATTCTTGTTTAAAAGCCGATATTACTATAGTTATATTTGTGATAATAAATAAATTAAATGGCCAATCATGGTGGGGCAATTTGGTTAGTTTGTAACTTCTCTGCTTTAATGAATAACTTACTAGTAATGCTAATGGCTCTATTTTAAACAGACTTGATTTTAAAAGTAACTCAGGCCCAATACTATTTTCTATCGAATATTAAATAAATAACTAATTGAAATATTTTCTCACACGCAACCTCTATTAAAATCTCTTTACCAGTCACAGAACAGATTAAGAACATTACAAATCGCTTCTGGCGATCCTCTACGCACAGTGGCGTGATAGTCAAAAATTACATGCAACACACCTGGTACACAATATAATTAATATCTCAACAACAAAAGGGTTAATTCGTGCAAAATCAAGCATAAAATCTTAGGGATGAGAGTATAAGACTCACCCTTTATTAAAATGGTGGATGCATTCATTGGTTTTATGTGAAACAGATTATTTGGATGTTAAAGATTAAATGGGTTATGTATTCATAGTTTTGATATTTTTATGTATTTTTGATTCAAATTAAATAATGTTTATTTGAAGGAGGAAGGCCTTAGTAGGCAAAAAGTGGGCAAGATGACATGAAGCTCTAGAAAAGTGGCATACGATGTCAGCGAAGGTGATAGTCGTAATGACAAAAAGTAAGAGATTGATCACGAGATTATCCATGCAATTTTGCATTTTTAACCAACTTTCCAAAAATGAGGCGGTTCTATGTTCGACTTAATGTTCGTTTTCGCCGTCAATTGTAGACCGATTTTGAAAATTATTGTTTTTTTTGAAAGTGTATGTTCCAAAATTAGTCACATTTTAATTTGGTGAAGATCTCATGAAGAACTTTGGAGATATACAATATAACTATTCAATAAATGACGGCAAATCACTCGGGATTGCTGCAATCTTATTTCTGTTTTGTTTATACAATTTCATAACATAACATCACGCCAGTACTCTTTAAAGGGGTACGCAGATGTGTACAGTTCACCTTGGTTAACTATCATTTCACCGTTGAAGTTTTATTGTATTCGGGTAATCTATTCTGGCATTATAGGTACCTTACAAAAGGCAAGTTGCCTATTAGGACAACTAAAAAGTAAAATATAAAAAAAACTTTTTTTACAAAAAAATACTACTGTCTTCCAAATAGAAACACTACAAAGTAAAAAACTACTTTCTTTTTCGAAGTCGGTGTCCATAACGAAAAAAATTGGTACCTACCAAAAACATCGACTTCCAAAATGATTTTTTTCTTTGTTTCTATTTGGAAGTCGGTAGTATTATAAAAAGATTTTATGACAATCGCTATCAATGATAGAATGACACTTGACTAGGGCCTCTGGTGAAAGCTGAAACAATCCACTGATTGCGAGACGCATAGGACCGGTCGATGTGGCACTTGGGAGAGCGTTCAAAAGTGGACGTCGTTTGGCTGAAATTATAAATGTTTGTCCGTCCAACAGGCCGACGCGATTGTCCAATTGATAAACGGTTTGGCCCATTGGAGAAAAGTTGAAGTCTTATTTTCCGGCACCAAACCTTATTAACTTAGCAGTGTCTCAAGACGAAAGTCTATGACCAGTGTGTGTTGCCGGTGATTACTTACGGGAAAGAGACGTGGTCGCTCACAATGGGCCTCATCAGAAAGCTTAAAAACACACAAAGAGCAATGGAGAGGGCTATGCTTGGAGTTTCCTTGCCAAACTTAATTGGCAGTGGGTGGGGCACATTGCTCGCAGAACGGATGGCCGATGAGGCCGAAAAGTTCTAGAGTGGCGACCGCGTACCTGAAGACGCAGCGTTGAAAGGCCTTCCTCTAGGTGGAGTGACGACCTGGTCAAGGCTGTGGGCGTCCGGTGGAAGCGAAACGCACAGGACCGATCAGTGTGGTGATGCTTGGGGAAGGCCTGTGTCCACTGTCCAGCAGTGAACGTTTTTCGGCTGAAATGATGATTATGATGAAACCTTATGGAGTGGTGTTCTTGACATTTCCAGTTGCAGCCATAGCAAGACTTCTTTACGGCTAGGATTAAGAATCGTGGTCTCCTAGTGTGATAACATCTGTGGTATAAATACACCCAAATACGAGACGTATGAGATTCATATTTTTGCAAGAAACTTGAACCGCTCGTGTACATAATTTCTGCATTTGTCCAAACCTACATTGTGGTAACATATTCAAGTCAACTTGCCTTCAATTTAACCTACTATTGTTAAAGATAATCTAATTTAACCGACTAGCATCTGCCAACGGCTTTGCCCGCGTTTATAGTGTTTTCTTAAACATTATACCGGGATGAAAAGTAGCCTATTTACTATTCCAGACTACAATCTATCTCTTTATAAAATTTCATCTAGATCCCTTCAGCGGTTTAGCGTGAATGAGTAACAAACATATATCCATCCTAACTTTCGCGTTTATAACATTATTAAGAAGTAAGATTATGTACCTAACAATTAAAACTAACCCTTCCTTTATCGACATTCAAAATCGATTTTCAACAGTTCCAATTAATCGTTTTAACCAAAGGAAACAAAGGAGGGTGAATCTTCCAATTGTCGGTGTTCATTCAGAATTAACCCTCAAGCGATTTTGACAAACGATTAGAGAATACATCTTATTCAAATCATAAAAGATTTTTGTGCATAATTGATTTTGACATTTTGTAATTAAGACATCACATTTTGACGGTTGGTTAGTGTTCTTTGTCAAATATTAATCTAATTTTTGACGGGTGACTGATTCGGTGTTAAATCTTCCTGTGAGAAAGATTTGATTGTGATTTTTTACTTTAAAATTATTGGGGTTTACGTTTTGATTGACGAAGATGAATTATTGTTTTGGTAATGCTTATTATTGGCTATTATTTGAATTGTATTAGCGATTAATCTACTTAATATTCTGCTCTGGGAATGTAGAAGAAACTTGAGATCAATTTATTATATTCCAATTCGCCTGATGTATTTGTATGTCAAAAATCTTCAAAGACTCAATGGTTTCTGGGATTTATGCACCTGAATATTAATTTCTTATTTATTACAATAATCGTTTATGTACTATGTGTATTATATATTTAAATATATTACGTTTATATTTACAAAACATTTATTTACACCAAATAGTAAAATTAAATTAAGTAGTCTTGTCACATGGATTCGATGAAGTACTTATGATTTAGCTTTACCTACAGCACTGTGCTCCACGTTTCCAACATTAAAAAAAACCGGCCAAGTGCGAGTCGGACTCGCGCACGAAGGGTTCCGTACTTGGTAAATTGCGGTTTATGATTTATGACGTATTAAAAAAAACTACTTACTAGATCTCGTACAAACCAATTTTCGGTGGAAGTTTACATGGTAATGTATATCATATATTTTTTTCAGTTTTTTCATTCTCTTATTTTAGAAGTTACAGGGGGGGGGGGGGGAACATATTATCCAATTTGGAAGTGACTCTCGCGCAAACTATTCTGTTTAGAAATAAATTATATTAGAAACCTCAATATCATTTTTGAAGACCTATCCATAGATGGGTTTGATGAAAAAAAAAAATTGTTTGTTTTTTAGTTTTGTGTGAAAATCTTAATACGGTTCACAGAATACATCTACTTACCAAGTTTCAACAGCATAGTTCTTATAGTTTCGGAAATAAGTGGCTGTGACATACGGACGGACAGTCAGACAGACAGACATGACGAATCTATAAGGGTTCCGTTTTTTGCCATTTGGCTACGGAACCCTAAAAATATGGTCATTGGCAACTGTCAGTTTAGTCTATGAAATTAAAAAGCAGAGCTTATATTTACAGAGGTTTACTAGATTAATAAAATTGTAGACAAGCCCCACTACAAAGTTCCTAACAACTACATCTCCTAAAAATCCACAGAACGACAAGCAGAAAAACGTTGAGGCAATGAAACTCGACAAGTATGAATCACTATCGCGAACTATACAAAATTCACTAGTCAAGAGCCTCTTCTGCAAATCTATCTCAAAGCTCGAAAACCTGAATTTGAATCCAATCTCATAATTAAAACCAAAAAAAGTAATCCACACTTATAATTCCCAGCACGGTTTTTTAACATTAGCGCCGTATATTATCACGGGCAATATTTTTTTGTCGATGCAAACGCCGGTTACCCCTCTGGGGAGCACAGTAGTCTTACAAACTTTTTCTCCTTTTTGTGTTTTTGTATTTTTTTTTTATTATTTCATTATATTGTAAGCTCACGGCAGTCATCAAAAGATCGTTAGCAGACTCACAATGTGTATATTGGCAATTTTTTTTCTCGTAACTCAAAAATTGACTTGGTCGGCCATTTTATTTTTTGATATTGTTTAGTTATTATGATGTATCAATGCGGTATTGTTACTAGGTTTTGTATGGTGTGAAATAGTGTAATCTTTTGTTAGAGAGTTGTTAGAGAGTGACAATTAAAAGTGATTTTAGTTTTTGGTTGTCATCTTTGTTAGTTATGTTACCAACAAGTGGGGTTGACAAGTTAAGTTTTTTTTTTGGAAATATCCTACTGTTTTTAACCGACTTACCAAAAAGGAGAACGTTCTATGTTCGAATTTATGATTTTTTGTTTGTGTATGTTCACCAATATCTCCGTCAATTGTGGACCGATTTTGAAAATCCTGTTAAAGAACTTCGGAGATATACAACACAACTCTTCAATAAATAACGGCAAATCTCTCGGGATTGCTGCAATCGCATGTCTGTTTATTGTTTATACCATTTCATAACATAACATCACGCCAGAACGCTCTAAAGGGGTAAGCAGATGTGTACAGTACACCTTGGTACACTCTCATTTCACCGGTTATGTTCAGATTCATGATATTCGGGTGATCTATTCTGGCATTATTGGTAACTTATCTATTACGTAGCTACAATTAAAACGTGAAAAATAAAAAATAAACTTTTTTACAAAAAACTACTACCGACTTTATTTTTGGAAGTCAGTGTCCATAACGCAAAAAAATGGTACGTACTAAAGACACCAACTTCCAAAAATAAAGTTATTTTCCACTTCGTAGTTTACTAATTTGGAAGTCGGTAGTATTTTTTTGTAAAAAAAGGAGTTTTATTTGATTATGATTTATACTAACCAGTGACGTCAATATCAAGACACATCACTCGGAGTTAAGTGTTAAAATATCTTTAGTAGACATAATATCACGCTTATTTTAACCGTAGGATTAAGTAGAGGTTTACTTTTAGTACCTTAAATCAGATACAAATCGAGACTTCGAAATGTCTTTAGAATCTACATATAATCAGCTTTTTTGTTAACTGTACATTAGCTTCTTTTTTCTTATGTTCCCATAATACTACTCAAAAATAATATTCTATGTATAGGTGGAATCTGGGACCGCGGTCCCGGTGCCAAAAGCCCCACGACCCATTTTTCGTGTTTGTAAAATATTTTAATTAAGTCATCATAAACACATAGTTTGTGAAAATACCATTAAGATTCCAATTGGTGCACTATTCATCGGCAAAGTTTGCGTTCTTGATGTAAAAAGTCGAATCACCAAATTGCATTACTTGTAATAAAATTGAGGAAGTACAACATTTGTTGATGGAGTGTGTTAAAAATAAGATTGAGAGAGAAGATTGGAAAAAGAGTATGACTTGAACAGTATAGATATTGCCTTAATTCAGACGATATTATCAAAACCTAAGTCCGATCCAGCAAAACAACTTTGTTGGCTGACAGTAATCTGAAACCCGTAATGTTATATTTCTTTTTAGTCATGTAGCGACGTTTTTCATCACCACTGCTCTCAAAACGGTGAAGGAAAACATCGTGAGGAAACCGGGCATGTCCTAGAAACAAAAAATTCGAAAACATGTAACATCCACCAACCCGCATTGGGCCCGCGTGGTGGATTACGGCCCATTCCCTCATACAGAGAGGAGGCCTTTGTCCCAGCGGTGGGAACATTAAAAGGCTGATGATGATGATGATGATAATTAGTTTTTAGCAAAGTATTGTAAAGAGCATTATATTGTTTAAGGCACAATGGGGTTGACGTATCCTTGTGGGTAAAAACCCCAAACTAATAAAAAATATTAAAAAAAAGACAATTCTTTACTATCCACAAACTTTAAATCCCTTCTCCAAACTTTCATGTTTAATTTCAACCCTGCAACTGCACACGTAATTAAAACAACCGCTCAAAACAAAAACGCGTGAAGATTATCAAAACATGCAGCAGTTTTAAACTTTTAACCGATAAAAAGGTGCAACAGTTAACAGTTAAACCAACGTTAAGTACAATAATTATCATTTTAACCACAAAATTATAATTATATAGGATACTTTCACGCATGCTCCGTAAGGCGATCGCGTGTAACAACAGACCAAGGAATCGATTAGACGCCTGCACATTTAGCCAAGTTGACAATCGATAACGCTAGTAGAAAACGAATCATTGTATGGAAATGACACATCTGAACGATAAGTCACGTGGTCAGACCATACAAATCGAAGGCGTTAACGATTGTAGAAAGAGATTCGATATGAAACTTTTGCAACTTGGCTAGGGGGACTGTATTAGTTATACTCGTCCTGTCTGTCATTTGTAGATCTTTTACAGTCGTGATAGTAGTAAGATGCCAGAAAACCTGACATCAGTCTGGCCTCTCAGCCTAGGAGTATAGTTCTCGCCAAACTTCTTGGTCACCCTGAAGTTGGCTCTCCGATGCGCAAGGCACGGATCTGTAGAGTAGATTTACTACTGCGCAGACATTGTAGCCAACTTCAGGGCTGCCAAGAAGTTTGGCAAGAATTCGTGTTACCGGGCAGAGGAAATCAGATAGACAGCTCATCACTCAATGTAAAATAATCGTACTCAGCTGCATACGACATTGTTGGGCATAGGCAGGTCGATTGAATTCCCTAGAAGCGCTAAACACAAGTTTCGCCTGTCATGGCCGTAGAATGGTCGACAATTTCTATGTGTTAACGGTGACACAGCTTCGACCTCAAGTCATGAGCTTTTGGCACAAGTTTGGGTTGTCACAGGCAATCAGAATGGGCGTCGATGTTAAAAAAAAAAATCGTTACTATGATACTTATTGAAACGCTTGTTTTTAACCCCCGCCGGAAAAAAGAGGGGTGTTATAAGTTTCACGTGTGTTGCTGTGTGTCTGTCTGTGGCATCATAGCGCCTAAACGGATGAACCGATTTTGATTTAGTTTTTTTTGTTTGAAAGTTTATTTTGTCGAGAGTGTTCTTAGCTATGTTTGAATAAAATCGGTTCAGCCGTTCAAAAGTTATGGGCATTTTACTGTTTCAATGGGGTGTTTTCGCAAGATAAAGGTGTCGGGAGTTTTTTAAATTTTGAAATTTTACTTGTGCAATTATCGCAAGATAAATGTGTCGGGCGTTTTTTAAATTTTGAAATTTTACTTGTTTGAAAATAGGTTTGATGACTAAAATTCAAAATTTATAAGATAAATTTAATAATAATTTAAATTTAAAATTTATAAGATAAACGTTGAAATGTCGCGTGACGTTACTATATACACTTTTTACTCACAAGTGACATAACAAGCCCCGACTCGTGAAATTTGATGTTCTTTAACTTTGACAATTTTTATCGATTTGATACAGCTAAAAATATGTGTCAAATATTTTATAATAATCTAACTGTCTCGACTACTATGACGGCGATTTTTTTTTAACTGAAAAAATTATTCCTATTATTGACACACTTGTGTTTGGCCACTGTCTCAGGTCGGCAATATGAAGAACGCTCACCTAAAAGTAACCTTTTCACTCTAAAAGACGAAGTTTAAAAGAAGGCAGTTTTAAACTATTGAAAAGGCCGTCTCTATCAGTGTTACCGACGCGTCTCAATGTGCGTGTAGCCATGCGAAAATTCGCGTGATTTGATAGTAAGCGATCATTAAAAAACGTATCGGAAAGTGCGAGGCCCCGATCTGATAAAAGTGGCATTTGACGTTCGATGCGCAAGAGTGTGAAAGGCAGGGTATTTAGTAATAAGTTGTTTCGTGTTTATTTGTAATAGTTTAATGAGCGATTGAATGTCAAGATCAGACTGTCCACAATCTGCCTTGGTAGGATATTGGAGTTCTTTGGTCACATCGCCAGAAAGGATGGAAACAACTTAGAACAGCTGATGATTACTGGGCAGATTGAAGAGAAACGTCGTAGAGGTCGCAGTCCAATAAGATGGTCAGACAAAGTCCGCACATCATTGAACACCAAACTGCACGATGCTCTCCACGACGCAAAAGACAGGCATAGATGGCGCAAATTAGTAAAGGAAAAGTTGCTTCCTCGACGACAGGGGAATCACGACCCTCAGTAATGAGGAACACGACACGAGGAGGAGGAGGAGGAATGAGCGATTACAGCATTTTGTGACTGTGATTACAGCAAATGGCAATCGGTTTTAATGGTCCTATTCGTTTTTAACCCAAACCTATCAACAATCTTTATCAAGTCTAGCTTTAAGTCTATGTTGCTATTCATAAAAAACCGGCACTTTTGAACATCAAAAATTTAAATTTAAAAGTAATAATAATTGATTCTACTGTCCGTTCGGAAAAGCAACTTATTATGGAGAAGAACGGACAAGAAACTCCACTACTGTATTGTCTCATTATTACGGCTGATACCGCGGTTAGCTAGCTAGCCCTTGGTTCCACAATTCATCAGTCTAATGATACCACTGTTGGGACTTCTCTCTATGCGAGGGTGTGGGCCATAATCCACCAAACGAACCTTTTGAGACATTAAAATGTTCCATGACTTTAAATTTTCAGCTGCTTTATTTGGTAGATTAAAATGGCTTCTGAAAACATCACTTTTTTCTGTGACAACGGTTGCTACGTCTTAAATAATGTTAATCTGCTTAATATTCTTAAAATTTTAATAAAATATTAATTTTTAATGACATGTTCAATGCAAAACTGTCTCAGGAGAATATTCCCAAGCTATTTATGCAAAAATATCACTTGTGAGAACAATATGTGAACCCATTCCGACCTCAAGATAGATCGGAAATAATTAATCAAAAATATCATTTAAATCCTTTTAAGTATCGCGATATTTACCTAATCCGTCATACTTAACATAATGAGTATCAATCACACGACATTCCATACTCAAAAATACACCTTTTCACATTCCAATAGAATTTAAAATCACAAATTTTAAAAAACATAGCTAAAAAAATATCTGTTCAATCAATATTAAATTCTTAATCACCGTCTTAAAAACCAAATTCGCTACAATACAACATTCAAGAAAAGTGTTCCACATTTGAATAATGCTAAGGGCTGTGCAACACTTACACAAAGGTAAGGTCGAAATAATTTGCATACTCTGTCGCCACAGGCGACTTTTTTTCAAAAATTACTCTGAGAACAGGGGTGACAAATTCTATGCGTATGCAAAACTGCATTTTGACACTTATGTGATCGTAATTAGAGTTATATTTTATTGGAGGGTTGTTGCAATTATTTGGTTTCTAATATTTGCTAATGATGCGTACTGAATTGCTAAACAGGTTTTGTCTATTTAGTATACGATGCGCGATTCCTTTTCTTTAGTTTGTCTAATAACAAATGATCTTTATTTTTGAGGGTAGGTATGCAAATTTTTTAGTTTCGTGAGAAAAAGTGTTGGGTAACGTTTCTTTGGTCCGTGGGTAGCCGTTTTTTTGAAAATAAGAATAGGCAATGCACGCGATGATGCCAGAAATTTTTTCTCGAAGCGAAAAAGATATACTTAATATGAATTCTCAACACAACAGAAAAGAATACTAAAAATTATAATCACAGTATTTTTTTACATGCTCAAGTGAGGATGTGGTCTCTGGTGTCAGTGTTAATTAGGCTGCCTCTGGGAACCCCACAGGCTTCTGACTTGGCTATTTCAGACTTACATTAACTATATAAGTCCAGGTTTCCTCACGATGTTTTCCATCACCGTTGCCTGTGATGTCCAAGATAAACTTACAGAAAGAAAGAAAGTACATATGAATTTGAAAAAGTCACATTGGTACTTGCCCGGATTTGAACCCACCACCTTAAGTACGAGAGTTGGTCTTAGTCACTGGGACAAAAGACTACTATGTACTTAACATGCGTCAAATTCTAAAGCTCTTAGAACTAAGACAAAGTGAGATTGTATACTCAATTACTTTTAGGCTAAACTGGCTTTCAATTGAGACTTTTAGGTGGGTCGCTGTAGGCATAACTTAGTTAGATGAGGGTACTCATTGGAGTACCCTCATCGATTGTGCGATTGTGGAGCTGCGTCCCAAACGATGCCTCACCTCCTATCGTGCTCTCTGTGCAACAACACCTGCACCCTGAAGGACCTTTGTGAGGCAAATGAACACGTTATTGCCGTGGCTGAATACTGGACAAAACGTATATAATTGATAAATCGTCAATACGATGAAGAAGATTGAGATTATCAAGATAGGAATAAATCGGGGTTCTCCGGGACGGGGGCCTCGGGGATCAGGATACTCAGCAAATAAACCATATCAGCTAGATAGACATGCGCTACCGAGACTTCACGTCATCATTATCATTTCAGCGAAAAATTGTCCACTGCTGGATATAGGCCCAAGTGTCGCCACATTGACCGGTCCCTTGCGTCCCGCATCCAGCGGATCCCCGCAAGGTCAGACTTAAATTTTTGTCTTTGTCTAAAACCCCAAGGTCTAAATTTCTCTTCTAGCTCAGTTTACGTCGAAAACTAGTCAAAAAACACGAGAAACAAAACAAACTGTAAAACATTTTCAATCAGTGTTTCAACAAAGATAATCTACTAAAGACAGATAATTTAAATTCCACATTAAGGTTAAACCTCTAACAATCGCAGGAACAACTGTCAGAACAATTAACAGAGCGACTGCGATTAATTGCTACGATTATAATGCAACTGCTGGAGAATTTGCATAACGACTGGTGTCAGTCGCGGTTGCTTAGACAGTCGTTAATTGCAGAACATTGATATTGGTAGTAATGTTACTTGGATTACGGTTGGCGCAGTGGTTGAGCGATTGACTGCTGCGCTGCGTGTCGCGGGTTCGATTCCCGCACGGAACAAATATTTGTATGACCTACAGATAGTTGTTCCGGCTCTGGGTGTTTGTGTAAGTGAGTTTATATGTTTGTAAACGCACCCACGATACAGGAAGAAATTCCTAGTGTGGGGCAACGTTTTTTTTTTTTTTTTAAAAGGAAAAAGGAAAGGAAAAGGAAAGGATAGAATATCATTCTTGAACGAATAACTAGGAGTGTTTAAAAGTATATTTAATGAGTCAATCTTGCCACACTATTCTCAATTACTGCAATCAGAAAATAACAGCGGAAAGGTAAGAAAAAAAGTTTAAAGGTGCATATACAATATATATATACAATAATTACTCTTGAACGATATAATTGTCAATAGTAATAATTTTTTAGGAAGGCCGAAGAAAAGATGGATGGACTTTGTGAGGAGAGATATGAAAAAAAAGGGAGTCAGTGATGGCGTGACGGGGGACAGGACGGTATGGAAGAAGAAAACGTGTTGCGCCGACCACAAGTTACATGGCAAGATGATGATGTAATAATATTATAATTGTCAATTTTATGTCGGTCTAATGATCTAGAAATGTGAAAAAGGGTGAACCGATAATAATTAATAAATATACCGTTATTGAAATTGCTAATAAGAATGTTGTTATGACAAAACGTTATATAGTCGTTTTGAAGAAAGACGTGCATTGCTGTGTATAGGGCTTCATCCAGGCATCGACAAACAAATTCAGGATATTTGGAAAAAATCCTATTTTTGTTTTCAGGTGGAAACCTTCAAAAGGCGCCTGGAGTTTTGGGGAAAAGACCAGGGGGTGTGGGATTTTTACTTCACTAAAGCCACCCCGATATTCACCTGGAACATAGAATCGTGACCTCTTAAAATACCCACCCGGAATTCCCTCTGTGCAATGTGCCTGTTAGGGCACATCCTTGGGATGACGTAAAATCGTCACCCCTGAGCCTCGCTATGTACGTCAGCACGTGACCACTGTGCCACTGTGCTACCTGGAGTCTCGTACTGGGTGGGCAGAGTCCCCAGTCTGAACGCCCGTGACCCTCGGGTGGTTGCCTCCACGACGCCTTCTTCTCCGAGCGGGATCGGCTCTCTCACGATCCCACTCGGCGGCCTCCTTCTGGACCATCACTGTCTCACAGAGTGGAAAAACTATGACACTAAACGCTATGACATCACATTAAATGCTATTTAAATAGCAAGTCACTCGATACGACACCTAATTAAACCAATGTTACCATGCCTAAAAAAGACCAGCTTAATGAAGTACTTAATGCTAATCTATTGCTTAGAACCGTTTAGCTAAATTATATGCTTATGCGCTAGCTCTACTAGTGCGGAACACCGTAGTTCCTTCATTTATGAATATTTATTGTTTTTTAACACGCAGCTTCAAATCGAATATTTTGTGTTGTTGCAGTAGGTAAGCTGTTAGCATTTTTCAGGCTGATGCTGATTAAATATATTAGAATATTTTTAGTCCGTAAGTAACCTTACCCGTGGGCTGACCAAGGGCTGGCTTTTACCTTGGTTAGAGGATAAGCAAAATACCAGTGAACAGCGATATGGAGGAGATTTAAGATGCCCTATTTTTGATTTGTATGTTTTTTAGACTAAGTTACTTAGTAGTTTTTGATTTAAGTATTTTATACACTGTGTGTATTTTCACCTTCATAAATAAAACACTTTTCACTAAGTACTAAATCATTTGCTAAAATGAGTCGATTTTGCAGAGTTTACTTCGCAAACCGAAATTATTGGCCTTGGTCTATTATAGATAATAGACCAAGGCCAATAATTTCGGGTACATATCTATCGACATTATTTCTTTATTAAAGAAGTTTATTTTCTCTAAATATAAGTAAACTCACGAGTAACACTTCACGCACATCTAAAAAAAATGCATTCAGTGGCACCACATTCTTCTATGAACGAAAAATCATAAAACATCTAACTCACCAGCTTCTCAAATTGTATCTAAATTCTACAATAATACTTATATCTAGTACTCACATCAACACCCCCATTGTTCCAGGGTGGCAGTGCGTAATGGGAGGGGTCGTGGTGCCCCCCTCCCATGTGCTCCGCCATCACCGACATCCAGTGGACCAGACCCTGGGCTCCGCCGCCGCCGGACGTGCCTGGGAACAGGAAGGTAGTTAGAACAATTGTTAAGAAAGAACTCAAAAAAAAACTAGGAGAAGATGCTCTAGTTCTAGTTCTATCAGAGACAAATATTGTCAAATTCAAAAATTTATGGGAATGGTATGCGGTTTGGAAATGTGAGGAAGTTAACACCTTTTATTTTGATTTTCGACAGTCGTTATGACTAATAAAATGTGGCTTTAACTAATGTTTATGTTGGTGAAAGATCCTACACAGTACTTCTAACACACGTGATAGAAAACATGTTCTTGTTCTTGAAAATTCCAGAGTGCAAGAAAAAAACCCAAGAAGATATCTAGTAAACCCATAACCCACAAAGGATAACGTTATAGGAAACCATAGAAGACATCCATTAGATGATCTTGATCTTGCGGATAATGCAAAACTAAAAAGCGTTAATAAGGATAATTCCAATCAATCATAGCATACAATAAGTACTATAAAAAACAGACTGAAAGTACATAGTTTTATTAACAGGGTCGAAGGAGGGTAATGTGTTTATCAGTCTATGTTTGTATGTATGTATGTTTGTTCCTATATGGCGTTCTAGAGACCAAACGCGTTGGCCGATTTTGATGGTTCGTACTTCAATCGATTCGTTTTAACCCTGCGAGTGTCACTGGCTACATTAAAATTGTAAAATAGAATAATGGCGGCTTTTGGGCGCACTATTGTGGGGTCCAAATAATTTTTTTCTTCCAAACCCATTGTGTGGTATATCAAAATGAAGGGCTTTAAGAGGTGATTTTAAAAATATATTATACTTATATGTTTAAATGTACCTAATTCAACAAAAATTACAAAAAAAGTAATAAATAAAAAAAGTTAAATCAAAAAACCCGACTGCTTAAAAAGCGAACTAAAAAGACGTAAACAAGAAGAAAATCATGCTGTGCAGTCGGTGAATACAATATGTATTCTCACGGTCTGGCTGACCAAAATTTGGTGTATCCTCCGCCTGCACAGCATGATTTTCTTCTTGTTTACGTCTTTTTAGTTCGCTTTTTAAGCAGTCGGGTGTTTTTTTTTTTTTTTTTTTTTTATATCAGATCTGCTTTAAACTTTTTAAACTTGTGATCTTATCGAAAATCTTGACTTAAGACCCTTCTTACTCTACCAAAGGATTTCAATAATTTTAGAGGAAATTAAAATTCAAAATATCAGTCAAACGGTTGTCACAAACCTGTCGGCACGGCGGCGGGCTGAGCGGCTGCCTGGTCCTGCCCCCCTCCGCCAGTAACCCCTCCACCGCTCCACACGAATGCTGACGATGCACCCGCCTTCTGAAACAATACCAAGGTTTAGTCACCTGTTGACACAGATTAATGTTAATTATTTATTAGGTTTACCGACTGAAAAAATTTTGGCAACGGCTGCCAAATTCAACAGAGACTATAGGAGCCCGGAGTTTGAAAGTCGGCGGTGTGATAACCTCATGCCTCGGAAAACATGTAAAGGCATTGGTCTTGCGTGACCTTTCGCCGGTCTAGGAGAGTCGACCGGAGAAAGGTCACGCACGCACAAGAGATCCTAATCATCAGTAGCTGCTAGAATATCATCATAGTAATGAATGTAATCTATAAGTGACTACTGCTTATCCAGTGCCAAAATACTGTAAATTCTTCAGCCTAAACGAATCGGAACAAATGCAGCGAAGTCGACGTCAACTATTTTCTTTTGTTAATGTTTTAGTTTATATATATTGAATTTCAATTTAGATTCTCTTGCCACTTGCGCTCATTATTGTTGTTACTATCTTTACGAGATAAGTAAACCATCGCATATTTTGCATATTAGATGAATACTATATCAACATTTTCTTACATGACTAACACAAAAATATACTGATTTCTTATTGGACTTACGGAATGTTATACCAGGCCCCTCAGAAAGTATTGCGAAAAAAAGTTTTTATATATGGGAGACTGGCCAGTTATAATGTTTTTCGAAAATATGATTATTTATAAGTAAAAATAAGTAAGTTCCAATTCCAAAATTTCCCTCCACATTTTTTGCGAGTTAATTCAAAGTATTGTGTCTCACTGAAATATGGATCTGCGCCGGGAACATTTTAGAGCTATGATTTTATACGATTTCAAGTGTCGCCTGAAACCGGATGAATCGTACGATAGACTTCAAATGGCATTCATGGATGAAGGCCCTTCCAAGGCAACCGTGTATCGTTGGTATAACGAATTCAAGCGCGGTCGACCAACTTTGGGGGATGACGAAAGAAGCGGTCGCCCTTTGACGGCTGTTACCGAAGAAAACGTGCTAGCAGTGAAAAATTTAATCCAAGACAATAGGCGAATTACATATCAGGAGATTCAACACATATTGAAGATTGGATCGGGAAGCGTTCACGAGATTCTACACAGCCATCTTCGCGTGAGGAGGATAGTATCACGCTGGGTGCCGCACAACCTCACCGATGCTCAGAAGCAGGCCCGGGTGGAATGGTGCCGTGATATGCTTAACAAATTTGAAGCAGGCTCGTCTCGGCGTGTTTACGACATCGTTACAGGTGATGAGTCCTGGATTTATCAATACGACCCAGAAACCAAGCGCCAGTCGACTGTTTGGGTGTTTCAAAATGAGCCAACGCCTACCAAAGTGAAGCGATCTAGAAGCGGGGGTAAGATTTTGATCGCTAGCTTTTTTAATTTGACTGGCCACTTGGTATCAATTCCCTTACGGGATCAAAGAAGCATTAATGCCGAATGGTATACTACCAAATGTTTGCCAGAAGTTTTCTCTGTTATAAGCAACAAGCGACCAAACACAGGGCTCCGCGGGCTACTGCTCCACCACGACAATGCACCTGCGCACACCGCACTCAAAACGAGGGACTTCCTGGACAGCACGCCAGTCAAACTCCTGGGTCACCCTCCTTACAGCCCTGATCTAGCACCGTGTGACTTCTTTTTATTCCCAAAAATAAAAAATCAGCTCAAAGGGATACAATTTTCGTCGCCGGAAGATGCGCTGGCTGCGTTCGAGCAGGCTGTAAACGAGGTGTCTGCGGCGGACTGGAAAAAGTGTTTTGAAAACTGGTTTAGGCGCATGAATCTTTGTATAGAGGCTGGTGGAAAGTACTTTGAAAAGATTTAATAAAAATATATGTACGTATAGAACAATTTTTTTTAGTTTCGCAAAACTTTCTGAGTGTCCCACGTACGTTAGTGATTCTAATTCGTTAACCAGCTAATTATACCAATAAGATACTTGGATTAATTCCACCACACATTCCCAATTACCTCATCCGGCGAATCAGTAACTCTATCACCATTATTTTCATCATCCGAAGCCTCCAGACCAAATCCATTTGATAATAGCATATTCCTTGGATACAGAGAGTAGCATTCTGCCACATTCCTTCTTCTCTTGCCAAGACTTGCCAGAAAACTCTTGTACAGCTGAGTAGGAAGCAAGAACGGGGTATTCTGAAACCCATTTTTAAATCCCAAATTCTGATTTCTAAAAGGATTGCCAAAGTCAAATTCCGGCAGAAATTCCTTCTTGATAAAATCTGCTACAGGATGCATAGACAAAGCATTTTCTGTATAATCCAGAGCAGTAGTTGTGTCTTCATTTGGACCATTATTTTCTAGATCACTCGTCTCTGAGTTACCATCACTAGAATTATTGCTATCAATAGGATCCATTTTGTTGTCGTCAGTGTTAAAATCTTCAAATTCTCTCTTCATTTGTAGGTTCATCGGGTTTTTCATAAAGAGGTTGGAGCTTGTTAACGTTACTGACATTATTGGCACTATATTACTTATAAATATATCACTATTTAACACTAGTGTCTATTATATATTTTTTTGGAAATAAAAATAAATATATCTTCGTAATTAAGTAGGTATTAATAGGAACTATCGTTGGGTAGGAGGTGCCTGTGCAGAAATAAATGTTGTAATATTTCTTTGATTTATTTTTCTTCACCCGTTTGAAATCTTTTTTTAAGTCTGATGTTATTTATTGAGTTAAAGCTCGTAAACTAGTAATTATGTTAATTTTTGTAATTTATTGCAACTGCTATCATATTGTTACGCTTCTTGGTTTAATTTGTTAGTTTCTTGTTAATGATACTTTTTGATTGAGTATATTTGTTTTAAATTGTTTTGAAAGTACTGTTTAATTAAGTGTTATATTATAGTTGATCTCTACTCTTTTGATAACTTCAACAAGTGGTCCTCTGCTCAGAATGTTCTTATAAGATAGACTAGATAATTGTTAAAGAAAATGTTACCGGCAAATCAAACTTTTGCTGTTCTCCCAAACTTGGCGTAATAAGTTGTAAATAATAATCAACAAAAGACACAAATCAAGGAAAAAATGGCGCATAAACTAGGAGGCCTATAATCGTTAGTGGAACAAGGTTGCTAATGATGGTTATGATGATGAATCAAAAAAGTGATAGTTAATTTTATGCCTTGCTTCAAGTTATTTTGAATAGAAGCCATAACATTGTTGGACTAAATACAAAAGTTTAAAAATCACAACCCAGAATCTAACAAAATATTTAAATATAGGACCAAAACGACCTAAATTTCAAAAGGCAACTGAAAATAAACGCCGAAAATGTGGGTAGATCAATACGCCGCGACTTTTAATTTTAGGATTTAGGTCATGGATGCTAAAATATTTCTGGTCAGGAAGGAATTGTTGCGAAGTGGCCGGGCTAGACGTTTGAGGGCTAGTATGAATGGACCCTGGGATTTGAGGGTTGATGTCAATAGAGGGCTCATTCATTAAGTCCTGACCTAATTAATTAATTTAACTCTTATGATTAATTCTGATTTCTGATTTACATCAAGGTATATTAGATAGTTAATCAACAAAGTTTGAAAAAGTCTATGGATTTCTGTACTTAGGTTTTTTCTGGAGTTAGTTAAAGTGGAACATAAAAATTATGAAATTGGAAAAGGTAACTATTGAACTATATACGTAATAACTATAGGATTATTTCTATAATTCAATAGTTATTTGAAAGTTAATTTGATATTTAAAGTCAATGGTAAAAAAGATAGAGATAATTAATTAAAAGCACTGATGTTATCCCAATTAAAGTCATTTGTGTTCGATTATGTGTTGTGATGCGAAACCTAAATCCAAATACTTATAAGATTACCGATACCAGTTAGTAAAACGACTCTTGATAATTAAAAAAAAAAATATTACGACTTTTCTCATAAGAGTAAACTTCATAAAAAGTTCCTCTTATAACTCTTAGTAAATACAAGCAATTAAAATATTTAGAAGTATTCCTACTCATATAAGATTTTCCAGTACGTGGTTACGTAAAAAATATTTTAAAACGAAGTCTCTCCCGGTGGTTATTCTGAACCAGCCCTAGGTCAGGTAGGTGCAACCTAAAAACCTAGTTTTCTCACGAGTCGAGATTTGTGCTCTAAAAGTTTTAAAGTATCTTAACGGGGGAGTAGTTTTGGGGTGAGCAGAAGAGGTTTTAGTTAATGATAGTTTTGATAAAAATATAACTTTGGTAGCTTTTGACAAAGGTTTTCAAGTATTTTAAGAAAATGAAGTTCAAACTAACTTTAATAATGTTCATAAAATTAATTTGGGAACCTAAGATTTACAATAGAGAGAAACTTGATAAACAGTTTTTAATAAGTAATTGTGTATAAAAAATAAGGATTTAACGAAGGTTATAGGGCAATATTATTGTACGGGAAACTGCAAAGATTAGATTAGCATATTACAATTGATGTATTGTTTAGAAAGCTATAATGCCGGCTGTACGCATTCGCTTGAGAACCCGCGAGGATGATGTACAGTCAAGGGAAGAAGTGCAGTCTTACTCTTCCAAAATTCAAATGGCTAGTGTTTTAGAAGAAGTTAAATTATCCACAACTGGTTTAATATGTTGTATAGAAATTAAAGTATAGATTATACCTACTAACAGTGAAAAGTTTAAACTATTCTGCCAAAAAAAAATTAGTTTTAGTAGTGTTGTGTGACTGCACTTTTGACCCTTAACTATACATTGCTCTTAGTTCTGAGTTCAATCATGAAGTATTTTGTATAAAAACTCTACTTATATCCCGCTAGAGCATACAACCGGTATTAAAAGCTACCTTATCTCTAATAAAAAAAACCGGCCAAGTGCGAGTCGGACTCGCGCACGAAGGGTTCCGTACTTGGTAAATTGCGGTTTACGATTTATGATGTATTAAAAAAAAACTACTTACTAGATCTCGTTCAAACTAATTTTCGGTGGTAGTTTACATAGTAATGTACATCATACATTTTTTTTAGTTTTATCGTTCTCTTATTTTAGAAGTTACAGGGGGGGGGACACATTTTACCACTTTGGAAGTATCTCTCGCGCAAACTATTCAGTTTAGAAAAAAAAAATATTAGAAACCTCAATATCATTTTTGAAGACCTATCCATAGATACCCCACACGTATGGGTTCGATGGTTTTTTTTTTTTAGTTTCAGTTTCAAGTAGGACCCCAAAATTTATTGTTTTTTTTCTATTTTTGAATGAAAATCTTAATGCGGTTCACAGAATACATCAACTTACCAAGTTTCAACAGCATAGTTCTTATAGTTCGGAAAAAAGTGGCTGTGACATACGGATGGACAGACAGACAGACAGACATGACGAATCTATAAGGGTTCCGTTTTTTGCCATTTGGCTACGGAACCCTAAAAAAACAAGGTGATGGGCAGGAACGACAGCAAAACGATATTTAGAGACATATACCATAATGTCTTATACGACTTCTTATAATTTTCAAGTAAGAATATACTTTCTAGTAAGATCGAATCGTCTTACAAATCAATATAATATATTCTTATATGTAACTTCTTAGACTGAAGTCCTGCTAAAACTTGCAGACGGAAACCGTATAGGTGAACAAAGAGCTTTATGGACGCTATATAACAGACTTATAGATGCTATATAACACCATTGTAAGTGCTGTAAAGCATACTTTTTACGGGTGACTGGTTTGGAAAGGTTTTTTGTGATTGGTGACATTTTTAGTGTTCTTGCGTCAGTTGGGCCAAATAACTTTTTTGATGCCTATTTGAAAAAGTTTGGCATCATTAAAAGATTTTGTGTTAATGTGCTAGCTACCAGACCGAAGCAGATGGCGCAAATTGGTGTAGGAGAAGTTGTTTCCACAAAGACCAGGGAATCACGACCCTCAGTAATGAGGAATACGATGCGAGGTGGAGGAGGTGCTAGCTACCACGAAAGGTACAGTACTGTACTGGCACTTTACAAACTCCCAAAGCTAAAGTGTCGAATATTCCTTTGTAGAGGAAATTCTATGATCCACATATGATTTAATCTATAGTAAAGATTATTCGTGGAGCATTGATCTTGTTCTTCAAAGAAATCCTAGACACTTTGATGATTGTGGCTTACCGCCCCGGCCTGAAAATTCACCTCGTATAACTACAAAAAACACGGGTGTCTTTAAGGGTGAGGACAGACGGATAAGGTAGATACCAAAATAATATACTCGAAATGCAGAAATAGTATGTTGAGATTGTGAATGTTTGCTTATCTAAATTTAATGTTTTGGTGTAAATTTACTTTGAAATGTGTTTACGTTAATCTGTTCGTAAAATGTTTAGTAATTTGCGCAATCGTCAAATAATTATTAATTATCAAGAGACAATAAGGCAAATGATATTTGGGTTAGTTTTTTTTATCTATACTTAATATTATAAAGATATAAATTTGTGAGTTTGTAGGTGGGTAATCTCTAGATCTACTGAACCGATTTGGATGATATTTGGCATGGATATAGTTTGAGACCCTGGGAAGGACATAGGATGGTTTGTATTCCCTTGGAATGATAAAACACTTTTTACGCGGGCGAAGCCGCGGGCAGAAGTTAGTAGATCTATATGATAAATCAACCACTGTGAACCTAAAATAAAAAGAGTTAGAAAAAAATTGTCCAAAGCCTAGTGTTACTTTCTTATAAGAGTATAATTAAGACTAAAATCGCAACATAGACAATCTAACTCCAATATTGTAGACCACTTGATATTCTAACAAGAAATATACAAAATAAATCCAACTAGAAAATATATTACAGGACTGTAAAACACTGACCTTGACCTTCAAATACTTTTATAGAAGTATATTTAAGGCTAAACTTGCGACATATACAGTCTAAATCTAATGTTGTAGACCATTTGATATTCTAACAAGAAATATACAAAAGAAATCCATCAAACATCATCATCTATATGAAGAAAATGTATTACAGAACTGTAAAACACTGTCCTTGACCTTCAAATACTAACAAAGGTATAACAACTTCTTTCTTGTTAGATATGCATCAGTAGAGAAAAGTATTCTTTGTGCACACGAATTTAGTCTTTAATTGTGGAGTGCTAGCTAATGAACTCAATTGCACTGAAAAGTATGTCAATTAGGACGTTATGTCAATGTGTAACTGGATTAAATCTGGACTGTACCTTGTAATGTAGATTGCTTAATTTATCCAAGGATACGGCTTAAAAAATAACTATATCAAAATATTTTATGATTTTCGTGTGTTGCGATTTTCTTTTCAGTATTTTTTTCAAACTAAAATGACATACTAATACAAATCAAGAAAACACAGAAAGAAAATATAACCAAATTCACTTTACCAGCCAACAAGTCTACAACACTACATAATTTGTTCAGCAGTACAACTAAAGATAACGTAAACTCAATAAAAATTAAAAACAAGATTAATAAAATTATAATAAGTAATCGATAAATTTTCCTTTGTCCACAAAACTCGACATTAAATTACGTCATAACCGTTTAGTATAATAATATTAAACGCATTTATGAAAACATCATAATCAACGACTCCATTGAACATTAAATTTATAATGACACGAAAATACCGCGAAATTTTTAGCTACACGCAAACTCTATCTTTACACACAGACAGTTCTAACGCACACAGATACACACTCATTAACGAACACATTTACATCCACTAATGCACGTGTCTCTGCCGATTAACTTAGTTAACAAGTGCAATCAAACTTTCAATTAAAAAATAATCTACTGTAACTGAATCACGACACTAAACGCTTGGCGCGAACGCCTAATCGGTTTTTTTTGCGCGCCTTTTTTTATGTCACATTTTTCGAATTTCACTTTTTTTACGATGCGAAACGGGTGAAGAATTCTTTTGAACGCGACCGGCATGGCCGATCGATTTAAATTTAAAAATAGAATGCTTCTCAAGCATCAGTTATTGTTTCCAATTTTCATAGTTTTCTATTATTCTTAGTTTTTTTTGTTTAAAATTTGAAATTTTAGAGAACGAGTAGTCTTTACCGCGAGGTATTCGCTATGGAACTCTTCCCGTGAGGTTGCTGCAAGGAAAAGCATTTTCCAACACATGCAAGGTTTTCTTCAGTCTATGACGTGTGTGGGTGTGTTTGTATACGGGTGTAGATGTGTGTGTGTTCGACTTGAGGCGGGGTGTGCTTGTGTGCGACCGGTTCTACATCTGTGTGAGTATTTTATGACTCTGAGTGCATCCCTTTCGAGCTGCATGCAATTTATATGTGTGCATTTTATTTTTTTTCTAAACGGCGCGGCTCCGTGTGTATGCGAGCAAACTACTCATGTATGGGTGCTCTGTTTTTTCGGTTGCGCTGATAGGATTTTAGGCCTTATAGTTTCTAGTGTAAGGGTGATTTTCTGGTGCATATAAGAAATGTATTTTTCAGTTTTATATCGCCGATATGAGAATCGCGGATAGCAAAGAAAATGTAAAAGGAATAAAAAAACTCGTGCATCGTACGTTTTCAGGTAGACACATTTTTCTTTAACCCATTTATAGGAAGTTTCATGTGTGTGTGTGTGAGCTTGCATCTAGGGAGGGGTGGGTGTTCAAAGGGTTGAGGGGATGGGGGGGAGAACATATAAAAATGATAACGCATCGCAAGACGGCTGCTTTTATGGTTTTTCTTTATTTTTTAATGTTTTTTTTTATTGAAGCGACGAGTAGACGGGATATTTTTCATGCTGGTTATTTAAAATTTATGTTTTATTTTTACGTTTATAAAATAATGTTTTTAATATCTCTAGGAATATGTAGAAGTAACGTTTTCTTTATTGTTTTTAATAACATTGCCATTTCCAAAAGGCTTTTCTTTCTTCATAAGTTAGTTTCATCCTTCTGACTTAGACTAATGACTCCTTACTCAAATACAGTAACTTGCATAAGGAGTAATATCGACATAATCTCGTCACGCAATTTCTAACTGGTATGTAGATTAGTGTCAAAATTCTAATTATCATAAGTTGTGTAATTGGTAACAATGCATAACTTTTTAATTGGTCGTTTACATAATCATTAATGGCCAGTATCTAGTCTTATTTAGAATCGTGATATTATTTTACTACAAGTAAAATTTCAAAATTAAAAAAAAACCCCGACTCATTTATCTTGCAAAAACACCCCGATTCAAACAGTAAAACGGCCATAAGTTTTGAACGGCTAAACCGATTTTATTCAAACATAGCTAAGAACACTCTCGACAAAATTACCTTCCAAACAAAAAAAAACTAAATCGAAATCGGTTCATCCGTTTAGGCGCTATGATGCCACAGACAGACACACAGATACACAGATACACAGCAACACACGTGAAACTTATAACACCTTCTTTTTCCGGCGGGGGTTAAAAACACCCCGATTCAAACAGTAAAACGCCCATAAGTTTTGACCGGCTAAACCGATTTTATTCAAACATAGCTAAGAACACTCTCGACAAAATCACCTTTCAAACAAAAAAAAACTAAATCAAAATCGGTTCATGCGTTTAGGCGCTATGATGCCACAGACAGACACACAGATACACAGCAACACACGTGAAACTTATAACAACCCTCTTTTTCCGGCGGGGGTTAAAAATCACTCATGTTATCATTAAAATTCGAAACGGGCTAATTACCATGTTTACTGTTTGTTGCTGTTTATCCGTGATCATGGTGCAACAGCACCGAAATATCGGCAACTCGCAACAAACAGTAAACATGGTAAAGATCCCGTTTCGAATGTTAATGTTAGTGACCATGACAGTTTAAAAACTTATATCACTCATGTTATATTTTAAAAGAGCCCTCTCTGGAAACTTCTATGAACGAATCACCATCAATCATCAATCATCATCATCATCATCACCTTCATCAGCCGTTTTTAATGTTCCCATTGCTGGGACACAGGCCTCCTCTCTGTGAGAGAGAATGGGAATCCACTACGCGGGCCCAGTGCGGGTTGGTAGTGGATGTCACGTGTCTTCGAATTTTAGGTTCTAGGATATGCCGGTTTTCTCACGATGTTTTCCTTCACCGTTTTAAGAGCAGTGGTGATGAAATGATTTCCTATGAAAGAATGGAAAAAAAAGCTACTTTGCATTACAGTGATAGCGTATACGTAACATACGACTTAATTGAACTATAATTCAGTCTTGAAAATATAATATGTACTCGAAGAAAATTAAATAGCAAACTGATGACAAATTAAAACAAATAAGGGGTAGAATTAATCGGCGAATTAACCTAATTATTATTTTCAGGTAGTTATAACTATCAACTATGTATATGAAAAATTTGAAGAGAAACCTGGACTTAAAAATTAATGTAAGTCTGAAATAGCCAAGTCTGAAAACCTGTGAGGTTCTCAGAGGCAGCTTAATTAACTGTGACACCAGAGATGACCATATAATAAAAGAAGAAGAACTTACATACATACATAAACTCACGCCTTTTTCCCATGAGGGTAGGCAGAACCTACAGAACGCCACCTGCTACGATCCCTACATACTTCTTTTGCTTCACACACATTCATACATCTAGTCATACACACACGCCGGTTATGGGTAATGCGCACTTGTCCTTTCTGAAGAACATCACCTATAAGGTCTAAATAATTATGTCTTTCTAGGGAACAATTAAAGGAAATATTACCTCAAATGGTTATACCCCAGGGGTGGATTGAACTCAGGACCTTAAGATTATGAGACTTACGCGCTACCTACTGCGCTACTGAGGCTCTGGGTCCCGGGACGAAATAGCCTAGCCACCGATTTCTGAATCAAGAATTTGATCATTTATCAAACTCGGTTTAAACCAGTAAAACTTTGCCATCGCAGTAGGATTTGAAAAGTTCTTAACTCCAAATATTTAATTCAGAACTTGCCTTAAGTAATTTTAAGGACAATAATCCTACATAATAGGATATGGACTGAAGGATTCGTTGAACCTTAATTACTGGCCAAGTTACCCAGAAATGGAATGAAACCTATTTTATGGTCGTATGTATTTTTTATTTTTTTCGTTCGCGTGTGTTTATGACTAGATGTGTGAATGTGTGTGAAGCAAAAGAAGTATGTAAAGATCGTAGCAGGTGGCGTTCTGTAGTTTCTGTCAAACCCCATGGGAAAAAGGCGTGAGTTTATGTATGTATGTATGATTTTTAATTCCACCTCATACATATAGGTTTTCTAAGACTTTGAATCTTTTTAAAATAACTGGTCCTTTGAAATATAAATACTCTTATTATATAGACTTTTGAAGTCATATTCATATTCTTTATTGTATAAAAACATACATAAACAAAAACAGTAGGACAGATATACAAAGGTGAGCTTAACCCATAACTGGGTTGTCTTACAGTAAACCTCAGAGTCATAGAGTTATTTTATAAATCATCATCATTTATTTATTTGCGAATTTTAAATTTATTTTAAATGAGGACAGTATACTCAAGTGCACAATTAAACTTAAAATTTAAATTCTTACTTAGTAAATGAACTAAATAAATACGTGTATAATACACAATGTATAAACATAACACAAACAATATAACTAAAATTCTAAATTAATAAATCATTTCTGTAAGCACTTTTATCAGAAATAGTTTACTATTCCTTATTCCCTTGATACTTCTTTTTTTCTAAAAATGTATCCTATCTTAGGAAAGCTGTATCTTTTATTAAAAGAAAATCCTTGATCTAGGCCACGGCGTCTATACATTTTAGATGCGAATGTTTGTATTCCATGTTTGTAAGATTTACTTAGAAGAATTTTAAACTTCATTTTTACCGAGAAAAAGTGCAAGAAAAGGCTACACTCGTATTCGGGTAAGAGGCGTTTAAAATACAATAACATAATTATGTCATTAAGTCCAGGAATTCACCCAGACATAGGCGGAAAGCTGGTCGACCTCGACACCGGGCTGTAGGCAGTCCAAAGAAGCTTTGCCATCCTTGGATAGTAGGCTTACCAGGCATCTTCTACGCCTGGACAGGAATGGCCTGCGCTTTGTGACAGGGACCATCACGGGATACTGCTCACTCAACAAACACTTCCACACAATAGGCATAACGGACAGTCCTCTGAGCAGAGCATGCATGGAGGCCGAGGAAGCCGTTGCGAACGTTCTCTTTGAATGCACATGGTGTTACAATACAAACCCAAGGTTTGTGTTAAGAACACAAACCCTCGGGAAACCCAGGAGCTCTAATAAATTTCTGGAGGGAGCTGGGCTGGTTGGAATAACCACCAAACGGCCACCATGACCTACGCATAATGGTCCACTTGAAGGACTAAGTGCGGAAACCAAACCCCCCTAACATAGAACATAGATATGTCTTTAAGTCAAGGGTGAATGGGTTACGTGAAAGCAAACGTCCTTCTTCATCATCGCTTACCATTAGGCGAGATGATGGTCACACGCAACACCATACCACTACAACCCAGCTACTTGGTAACACGATACTTCTTGAAATCCTTGGTAAGACTGGTAATACTTCGTTAATAATTAAAGTGACAATAGCACAAAAGGCTATGGCATCGAAATTACGAGTATAAGATCATGAGTTCGAATCCCATTGTAATGTAATTAACGTAAACCAACTCTTATTGGAATTTGATTTGAACTTAGTTGGAACCGTTAAAAGGACAGTCGTGATAACTCGAAAGAAACTTGCTTACTTACGTTTCTTTTTGTTCTAAAAGTATGCAGACCATGGTATTTTTAAACGTTAAGGTAGTCTCGAGGCTTTCTCTAGAAATCTAGATGAATATAACCTGCTAAGGTCTTGTAATGCCCTGTAAAAATAGTATCATTATTATTTTCACAACCTTTTATTTAACTTGATATGTATGTACGAGTAAGTAAATGTGTTCGGGTCAAATTTTGCAACTGAATTTTAAAGCAGTTATCTTATAAACTGGTTGACAGTTAAGATGAAATTTTGCATATTTAGTTTGGGTGACAATGCATGGTTAGTTAATTAACGTCACTCTAAATCCAATATGGCGGACGGCCCAAGATGGCGGACTAGTTATTTTTTGTTCACACACTGCCATGTTATGGGTATCAAATGAAAGAGTTTGCTGAGAAGAATACGAAAAGAGCATGTTTAATTATTATTATTTTTATGCTTATACGCACACAACTTGATAACTTTCTGATTACTATTTCAATATTTCATTAGCAATCCGGGGTTTGGTTTGAACTTAAACATAACGTGCAAAATATGGCTGTACTTTAAGCATATTTCTGCCTAACAACTAACTTCAACCTTTTTTAATGTACCTTGAAACCAACAGGTTAAGCAGGCATGGTGATGCCAAGTATTCCCTCAGACAGTTCACCAGTACAATCTGATACAGTATAAAGGAGTCTCAAAATACTCAAATGTAAGTTTCCACAATACCTCAGCCTCAATTTTCTCGACGCAAGAATAAAAAATCTTCAACAAGCATACGTACTCCACCTATATGTATGTATATAGGAAAAATATAAAATACACCCACTAAAAAATATATAAAAGCTACAAAAATATGTTATTCTCAAGACTGGTACACACAGGTGTCGTTTGAGTGTGTGTGTGTGCGATTTTTATGTATGTGTTTCGGGTTACAAAAGGGGATGGAGTAGACTTTAGCAATTTAATTTTTTGTAGGTTTGATTATTGCTGGTTGGATATTTTGACTCGATTATTTCTAATAGTCGCTGATCATATTTTAAGTGCGAAAGGTAACTAGTGTATACTATAAATAAAATGAATACAAAAAAATATTGCAATAATTGTCTGAACATCCTAGTTATTATTACTATACACCCAAATGCTTGTATTTTTTTTAACCAACTTAATAAGAAAGAGGTAATAAATTCGACACATAATTATGTAATATTGTTGGCAATGCATAATATTCATATAATCTTTCAAATTAGGGAACAGTGCAAGTTTCATCAAAATCGGTTCAGCATTTGTAAGATGGATCATACAACACAACTTCTAGCGACAAACAGCACGAATGTGTAAATTGAGTTTTTGTGGGCTATTTTGTCAACCCTTTAGGTACCTTACTCATATACTATGCTCACTATTTAGTGATAGGGTACTAAAACTAAAAAGAGAGAAATAAAAACCTTTTCACAAAAAATAAACCGACTTCTAAAGAAAATCAAGATTTCTGCAGTATTGGTAAAGGGATAGAAATCACAGGCGAAATAACGCTAGTTCAAAAAATAAAAATAAACTTTGAAATTAAATCACTTTACCTACATAAATTAAAAAGCATTAACTAGGTACCTACTTAAAACAAATCTTTCTACACTCTTTGCGCTGTAGCATGGTGCGGGTGACAGTTTCAGGAACATTTTTTACGCATATACGTATAAGCATTTTTGTACTTTTACGTCATACCATAGTTATACCAAATACCATAGATGCCTGTATAACATTTTTTACGCATATACGTATAAGCATTTTTGTACTTTTACGTCATACCATAGTTATACCAAATACCATAGATGCCTGTATAACGTTAAACTACAACCACGCTACAGCGCAGAGTGTAATCATCGTAGACCAAGCGTTCGTAGCAGTGCTACGGCGTAGCACGCTCTGTACTACGAGATGAGATTTCACGATAGAGCGCCTACGACAAGTGGCGCCGTGCATAGATCCTTTTAATTATAGTTTTAGTTAGCAGTTTTAATTTCAGATTGTGACATAACAATGGAGTATAATTCTTCGTAAACATCATAATTAAGTATTTTAGAGATAAATGTCTATAATTATATTATTTTCATGGTAATAACTATTCGTAGTAAACATGTGGCCAATTTTTAAATGTTATTGGTTTTTCTTTTCGTTCTTATATTAATCATTCTCTCATCAACTAATCTGATTTATAAGTATAATTTGATCACTTTTTTGAAAATCGGCCCTGTGGAATAATTTTCTACTATTTTCTCGCGGATGAAGCCGGTTTATTATATATATATATATAGATAGATTAACTGAAGTTAATGCTATAAACCTATAATATATATAATAGGAAATCAGTCCAACAGCGCAACGAACTACCTATTAATAAAACATTAAGAAAGTAAAACGTTTTCAAGCGAATCTAAGGAGTTCACGTAAAAATTAAAATGTATTAGTAGTTTAATAAACCGCGTAAAGTCTTATTTTTAAGCAACTAGCGTCTCGCAGCCAGCGTATCCCAACCTTCACCAGGGCATCGTTCCACCTGGTGGGAGGCCTTCCAACGAAACGTCTTCCGGTTCGCGGTCGCCACTCCAGAACTTTTCTGCGCCATCTGCCATCCGTTCTGCGAGCAATGTGCCCTGCCCACTGCCACTTAAGTTTGGCAATTCTTCAGTCCATGTCAGTAAGCGTAGTTCTCTTGCCGATCTCTACATTTCTTATTCGATCACGCAAGGAAACTCCGAGCATAGCTCTCTCCATTGCCCTTTGGTGATTGTCAGCTTTCTGATGATGCCCATTGTAAGCGACCACGTCGTAGAGCCATATGTCATTACTGGCAACGCACACTGGTCATAGACTTTTGTCTTGAGACTCTGTGGTATGTTTTGTTATGTAAACTAATATTATTATTAGAAGAGGAGAAAATATTTATTTCTTTGTCTACATTTTTGTAAATGAGCACTGATGGGTTCGAATCCAACCAGGCAATTGACTTTTTCTAAATAAATTATTTATCAACACTTTTCTCAAAACGGTGCAAAAACCTAAAAACAAAAAAATCTAAGACTTTAAACATACACCAAAACGCACTGGGCCCGCGTGGTGTATTACGGTCCAAACCCTCTCATCGACAAGAGGTTTGTGTCGTAGCAGTGCTTATGTTTTGATTGTAAAAGGTAATCTTTGAAAGTCATAGATTATATCACTAATACGAAGCTAAACTAACATACGGTAAGTATGTTATAAAAAGGCACGGTTTGTGTAAATTCAATAAATCTAGTTGCAAATTCCTAAACCATTTCTATTTTACTATTATGAAACTACTAGCTTCTTCACCCAGCGGCTTAGCCCGCGTGTTATCTTATCCCTAGGAAACATAATCAAAATCAAAATCAATTTTTTTTATTTCATATAGGCCTACATGGGCACTTATAAAACGTCGACAATGTGCACGGTTCGGGTTGGTCGTTTCCTATGGAGAAGAACCGGCAAGAAACTCCATGGTTACTCTTTTAAAAAAATGGTTTGGTTTTACAATATTTCCTTGTTACAGCATTAGTACTTAGATATGTGGGGACAACGTAGGCCCGACAATAAGTCGTAAGAAAACAAAAAAAAAAGATTACATATTATTTAAACAAAAGAAAATAAAACAGAGTTAAAAAGTTAACAAGCATCTAGAAGGCCTACAATGTTCACACATTTACAAAATAATCGGTAAAGGAATCTATACAAAAGTAAAATAAAAAAAAGACTAAATCTAACAGCAATAGCAATCCACACTGGGCCTGCGTGTTCTCTTATCCCTAGGAAACATTAGCAATCCACACTGGGCCCGCGTGTTCTCTTATCCCTAGGAAACATTAGCAATCCACACTGGGCCCGCGTGTTCTCTTATCCCTAGGAAACATTAGCAATCCACACTGGGCCCGCGTGTTCTCTTATCCCTAGGAAACATTAGCAATCCACACTGGGCCTGCGTGTTCTCTTATCCCTAGGAAACATTAGCAATCCACACTGGGCCCGCGTGTTCTCTTATCCCTAGGAAACATTAGCAATCCACACTGGGCCTGCGTGTTCTCTTATCCCTAGGAAACATTAGCAATCCACACTGGGCCCGCGTGTTCTCTTATCCCTAGGAAACATTAGCAATCCACACTGGGCCCGCGTGTTCTCTTATCCCTAGGAAACATTAGCAATCCACACTGGGCCCGCGTGTTCTCTTATCCCTAGGAAACATTAGCAATCCACACTGGGCCCGCGTGTTCTCTTATCCCTAGGAAACATTAGCAATCCACACTGGGCCTGCGTGTTCTCTTATCCCTAGGAAACATTAGCAATCCACACTGGGCCCGCGTGTTCTCTTATCCCTAGGAAACATTAGCAATCCACACTGGGCCTGCGTGTTCTCTTATCCCTAGGAAACATTAGCAATCCACACTGGGCCCGCGTGTTCTCTTATCCCTAGGAAACATTAGCAATCCACACTGGGCCCGCGTGTTCTCTTATCCCTAGGAAACATTAGCAATCCACACTGGGCCCGCGTGTTCTCTTATCCCTAGGAAACATTAGCAATCCACACTGGGCCCGCGTGTTCTCTTATCCCTAGGAAACATTAGCAATCCACATTGGGCCCGCGTGTTCTCTTATCCCTAGGAAACATTAGCAATCCACACTGGGCCCGCGTGTTCTCTTATCCCTAGGAAACATTAGCAATCCACACTGGGCCCGCGTGGTGGATTATAGGCCATTCCCTCTCTATGAGAGAAAGTCTGTGTCCCAGCAGTGGCAAAATTTTTTGTTTTTTTTTTTAAATCGTTGCCATTACATTAAAAGACTGATGATGAAGGGAACATTATCCAGGATAAAAGTAGCCTATTTGTTATTCCAGACTATAATCTACCTCTGTGCCAAATTTCATCCAGATCCGTTCGGCCGTTCTGGCGTGATTGGGTAACAAACATACATCCACACACACATCCATCCAAACGTTCACATTAATAATATTATTAAGATACCGTAATACATTTTGGAAGAAAACACATAATCATAAAAAAAATATAACTCATCAATATTGTAAAAGCAGCTCCACATCATTCCCTAGTAGTTATTCCTAGACCAAATAGGTGATGTGTTGCATGTGTGTGTAAGCACCTTTACGTACGAAGCACTAACATTGATACTAGAAATAAGTACTAAAACTGGATGTGGCTTGAATTGTGGAGCACTTAAATATTGTATAGGAGTACGCGATGAGAAACGTTGTGCGTAGAGTTGTAAGCTTAAAATTGTTGCTTATTTGGTCCTTTCAGACTGTACTTACTGATATTCAAGTTTTTAATTACTTTCTTCAGTTTTAAATGTTGTTACAATGTTACTGATTGCTAGAGAAACGAAGAACTATCAGATTGAAACTGAAAAGTAGTATTTAATAGAACCGAAGGTGAAACTAGCAAACTAAAATGAAATCTCCTATTTTACATTACAATGCTGAATATGTCAGATATATTATAGTAATTTAAGAAACTGTTTTTTTTTTTATAATTCTAAATATGGCTTTTTCGTTAATTGATGAGATGAAGCCAGGATACAGGAAGGAAGAAGCCCGGACTGAGACAGCTCAGGGCCCAAATAAAAAAAAAACTTGCCAAAAATTAGACCCAAAAATAAACTCCCACCCTACTTGTCTCTTCCAGCAAAATCCATAAACTACTACCCTACATCTCTGTCTACCCACACACGAGCTTGCATGTATATGGCACAGCGAACCGAACTCATATCGTACTTACGCCCTTCTAGTGCGCAAGCTTGAGGATACACTTGCTTGCAAGTTAAATGTGCACAGAAATAATGTTAAGAAAGTAATATTTTTTTAGGAGTATTGTGTGAAGCTTCGAAACGCAAGAGCCTTATTAGTGTCATCAGCCTAGTACAGGCTGACGATAATAAGGCTCTTGCGTTCCCTTTCTTTTTTCCACTTTTCCAAATCCTATGTTCTTTTGGGCCTTGAGGAGTTTTGTCCTTTGAGAAGGAGTCTAGCTCATCCCGTCAACTCTTTTTAGGGTTCCGTAGCCAAATGGCAAAAAACGGAACCCTTATAGATTCGTCATGTCTGTCTGTCTGTCCGTCCGTATGTCACAGCCACTTTTTTCCGAAACTATAAGAACTATGCTGTTGAAACTTAGTAAGTAGATGTATTCTGTGAACCGCATTAAGATTTTCACTCAAAAATAGAAAAAAAAAACAATAAATTTTGGGGGTCCCCATACTAGAAACTGAAACTAAAAAAAAAAAAACATCAAACCCGTGTGGGGTATCTCTGGATAGGTCATCAAAAATGATATTGAGGATTTTAATATCATTTTTTCTAAACTGAATAGTTTGCGCGAGAGACACTTCCAAAGTGGTAAAATGTGTGTGTCCCCCCCTGTAACTTCTAAAATAAGAGAATAATAAAAGATAAAACTAAAGAAAATATATGATGTACATAAATTACCATGTAAACTACCACCGAAAATTGGTTTGAACGAGATCTAGTTAGTACTTTTTTTTAATACGTCATAAATCGTAAACCGCAATTTACCAAGTACGGAACCCTTCGCGCGCGAGTCCGACACGAACTTGGCCGTTTTTTTTTATTTTTATTTTTTATAGGCTCGCGCTTGACCACTATCTCACCTGATGGTAAGCGATGATGTGGTCGATGGTGGAGCACGCTTGCCTAGAAGTAACCTATTCACTCTTGACTTAAAGACCCCTAGATTGTAGCTATCGGGCAACACAGACTCCGGCAGGGAATGCCACTCCTTAGCTGTACGCATAATAAAAGTATTCTCAAAATGTTTAGTGCGTATGGATGGATTTTTTCATCTCTTTCTGAGCATGCTGCGTTGTCATTTCTTGGCGTTTGGAATCCAATGTGTGGTAATCATTGCTCCTTCGCCATATGGTAGATTTGACCAGCACAGTCTCACTTTAACCTCGCAGCCGTGTGATCAACGTCTCCAATTTTTGTTTTGGAACCAGGTATAGAATTTCTAATGCAATCTGTAAGTGCCTTATCATTTAAAATTAATATTTTCACCAAACAAAACCAAAATATCAGGCTTTTAAAATAAATTTTGGACAAAAAAGAAACTAAAACGCACCTTTAATCATCAATACATTGAACAAAATACATTAAGGAAAGGTTTGTTACACAGGTAAAGATGAGAAAAAGTATCTAACGACACGGTTGGCGTAGTGGTTGAGCGATCGGCTGCTGCGCTGCGTGTCACGGGTTCCATTCCCGCACGGAACAAATATTTTATGGCCTACAGATAGATGTTCCGGATCTGGGTGTCTTGTGTGAGTTTGAATGTTTGTAAACGCACCCACGATACAGGAAGAAATTCCTAGTGTGGGTCACCGTTTAAAAAAAACAAAACAAACAAACAATTAAAAGAGGCAAATAACTATTAACTACTTTTCATTATTACTCAAATCTATTTTATTAGACACTTTTTCAAATCTTGAAATAAATCACATACGTCGAGCAAAACCAACTAGTGATATCTTCCGTGCATTTATATATAACGCTTAACGTTTTTACTAAACTATTCTTCAAAGATAATAGCGTGAAATCACCCGCTATGGATACGATGCGTGTTCCAATCGTGATAACAGTTTTTCTAGCAAAATTCCTGCTATCATTGATTACCATCAAAACTTCAGTGATAACGAGAAATCACCGGATTTAGTGTGAAAACCATTTACTGTATAATTTTTTTACTGCAAATTTTCTGATAAAAAACGTATGTGATTAAATTTCTTATCACGATAGTATTTTTACAGTAGTCTCTTTTTATCTGGTTTTCCAGGTTTGGTATGTTTTTTTATTTCATATTAATGTTTATTGTACCGCCGTGTTTTACGCCTAAGAAATAACTGCCAACTTTCATACGCGTGCAGTTATAAAAATCGGATTGACAAGTTACTACGAGTAGTTGCTAATCTAGTGTAGATATGTAATTATACATATTTCATTTGATAGTGAAGGATTGGCAGTAACATTATAGTGTTTCTTTTATAAGTAATTATCATGATTATGGTGATTAACAATCAAAGTTTTTATTGAGGTAATTTTATTGTGGTTTTTAAATTATAATCGTGAATGGTTTTGAAGAATGTGGTGTAACGTTTAGGCAGCAGGATTGGCATACACGATATTGGAGAAAACCTAAACGTGAATGTATATTGGAGAAAACCTAAACGTGAATGTATATTGCAACATGGTAACGACAGTTTTTAACCGACTTCCCAAAAAGGTGAAGGTTCTCAATTCGAATGTTTCTTTTAATTTTTTTTATTTTTTCATGTTATTCGGGCATAACATATACGGATACGGATTCGAAAAAATATGTTTTTGTTCGAAAGAAGTTTATTATGAAATGGTCCTATTGAAATTTGGTAAAAATCTGATGAAGAACTTAACAAACCAACCCAAGTGCAACCCCATATTGTGTCCAGGCTGTCACTTTCCATTCTTGGTTGCCTGGAAGAGATCGCGAATCGCGATAAGGCCGCCTGTTGTATGTTTGTTTTAGTTATACGATGTCTTTTTGAATAATTTTTCTCTTGGTGTACAATAAAGTGTAAATAAATAACCCAAAATAAATGACGGCAAATCTCTCTGGATTGCTGCAATCGCATGTCTGTTTATTGTTTACACCATTTAATAACGTGACATCATTCGACCAGATATGTTCAAGTTACATGTTATTCGGGTTATCTATTCTGGCAGCACTGTGGGCATTATATACCACTAGAGTTTTTGGCGGGATTTTTTTGAGTGAAGTTCAGCGGCTGTTAATATTATTTGCAAATTGATTCCTAGTGGATATTGTGATATAAAATTGGTGTAGTTTTGTGTCTCAACTGTCTACGCAACTGGACAATATGTGAAATCATTGACAGAAGCGATCTCAGGATAGTGGAGCGGAGAATTTTATTGTAGTATTGACTACCTCCGCAAAGCTTACTGGGAAGGCTGACTCGATACAATTTGCTGCCAAATACTCCAAAAACCATTAGAATCCGTTACACCAGTATTCTAATGCATACTAAACAAAGTTCAAATTGCACTGAAGACGAGGCGGTATGGTCCAAGACCTTAGCCTGCCCGAGAAGGGCGAACAAAAAGAAAAAAAATATATACCACTAAAAAGTGACAAATAAAAAACATTTTTTACAAAAAAATACAACCGTTTTCGAAAAAATAAAACCTACAAATTGCAAAATAACTTCAATTTCGGAAGGCGGTGTCAAGAAACGACGAGACAAAAAAACAGGAACACCGATTTCCTAAATTGAAGTTATTTTTCACTTTGTAGTTTTTATTTTTTGGAAGCCGGTTGTATTTTTTTGTAAAAAAGTTTTTATTGCTTATCAAAAATGTCCCATTCCATTATATATAGGTTATATATATGTTATATATACTTAACATAATACCAGTCTGTCACTGTCCCACTCCAGAGCAAAGGCCTCTTCTCATAGAGAAGGTACGAGCATTGATCACTGCACTTGCTCAAGACGGGTTAGCAATTTCAGACTTTGTATTGTTTTGTTTTTAACCCCTGACGGAAATGTTGTGTATTTATCTGTGGCATCATAGCTCCTAGACCGATGCCCCGATTTTGATATTTTTGTTTGAAAGGGATGAAAATTGGTTCAGCCGTTCTTAAATAATCGGCGTTTTGCTGTTTGAAACGAGGTGTTTTCGCACGATATCGTGTCATAATTACGTGTTCAATAGATTTTCGATCGAAGCGTGTCTACTTCTAGATAAATTATGTAGTATGAAATAAAAATGTGTTTTTTTAATTTTTAAATTTAATTGTACCAAAATTACTTGAAAAGTGTTTGCTAGTCTCCAAAAAATCTTTATTCATCACCAGCTCATTGCCTTGGTAATTTAACTTTTGCCTATTAGTTATTTAAAATCTTAAAAAAAAACTTGTAAAAATCAGATGACCAGTTAATTTGTCCCCAACTGTAAATGGAAAGCCTCGTACGGTCAGAAAACACATAAAATATTCTATGAATTTATTTCAGAAGGTTTTCAGTGAAATTGCAAAACTGAATAAACTCCCGGTTTTTTTTCTTCATTCCGCTTTTTTTTTCATTCAAGAGCTTTTCGACGTCGTTCGTGAAAGAAAGATTTTGTTTTACAAATACAATTTCTTATGTAAAGGCTTTCTTATAGCTTTCTTGGTGCTACTAATTTTGCTTAAAATTGTAGAATAAATAGGGTAAAAAGTATTTCTGTTGCACTTGCTGTAATAAAAAGTTTGTTTGGTTGGTTTAATTAGAGCCTTTCTGAATAGTCTTTTTTTATTTATTAAAGGAATACATGATTTATTCTTTAAAAAAATATTACAGGAAGTGTCGTTTGGAACGACTTTCGTTTGGAACAGGGACCATAATATTTTTTATGATAACTACAATGTATGTAACATAATGCAATATGACCTATGCTTATCAACTAATTCAAGAAAATGCCTAGATAGAAGAAAAAACTTTTTTTATTATTAGGTGCATCCATTAAGTCCTTTTCTGCTGACGCTACCCCCTATCTCTCTTGCTATAACTTATAGTTTCGGATAATGCATTAGAGAACTTCTTTATGGCTCGGAATATTCTCGTATATGTGTGATATATAATATATATTTATAGCCTATTTTATATCGTCCATTATATTTAATATTTTTGTATATAGATAACTGTGTAAGAGCTGGGGTATGACAAAGAAATCTGGTTATGGAATAATCGTTGGAAAATAATGAGGTTTCCTATATTCTTAGTAGTATACTCAACATTACGACTCTTTTTATCGAAGTAGTAAGAAGAAGTATGTGTTATGTAACCAATCTTTTTTTTCATGACGCAAAGGTGTTACCATGCACTCATCTAACTAATATCAAATTCATGCTAACATAAACTAACGCCATTTGAGCATGGAGGTAGGCAGAAGTTCCGAACCAATTACAAAAATTATTTCAGTAATGGGATAACCTTTTCCATTTTTTTAACGTTCTTTTGTTCTTTTTAGCTTCAGTTGTGATTGTGCAAGTTACCAACACAGCCCGAAGAATTGCGAAACTTAAGTGGCAGTGGATAGGGCACATTGCTGGCAGAACGAATGGCCGAGGGGTCCGAAAAGTTCTGGAATGGCGACCACGAACCGGAAGACGATGCGTTGGAAGGCCTCCTACTAGGTGAATCAACGACCTGGTTAAGGTTGCGGGAATGCGCTGGATGCGAGACGCACGAAATCGGTCAATGTGGCGACGCCTGGGGGATGCCTATGTCCAGCAGTGAACGACTTTTGGCTGATATGATGATGGCCATGCATTGGCATCCAAACCAAATGTGTATGCAAAATGTCATCTTAATTGGTTGAGGATAACTGCTTAAAATTCAATTGCAAGATTTGACATACATACATACATTGCCACTTAATAAAAAGCTTGTAAAAAGCAACACAATCGCTGGCGCCATAGGCTACTTCTCTTCTAAAATCCTCAGTTGCGAGATGGTCCACGGAAGAGAAACCGCAGGAATGAGTTAGTTTGGCATTAAGCAGAACAGAACAATGAAGTGTCATAAACGATTTGGAACTTTGTGCGATGCAAGTTTGCCTGCCCTGTTTGTAGGGGTAGTTCTCCGCAAGTTCTAAGAAGAACTTGCAGATAACTAAGAAGAATACTTCTTCGTGTCGATGATTCTTTCAGAAAATTTTCTTCGACCAGTATTCAGCCATCTGTATAGCCTTAGCGCTAGCCTCACATAGGATATAACGGTATATGTCTAAGGTAGTAAGGTAGCCAATTTCTTATTGGCACTGACAGTGCTAAGCAAAATCAACATCATAGGTCTTTTCAATTGGACGCCAATAATTTCGATTTTCGGCAACTCTCATCCAGCTGCTGACAGTCACCCTACGAAGATCGTCGCCCCATCTATTCCAAAGGCGCCCCACCTTATGTTTACCAGTTCACGGTCTCCTCGGAAGAACCCGTCTACCCAACGGTCATTGGTTTCAGGGACGCGATGCCGATAAGTAGATACAGCATTCGTACAGTACTAGGTTTGAGTAAAGTATCATTTACAGCTATATCCACTCATTTGGAGTGGACAGAGTGCCCCATACTGGACTTGCATATTCACCAGCCGTGAAACAGAGCGCCATGCCAGTCGTTCGCAGGACTTGAGGAGACGCCCCCCATCTGGTGGCAGTTAGGCCCATTGGCACCTAACTTCCTCAGCAAAATAGAATTACTTTCCAATTACGCATTGACATTATTTACATACTGCATAGCAGCAGAAAAACTTCGCCCCTCCGATTATATCCTTCTGTCCATAGATATCGCTTATATAAACATATAACTGGCGGCTGCACTAAGGACTATCCCCAGCTGCAAACCGTATTAGTTAAATAAGTATAATAAGGGGGAAAAAGTCACTTACTAATACAAAATATAGTAATTATGCGGCATTCTTGTTTTTTTTTTGGATAATCCCACTGCACTATGGTTTGGCAATTGCAATTCCTGAAAGCCAAAGTCAAATGTGTTTATTTCAAGTAGGCCATTATGTGGCACTTTTGAACGTTAAAATTTACATTTAATAAAAATTGATTCTACCGTGCATTCGGAAATGTAGGTTGTTATGGAGAAGAACGCACAAGAAACTCCATACTTACTCTTTTAAAAAAAAGTTTTATACAATATTTATATAGGTACATACATTAATAAATTCGTATACGTGAGGACGATGTACCCAGCACTACTATACTACATATAGGTATGAGAGAATTACAAGCATTAACAGGTAAATTCCTTTACTTGATAAATAGGAACATGGTCCTCACGTACTTACAAATAGTGCAAACATAGGTACATTACCTAATTAAACAACAACGGAACAGTGTGCGAGTCAATTTTTTTAAACAATAAAAAGAAGAAAAAATAAAAATAAAGCGTTACTATAATTATGAATATAATACAAATTAACCATTTTGATTTTGTCCACACCAAAGATAGGCCTATGGAGCAGGACCAGCATGTTTCCAAGCATTCTTATCTTGAATATAATCATCTAATTTGTAATATGCTTGTTTACAAAGTGTGCTTTTAACTATTGTTTTAAATTTTCTTTCATTTAACTTTAATATCTCACAAGGTATTTTGTTATAGAATTTAACACAGTACCCCATGAAAGATGTGTGTACTTTAGCTAATCTATATGATGGTTGATCTAACTTATCTTTATTTCTGGTATTACAATTGTGTCTATCACTAACTTTACTAAAGAGATTTAAATTTTTCCTTACATACATAATATTTTCATAAATGAATTGGCAAGAAACTGTCATAATATTAATCTTTTTAAATAGCTCCCTAAGAGATTCTCGGTGACTTAACTTATATATGGCTCTGACAGCCCTCTTTTGCAATATAAATATTGATTCAATGTCAGCCGCCCGACCCCACAGTAAAATACCGTATGACATAATGCTGTGAAAGTAACTAAAATAGACTAAACGCGCGGTTTCTACATCCGTTAACTGTCTTATCTTTCTAACAGCATAAGCGGCTGAGCTCAGCCGTCCTGCCAGAGATGTTATGTGAGGCCCCCATTGTAATTTGTCATCTAGAGTGATTCCTAGGAAAACTGTTTGATTTACATAGTCCAGCTTTTCTCCATTCAATATGATGTCACATTCGCTACTTCTAACATTCGGCAATGTGAATCTAATACATTTGTTTTTTTTTTCATTTAGTACCAAATTGTTTGCCGTGAACCAAGTTTGGACCTGATGAATAGACTTATTCACATCATCAAGATTTTGTGATCGTCGATCTATTTTAAATATCAAAGATGTGTCATCAGCAAATAACACGATCTTCGGTTGATTTTGTAATAATTGGGGCAAATCGTTAATGTAAACTAAAAAGAGGAATGGACCCAATATAGAGCCTTGAGGAACGCCCATTGTCATTTCAGACCATAGTGCTCGAGTTTTAACAATAGTGTCTCATGGATAACGCAATCGAACGCTTTCGAGAGGTCGCAAAAGATTCCAATGGCGTCTTGTGCTTCTTCCCAGGCGTTAAAGATGTTCTTTATTAGGGTGACGCCAGCGTCAGTTGTGCAACGCCCTTTGGTGAAACCGTATTGTTGATCATGAAAGATGGAATGTTTGTTAAAATGACGCAACAATTGGTTGAACGCTGAACGGCCAGAACCAACATTGGTGACCACCAGAAAACCACCAAGGCAATGAAGCTTGATGAAGTCCCAAAAAATGAATTTAAATGTCTTAGTTCCCGCAAAGAAATTAATCAGAAAATAATAACGGAGGAGTAGGGGAAAAATTAATTGAAGAAAAATAATTTACTTTTAAAGTTACAATGTCCTGTGAGAAATTGGGCAACACCTCTAGCCTGGTCCTGGCCAGCCGCTCACGAACGGATGGGAAGAATTGGTGGAGGTTTCGGCGCTTGATGGAATTATCCCACCTACATTGCCTTTTGGATAAAAGTACCTCCTAGATGTCAGTCTGCGTTAAAAAGTCCGCGTCCATAGTCTCGTGCGGAATAGTACATTGCAGCACGTTGCTGCACTTCATTGACCGGAAGTATGCCAGCAAGTAGCGGTAAGGCCTCAGTACTAACCGTCCTGTACGCTTTGCATAAGAATATCAAAGCTAAACGCTGACTTGGAAGTAATTTACGTCGTATCGGGCCTATCGGCCCAAACAGGTGCCCCGTAGCATATACAACCAAAGTAAGTACATACATAGATTTATAAATTCTTCTTGATAAGGCATAGAAGTTCTTTTTGCTTTTTCACCGACTATTCTAATATGATCTATAAATGCAAATCTCCTCTACAATACCAAACCAAGATTGCATACGGACTGCTTCCTTTTTACGGGAACGTTATTAAATTTAATACTAGGACACGATTTAAGATTACAAAAGGAGCAAAGGTCAGGCGGTTTCGATCGCCCCACTGAGATATTAATTGTCCAGAGTCCAGCTTGAGTACTTGATTGAATGAGCAGAAGACTGTTGTCCCCGTAACTGGTTAATGAACAGCCGCTTAAAAGAGACGTTGACGCTTAGACGGAAAACGTTGCGTTGGAAGGCCTCTCACTAGGAGGACCAATGACCTGGTGAAGGTTGGAGGTTGGAGTTTCTTGTGCATTCTTCTCCATAACAAGCTACTTTCCGAATGCACGGTAGAATCAACTTTTATTACATGTAAATTAAAAAAAGTATGGAGTTTCTTGTGCATTCTTCTCCATAACAAGCTAATTTCCGAATGCACGGTAGAATCAACTTTTATTCCATGTAAATTTAAATTGTGACATTCAAAAGTGCCGCTTGGTGGCCCAGTTGAAATAAATATCTTTTGTCTTTGTTGCGAGGATCCGCTGGTTGTGAGACGCATGGGACCGGTCAATGTGGCGACGCTTGGGGGAAGCCTATGCCCAGCAGGGGATGTCTTTCGGCTGATATGATGATGATGACATAAAGCGTTTGATCTCGCGATGATTGCTGATTGTTGTTTGTGTGCCATATACATGAGACTAAAATATAACTAGAGAAATATGAGTGTGCAATTAGGCGCTATGTGGGAACCAAGGGTCTAACTCTTCGGGGAGATCAGACAAGCATAATATTGTCATCAACATAATATTAACATAAATTCAACCTGGTAAAGAACCATTTGACTGCAAAACAAGAATAACACAATAACTTTGCCTCACCTACGAAATGAGTCCAATAACTTACGATCAGTAGCCGTGCTTGGAACCACTGAACCGTCAACGCAATCTCAGTATAAAAATATGTCGTGGTGGCCCAGTGTCTAAGACCTCGCCTCTCGTGCTTGAGGTCTTGGGTTCAAATCCGGGATATTTTTGGAAGTCGGTGTCTTTCGTTGATATCAATTATTTGCGATATTGACACCGATTTCCAAAAATAAAGTTATTTTTTACTTTGTAGTTTTTCATTTGGAAGTCGGTAGTATTTTTTTGCAAAAAAGGTTTTTATTTTTCCCTTTTTAGTTTTACCTACCTAATAGGCAAGTTGTTTAGTAAGTACCTATTACGTCAGAACAGATTACCCGAAAAACATGAAACTTGAACATAACCGGTGAAATTAGAGTTCTGCGTTCCCCTTTCAGTATACTGGCGTGATGTTATGTTATGAAATGGTATAAACAATAAACAGACATGCGATTGAAGGCAATCTCGAATGATTTGCCTTTATTTATTGAAGAGTTCTGTTGTATATCTCCGAAGTTCTTCATCAGATCTTTAACAAATTAAAATGGGAGCAATTTCGGAACATGTTCTTTCAAACAAAAAAAAGAATTTTCAAAATCGGTCCACAATTGGCGGAGATATCGGTGAACATATATAAAAAAAAAAAAAAAAGAACATACAAGAAGTCGAACATAGAACCTCCTCCTTTTTGGTAAGTCGGTTAAAAATAAAACTTATTCTGTCCCATATAAAAGGGAACCATCCAATCTCAATGCACTATAACTTTATTACCGTTCAAGATAACTGACATTGTTAATTCAGAAATGGTTTACTTCTTTCAAATGTGCAAAAAAGCGTGAACACTTTTTCTGCAGAGTTTTCATCATTTTCTTTGCAGTAAGAGTTATAAACAATGGGCTTTTGGCTCTCACAGGCATCATAATTGTCCATGGTTCTCATGTCAGTAACAATATCTAATCAGTTTTCATTTAGAATTTCATTTGAAAGAGTTTGATTAAGTGTACGGTTTATTTAAAGACACTGTAAGTTATAAGTAGGCGCAAATAAAAGTATTTTCTTTCGCAAGTTTTCTAACGATACTTTTATTAATCTAAACTAACATTAAAAAGAGGTAAACTGGTTTTTTCGTTTGTTTGTACGAGGTCATCTCTGAACTCCATTTCTTTTGGATTTCAATTGGATCCAATTACATAATTCATTCACTGATTGAAAAATACTTTTACTGAGAGTCTAGAACAATCTAATTGTTATATCGGAAAATGCATGGTTCTGTGGTGTATGCCACGATAGTTAAAGCTAGTAATTCAATTAGTATTTAGTACCGACTATATATATTTTTAACCCCCGCCGGAAAAAGAGGGGTGTTATAAGTTTCACGTGTGTTGCTGTGTATCTGTGTATCTGTGTGTCTGTCTGTGGCATCATAGCGCCTAAACGGATGAACCGATTTTGATTTAGTTTTTTTTGTTTGAAAGGTGAATTTGGCGAGATAGTTCTTAGCTATGTTTGAATTAAATCGGTTCAGCCGTTCAAAATTTATGCGCGTTTAACTGTTTGAATCGGGGTGTTTTCGCAAGATAAATGTGTCGGGGGTTTTTAAATTTTGAAATTTTACTTGTTGTGTCGGTGTTGGTCTGAAGAAACAGAATCACATTTTTGCCACCTACCATTTTCTCAACAAAACATCATCATCATCATCAGCCTTATAATGATCCTGCCTTAATCCACTGCTGGGAAACAGGCCACTCTCTGTGAGACGGAATGGGCCGTAATCCACCACGCAAGCCCAGTGTGAGTTGGTGGATGTCACATGCCTTCGAATTTTTGGTTCTAGGACATGCCGGTATCCTTCAACGTTTTAAGAGCAGTGGTGATGAAATAATTTACACAAAGTAAAGCACCTGCCTGTGTTCGAACTTACGACCTACATTATATTAAGAACGCCTAAATATTATTGCACTGTTGGATTTGCGCAGAGATTTGAGCCTTAAAAATCCTAGTGTGATTTTTCAGCCATTTGTTTTTGTGTCGTCTCTGCTCAGTCCTTCGCAGTCTTCTATCTTTTTAGTTTCTTTCTATCCTATGTGTTCTTGATAACGCGGACATGCAAAAATGTTTTACATCTCTCACAAACTCCACCATGTGTAATATAAGTAGTCTACTTACATAAATAAAAACAAATAAAAAAAATACTGTGTAATAATACCTATCAGTAATAACAACTACCGGCCAACATAATATCGGTATTATTGAAAGTTAAGTGCCTATTACATGAACCAGTGTTGCCATCATTAATAAAATTATAAGGGCGAAGGCGGTCGAAATCTCAAGAGATTTAAAGCTCCTTTTGATCGGAGGATGTTGGTTATTTAAAGTTAGTAATGCAACATTTTTTGAATGGTTTTTGGTAATGGCAAACTCTCTTAAAATTACTGTAAGTTTTAGTATATTTTTGAGCAACTTATAGTTCAGAAACGAACCATATAGGTTTGTTGTTTGTCAGCTGAGGTTCTAGATAAGTGCCGTTCTATAAACATCACCATCGCGATTATGTATTACGTATGGGATTACCAGGTGCTATAGCTATGATGAGCAGTGGTGACCCAGTGGTATCAGCCACGACTTACAAGCTGTAGGTCGTGGATTCGAGCCCAGGCAGGCACTTTACTTTGTGTAAATTATTTCTTCACCACTGCTCTCAAAACGGTGAAGGAAAACATCGTGAGGAAACCGGCATTTCCTAGAACCAAAAATTCGAAGACATGAAACATCCACCAACCCGTACTGGGCCCGCGTGGTGGATTACGGCCGATTCCCTCTAACAGAGAGGAGGCCTGTGTCCCAGCAGTGGAAACATTAATAGGCTGATGATGTAATGTGATGATAGAAATAACGCGTCCGAAAGAGTGGGTCTTAAAATGAACATGGACAAAACCAAGGTGATGTTGAATGCCCATGTTACACCCACTCCTATCAAGGTCGGAGATTCCATGCTTGGAGTGTCCTTGCGTGATCGAATCAGAAATGTAGAGATCCGCAAAAGAACTAGGATTACCGACATAGCCCGAAGAATTACCAAATTTAAGTGGCTGTGGGCAGGGCACATTGCTCGCAGAAGGGATGGCCGATAGGGCAGAAAAGTTCTAGAGTGGCGACCGCGAACCGGAAGACATTGTGTTGGAAGGCCTCCCACCAGGTGGACCGATGACCTGGTGAAGTTTGCGGGGATCGGCTGGATGCGGGACGCACGGGACCGGTCAATGTGGCGACGCTTGGCGGAAGCCTATGTCCAGCAGTGGACTTCTTTTGGCTGATATGATGATCATGATGATAAAATTGTCCCTTACAATATGGCATTTCGACAATTGCAATCGCTCATAGAATTAGACTTTGTCCGGAGCCTCTGCTGGTTACCTAATATTCGTTATAAAATAGTGACATAATTATCTTCTAACTCAATAGAGAAGTAGTTCTCAACATAACAATAAATGAATACATTAATTGTTGTGTTAAGAACTGTCAAGAATATATACAACCATAACACACCCCCAGAATGAAAGTGACCTAAATAAAAAATTACAACTCTTAGGAAATGAGTACAAAAGTTTTCATAAAAGTATAGTGTTGAGTAAATTTAAATCTATTTCTCCCGTATTTCATTGTTGATTTTTTGCGGTTTCATTGATATTTTATTTACAGATTAAAAACATAATATTCTATTAAAATATACATACATACATAAACTCACGCCTTTTCCCCATGGGGGTAGGCAAAAACTACAGAACGCCAACTGCTACGAGCCTTACATACTTCTTTTGCTTCACTCACTTTCTTACATCTAGTCATACACGCACGCCGGTTATGGGTACTGCGCACCTGGCCTTTCTGAAGAACATCACTCATAAGGTCCGGTCCGGTTTGTCCCAGGTAGGCAATGATTATAATGTCTTACTTATCCCCTAGAATTTCAGTAACTCCTAATCAAAATCCATAATAATGTTGACCACTTGAACAAACCAAACCCAATCCCAACCAGCTAAACCAACTAGATCAAATCACCAATAACTAAAAAATAAACAACACATTCAACAATTTCTATCACCACAAAACTTCAGAAGCTTCGCGATGGAGTTCAGAATAAACCAATATAGTTAGGTGACCACAATCAGACCACAGTGCAGCGGATACCGGTTGTTATTGATACCGATTAGTATAATCGTTTGTAATACGTTACTTTTGGCTACTGGTAGTAATGAGGCCTTTTTGGTGTAATTGGGACGGTTTTTGAATGGCTTTTGGCCACCATGGGTTTATTGGGAGGTAGTAAAGTTTGTTTTCTGGGGTTTTGGAATCTCAATAGTTTTACAGTGATGTGACTGATCGACACTGCGTGACCAGAGGGGTGGCTCTTTCTTTGCGCAAAGAATCAGCATTGCCATTCAACGTGGCAATGCTGCCAGTCTTCTGGGCACGTTCCCGGATGACAGCGATGTGGAGGAGTACTTCGACGCCTAAGTGTACCTGTCTTTTGTATATAGTTTTACAGTTATGTTTAAAATTACGAGACGTTCACATATGATCTTACCATTGATTTAAATTTTGAAGGCATTGTCATAACATTATGGTCTAAAATCTCAGTTTTGTTTTTTAACTTAATTTTCATGATCTTGTACTTGTTAGTAAAATTAATTGCTGGCAGGTATTGTGCGCTAGAGGTTGCCACATATTATGGGCTTTGGTATAGGTAAGCAGAGTTCCCACCACCTACATATGCCTTGGAAAACATGTAAACTGCCAGAGGGATCCTAGGGATCTAAGAGTCAAGAATGAATAGATTACTTCTATGCAAGCGTGCTGCTTCGTCGACCATCAGTTACCATCAGGTGAGATAGTGGTTAAACGAAAACCAATCAACAATCAGTTATCTAAAATAACTGCCTGCCAAAGAGGGTCCAAACTCTAACATCGAATTCGAGCTCCAAACCACTTTTTACAAAGTTCTTCGATAACATACCCAACTATGTACGATTTGAAGTAAAGCCATCTTATGGGCTTTATTTCTCAACGTATTTTTATCAACTGTCACTCAACCAAGTCCTAAGGAACTGGTTTGAAACTCATTACAAAACCGCGGAGAATTCTTTCATTCATGAATGAGAGAATTTCTCGTCACGTCTATGGCCGACATTTTGAATGTTGATCAGACACATCCGTTGCAGAGGCTGGGATAATTAATGTCTCTATGACTGGGATGGTTCGAAAAGGAGGATGGGCATGGGCTATCCTCTAACTTGCGGCAGTTACTGAAGATGGTAAAAGATTTCGTAAAGAGGATGGGTAATGATTTTCTTCTATGAGCTAACAACAATATATACCTATAAATAAAAATTAAATTTTATACATTATATTACGTGTTTATACAGGTTATAAGCTATCGGGAAACATCAAAATCCGTTTAGTAGTTTTTGCAAGGAAAAATAGTACCATACCTTTTTCATTCTTTTTTATAGCCTTTTCATAAATGATTGTATATTATCGTAAATTATCGTATATTATCGTAAATTATCGTATATTATCGTATATTATCGTATATTATCGTATATTATCGTATATTATCGTACATTATCGTACATTATCGTATATTTAAAGTCTATTAATTCATCGTTAATACGGAGATGAGTTATTTAAAAAAAATCATAAGTCCTACGGAACTCCTGAACAGTGAGTACCACCATTAACTGTAAGAGCTTGCTGATGCTTCCCCAACAGCTTGAATTATTCTTAGATGTGACTCGATAATATAACTTTTACATGGTTCTAAGGTCTATATCAGTCTCTTAATCGAAGCTTTTGACTAGATGATATGGACCCATAGCCAATTAACATAAACAGATTTCTAACCATAACTAATTCCTAAACTTCAACCTAGCTTTCCTTAACTAATTACCTATATATTAAACCCCATCAAATGCAGAACAACATCAAACAAATTCCCGTGACCATTTTTAATCAAATAATACGAAACAAAAAATCTTCTAAATCAACGAAATTGATTTGCGAATTCATCAAGCTACTGCATTACGTTGTAATCATCATCAAAGATCATAAGAACCGAAAACAATAATAACTTAGTAAGAAAAAAGGTTCAAAAAGATATAAAAGGTAAAAAGTATGGCCGTAGAAAAGAGGGGAAAAAGTATAAAAATGATCGATACGGCCGAAAGAAAATAAAAGATTGTGCACGTGGTCAATTGTTTGAGGTTGGGTTCCGTAGGGTTTTTTTGTGATTATTAGGGTTATGAGGTAATGTCATAAATATTATTCATATTAGGCAATTTCTAAATGGTACGCAAATAAGTACATAGCTGTGTAGAAAAAATTTGATTATAAAAAAAACACGAAAATTAACATGGTTTTGATCAGTGGCATTTTTACAAACTTTTATTTAACTTGCGATGTTAGTTATTATATGTGAGTCAAATCTTGCAACTGAATTTTAAACAATTCCCAAATGAATGAGCTGACATATTGGTTGCAGTTTGGTTTGGATGACAAAATGTACGTTTAGCTAAAAGCTTGTTTAAAAAAGATTTTTAATTGTTTTTTTTAATTGATACTTATACTTTTTAATTAAAACTAAACAAAAACACCAAAAGAAACTTGAAATGCGATGCAAACGTCGCCCTTTTCTCTCCCACTTAGTTCAAGTTAACAATTCAGCAGAATCACATTAACATTATACCAAATATAGACCGACCTGCCATTAATTTTTCATAAGAACACCGTATAACTGACGTATTAATTGATAAACACCTACTGAGCATTTTGCAAACAATACACACGTTAAGAATTCATTTGATCCTTTCTTCAAGTATGAAGTCGGTTAAAAATCTATTGTATGATAACCATGTGTTTTAAATAGGTTGACATTATAAGATCAACGGGAACGTACAGTCAACCGTTTTTTAGGGGTAACACTTGCCATACATAAATCGCCTTTATTACCACCACAAAAAAGGAGCTTTCATAGTCAATTTGCTACCTCTGATGTCCGGATGAGTGCAAAATAGACCTGTTGATGTAACTGATAAATATTATTATCATAGTAATGAATTTATTCTTGCATAGCACGTGCCGAAAAGACTTATCAATACATCCAAATATTTTGCAAAACAAAATGAAAAAAAACTTACCCATTGCACAATTAGTTTTTCTTTTTCAATCATTAAAAAATCATACAAAAAGGTTTTTTTCTGTTAACTTTAAACGATTAACAGAAATATAAGTACAATGATTGGTTTAAATTATGGTAAAAAGCTAATTGTGATTAATCTTCGTGTCTAAGTTTTTAGTTAATCTTTAAGCGCTTACTTACTTACTGTATTATTTCAGTATTTAAAAATGGCTGTTTTTATCAAAACTAACGATAATTTTCTTGAATGTATCTGAATTTATTTGGGGTCGGCGCAATATGTCTTCTTTTTCATATTTCTCAATTAATCCTCGACCTCTTACTTCCTTTGTAGATTTATCTGATGACCTAGACAAGCTACATTCTGAAAACAATATAATTATCACGGGAAATTTAACGCGATGATTTCGATTGTTTGTTTACCTATTTCGCCGCCTATTAAAAAACCGCGTTAAATTTCCCGTGATAATTATATTGTTTTAAATTATGAAACGCGAAAGTTTTAAAGTTAATAAGCTTCATTCTATTATCGAAAACATAGCGAAAGCGATTGGAAAAATGTCAAAAATGTTTGGGAATATCAAAAGCTATCGTAATGGCACTTGATCTTGGTTTTACAATATTTCCATGAAATTGTTACAGCATTAGTACTTAGATATGGGGGGACAACGTAGGCCCGAAAATAAGTCGTAAGAAACTAAAAAAAAAAAAAAGATTATATATTATACAGACAAAACGAGATAAAAAGTTAACAAATGTTAACAAGCATTTTAGAAATCTAGAAGGCCAATTTGCTTTATCTACTAATATCTCAAAACTATCAAATTCAAAGCTAACCAATTACCATTTTATCAACCTCAAGTACAAAGAGAAGAAAAGGTTTTATCGACTTCAAAGGAACCCAAAAAATCGGATTTAGAAAAAAAAGAGCAGTTCTAAATTTGAATCTGTGAGCGGAAGCTGTTGGGTCGCGGTGCGCGGAACGAATTTCGGTATCATTAAGTTTCTTACTTCTTTATATCTCATTTGAAGTTAGGGCTGCCCTGATAGAAACCTGCTTCTTAAACGCTAATTGTATTGAAAACAACGGTTTTTTACGTTAAATTGACCACGTGTCATTTTCGGTAGTACTTTTAGTTAGGCCATTGTTACGATTGAGAGAATTATGCTTTTTATAGGGCTCAAGATTTATTGGTTCAATGGTTGGATTTTTGGGATTGGAGAACTATTTTTTTTAAAGTGCTGACTTACCTTCATAGTTTGGGTTTGGCGTGGTCACCTTCTGGTACCAAAATATTTAAAGAGTTTTCCAACGACTCGAGTAGAATAAAAAGAACTTCATAGCTTTAGCCATATGATATGGCTAAAGCTATGGCATATTTGATTCTTCGAAAGTGTATATTTGTATAGCCACCCACAACAACATTTGCAAGATGATTTTACTTTATTTTATTTTTAATTTGATTTTAACCTTGATTTTGATTTTAAATTGGATGGTGATTGTAATTTTAATGTTAATTCTGACTTAAACTTTGTTTGGTTTTTAGCGGTTGCGTTCTGTACTTTCTGCCTACCCCCATGGGAAAAATCAAAATTAAACTCACGCCGAGTTTAGTTTTAATTGAACCTTGAGTTTGATTGTAATTTTAATTCACATTGTGATTTTAATTCTGACTGTAATTTTAATTTTATTAATGACCAGATTTCAATTTTAACTTTTGTTTTTACTTAGAATTTTAGTTATGATTGTGATTTTAATCTAGGATACTTAGTGGATATTTATTTGGATTGTAATTCTAATTTTAACTGCATTGATGTCCAATTAATTATAATTATGTAACGTAGCGGAGGAGGTTACTGGCCACTGAAACTCTGAAAACCTAGCCCAGGGGTCAAGAATTCAATATTTTAGTAATTTTTGAAATTCATAAATATTTTGTTTATTATTATTATGTTCAAGTCCTATGTTATAATGGGCAAGTCCAAGCCATAAATCGAGAATGGATTCAGTATCTGACTTATCTAGTTTCGTAACTGATCAAGCAGAAGCCGCATTTAATTGTAAACGAGACCCGGTTAAATCAAGAATTTCTTGCAATCTTTGAGAAAATAAGCCTGTCATAAAAAAAAATACAAACGAATATTTTATTTTTTTCTAACGCGAGCCAGCCCTAACCCAACACCCGTTGCTTTGATACCTCGCTACCAATCCTTGGTCTGATTAGTTTTATTTGTTTATTTATACCTTAGATTATGTTGTTCTTACATAACAATGCGGTTATGTTCATTGTTCTCTATGTCAATAATAATAGTGTGGTTTAATAGTAATATTGTTATTATTATACTGGCTTCTGTGTTGTAATTGTGTGGGTATTATCTTAGGGGCGTTGAAGTAATTTTATGTATTGTTTTATGATTTATTATTTTGTTGTTTTTATTTGTAATTGATTGTGTTTTGGTGTCTAATGATGACTGGCATTGGTAATGTATTTGATTTTGTTTGTCCTGTTCCAGAAATAAATTAATATAGCTTAATAAAACTTTATGAGTGTGTCATGCAAAGCAGCATCATTCGCATCTGTTGGAGTTTATCAAAAATAATTCAATACTATAGCTTTCTCTCTCTAACCATTAATTACATAGTTTATTATTTGAGCCCTTATCAACACTTGAAACTGAAATGCTAGCTGGTCACGGTACTGTATTCCGTCGACCTTAGTAGGGACCACACGTGCTACACACGTTTTCCGATATATAAAACAAAGGGTAATTAAACTGTTATTATTCAAACCCTTAAACCGTTATTTTCTTTGGTGTCCTCTTTATTAACCCCAACATCATCATCATCATTTCAGCCAAAAGATGTCCATTGCTGGACATAGGCCACCCCCAAGCTTCGCCACACTGATCGGTCCTGTGCATTTCGCATCCACCGGACTCCCGCAGCCTTGACTAGGTAGTCACTTCACCTAGATGGAGGCCTTCCAACGCTGCGTCTTCCGGTACGTGGTCGCTAATCTAGAACTTTTCGGTACCAACGGCCACCCGTTCTGCGAGCAATGTGCCCTGCGCACTGCTACTTCATTTTGGCAATTCTTCGTACTATGTCGGTAACCTTAGTTCTCTTGCAAATTGTCATAAATTACAAAATATGTTAGTTATGGCAATAAATTAATCGATAAGTTCTCACAAAATATACCTACCTAACTAAGGTTCCATAATGAGTAGAGCTTAACAATATTTACTTAAGGGCCTTCCACCGCTATGGTGCTGTAAAACGGTTATTTTCTAAAGCATACTCATTAGTAAAGGCTAGGTTAAAAGACCTGAAAAAAATAATAATTCATGTACGTTTTTTGTGAAACATGTTTTTTTCGTATAAATAATAGTTTTGTTTAAAAAAAAATAAAAAATATTTTTTCGCTACTCTTAGATACTCCTTCAAAACGACTTGGATTTTTGATTATTTATTTATTATCGACTTTACAAATAATTTTACACAAAAAAAATTATGGCTAGAATTTCTTCATAACTGTATATTGTATGTAAATCAAAGAATATTTTGCAAACAAAACTGTCCAAAGGGAGGTTCAGTATTGATATTCTGGCTCCGAGCGGCTGCACGGCCAGTACTGCGTTAACATTAGGGAATATATACGCCTTAAAAGTGTCAATTCGTATTCAGCACTACGTCAGATATAAGCAGTCCGCTGATGGACATAGGTCTTTACTATCGCCCACTAGTTATCTCGATTCTCGGCAATTTCTACAAGCGAGTAACTAGTAAGACCTAACTTCTTAACCAACTTTCCAAAAAGGAAGAGGTTCTATGTCCAACTTTATGACGTTTTTTTTTCTCCGATTTCTCCTTCATTTGTGAACCGATTTTGAAAATTATTTTTTGTATCAAAATCAAAAATCAAAATCAAAATCATATCATCATATCATAACATAACATCACGCCAGTAGGCTCTAAAGGGGTATACAGATATGTACAGTTTACCTTGGTACACTGTCATTTCAGCGGTTATATTTAAGTTTCATGATATTCGGGTAATTTATTCTGGCATTATAGCTATCTTACTAAAGAACTTGCCTATTAGGTACAACTAAAAAGTGAAAAATAAAAAACTTTTCAACAAAAAATATCTACTGACTTTCAAATAAAAACACTACAAAGTGAAAAATAACTTTCTTTTTGGAAGTCGGTGTCAATAACGAAAAAAAATTGAAACCTACCAAAGACATCGACTTCCAAAAAGAAAGTTATTTTTCACTTTGTGGTGTTTTTATTTGGAAGTCGGTAGTATTTTTTTATAAAAAGTGTTTTTTATAGTTTTATCTTAACTAATATGAATTGCGCAGCTGAATCAATTCAACTCTACAACCAAAGCAATATTGCCATCTCTTTCCATTCAATGGCAAATAACAGTCACCGTCAAGATTTATAGACTATTAATTTATTCAAATCGAGTTTTTATAAGTAACATTTATTGCAGATCAGTTGCATGTCTTTGCGTGCAATTCTTTAGAATCAGATGATGTAATTATATCGGTCACTAGTGATGAGGTTATATCCTGTAATTAGGTGTTAGAACATGGAAAATGCGTGTTGAAGTGCATTCCAGGACCGTCTTATTTATATTTTTACATCCATACTTAATATTATAAATACGAAACTAACTCTGTTGTTAACCTTTCACGACTAAACAGCTGAATCGATTAAGATGAAATTTGGTATGAAGATAGTTTGAGACCATGGGAAGGACGTAGGATAGTTTTATCCCAGCAGTGTATTCCGATGGGATAATAAAAAACTCGTTTTAGCGGGCGAAGCCGCAGACAGAACCTAGTTTTAAAATAATTTTATAGAGTGGTGCAATTGCTTTTTTTGAGGTCAATTCCACCGCACTATCCTCAAACCACTGCCACTCCTGCAAGCCAGAATCAACAGTGGCCACCAGTAAAGCGTCGAGGCAATGAAGCTCGACGAAGTCCCGGAGAATTAATTTAACTGTCTTGGATCCCGCAACGAAATTAATCAGAAAAGAATAAGCAGGAGTAGGAAAACAAATACATAATTCCACTACCCTCCATATCAAGCAGGAGACAGAATAAGGCCAAAAGGCGCTTAGGATGGTTTACAACTGGGATAAACCTAGTTTTTGTAGTACCACGGATAAAAAATAACATTGATATTAATGGGTCCAAACATTGTGAGCTGTTATATTTGATTCCATTAATAAGTATTGCAAAAATGCTTGAAAGCACCGCAATTGTTCGCTGGTTTCTAGGAGATAAGTTATGCATGTACTGATTCGATTAAGAAAATTCTTACACTGATAGAAAATAACACCACCGAGTTTTAATTAAGACGACGACAGTCGCCAACGACCTTGAGGAAACAAAACGCGCACACGCTTCACATCCTCGCGACCCAAAATGCTGTAGATTTTTGTACTTTCCTTATTATTCTATGGCTTTAAAAGAAAAGCCTCAGATCAAAAGATGGTGACGCATAAGATATGTAACGCCATTGGAAAGAACTTTTCAAGAAGAAAATTTGCTTCTTACGCAACTTTTCCTTCGGTCTGACCGAGACGACTTTTAAAACATTCCTCCTTTAACCAAAATTTTATAGTTGATGCTTAAAGGGTTACAAAACGATGATTGAAAGGCACGGTACCAACGAGAGTTATTAATTGACGAAATACCAGAATTTAAATGATATTTAATGTCTCATATTTAAAGTTCTCTAGCTCCTCGCCTATCCACAATCTAGTGAAGTTGTCGTAATAAGTAATACTTGCCTTGAAGAGATCTATCCAACAATATATCACATCACATCACGTCTTCAGCCTATTAATGTTCCCACTGCTGGGACACAGGCCTCCTCTCTATGAGAGGGAATGGGCCGTAATCCACCACGCGGGCCCAGTGCGGGAACAATATATACCTTAACACTATTGAGAACAAGAACAAGTTATTCAAAAAACTTACAATAAATAATTTGTCGGATATATAACCTCCTCCTTTTTAAAATCGGTTAAAAGTATTACGAAAAAATAGCCAGTCAGCAAGATTTGTGGCAAGACGAACATCTTTAACTCCCCGAACACTTACAAAATGTAATTTATTTTTACTCAACACAGCTCAAAGTTAATATTTCATCCTACAACAGAAAGTGGCCTTCTATGACCTCAGACCACACATACCATGACCTATAAATGCCAAACAAGTACCCCTGATTTAACACTAAACCGCCTACCGGGAACAAAATAAAAAGTGCCGAGTATTTGTTTAAAATGTTGAAGGAGTAAAATATATTGTAAGACGGTACCTCCCTCGAGATGTGTGTGTGATGACGCTTTTACGATGTTCAGACGAGACGGAAACGAGACGGGTTGGGTAAGGAATGAATTTATGTGCTGATTTTATGATGGTACTTTTTTATGGGTGCGCATTTTTCGCGTTGGAGGGGTTAGGTTGACATAGCTGTAACTCGAGATTAAGATACCGTGGAAAGTTTTACTGTATCCAGATTGTATTGTTTTTTTTTACTAAACGATAGACTCTCGTTTGACCACTATCTCGCCTGATGTTAAGCGATGATATGGTCGACGGTGAAGCACGCTTGCCTAGCAGTAACCTATTCACTCTTGACTTAAAGACCCCAAGGTTGTAGCTATCAGGAAACAAAGACTCCGGCAGGGCATTCCACTCCTTAGCTGTGTGCACAATGAAGGTATTCGCAAAAGGCTTTGTACGTATGGGTGGGGTGTCCACCATGTACCGGTGGCGCAGCGCATTGCCGTACGTCTTGTTGTCTAGAATACAGAAATTTTCAACTTACTACAATAACTTATCTAGATGTTATAAGTGAGATCAAATTCTTAATTTTAATTATGTAATCCTATCTATTCACCGACAAGAAGAATCAACAGCAGTATCAGCAGCAGGAGATTGTACCCTTTTTCTGTTCCTTCTTCTTGTCTGTTTGTTATGTGTGTGTACATTAATGGTTAAATAAATAAATAAGGATACACTTAAATTTTATTCAGTTTTTATTTTTTTTATTAATTATAGGCTCACGTTTGAGCACTATCTCGCGTGATGTTAAGCGATGATGTGGTCGACGGTGAAGCACGCTTGACTAGAAGAAACCTATTCACTCTTTACTTAAAGATTCCCAGGTTGTAGCTATCGGAAAATACAGACTCCAGCAGGGAATTCCACTCTTTTGCTGTAAAATTACCTATTATTAATTATTGTTTTGGGAATAAAAGTATCCCCAAAACGTTTGGTGCGTGTGGGTGGGATGTCCACCTTGTACCGATGACGCATCACCGTACGTCTTGTAGTCCGATGATGGAACGGGCTAGGAGGAATCAGTTTTTGTAACCGATCAAAAACCGACAGGTTACCTTGTATCATTCCACAGCTGCCCAAAGGCCTCTCCAGGACCGGGTCCAGGGTTAATGAGAATTATCTATCATGGTTTTAAGTGAAAAAAATACCATGGTGTATCTAACCCTACAATACTCTTCACAAAAATCCAGGCCATCGATATCCAACACAAAGAGTTAACCCATAAACTGCAGAAGGGTATAAATTGTACCGTTTATTACACTGTAAACTTCGAACTCATTAAATATCGTAATAAAATAATATTTTAAGTATCAACAACGTGGGATAGCTAAGTTATACAAATATTTTTCAAGTTTTTTTGGCATATGAAGCTGATTCATTTTGGTTTAATTGAGTACATGTGTGGTTTTGTCCTAAACCAGCACAAGGTCTATCCGCGTGCCGAATTGTCATCCAAATCCTTTCAGTTATTAATATTTTAATAGGTGATAAACAGATAGACAAATACATACTTTTACATAAACACACACTGCAAAAAACCTGTGCTATAAAACTACATAAAAAATCATCACATATGTTTATTTTATGCACTTACAGTTGCGAAAATATGGAATTAAATATTCATAGATCATAAAATATTAAAAAAATCTTTTTAACCATAATATGATTTGTTTGAACATAGTTTAGCAGATTCCTAATTAAAATTTTATAAAGTCTTTGAATTTAGAATTTGCTTATCAGTATTTAAACCATGGTGAGTTTTTTTTATAAATAAGGTTGCTAATAATAGCCAACCACGTCTAATTTTAGTTTAGCGCCATCTTTCGCAGAAGTATCTACATCATTTTCAGTCTATCCTTACTAGTTTTCTAAGAACCAGATTTTAAGCTTCAAGAAGGGGTGGAAAGAAGACTCTTTCAACTAATCTTACTTATGATATTGCATATTTTATATGTCTTAATAATGTATTATTTATCGAAGTTGACTAGTCTATTTAATTTCTCAGAAAGATGAACAAGGAATGTAACGATTATGATTTCATAGTGATATCATCAATAAAAAATTGCATGCCAATCATAGCATATAGATGCTTCAAAAACACACATTCAGTTATGATATTTATATCAACAGGTGGTCTCATATGTCATAGAAAATAATAGGAAATGCGCTTTTATATATGAACTATTATTAGAAGTATTAACTGGAAGTGACGTAGTTTTACTTCAGTAATTGGTAATTAAGATACATCAATTAGTAGTAGATGATATTATTAGCCTTAGTTTGATCAGGAAAGTAAGATAAAAAGTTAATAGATATGAGAAAAAGTTCAAAACACTTACCCAGATTACATTTTACAGGCAATTGAAGACAATAATGTTAATTAAAAACCCAATCTCAGGACAACACTTCTTGTTAAACCCGTCATCTCACAAATTCCCACCAAAACTGACGACCTAAACGAAGATTTGCGATCAAAACATAACCTAGACTCAAATGAACCACAAAATTGCACTCTAAACTCACGAAAAGTGACCAAAACCTGTACTTTTTCACACAAAACCTGTCAAAAGTACCACAAACAGAGAGAGTCGCAGGGAAATTAAGTCGATACGTAATTAAAGCTGGAACAACGCACACATACAAAGGATCGACATAAAAATGCCCGAGAGAAAAAAAAAGTATAGGTTTAAAATTTACCCGGTATAAATTTGTGTTTTTTTCCTTCCACCTACTTATGTATGGGGGCATGCGCAGTAAAGGGTTAAAATTGGATTACCCGACCAAGTTACGGAGCTGACTCTTTCAAAGCAACTCGGCTTGTCAAAGCACTTTTCAATATGGTTGGATTGTAATTTGTAATTAGTTCTTCGTTCGCCCGCTTCACTTTGAGCGCTGAGGTGGCTCTGGGAGGTATTTATGTGTCGCTCGACATGGCGTTTTTGCAAGTTAGACATTTTAATTTGCTCAAATTGATATTTTAGATATGATGTGACATCGGCAAAATTTAGTTACACTGGCATTTGTCATCTAATCATGATGATGCACAAAAATATAGCTTATAATAACAGCTTATTAAATTCATAATGGCGAATAAATTGTTTATCCTTATTCATAAACTGTCTTGAATCCTAGAATCATCATAATGAAATTACAATAATGCCGGCTAATCTGACAGTTGAAACACGATAAATATCCTGTGGTACCGCAGCAGTAGTTACGATCACAATAATATCCACTCAATTAATTGTTATTTAAACTATAGATCCGTCATTCACCTTATGTTTGATACTCCTCTTACTTAGGTTTGATGAATGCTACTTATTAGTCATAATAACAAGGATATCTAATTTAAACTAGCTTGCAGCTCTTTAAATTTATTTTTTATTTTTTTTGTTTTGTTTAAGTTTTTATTCTCTCAACTTACCTAAATTTCCTTTTTTTTATTTTGAATCATGTTAACCTTTTTCTTTTTATTACTGCCACAACTGATTGGCTACTCTTAATATAAACACATCAACACGGTCTAGGGATATTTTTAAAAAAGCGAATTACTATCAATGTGTTAATTATTTATATGACATGTATATATTTAAAAGATACGTTATTTAAAATTCTACCATTTTTTAATAATGGTTAAGGTACTTCGATTAAAATTTCAGGATTTTATGGAAAAAAAATGAAGCATAGACGGAAACCGTATATGAATTAACTTTTAATTTATGAGTAAAAACTGAAAAAAATCATTTAATTTGTGTTTATAAACTTGAAGTTAGTAGTCTGAGAAAGCGCCCATGATGTTCATAGCACACCGGCAACGGTTCGGCATGCTCAGAACTTGGTTGTTGTTGTATTTGAACTCAGAAGGTTGTCAATGTCTTGCTGCGGAATATTGTCCCATGTCCTTCTGAGGTGCGCAAAAAGTTGATCTTCTGTAGCCAGATTTTCAGGAACTTCCTTCAGAGCTCTTCTTTGCAGCATATCCAACGCATGCTCAATGGGATTTAGATCTGGTGATTGAGCAGGCCAGTCTAATGCCCTAACATTGTGTGTATGTAACTAAGCTGCTACCGTTCTCGCCGTGTGTGCCCGGGCATTGTCGTGCATGAGCATGAAATCTTACCCCATTTGTGTTCTGTGGGGCAAGATTACGGGCCCCAGCACCTGTTGGACGTATCGTTCTGCCGTCATATTGCCCCGCACCCAAACAAGATCCGTCCGTCCTCCAAGACGAATTCCTGCCCAAACCATAATTGTTCCTCCTTGGTATGGGTGAACTTCCTGAGGGTTCTGAAGACGGCTCCATCGTCCAGGAACTCGCCACAAACACGCGTCCTTCGTGAATCTGGATGGAAGCTGAACCTGGATTCATCCGTGAACAGCACATTGGACCATTGCTCACGGCCCCAGTCCACGTGGTTCCGAACCCATTCTAATCGTCGTCCACGATTGCCTCTCCGTAAAGGTGGGACCCGGAGTGGTCTACGAGAGCGTAGATCGCTTTCATGCAGTCGCCTTCTTACAGTTTAGTCACTCACAAGCACTTGGTGTTCCACTCGCAGCCTTTGGACCAATTGAGTCGCCGTTGCATTTAGTTGAGCTCGCGCAGTAATTTGCAAAAATCGGTCTTGTCAGGGGGTAGTGATGCGACTTGGCCCCCGGTGCCTCTCCGCTACTTCACCTGTGGCACGATAGCGTGTCCACAATCTTGAAATTACATTTTGGTGGGTCCCTATGGCCTCAGCAACATTACGCTGAACAGGCCCGGCTTCCAGCATTCCCACAGCTCGTAACATCTCCGCCCTCGTCAAATGTTGGCGTTGCATGCCTACAATACCTCAATTTTAACTTTATCTTTCGTTTAAAAATGAAAAAAAAACTGTAATTAAACGTAATTCCTATTGTTTTCTAAATTTCGCACAAATGAAAATTCCCTCTCATACACATCAAGACATTTTTATGCCACCGAAACAAAAGAATTTTCAAATATTTGAATTTGGAATTAGTCTGAGATAAATTACAACCAAATCGGTGTATAAAAGATTCCAATGCGGCCAGTACTTTTCGAGTTATTTAATTGAGTATGAAATATCCCTAGACCGTGTTGATGTGTGTATGTCACAATTTAACACAGCTTGTGAAATCGAGTACTCGATATTTTATCGAAGTCCTAGAAATATCGAACGCTATCAGAATAGCGACATAGTTACATCCCTATGTCAGGTCATGTCCATCGATTTCTACGCCATTCTCTCCAATTGAGAATCTATCATTTATTTCTGTTAAAATCATGTAAAATCCTTTAATTTTGCTGTCAAAGTCTCTTTAACTTAGAGTTTTGTTTTGTTCTGAAGAAAAAAAGTGCCAAATCTATGAACAATGTGCTATACGCCAAACTAGAGCCAAAATTAGTGTGATTAAGAGAAATATTTGACAACATACAAGATGGACCTCTAGAAGGAGTATTAAAAGTGATATTTAGCATCCGGATATACAGGAAGTAGAACCAAACATCGAAAAAGGATAGAAGATGAGTGAACCTCTTTAAGCAAGAGTGTTTTGTGATAGTTATCTGGATTCCTATAACATTATGTGTCCCCAAGTAACAGCTCGTCTTTTGGTAAAGCTAATATTATTAACGCTGTTAGTTGTAGTCCTTCTCGAGTTCGTTCCAATGTACTTCTACATCAGGAAGATTTTGAAGAAGTATATTTTTAAAAGTGTAAAAAGGCTATGAGTGAACCGTATTGCAGTAAAGACAATTTTAGAAAAGTTAATTCAAAAGTTATAGAAGATTTATTTCAAGATGAGAAGAGATTGTGAAAGAATTATAAAGAAGAAACAATATAAATGAATGAAGATTTATTTATTTGAGAAAACTTTAGAAGAATTTCGTGTAAAAAGGGTTTTGAATGAGAAACTTCAGTTTTGAAGAAAATTTTGAAATATTAGGAATCAGTGAAGATTAAAAAAATGCTATGAATGAGGCGGATTACAGTGTAGCAGACAATTTTGGACGGTCTATTCAAAATTTTGAGAAGATTTATTACAAGAAGAGAATGTGAAAGAATAATAAAGAATTTTACAGAAGAACGTGAATAAATGTTAAGGAATGAAGAAGCTTGTTGTTGGATCATCTTGTCCACGTTATTTTTACTTTCTGCATTTATAATGATGGAGGAAACTGTAATATAGTATGAATACGAAAGACATTTTTTAATTTTAATAACTTTCCTGTTTCAGGTTTCATTGTTTTCTTTATATTTCTGCAACCCAGTAACTGGGTAGTGGACTGTGGAGGTCAGGTAGACAGTTGCATGTAAAATGTTGGTCCGAACATGTGGGTTGGTGTTGGTCGTTGATGGTGTTGGTAGTTGTTGATGTTGGTGTTAACTCAGATGCTGTTAATAACTAACTAAAAACTAAAAGGCGACTTCAACATGGTTTGGAAAATAATAGTTAAACATTTATTACTTTCAGCATTCTTTCAGGAAATATCATAAAAAGGTGACGCGAGAAGCACCAAACAACCTACCACAAAAAAAAAAAACTATAAAAACTTAAAACTGACTTGTCAATCTGTCACCACATTTTTAACTTAACAAGATACCAAAAAAAGGAGTACCCACAAAATACACCGGTCACCAACGCCATCTAGTAACAGTGAAGGCAAACTGTTTTTTGTGGGGTTTTTTCAGGAGGGGCAACTGTAGCGAGGTATGAAAAAAACTGCGAGAGGGCGTGACGTGAGGTACTGGCTGGTTTAGAAATAATAATGGCTGGAAGAAAAGAATAATAAGAAGATTTGATACTATTTGAATTGGTGGGTAAAGTTAATCAACGGGTTTGTATTGAAGGATGTTTTTACTTGATTCTTAAAACACATAATGGGGACTTTAGGACGAAGCTTCTTTGACAATTGTTTTCTTTCCTAGAGTGTAGCATTACCATTAGCAGCAGAAAGATATGGTTTTTGTAAAGTGTTTAATTAAGTAAGTTTATAGGAGTTTTATAAGTTAGTAGCTGCTAACTACTAACCTAAAATAATAGTGCGTGTAGGTATCGTAAAAGGAGATTCTGATATAACCTCAGATTTACTCAGCCCATACTCCGCTAAACGACTGTTTTGTAAAACAAATCTAGTATTTTCCTACAAGTTTGTTTTAAACGGGGAGTGATCGGTAGAAAAAGCTATATTTTGGACATATAAGCCAATAATACACTGTTTAATTTTGCACTGTTCTTTAATTTCACACATGCTCATTTTTATAACCGATTTCAAAAAGGAGGAGGTTATTAATTCGACTGTTTTTTATCTGTTTTATTACCTCAGAACTTTTTACTAGATGAACCGATTTTGGTGATTCATTTGATATTTGAAAGCTGCGTTCTCATGTGGGTGGGCATTTAAATTAGATTAAGATCAGATGAAGAATTTTAGAGATATACAACAGAATTCTTCAATAAATGATGGAAAATCTCTCGAGATTGCTGCATTCGCATGTCTGTTTACACCATTTTCTTACATAACATCACGCCAGTATGCTCTAAAGGGGAACGCAAATGTTTACAGTTCACAATTGTACACTCTCATTCTATCTGTTATGTTCAAGTTTCATGTTATTGTGGCATCCCTTTATACATACCCAACTATAGAACTGGTCCATTATGTACCACAATTAAAAATAAAAATCTTTTTACAAAAAAAATACAACAGACTTCCAAGGCAAATTAAAATTAATTATTACAAAATCAACCGAAGATCGTGTTATTTGCTGATGACACATCTTTGATATTTAAAATAGATCGACGATCACTATTATCACACGCGGCTGACATTGAATCAATATTTATATTGCAAAAGAGAGCTGTCAGAGCCATATATAAGTTAAGTCACCGAGAATCTCTTAGGGAGCTATTTAAAAAGATTAATATTATGACAGTTTCTTGCCAATTCATTTATGAAAATATTATGTATGTAAGGAAAAATTTAAATCTCTTTAGTAAAGTTAGTGATAGACACAATTGTAATACCAGAAATAAAGATAAGTTAGATCAACCATCATATAGATTAGCTAAAGTACACACATCTTTCATGGGGTACTGTGTTAAATTCTATAACAAAATACCTTGTGAGATATTAAAGTTAAATGAAAGAAAATTTAAAACAATAGTTAAAAGCACACTTTGTAAACAAGCATATTACAAATTAGATGATTATATTCAAGATAAGAATGCTTGGAAACATGCTGGTCCTGCTCCATAGGCCTATCTTTGGTGTGGACAAAATCAAAATGGTTAATTTGTATTATATTCATAATTATAGTAATGCTTTATTTTTATTTTTTCTTCTTTTTTGTTTAAAAAAATTGACTCGCACACTGTTCTGTTGTTGTTTAATTAGGTAATGTACCTATGTTTGCACTATTTGTAAGTACGTGAGGACCATGTTCCTATTTATCAAGTAAAGGAATTTACCTGTTAATGCTTGTAATTCTCTCATACCTATATGTAGTATAGTAGTGCTGGGTACATCGTCCTCACGTATACGAATTTATTAATGTATGTACCTATATAAATATTGTATAAAACTTTTTTTTAAAAGAGTAAGTATGGAGTTTCTTGTGCGTTCTTCTCCATAACAACCTACATTTCCGAATGCACGGTAGAATCATTTTTTTTTTAATGTAAATTTTAACGTTCAAAAGTGCCACATAATGGCCTACTTGAAATAAACACATTTGACTTTGACTTTGACTTTGACTTTGCAATAAGAACACTAAAAAGTAGGTGACATAAAACGAAGAATGTTGTAGTGTTTTTATTTGGAAGACGGTTGTATTTTTTGTAAAAAACTTTTTGTCACATTTTCAACAATCCAAGCTAAATTATTAGAGAGACTGTAAGCCAAATCCTTACTCAAATAATGTATAATCTAAAAAGCCCAAATCAACAAAGACACACACCTACCAACCCCCAAAAGACAAACCGTGATGATAAAAATAAATTGCCAAGACATCTCCAGCGAGGCGTGGCCCACATCCCGCTCAGTGGCACAAAAAACGGAAAATAACGATTTTTCACGATCATCCCCGACGTCCCCCTTGCATCCTCTGTGAGGGATGCTTTGATGGTCTCATAGTTTATCGGTCAGTAATGACAGCTGGTGTTTTGATAATGTGTGAGATTAGATACAGGGCACTACTTCTGGTTCTGGATATGGAAACTGCGTTGTATAGGACAGATATGCAGTGGTTTCATGTTTAATTTTGGTTTATCAGAAGCACCAGTAATGCACTCTCAAATCTTTAGTCTGATCTGATGGGACGGCTATACGACACAAATCAAATGTACCAGTTTACATTTACTAATTCAAATATCAAGAACATACTTAATTCATTATTCTACACCAAAACAATTCATTTACACAAAGTAAAATCAATATTCATGTACAAAGGCGAGCTTAAGAGGAAAAAGATACATGATGATACATTATCTTTAGAAGCACTAGAACCCTCAAAATATGCTCAAAATTGCGCTGTCAACAGAGGCTTAGTGTACTAATATAAATGATAAAAAGAAAACATAAAGGCATATTATATATCTTACTTATCCAGTGGTGGAATATCTTTTAAATTGGTCCAATATTGGAGGCGGAAATAGAAGAGAGCCAAACCTCGAACTTTTTCTTTTACTTAGGATATTTCGTCGGCGTTTTCTGCCCATATTTCCTCTTAACTCCAAAATGGAGTTTTCTTCCAGCAAACCTTTAACTGATGATCTCACCAGAAAGGACCAGAACATTGAGAAATGAAACCATGATGAAATGAATGAATATTTTTCTTGACAGGGTTTGTCGTATTCGTCGTGAATATACGAGGACCTATTTAAAGCCTTAGGTGTACGATTCTCTTACAAAAATTGTGCTATCCGCATCTCTGAATTTATTTTTATCGGCAAAAAACATACTGGCTAAAACCATAACCCTCCTTTTGGCTTCGGCGTAGTCGGGTAAAATTGACAATCAAAGATAATGTCAAAAGGATCGAGTTTACACCGCTGTTTTGTTTCTTGTGTCCTATCCATTCTTCCATAATTAATGCTAAAGACTCGAGATAAATTCTAGATTAAGAACCCAATAACAGTTTTCCCTGTGCCAGAATCGAACCCAGACCGTCATACTTGGCAGTAGTGCTTGTAAATAGTAGACCAACGAGACAGTCAAAATAAAAATAAATCAAACCAATTGTAATAAAATTAAGACTAAGTTTATAATAGAATTGTGCTTCTTCTAGAGCACAATGATTTTTATACTTATTTTTTTGATATATTTATTTACATAGATAAAAATGTACACAGTGTATAAAATACTGAATTAACTGGACTATTTAAACATACTCATAAATCAAAAACTACTAACTTACTAAGCCACAATCCAAAATTTGGCGTTGAAAACTCCTCCATATCGTGGTCGACTGGTATTATGCCCAAAAGACTGGTAACATTGCCACGTGATATGGCAATGCTTATCCTCTGACCAAGGCAAAAGCCAGCCCTTATGTCCACAAGGCGATCGCATTATTTAAGAAGATGACAGTCGCCAACGTTCTTAAGGCAACTAAACACGCACTCGTTTTACACCCGCATGAACGATTCAGTAATTTTTTGTACTTTCCTTATTATTCTATAACTTAAACAAAGCCTTAGATAAAAATGTAGATGGGTAATTTAATTGTGTTTGATATAGTAAAAATATCATTAAAATACGCCCGTCGGTTTTGGTGCGATTGTCGTTTTTTCGTGCGTATTAGAACTAACTTTACAAATTAATTACACTTCGCTATAAGAATAAATCTCAAAATCTTCATAAATATGTTTATCAAGAAAATATTCTAGTAAAACACATATGTTTTTCAAAAAATTACGACTAGCCGTTTAGACGTGATTCTCATTTTAAAATCAGCTACGAAAGAGTAATAATAATAATATAAATAATAATAAAACCTTTTTATTTCCACATCCTTATTGTTACATTTACTACCACCACCTACTTAAGTGGTTATTATTTTTGTTTGTATTATGTAGTCGATGTTTTTGGTGCACGGTAAAACTCTAATGAGTTTATGTTGGCATCAACTTAAATATAGAAAATGTATGTGTTACTACTGATAAAATAAATAAATAAATAAAAAAAAAATGTTGTTAGTAGGTATTTGTTAGTATTTGGCTGACTTATTTACTAATTGTTAGTATTGTTAGTTTCTTTAACATTTTTACATTTTATATTTAAGCCGAATGTGTTTCTTTATAGTCGTTATTTTCTTGGTATATCTAATTATTTTCTAGGATAGGAACCCCTATTTGGGTATAGGGTTATATATATTTTGGGTATATACTGAAGAGTATTGTTGCCTTAAAAAACTATCTAAACACCCTGTTTTGTAACTAAGAAAGAAGTCGGTAGCAACCACTAGTCAAGTATCCGTCTACTTTACAGTGTTGTCTGAGAAAGTTGATTGCCAGGCGTCGAAGAAAATTGCAGTAGAAATAAGTGGCGCGATCTATCACAGTTTAGCGATCATTACTACATACTTTTGAAATTAAATAATTATCTTTGCGAGACTTTTTAACACGGGGTGACATGTTTCTTAGATTAATGGAAACATTTGAAGAGTTTGTAAATACTCAATAACAATTAAATATCTACAAATTAGAAGGACTTGGGGGAAGCCTAACTTTGCCCTGCAGTGGGACTGCATCTTCATCATCTTCCTGCCCTTGTCCCGTATTACTTGGGGTTGGTGAAACACGTTTTCTTCTTCCACGTCGTCCCGACAACCGCCAGGTGTCAATTTTTTTTTTGTCTGGTTAGACAAAAAAAATTGAAACAGAGTCGAATATAAAAATAATACTTAACATAGGCAAATTTTCTGACCCAATATTACTTACATAAACATTAAATTTTAACCCCTTACAGGAAAAAGAGGGTTGTTTTAAGTTTGACGTGTGTTGCTACACAGCAACACACGTCAAACTTAAAACAACCCTGTGTATTTGTCTGGCGCATCATAGCTCCTAAACGGATAAACCGATTTTGATTTTGTTTTTTTTGTTTGAAAGGTGACTTTGTCGAGAGTGTTCTTAGCTATGGTTGAAGAAAATCGGTTCTCCTTTTCTAAAAATATGCGCTTTTTTAAATGTTTGAAAGAAGAAAGAAAGAAAGAAATCAATAATCAATTAAAAAAATATAATTAATAAAATAAAAAATAAAAATATTAAAGACAAAAAATATTATTAATATCCTTTATTTAATTGCATTTCTTATTTTATACATTTTTAAATATTTTTATAAAACATACAGAATAAAAAAAACATTTAAAAAAATAGAAAATAGAGGCCCACCGGTCTCGGGAACGGGGTCCAAGCTACCGGCGGTCAGGGCTCCAAATAAATCAATCAATTTAATTTTAATCAATTTAACACATTGGCATGTGTAAAATTGATTAAAACTTTGTCGTAATAGTCGATTGTTATAAGAAATCGATTTGGTGTCGCATTAGGACATCAATTGGCAGAATAGTCGACATCGGTGCTTGCCATATAAAAAAATAATAATTATAGAAGATGCTTATTGCGGACATAACAGATTCTAATGTGTTTGTATTTATTTAGCAGTAAACATACCTAGGGTGTCAACCTTTTTGACAAGCTTCGCTGAGGTAGCCAACACTACAATAAAAAATTTACTACCACTTTACCGAGATCACTCTGTTTTAATGATTTAATTAATTTTCAAGTTGCATAGAAATTTGAAACAAAAAACTACACCAATATTTGTCATTACAATATTCACTAGGAATTAATTTGCAGATAATTAAAGTAGCCACAAAGTAACACACGAAAAAATTTCGCCAAAAACTCAAAAACTTCTGTACCTACTCAGCCATCAGCGAGCGATTGGCAATCGACCAACAACAGGGGAAAAAGTAATCGCAATTTGACAGCCACATTGCTCGACGATGGCTATCGCTCTGCTGTCTAAAACCATGCGTAATACGAAATGATCGCGATCACCTTGCAATAAATGCATATTTTATTTACAAGATTTTTATTGTTAGCAGTGCTGTCGTAAGATTATTATGGTGTGGCTATCGCTCATACATAATGCGGATTCGCGATTGAAGAGCAATTATTTCGAAAAAAAAAAACAAGCCGATTTTTTGACGTAAAGCGATAATTGCGCGATGATTGTACAATCTCTGCGCAATTATTGCTGATTGCTGTTTCATACGTAATAAGCCTGCGGGGTTTCTTTACTCATTGGCCTAATTTTTTAGTAGTATAATAAGAAACTTGTAGCTACTTAAGATGTTCACAAATATCGCAGAAAACATCCAAACTAGATTACCCAAGACCTCTATAATCTTCCTTGAAACTTTGCTAACATCCAAGCATTCCCCTCTTAAAGCCACACACACAGACAAGAGAAACAATTAATTTAAAAGACAAACGCTGTTCTTTCAGGCACACGCTCCGATCATTAATATGTGTACCGCCTTATGGTGACTGATGGATATTGTTCCAAAGTTTTGGATAGCATTGCGTTTGTTCAGTTTTGAGGAGAAATTATGTTTAAAATTTAAGTCCTGACTTATAATGATAGAGAGAGGAAGATCAAATATTTTATCATAGAAATGAATTCCTCGACCTATAGAGCAATTGAAAAAGAGAGCAGTGGTGGCCCAGTGGTATGTGCCGCGACTTACAAGTTGTAGGTCGTGGGTTCGAGCCCAGGCAGGCGCTTTACTTTGTGTAAATTATTTCTTCGCCACTGCTCTCAAAACGGTGAAGGAAAACATCGTGAGGAAACCGATGTCCTAGAACCAAAAATTCGAAGACATGTGACATCCACCTTCCCGCACTGGGCCCGCGTGGTGGATTACGGCCCATTCCCTCTCATAGAGAGGAGGCCTGTGTCCCAGCAGTGGGAACATTAATAGGCTGATGACGTGATGATGTGATAGAGCAGATATCGTCAAATCGTTGCGTCGTCATCAAATGCTCTCGCGGACTCTTATCCCCAGTTTCTCAGCTCAAAATTATCGGTGAATTAATGTGACAAATTGTCAAGCACGCCTTATCTGCTGTGATTGGTTGAATGAATTTTCAACAGCCAATCACAGCAGATATCGCGTGCTTGTCAATTTTTACATTAATTCTCCGATTATTTTTGAGCTGGGAAACTGGGGGTTACGAATTTACAAAACCTTAGCTTCTGCCCACGTTTTCGCCCGGTAGTATAGAGTTCTATTATTACAAGGGAACATCAACCTCTCAATGTTCCCACTGCTGGGACACAGGTCTCATCTCTGTGAGAGAGGGAATGGGCCTTAATCATGTCACATGTCTTCGAATTTTTGGTTCTTGGACATGCCGGATTCCTCGGAGGAGGAAGAGGAGGAGCTCGTGGCTAAATAATAACAGCCGCACGGGTCGATCTTCAAGGTTAAGCAACGCTTGACGAGGTCAGTCCGTGGATGGGTGACCATTTCAATATACCGAGTTTCCCCCGTGCCTCGGAAAGCACGTTAAGCCGTTGGTCCCGGCTGTCATTTGAAGATCTTTGACAGTCGTTACGGGTAGTCAGAAGCCTAAGATCTGACACCAGTCTTGCCAAGGGGTATCGGGTTACCCAGTTACTGGGTTGTGGAGGTCAGATAGGCAGTCGCTTCATGTAAAACACTGGTATTCAGCTGAATCCGGTAAGACTGGAAGCCGACCCCAACACAATTTGGGAAAAAGGCTAGGCAGATGATGATGATGAATAAAAGGCAGACCATTCTTAATGCAAATATTTAATGACAATATTATTATACTTAAGGTGTCATGATCCGAAGGAAAAATCAACGATATAATGATTGATTTCTTTATAAGAAGGTAATGTACCCTTCATTATGAAATTAACAAAGCGATTAAATACAAAAATAATCAAGAAATTAACACGAAATGGGTTGTCGCAGTTAATACAATATCTCCATTTTATTTGATGATTCTGTGAAACGTGTTAAATGAACGAAAACAATATGCGATGCATTTATCTGGTATTTTAATTTTATACTTTTGTGAGCTTTAAACAGTCATTATTAATTACTTATTATTTAATGTTTTAACATAATTTGCAAAATTAACTTTGTTATTATTACTTTTGAATCATATACATTTTGCAAACGACCATTTCTAGTTTCTTATTGCATATATAACTAGGTAACTGAACCTTGTAGCATATCCATAATTATTATTTTTATACTCAGAATGCAAAAAAATACGTAGATAAAGTAAAAATTATACATACAAAAATATATTTTTGCAATTTACCTATCGAATATTGTTTTTATTGTATGTATATTTTATTAAATGGAAAATGCTTGAGCTGTTATTTAACAAGATAAAATTTCTATTATTACGATTTTTTTCATCTCATTGACGTACCTATAGCTAATTGTTTAACAAAGCGAAACAATAAATAAATCTTTTATTGAAAGTGAAAATTATACCTTCAACAAAATTATAAATAGTTTTTTAATGAATTTACTCTAAATTATTGTGTACCGAAGAAATGCAGTCGCAGACATACAACTAACGGCCGATTTCTGAATTAAGTATTCGACGCTAAGTATGTGCTGATCTCGATTTAAGCATCTATCAACCTTGATCATCTGCCACTTTAAGTTTTCTGCGATGCTGAGCAAGGTTTGAGTATACGTAGTCAAGTCATGCCAAAGTATACCTTATGTCATTCAAAAAACCATCATTGACGTCCAATTGGGTTTCACAACTGAGAAAAACACATTTGATCATTCTCGAATTCTTAAAGTTTTCTCAAACCGTTGTCAACGTTACATCATCAGTGTAGCCAGATTGGGCGCCTTTTTGCCATTTAGGCTACTCGGAAAGGTGCTGCGGCGCCAATTAGGCTACCTCCAAAAAAATAAGGCGATTTTAGGCGATTTCGGAATGAGACTATCCAATACAACATTATCTGAGGAGTGATGTAAATAACTGGAAACCAAAATGCTTTTAACAGTTCATCACTATTTTTCGTTATACTTCAGTCGCAACAACACAGGGAAAAAAAAAATGCTGAATTTTTTTGTATGTGGAACCAATAATGATTATTGTGGCTAATGCATTTTAGTTTTGAAGAATGTTTCGTGGTTTTAGTGAACTCATGGTCGTCTTGAGTTTTTTTATAAATGGAAAAAATAAAATTTCGGCGACTTGGGGCTCGTCGAATCTGGCTACACTGGTTACATTTGGCAGTTGATAGTTGACAACAGTTGACAAGCCTGTGCTTAAATGGTGATCAAGCGAAATAAATACAAAATAATATATAAACTAATAAAACGAGTGACGAAGAAGACCTTGTCTTCCTTGGAGATGCCTCCACGAAGACCAATGCGTGGAAGAAGAGTGTTCGCCCTGAATGATTGAAAACATCAGATTGGATGCAAATATTTCACGCCTGATAGATCTCAGATGCTCGAAGAACGGATAGTCAATGGGGCTGTTAAGTTCTGGAGGGGCGACTGCGTGGCGGAATACGCAGCGCTTTAAGGCCTCCCTCTGTAGATCGATGACCTGGTTAAGGTCACGGAAATCCTATGTATGAAAGACGCATAGGACCGGTTCATATGGTGACGCTGGGGAAGTCCTTATCCAGCAGTCTATCGGCAGAAATGATGACGATGATGAGTGAGACCTTCAAGTAAAATATTCAAAAAGTGGCAGTTTTTGTGTTTGTGGTCGCCAGTACCTTTTCCTGCGCGAAAACCAACAGATATCCAACAGGAATTATGTGTAAAGTGGAGATGGACCGGCCATATGATGCGCGATAGCCAAGGGACATGGAGAAAAGTGACAAAATGGTACACAAGAGATGGGATAAGAAGCCGTGGAAGACAGTGTCATAGATGGAAATGGTATATGGGAAAGACCGCTGGTCCAAGATGTAGGCAAAAAGTGTAAGCGATGAAGCGCTGTGGTGTTGGCGAGTAGCTCAGGACAGACCCCAGTGGAAACTGTTAGTGGTGGCCTATGCCAAGCACACTGAGATTATGGACATTTTATAAACTATTAAAATGTATTGTATAGACTACAGTTTTATATCTCTGATTTCAGAATAAATGGCTTTGTTATTCCGGTTATTTATTATTATATCTATTATTTAACATATTTATTTTATGTTATTATATCCTAGGTTCTAATTCTGGTCATTGTGTGTTTTTCAAAGTATATACTTCCAAATACTTTCAAACATTGAGGTGTGGTTAACAAATATCCAAACATACAGACTTTCATACCTATATAGAATATGTACTAGTAGGATCCACAAGACAAGAAGAGGTTACAACGATGAAATTGTGTACTGAATTCGGCTTTTTTATGGCTTCGTCGCAAAATGTCCCTTTCGCAAAATGTCCCCTAGTCGCAAAATGTCCCTTTCGCAAAATGTCCCTTTCGCATAATGTCCCTTTCGCATAATGTCCCTTTCGCAAAATGTCCCTTTCGCAAAATGTCCCCTGGTCGCTAAATGTCCCTTTCGCAGAATTTAAATGTAATTTTATGTAAGTTATGTTCTATAGATGTCGAAAAATTAAAGTCAAATAATATGTATTTGGATTTATTATTGTTTTTTATGACCACAACTATATGGTTACTTATTAATAAAATAAAACAGGTTTTCTTAGTAAATATGCATATTGTAACTAAAATCACATAACACTAACATAACAACACAATAACACTAACACTTACTAATAATACTTTTCCACTTACTTATAAATGTATATACAATTCAGGGGGCTCACCAGAGCAAAAGTTGTTCGTATTAATGAATAAAAATATTGAACGATTAATATGAAACACCAAAGCAAAAAAATAGAAGAGTATCGAAATACTGATTAAATAATAAAGGCTATTATTTCTGTAACTGCAAGAAAATAATTTGTTTAATAAATTGTTCCAACGTTAAACGATTTGCTTTTAATTTATATATAAAAGTTTATTATATGTCCTGTCAAAATAAATGTATTTGCTTCGTGTGTTTGGTTTTATATTTTGAAACAGGCTATCTTGTAACCGTTTATCCCAAAATTTACTTTCTTTTTTTAATTTATAAATGAACATGTACAAACTGGGTTTTTTTGGTATGCAGCCTGTATTAAGCCTACGATGCCAGCCTTCCAACGCATTGGTAGTTCTGTGTCGGTGACCGGCGCAACTAAGTATTGCTGGTGATAATTTCGGATACCACTGCTTTTCATAATAGCGGCGAAATCGATTAAATCCTGGAGTATCCTCCCGTGCTTTTTCTAATGCATAACACCACGCGGCAGCAATTCGATCAGCTGGCACCAATGGTATTAAAGCTGCGATCCTCGCGACATTCCGATCTTCTTTAGTACCTAGTAAAACTTTGTTTTGCCATAAAAACACCAAACATTTCTACCCTACCTACCCTACCTTACACTACCTACCCTACCCGACCCTACACTACCCTACCCTTCACTACCTTCCCTACCCTACCCTATGCTACACTACACTACGCTACACTACCCTACACTTCCCTACCCTACCCTACCCTACACTACCCTACCCTGCCCTAAGTTTATTTTTTTTTTCTCTTCACGTAAACAATCTGCTAAATAGTACGAATAAAGCTTAAAAATTTGGTTTGGATAGGTGAGCCCGTTCTTGAGTTATAAAATAACAACGAAAAGTGGCATTGATTTTTATAAATATAGATAATTAAAATGAGTTCCAATGGTTCAGATGGTGAAATGGAGATTGATTGTACTCCGCCAGATTTAAGATCAGAAGCCAAATTGGTAATGGCAAATCTGCTTAAAATAATAATAACAAATAATAAATAATCTTAGTCTTAAACTTAACAAACATAATATGTAAATTCTGCGAAAGGGACATTTAGCGACCAGGGGACATTTTGCGAAAGGGACATTTTGCGTAAGGGACATTTTGCGAAAGGGACGTTTTGCGAAAGGGACGTTTTGCGAAAGGGACATTTTGCGACCAGGGGACATTTTGCGAAAGGGACATTTTGCGACGAAGCCTTTTTTATGATACGATTTTGGTATCAGAACAATAAAAGTTGATAAAAACAACTTGACAAGTCTCATTTATTTATTATTTTGAAAAATAAATAGGTAGAACACAGTACTCCTCCATAATATCCGACACATATCCAATGGCACCGACCTTGGCTAATACTGTTTATCTTCAGAGGCTGTTCGATGGCTAGCAAAGCCTTCGGTCTTGAAAACAGGTCACTCATTAAAAATTGTATCACAATAGTCCACATTTGTTGGTAAATCACAATTGCAATCAGATTCCAATGCAGATGCACAAGTGCCCTCTTGCGAGATCTTGTGAAATTCTGAGTAAAATATTCTGTAGTTCTATGAGGTATCACAAGAACCAGCAACTGCTCGCTCTGAACCCATTTACTTCTAGTAATTATAAACTTCAATTCTTGATTTTGGAAATAACAAATTATATTAGATATTATTTTCTTTCGATAAGACATCTTTGACAAAATAAATACGGTTGCCATGACAATCTTGAAGTAGGTAAGTGACTAGTGCCTACGATCCATTTCATAGTTTCATAATAAGGTTGTATACATTACAAATAGGTATCTTTAAAATTGCTATAAATATCAAAAATCAAGTTATTAATGATTATAACATCTTTAATAACTTGATTTTTTAAATCTTGAATGAAGTAATATAATACTAACGTACTTTTTACAGCTGTATAAAATTTATATTAGTAAATTTATTGCAATCTTGTGATGTCTCGGCTTTAATTTATAAAATGGAACGTAAGGGTGAAAGAGAAAGTGAATGGAACTTTGTCAAATCCATACATAAGTAGGTGTTTACGTACTTACTTAACTGATCTAGGTAGATTCTCAATTGTGAAACGTAAAATACTCAAACGCTTCCTAAATTATTTGACAATACTCAACTGATTATTGCTGCTTTACTTAACTCAGAAACCGGCCCTCACCTTAGTAAAAAGACGTAATTCGAGGTTTGGCTCTCGCCTATTTCCTCCTCCTATATTAGACCAATTTAAAGAATATTCCAAAAACTGAAAACGAAAGATATATACACTATGCCGCTTCGCAAAGAATATAGTTTCTTTATCGTATTCTACTTCAAATACAATGACAAAAAACTGGCTTTTCTTCGTTCCCGTGTCTTATCCTATCTCTTCATCATCGGTACGCTCCTGGCAGAGCGGTCTTGGTAATCATGTTGCAATGAGACTCGGGCTACCATGATTCGCCTCACGATGCGTCGCCATCCCTCTCTGTTAGCTGTCACTCGTGTGCACTCATGCAATGGGCCGCCTACTGCAGACTTAATCTGGTCGGTCCATCGCATAGGCGACCTGCCGCGCAGTCTCGTTCTTTCCCTCTACTCTGGACCGACTTTTTATCGCGGAGCGACCGTGAGAAAATCTCTAGCTTATTGAAAACACCTATTGATGTCTGGGAGGAACTTTTATCCGAATTTCAATGTAGGAGGGATAATTCCATCACCGACACCTCCACCAATTCTTTCCATCCGTTCGCGTGCGGCTGGCCAGGACCTGGCTGGAGGAATATCACTGTGTTGCCCAATTTCTCACAGGGCATGGTAACTTTAAAAGTAAATAATTTTTCCTTCAAGCTCGTTGCCTCGCTTTTATGACAGTGTTCTACATATTATGACGGCGAATATGTACAATATGCACATCATATCTTAAGGGAGTGTATTCTTGGGCAGAATGAACGCAAAATTATGTTGAAAAATGTACAGGCTGCATCAGGAATTGTTTACTATATGGACCTTGTGGAAACTAGTGTTTGGTATACCTATTATTGGAATCAAATATAACAGCTCACAGTGTTAGGACCTATTAATATTAATCCGAATTTTTGTCCATGGTGTTAGGCAGCTGGGCTTATCCCAATTGTAAAAGATCCTTTGTTGTGCCTATATGGGCCTTATTTGTTCTGTCTCCTGCTTGATATGGAGGGAAGTGGAAATTTATATTTTTCTTGGGCCTTCGTTATTATTTTCTGATTAATTTCGTTGCAGGATACAAGACAGTTAAATTCATTCTCCGGGACTTCGTCGAGCTTCATTGCCTCGGCACTTTTCTGGTGGTCGATTCTGTTGAGTCTGGTTTTCAGGAGTTGCAGTGGTTTGGGAATAGTGCGGTGGAATTGTCCTAAAAAGCCGCTCAATGGATTCGAGGTGGAACTATAGCCGATAAACGCTGCTTGAAGCAGAGTTCTTGGAGAATAGACAGGATATGTTGGTGCGAAACTTAGTCCACGATACTCCAAGCATTTGCTTATCCTACAGAAGCCATTTTTAGGAATAAAATATAAGTAATCTATATAATTATAACACTCAGTTTAAGTGTAACTTTTTATCAATTAAATATTTTTCTAAAACGGCCTGCTTATTACGTATCTTTTGCAAGAGCAAAACGATAGCGATTTTTGCGCAATAATTGCTCTTCCATACAGAAATTTTAGAGTTGTTGGCGGTTTTTATTTTAAATAAGTGCATTTGACAAACAGCGTGCGATTAGCAAACGTTTGTGTAGGACCTAGCATGTCTACACTGCAGGTAATTCCGACTTTTATGACAAGAAGCGTTTGATCGCTATCTTTTTGCTATTGCAAAAGATACGTAATAACCCTCAGGATCTGCACTACCAGAGATTACTGCCTCTAAATAAACAACTTTGCTTCTTATATTATTGGAGTCAGATTACCTTTGTTTCTTTGTGGTTGAAAATAACTTATTTAGTTAATAAACGTTTCGTTTACTATTTGTCAGAGTTCCAGAGACAGTTTCTTCTATTTTATGCGACAGCGCGGTGAGTCGCCAAATCATACGGTGCGTTTATCTTGATGTATTTAGTGCTATTGCCGGTCATAACGCGGTATCTGCATTATTTGTGGCCAGTTTTGTTGGTAAAATTAAATAGAATTCAAACTACTCAAAATACCGGGCCGTTTTTTTCGATAGGTTTTAATTACCTAGCTTTTTTATTGAAATAAAACTGGTGGCCATTAAATTAACAAAAAAAAAAACTTTAAAAAATCTAACCGAATAAATTGTATCCAGTGCCAATGATATTCAAATAAACAGATATGTTATAAGCGCGCGCATTGTGAAGACTCGAATAGTAGACAATTGTATGATTTAGTCTTTAGTTTATGTCACGCATGGCGAAGAGCGATACGCTTTGTTGAAAAAAAAACAAAATTAAAAAAATGCCATCGTGTGTATTTAGAAAGTGTACCAATTATAATACCAAATTACATAAAACAGAAGGTATCTCATACCATATGTAAATACGCAATACACCTCAATTTAATAATTTATTTCAATTTTTTTTCCTAATTTTCTGATATTTGGAGGTTACAAAAAGAAAAAACATTGGTTGTCAGAATAATGTTTGTTTACATTCACACGCAAGTGACAAACACTAGCTGTCTCTTTTTTTCTTGTTTGTTTTATCAAGCCATCCCTTTCGACATTGTAGTGAAATGTCAGATGAATGAAAAGTGTGTATGTGTGCTGCCGCTGCTGCGCGGAACACTTTTTTCAATTGTTTTGTGAGTGTATAACGTATCTGTTTATTTGAATATCATTGATCCAGTGCGCATTATATGTACATGAAGTTTGAAATAAATAAATAAAGGAACTTTCGTTAAAATAAGGTTAATATAATTTAAATATAGGAATGTAAGTACTTAATATTGTTATGTTAGCTAAGGTAATATTCGTTCCTAGATACTAGTAACAAAATACGTATAAAATCAATAAAAGGTAACTCGTCCGGAAATATTCTCGTACTTAAGTAAAAAAAATTGCAATTAATATTTTTAATAAAAAAAAACAATTATATCCAAGTCAAAAGATAAGTTTTACCATTAATGTGTAACCTAACGAGTAAAAATTATAATTTTAGAATACTAATAAACTGCTGTAGCATGCAAATAGTATTACTATTACTATGCTAGTATTATAATATCTGTGGCACCACGTTGTAACTTGTAAGGTCATTGGTTAGGGCACCTGTTTCTTTTTACAAATAATTAACATAGTGGACATAATTACTTACTTATACCTATCTTCACGATAAACTATCGTTATTGGACGATCGGCATTCTTGATGTTGTGAATATTAGAATTTAATTTCAAATTACAGCTGCTACCTTAGAACAAGATTGTTGAAAATATTATAATTTTAATTGTGGAATCTATAATTACATGCAATGTCCACATTCCTCTCCTTCCTCTAAGAAAGATAAATGCTCTTAGAGACAACGATTGTCTAAAAAGAAAAATGTTTGGGCCTAATGACGTCGTGACGTTAGGATAGAGCTTGTCAATTCACCTGTATCTCTTTTAGGGTTTCGTACCCAAAGGGTAAAAACGGTACCCTATTACTAAGACTCCACGATCCGTCTGTCTGTCTGTCCGTCTGTCACCAGGCTGTATCTCATGTACCGTGATAGCTAGACGTTTGAAATTTTCACAGATGATGTATTTCTGTTACTGCTATAACAAAAAATACTAAAAACATAATAAAATAAATATTTTAGTGAGGCTCCCATAAAACAAACCCTTCGTGTGCGAGTCCGACTCGCACTTAGGCAGTTTTTTTGTATGAGAGTACAAACAACATAAAAAAAAACACTATAAAGCGAAAAATAACTTTCTTTGCTGAAGTCAGTGTCTTGTATGTATTTTTTTTCGTTTTTCATCCCCGACTTCGAAAAAGAAAGTTATTTTTCGTTTTGTAGTGTTTTTTTTGGCAGTCGGTTTTTTCTTTGTTGAAATGTTTTTATTGTAAACGTTTCTAAATATAATCGTATATGAAAACATAATATTTGGCTGTAAATTGATCAGATAAAGTGATATGCCACTAGCCACTGCGATTGTCATAATCCAAAATGTATGGAATTTACATGTGTTACGTGAATTCACGTGTGATCCCAAACATTTTGAACTTAAATAATAAAAAGACTATTTTTATTGCTGATAAAATGTCTCTTTCTAGCTAAAGCCATTCGTAAAAAAATAATAGCCTATATTACCCGATATACCGGAACTATTATTTGTCTTCGTCATAGTTATTATATTTAAATATCAATCTCATTTAGAATTTGGTATTTATTATAATATTTATTAGTCTATTGTTTTAGAAATTATTTATGTATTTTATTAGTTAGGTAGTTTTTTTTAATATCCGAATTTAATTATTGTTCATTTTTTTTTTTGCACACCTACCACTGTTGTGTCTTTTTGAACCCAAAGGAGACAACCTTTGGGTTAGATATATATAATAGGATATATAGGTGGTAGAGAATGCCTTGCTGCATTAAGTCCGCCTATGCATAACCATTGTACATGACGTTTAAATAAATAAATAAATATACTTTAAAAAAATATATCTTTGGATGGTATACTTTTTTTACGAATGGCAGCTATATTTAACAATGTATATAAAATACTGTGGTCACAGCTACAGTTCTACTCAGACAGTTTACCTCAACTAGTACAAAGATACGTTCACACTCCAGTGAAACGGGCTACAAAAAATTGTTTTGCACTTTAGGATTCCACAGGCAGACGCAGGAAATAACACCACACATACTTAGAATCAGAATAAGCACTAGTGCGTTTACTTGCACATTTATAGATTGAGCTATGCTACCATACCATTTTACTTTTACTTAGTATGCACTATGCATGTTGAAAAAAACAGTTTTCGGATCTCCACGATCAGAGTCGGTTTACTTAATGAGTGTTTGGTTTTTTCGTTATGTGTGGATTGGAATTTCTGGGAATGTTTTACATAGTTTTAGAAGAAAAAAATCCATGTGAGATATATTTTTTCATGAAAATATTAAACATATTGAAATAATTAGTAGGTACTTGATTTAAGACGTTGACCCCTCAAGTGTTTTAAGGTTTTTGTTTACAATTTCATAGCCCACAGGTGTAAGGCAATTGGAATGTTTTAACTCATATGTGCGAGATTTGAAAAGACTAAAACTTTGTACGGGGGACTGACCCACATGTGGTGCACTCATGCCTCATCTAAACCTCAAAATGCCTCACATGTGGGTCACGCAAAGGGAACGTGATACAGCGATACAACTCTGTTTAAGGATTGAGAGGTTTGTAATAGTAAAGTATTATTGATTTATGTTTGCTTGAAAGTAAGTAGAGTAGGATTCAATGGACTGCTCCGTTGGCCTAGTGGTCGCAAACGATACTGCTGAACATGCGGTCCTGGGTTCAATGCCCGGGTCAACAAAGTGGAAATGAGCTTTTCTATCTGGAATTTTTCAGTTGTAGCCTGGAGTCTGAAGTCTAAGAAAAACCGAGATAGTTAGATATAAAGTTAGTAACTTATTTAAGCGTTAACATAATAACAATAAGTACTTGATTTAATCCATTTCTTTGCCTAGCAATTGCTGTCCCACTGCTGGTCAAAGATCTAACCCAAATGTTTTTTTTTTCCTTTTATGTTTTAATTTGTTTTTACTGAAAGTGTAAACTTAATTTTATTAGATGATAGTTAAAATATTAATTAGACTTAATTATCATGCCTTTTTAATCAATTACAACACTTTTTTAATACCCAACCTACCTAAAATTAACCACAATCAATATTAATTTAAATTCATAATTTACTGAATCAGCCACCAAAAACAGAATAAACTCAAAGAAAAATTCAACAAAAATTTTGCCACGTACCCATTCTTCCCCTTCACCAACCGATCCCCAGTAGACTATCCCTGATTAATGACGTCACCGACATGTTACCGAGATCCCGCAGTCCGGAGTCCGGGACACCGCGATCATTTTCCCGGGACTAGCGAGATGGATCGCTTTCTTAGCGGTATTGGTTTCACGATCGATAATGTTAATGATTTGTACTGCTATTGAGATTATTGAGGCAGTGATGGTGTTATAGTTGTAATAAGTATGTTTCGTGATTAGAAAAATGATAATTCTATTTACTCCACCAGTGAGATTATCAAATAATATTGAACACGTATTTTTTGCTTTAACATATCAATAAAAATTTACAAAGTTAAAACCCATCAAAGTGGGATCAGGAGGGCTTGTGACGTAACTAAGGCAGTATAAAGTGTACTAGCGGCGTGACGTTTCACGATATTTCAACGCATTATATCGTCGTCACTTTATTTTTATGTGTCAAAAGAAAAATACGTGTCCAATTTTTTTTTAATCTACCTGACGGTCAAAAAACTAATTTTCAGTCAACTACCCTATAATCTTGGACATGCAAATGTCTTCCTTCAGTAAGGACAGGTCAAACCACGGATTTGCTGACGCCACAATTTGTTCATACTATAGGTCATACAAGACCGAATCTAAGCTGGAAACAAATTAACGGACGCGGCTGACGGACGCGACTGACAGCCGCTACTTATAGTGTATCTGGGTAATGAATGTACATTACATTGTGCAAACTATCGGACCTAATTCGCGGACGTGACCTTGGGCATTCGGACGTCCGATATAGATCTGGCTCGCTGTATGTTTGTATATTGAAGAAAACTTATCGAGTGAGTTCGCAACAGAGAATTGCGTCCTCACTACTGGACATGTTTCTACGTAAACATAATCTTCGTTGAATAAGCTATATTGTCCATGGAATAAGCAATCGGACGCGTCCGCAAGCCGCGTCCGAAACGACTGTGCACACATATCAGTCGCGGCTGTAAGTCGCGTCCGTCAGCAGCGTACGATAATTTGTTCTCTGCTAAACTCGTCACGCGGTCGGTCTTCGGGAGCGGTCGTGTGCGCGAGACACAAAAAAGAAGGAGGTAATCAATTCGACACGTATGTATGTAATATTGTTGGAATTACACAATATTTACATATGTTACTCTAAATGGGCTTCTAAACATGTGTGCCTTCATAAGTGTATGTTTGTCCCCGCATTTCACCGAAACTACTTATCGGATCGTGCGTGATCATTATTTTATTATTGGATTAAATATCTTTCCACTTAGGGACCAGTGCAAGTTTCATCAAAATCGGTTCAGCGGTTGTGGTTATCATGGGTATTTTGCCCTTTAGGTACCTTGCTATAAGAAATTGCTCACTTTTTAGTGATAGAGTATTACAACTGAAAAGAGAGAAATAAAAACTTTTTCATAAATATTAAACCGACTTCTAAGGAAAATAACACAAAAAAGTGCAAAAATAACTTACCTTTCGGAAGTCGATGTTGAAAAACGATAAAAACTAGAGGTACCAAAGACTCTAAAAGACTTATTTTTGCACTTTTCAGTATTTTTCTTTTGAAGTCCGTTAATTTTTTGTGAAAAGTTATTATTTAATGTCTCGCGGAATGAAACACGGCATTTAATGCCGTATTTCTTGTATGGTAAACGCGTATAAGCAAACGTTCGGACGGCCGTATCTTTACTACTCAAACTATGTTTCCTTCTCATTATATTCTTGTAGGTAATTAGATAATTATTCGTACTAAAACGCTTATTATTTTAGTACTTTTTATGATACCTTCAAACCAAAGTTTTTTATTGATATTTCTAGGTCTGCAATTATTTAACTACAGGATTAATCAGTTAGGGGTCAACTAATAAATCAGGTAATTATGCTTTTCAACCCCCGGCGGATAAAGTGGGTTGTTATAAGTTTGACGTGTGGACCTGTGTGTTAGTGTATTTGTGTATCTGTCTATTGCATCATAGCTCCTAAACGGATGAACCGACTTTGTGACTTTATCGAGATTGTTCTTAGCTATGTTTAATGAAAATCGGTCTAGCCGTTCAATAGTTGGCGTTTTACTGTTTGAATGTGTTATTCTCGCAAGATAACGTGTCATAATTACGTGTTCAATAGATGTCGATCGAAGCGTGGTTACCACTAGATAAATTATGTAGCATGAAATAAAAATGTGTCGGGGGTTTTGTAAATTTTTAAATGTTACTTGTGCATCAGATTTAGCTTACAGCTGCGTTGCATCAAATGAGCCAATAAATTTACTCATATAAGTTTTTAAACTTTCATGGTCACTAACACTAAAATTAGAAGCGGGATATTTACCATGTTTACTGTTTGTTGCGAGTTTCCGATATTTCCGTGCTGTTGCAAGCACCATGATTACGGTCCGTAAATTTACTCATTTTCCTTAGGTGTTGTAATTTGCAAACGATGACATGCAAATGTCTTTCCTATCATTATATTCTTATAAGTAATTACTTATTCTTATTAAAAAGAACCGTTTAATTATGTTTAAAGACAGCACGTGCTGCCGCCATCGTTGTCGCTACCTTCAAACGTACGATCACATAAATTGTTGTCAGTTTTCTACAAGGAAAAAAATATATCTGTTCTTCGTGATCTTCAGGTTTTTTATTCATTATTCAACTAAAGAATAAATTATGCGATTTTCAGTGTTTATCTTAGGATAAAGTTTATGGCAAGCCTAACCTAATAATCTGGGTTGCACGAAATGTGTCAAGTACTTTTTTTTGCCAAGCAAACAACTGGTAACATAATGGTATCAAGTCAGGTGAATAGTCTATATGGACCTGCCTTACCTGCCATTTTACAAGATTTTATTTAACTTGCAATGTATGTCTGTATATACATACATATGTAAGTGTGTTCGGGTCAAATCTTGCTACTGAATTTTAAAGCAGTTATCCTCCAGGGATTAATATAAAATTTTGCAAACACGTTTAGTTTGGATGACAATGCGTGGTTAGCTAAGTGATGTCATTCTAAATCCAATATGGCGGACGGCCCAAGATGGTGGACTAGTTATTTTTTGTGCACTGCCATGATATAGATATCAAATGAAAGGGTTTGCTGAGAAGAATACAAACAAAGCTTTTTTTTTTAAATATTTTATTTAAAGAGGATGTCTCTTGATTTTTTTCTACAAAAAGAAATCAAATGAAAGGGTTTGCTGAGAATCACGTTTAGTTTGGATGACAATGCATGGTTAGCTAAGTGACGTCATTCCAAATCCAATATGGCGGACGGCCTAAGATGGTGGACTAGTTATTTTTTGTGCACTGCCATGATATAGATATCAAATGAAAGGGTTTGCTGAGAAGAATACAAACAAAGCTTTGTTTTGAAAAAATATTTTTTATTGAATAATTTTATTTAAAGAGGTTGGCTCTTAAATTTTTTTTAGAAAAAGATTATCGATGGTGATTGTCAAAATGCCAAATGTGTGTGTGTGGATTGATCACACGACCTTATATTATCTTATCTTGTGGAGGGGCTGAGAAATTCCTCACACACTTCGACCCATTGGGATCTTTTATGGTCCATTAGATACCCTACTCCTCCCCAAACTCGTTGAAAACTTTCATCATGAGTTTTAGTTACAACGAGACTAGCAGATATGAGCCTATAGTCTTCTGATCTTGGATATCCTAACCCGGCTTAACATCCAGTGAATCACATGTGCACAGAAGGTGCTCCATGTGTTCCGTATGTTCCCCACACAACCTGCACATGGGTGTCGCGGTTAGACCCATCTTCATGAGCATGTCGTTGGTTCCAAAGTGCCCAGTAAAAGCCCCAAGCAGGTAGCGGATTGGCCCCCTGCTCATATTCCAAATGCATTCCCGTGCTTTGAACGTAGAGCCCAAGAATTTCTCGGAGTGTTCAAGACCGGTATTGGACAGCCAATGCGTTTGTTGTCTGTGATCTGCAAATTCCCTGTATGTGGCTTTTACGAGACACGTCGAAATGCCTTCACTTGTATCACCATATCACACGAAAAACATCGCATATTTTTTTTAAATTTTACCAATCGCCGTCGCAACGCTATGTTGAGGTTAAGGTTTATTTGTATTCGACGAAATGAGATTTTCTGTCGCACAATATATTCCCCGTATTACATATATTTGATCGCAGCCATGATACATACAGAGTTTATCACAGATAAAATAAATTCTTACTAAGTGTGTTGCTCTTAGGCAGAATTTGAAACCGATAAATCGATACAGCCTACATGTAACTAAATACTACTAATAAAATACAATTATATATTTAATAGAATATCACTTCTCTAAACCTTTGAGCTGTAGACAAAATGTGTGGAATTGACAATCGTTATCAGAGATGTGTTAAATCGTTTAAGAAAAGTATTCAAATATAAAATGCAAACACTTTTCTTCTTAACCGTAAGGAATTTTGCAAATAGAAAATACGTCTCGAAAGGTATTTAAAATAAAATACAAAATGCTTAAAAAAAGTTATTTTAATAGAAAATAGGTATTTTGCATTGTACAAGTATTTAAAATAAGTCACATCTCTGATCGTTAGTGTTGATATTAATTCAGATTTTTTTCTAGAGCCTCGCTCCACCAAGAGCCTCGATATCATAGCACTGCGAAGGAACCTCTTTTGTAGGTTAATTTAATTAACATTAGCGGCTTGTATAGGCAAAAATTATACCGCATTTCCCCGTTCAAACCAATCAAGACACCACGAGGCACCCGTCACTCCATTCAGAAATCTAGTTACCCAACACCTCTATATTTACTTTAAAACGCACCAATAAAACCAAAACCACCAGGTCCATGACACTGCCCGTGCCATTAGAACCACACAAAAACCAACCACAAGAAACCAAAAGACAGGCAACTTATTAAAAAAAATACTAGTTCATATTATTCTAAAATGTTTACGCACGACTACCCACGATTTTCCATGCCTTGGCGTAAGGCGACCGTTTTTTCTACTTCCTATGGTCTAAGATGCTGGGTGAGATGAAAAAAGTTGGTCACGTTCCTCTGACGTGAGCAATCACCTGCTTAGCTGTTGATTTTGGACAGGTGCGTCCATTCATGGTGTGTGGGTGTCAATGGGAGTGGTGTGTGGGTGTTCGTGAATGAAGGTGTAGTGTAGGGTCTTATGGCTGTAGGGATATCCCTACATTGGGAATGGTAGTTGACTTCTCTAGTTTTAAACTTTCCATACGTTTGATTTGTTAGCAGTTTGTATTTATTATATTTATTAGCAGTATATTTATATTTATTAGCAGTATCTTATTTGGTTAGAGGGTTTTGCAATGAGAAGAGGCTAAAATTATTTATAGCAATTTGTCCCTTTCTGCTATCCGCTGCATCTAATGTGCAATTAATTACTGAATAGCTATATAAGTTTCGATAAAAAGGTTAAGTTATCTTTTTAAAAAACGCCCAACTACATACCACAAAAATATTAGAATTAGTACTAAACGAATTTGAAAATATCGTACTTTTTTGTCAATCTTTTCAAGACGATTGAGACAATACGTTTAGTGTTGAATGTATTTATTATTTATGTATTATAATTGGGTCTTAAAATTAGATAAAACCATGCCCTGTTAGATAGAAGAGAAATCTGAAACAGATAAGATCTGTTAAGTGCTGCAAAAGGCCAGAGGGCCTTAATATTAGGTCAACGTATTACCTATCTCAGAAGATGCCTGTGCCTTACCGTGTTGACAATTTATGTCCATAAAATCAAAGCAATCAAAAATCCTTAGCATTCGATATATTAAAGCTTACCTCATACACAGAACCTACGAAGATTCAATGAAATTTATTGATTGATAAGGCGTATTATTCTGTTAATGAATATCTTAATGATACATTAAAATAATATTATATTTAAGTATTTGATATCTGTCTGTTTATTAATATGTTACTTCCATATGATAATGGTATTCTGACTTGACATTTTGAACTCAATTTTATTGTATTACGAAATTGTGACTAGTTACTATCTATTTGCTTATGTGCCGTCTTAATTTATTGAAACATTATTATTAATTATTATTTTTTGACATGAAATTGTGACATCTATTGACTCTATTTTTTTTTGTTAATGTGACATTCGATTACCTATATATGCCGAATATTTGTATGCCTTTTGTGGCGGGACATAGTATGGACCAACATTTTTTATTTATAACACCTGTAATTTTACCCTATGTTCACAAAATTAATAAATGAATTTGAATTTGAAATCAACAACTTTTTAACAATTAAACGGGCGTTTGAATCTAAATTATTTTATTATCTGTTCAATTTTAATGTTTTATTCAGAAAATTACGAGTAAATTACATATGATATGACGCTCAGGTGATAATTATATATTCTATATGGCAGGCAGGTGGAGGTAATTTTTCTGTGCAATCTTTAGAATTCATTAAGTATGGTCATTTTTATGGTAGAGTTGGTCTGCTTGTCAGTTTGTGTGGATAAAGGCACGCTATTGTTTTAATTGTATTTTTTAATTATTTATCATGTAGCGCTTCGCTCGCTTGAAAGTCGGAAGTTATCCCAAAGGAATTTATACGCCCGGTACAATAGGATAAAAGCCGGCTAGTTGCCACACTCTTTGAAAGCTCTCTTTAGCTCGCAATACAAAATGCAAAATAATTTATTTGTAAAACTGGCCGGTACTTTGGTTTTTCATCTACAAATTTATTAAAACTAAAAACATTATTTTTAATATTTCCAGAGTATCAGCGATTTTTGTGGCCCTCTATTTTTTGGGACATCTTTCCCACATAGGGGATAGTTGCCTAGTCCATGTAAATTTCTTTACATGGACTAGGCAACTATCCAAATAGTGACTTCAAACTTGTACCAAGTAAACGTTTGGTATGGTTTGGTCTGGTGCATGCTCCTCATGTGATGACGAGGGATGAAATGCATGTTACTAAAAGAGCTATGAATATACAAATGGGTGGAGAGGGCGGGGACGACCAGAAAAAAGATGGCTGGACTGTGTAAGGAGTGATATGAAAGAAAAGGGAGTCAGTGACAGCGTGACGGGGACAGGATGGTATGGAAGAAGAAAACTTGTTGCGCCGACCACAAGTAACATGGGACAAGGGCAGGAAGATGATGATGACTAAATAAACGTTTATGTCAATAACATAGCAGTGGCCACAGTAAAATGTTAAGATCTAATTTATGCTCCAATCATTCAGATATGTGTTACATTTATTGGAATTGATTCAATTTAACACACTTGTTTGTAATTGATTACATGCTACAGTATTATTAAATTCTTTTGTAATTGTTGGGCATATTTTTCTTCATGTTTCTTCGATGGTGAATTATTATAATCATAAACCCGTATATACAATCTAAGTAAATGCCTCAAATCGACTCAATCAAATTGTCAGGTATACATAGCTTGTTATTTTTAGGATTCATTGTGGGTTAGTGAGCCCTGAGTTGATTTTTGTGGAGGAAGTCTCCAAGAGGGCTTAGCCGAAGTATTGTGTATTCCATGGTTGTATCTAAGGAATGTTCTACTGAAAGCCAAAAACTGGATGTTTACTTTTGGCTTAAATGGCAGAATTTTTATTATGAGCAGGGTTTAATTCAATCCTTTAATAAATCACGTGTGTTTTGCGATCTAAAATGTTTACAAAAAAAATGGATTTGTGACGTGAAAATAAAAACGATATAAAAATAGATATTAATTAAACAATTTTCCGATTCAATAAACGAGGAAAATTAGCAAAAATCTTACCTTAATCGGCGGCGCATAGTCCACAGCCATCATACAATCGCTGTTGACTCCAGCTTCAGTCTTAATCATGGGAGGTCCATGGTGGTACAACTGCCCCATCTGGTGGTGATGGACCCCACTGTCACCACGGCTGTACCATGTGGTGTACATGCCGCAGTTCTGATCCCGGTAGTCGTTCATAAACTCATTTTCACCTATCGCGTTCAACATAAAGTCTGTTGCGATTTGCCGCAAAGTTTAAAACTTTTTAAATTTTCCGCAAGTTTTAAAATTTGTTTTAGTTTTTTGTTTTATGTTGCATAGTTCATTATTGGGTTAGACGGTTAGTTTGAAACGCTTTTTAAGTTTTAAAAAACGTGGCTCATTTTTAAAGTTCATGGTTTAAAGTTCACTCATAAAGTTTTAAGTTTCACTTTTAAATGATTTTGTTCGTCACTTAACAGTTTGCACATTTTAGTTTTTAAAACGTTTTCGCACTGTCAGTTTTTGACACTTAACACATTTGCACAAAAACTGTTCACTTTTGTTTTGAAGTTTTTTAGCGTTGCGTTCGATTCAGCGTACAATATTAAATAATACAAATAACAAATTATAAGTAAATAATTTTTCTTAAAACAGCTTTTTGAAAGATAAAAATATTTTAATAGTTATAAGTTAGATGTTTTAAACGAGAAGAAAATACATAAAAAGAATAATAAAAGCACCTTTTTTCAATTAAATTGAACCCGTTTTTAAAACAATTTGATTCAGAATCAATATTAATTTAAATTATTATTGCACTATGTACATTTTTCAAAATAAATATATTTTACTATTATTTTTGTGTTTCTCGTGTTTTTATCTTGTGGGCAGCATCTGAAAATAAAGAAAAAAATATTGCATTTTCGGTATTTTAATACAATTTATCAAAGTCTTTTAAAAAAATCGAATATATAAATAACTAACGTCCCGCCCCGGCTTCACCCGTGACAAATTATACACAAAAATCTTCCTCGTTTCTCACTTTTTCTATTGGTGAAAAACACATGAAAATTCGTTCAGTAGTTTTTGAGTTTATCGCGTACAGACACGGCGGGGAACTTTTATAATATGTAGTTATGTTTGACAAATATATAATAAAAACGGTTTTGATTTGTATGTTTTCTTTATGGCTCATATGGTTCCTAAATGACATAATAAGAGCCTTATCTCCTCGCTGAAAGTATCTAACCATATACGAAAATATAGCATGTGAGCAGAATTTAGCAGAATTTTAGTGTTTCCTTTTAAAAAGTACAGGACTATTTACCGCCTACTACACGAGAGGCGAAGTGTTTGCCGCTCGTTGAGTATAAAGTTACAGTGCAAAGGAGGCGTTTCTTGGAGAGGCTGTAGGCTAAAAATAACTTTCCACGCGGATTGGTCTATCTGTGTTGCTAAGGCCTAGTTTTTGATACGAAAATCACATAAAAAAAAACCGGCCAAGTGCGAGTCGGATTCCCGCACCGAGGGTTCCGAACAAACCCCAGCTTAAAGGTAATATAGACCTGAGTATTTGATATGAATTTCAATTTAATACCTCTACGCATTCATGAGGAAAGGGGTGGTAGGTTTAAAATTATTAAAAATATTTTTATTATATTATGATGTAACTAAAAATATATGGTTTTCGCAATTATTCCTTTATCTGTGCTATAAGACGTTGCTTCATAATGTTTTTTTTTCTCCGTGATGAACCAGTTAAGAAGTTGAAAAAACGAAGTCAATTAATAGAAATTCTTTCGTGCATAACTCACTTTCAGACGGTCAGATTTATGTCAGCTAAGATTTCGCCATTGTTCTGTTGGGTTACATTTGGATACATTTTTTTAAATCTCTAGTGGGGGCAACTGCCCCCTTGACGATGCCCTTGTGTCAATCCTATTTTAGACTTTTTGACAATCGTTATCGTTGATAAAATTTTACTTTGTCGAGAGCAACAACAACTGGTCTATAACCTACATACCAGTGCATACAATCCAACTCATCTTTTAATTAAATTCTACAAATTCTGCTACTTATAAAACTAACTTAGAATTGCAAATATAGCAACATACTGATAAAGTTATATATACATAGCTTTATGTATAGGTCAGTGACCGAGTGGCCACGCCCCCGCTACACGCCCAGCGTAAGCCCCGCCCAGAGTAAATTTGGTGTGACGTAATTTAGCTGGTAAGGTAGGTATGTAGTGTCTTGACGCTATTCTGTGTAAGAAGATAAGCAGAGATCGTAGACCAGTTTTTAAATCAGATGCCTGGTTACTAATTATATGTTGAGTTATTTTGTTACAACAATCAGTATACGTAACATGATATTTTATAACAAGAGACTTTTGATCGGACATAATATTAAAGAGTGAATATGTCATGGACGTATGTCTTTAATCAGGTCACTATGTATAGTGCCAGCACAATATGAATCAAGTCAAGTCAAGTCAAGTCAAGTCAAGTCGGGCAATGTAATAAATACTGATTTAAACTTCTATATTTATCACATTGTCTGGTCATTATGAATATTTCTACGTAACGATTGGGCAATTCGATAATTATGGTGAGTCAATTAGACCAAAAGCAAGCGAAGCAAGCTTAGGGCCCGACACGAATAGGTTAGGTTCGAAGGAGATCCCGTCATCTCCTTCATATTGCCTACTCATATTGGGCATTTTCAATTGGTCTGGGTATTATGAATAACACCATATTAATCTCTTGTTCAATAAAGAATATACTTCTAGGCAAGCATAGATACTTCGCCGTTAACCACATCATCGCTTACCATCAGGTGAGATAGTGGTTAAGCGCGAGACTATCTATATGTCATAATTATAACAAAAAGTTTTTCCTTATGAACTTGCTTTTGACCTGGATATTGCCGACAGTAAGCAGCGGATGATACTTTGCAAACATTAAAAAACAAAACGATAAATCACCGGAACTCACATATAAAATTAGTATAAGTCATGAAGAAGAAGATTATACAAAAAGAACAAAAAGATATTGAAGGCAGTTGGATACTATTACTTTTTCTATAAAATGGGCCGGCCATATAAGTCGTAGAACCGATGACCGATGGAGTAAACGTGTTCTTGAGTGGAGACCACGAACTGGTAAGCTTAAGGTAGGGCGCCCTCAGGCTAGGTGGAGTGACGACCTTCGCAGGTTGGCTGGTAGCAGCTGGATGATAGTTGCCGGAAATTAAACCTGTGTAATTGGAGAGGCCTATCTCGATGATGAGATACTATTCACAACCGACAAAATAGGAAAGGATTATCGGGGCAAAATGGACTGAAATTATTAACCTGATCTTTCATTGTTGGATTCTAGTAATCGCAACAAAATGCTTATAAACGCCTATTACCATTAATGACAATCTTATTAAGGGCCTCAGGAGTCTTATACTAAAAAAAGTGCCTAATTGAAAAGCACCTCATAAGTATTGTACAAAATTTTCTACAATGCAATTTTCTGTAGCGATTTTATATCTTGAGCTATCAAGTCTCTCTCAGACAATGATTCCTCTTTTCAAATTATTGATAATAATGTGAAAAGTAACAGCTGCTTAAAAAATCCTTTTGCAAATGGACGGCATTGTAAAATAATCTCATCCCCAGGATTAATTTGGCCAAGTTTATCCACGCACCATTCAGTATATTGTGCAAGAAAACAGAGTCCAAAGTCAAAGTCAAATATTTTTATTTCAACCAGGCCACTAAGTGGCACTTTTGAACATCAAAAATTAAAATTTACAATAAAAATTGATTCTATCGTCCTTTCGGAAAAGAACAAACAAGAAATACCATAATTACTCTTTAAAAAAAAAAGGTGTTTTACAATATTTACGTATGTACATTCATAATTTCATATATGTGAGGATGATGCACTCAGAATAGCACTACATACGTACAGGTATAAAGTATTAAAAGCATTAACAGGTAAAATTCATTCATTTGATAAACAGGAACATGGTTCTCACATAGTTACAAATATTGCAATCATAGGTAAAATAACTAATTCAACAACAACAGAACAGTGTGTGAGTACATTCCTTAAAAAAAAAAACGACCGCCGTTCTACGACCATACCCGAATCAACATGAAACCGAACACACAACAAACTCTTATTTTACATGCTAATCATCTACTGCCAATGCTACTACTTCTGGCCCATTAACATTGGCATTGATATCAAAATTACCTAACGAACGCACTACGTCTTAAAAAAAACTTCTACGCATGTGCAAATGAGTTGAAAAAAGTGTATCTACACTATATGCAAATTATTGGCAAATTATTCGCGTTTCAGTTGGTTTTGCTCGGTTCCCGTGGCCGTGAATTTGTGGAGTGTAGTGTGGAGCGATGTTATTTTGTTTGATGGTGCCGATGCAATGCAAAATAATGTGGGTAGATATCCAGAATTCGAACTCATATGCTGGAATGCCCTAAGTGCCCATACACTTGCATCTTTATGTATAGGTCCTCAGGTGAGATGAACACTACTGATACTACTAACTAAATGGGCCAAAGTATTAAGAAAATGAATCATTGCCTCGAGAAAAACAGAATAAGTGCGCGTCGGACTTCGCACCTTTCCTCCACCCTTACCAATTTATCAATATATTGGTATTTGTTAATAAAATATACGTAATAATAAACATTATCACCAAATTTCAAGTTCAAAAATCTCGGGAACAAAATGTGTGACAGACGACGGACAGACGGACACGTGGGTGACAACAATAGAGCTCCGTTTGGATCCTTCAGGTATGGAACTCAAAAAAAGGAAGAAAAATCCGATTGCAAGTAGTAGTTTTGGCCCAAAAGCGAATTGTGAGTGTAGGTCGTTGCTTCAAACCCAGCTAGATACTTAAGCTGATGTAAATTATTTCATCACCATTACTTTGAAAACAGTGAAGAGATATTATAGCCTAAGGGAAACAGTATATCCTAGAACCAATAACTGTAACACATTTTGTGATATCTGCTAACCCGTACTTGACCCGCCAGACCCTCTCATAGAGAAGAAGCTTGTGCTCTAACAGTGGAAATATTTACGAGCTGCTCTGCTGCATCTGAAAGTGAGATAAGTGCTTGAAATCGCAGGTCGAAGTAAGATGCAAGTGGTTATAGGTCGAATAGAATGGCATAGTTCAAGGAACGTGTTTACACAATCTTCGCGCCATTGACTTAAGCTGCTTGCTTCGAGTGGACATTCATTAAACATCTATTCATGCATGGTAACGAAGGTTGGGTATGGCAAAAAAGACATGAAAGTAGGATTAATGCAGTAGAAATGCGTTCCTTGCGAAGTATGTGTGGGTGTGGTGTAACTTTAAATGATACATGGAGGAATTATGTAATAAAAGGACGTTGTGGTTTAAAAGAAGATGTAGTGACTAAAATTGACAAGAGTATGTTAAGATGGTTTGGTAATGTTGAGAGGATGAATGAAAGGCGACTAACGAAATGTATTTACAAGGCAGACGTAAATGGAAATGCCGGGTGGGGACTTTCAGAAAGACATTAATAGACCTTATTGGTGATGTTCTTCAGAAAGGTCTAGTGCGCAGTACCCATAACCGGCGTGTCTGTATGACTAGATGTATGAATGTGAGTGAAGCACAAGAAGTATGTAAGGATCGTTACAGGTGGCGTTCTGTAGTTTCTGCCTGCCCCAATGGAAAAAAGGCGTAAGCTTATGTATGTATCTATTCATGCCCGTTTTCAATAACACTGGCAGGCAGCTAAATTAATGCTTAAATAGAAACATACTGTACCGGAGCAGCAGGTCCAGTTCATATTAATAGAAGTATTATGTTTTAAAATGTTTGCTTCTAAGTCATATACCTTCCTTAACTGAAAGGTAACTTTCAAAAACCATTTCCGTACTAATAGTTTTCCTTTAACTTGGAGAAAATTTATCTTTGCCAATATGCTGAGGTTATAAAGGACTGCACAATGGCAATCTGTCACCTATACATCATTCAAAGGAGGTTGTCACTGCGTAGTTCACTGCTTGACATAGGCATCTTCCGTAGTTCGGTTAGATGGATAGTTCAGCAATTTCGAATGGTAGAATAAATATAATGGACACCTAGGTTAAAGAGATTAAATTTAAATCGTGAGTATTGTGAATATATATCTAGATTATGTTTTCTAGATTTACTTTTATTTTAAGTCTGTTTTTTCACGTGAATAAGGGATATAAATTTTGACATTTCCACAATCGCCTTCGCTGACATTAAATGCCACTTGTCTAGAACCTGAGATGTTATGGTTCCTAATATAAACTACGGATACATAACCAAAACAAGACCGAAGCAATGTTGCTCTCCTACAGATATGCAAATTCTCCTCAAATAGCTTTATTAAACATATTCGTTGAAATAAAATGTACGCTATTACGATTTTTATTAAGTTGATAATTATTTGCAAGATATAACTTGAAAGGTTTATATAACTTAGCAGGGATATTTATTACTTGTACCTATTTATTGAGTTAATGGGCACTAAATTTACAGAAGGATTAAGTTATAAGCTGTGTTGATGTTGGTTAAACAGGAGAGAGGTTTTGAGTTTGAGCTTTTCAAACCACTATATAATTTGTTCACTGGTAGGTTATAAACCTCTTTATATGAGAGGAGAAACATAGGTAACTATCCGAACTCATCTGGTATAAATTGACATACAAAATATTGTTGCAAATACAAAATATTGATGAGAAAACGGGTTACATAAGAACGTCAGTGAATAAGGGCGGTAACGCACTGCATCCGATCTTTATCTGAATCCGAGATCCGAATGGGAAATGTACTGATTGCAAACGGACGGAGTTCGGATACACTGCGTAACCTCTCCTTTTCCTTATTTTGTTTGTGCATGGGGAAGTGTTAATGCATACTGCAGCTACAACGGGGAGATAGCGCAGTTATGTGGGCCTCCAACCCACTAAAATTCCAAAGTGTCCTCCTGTGCCGCTTTTGGCGGAATCAAGGGTACGCTTGCACTGGTCCGTGAATCCGCCTCGGCTGTCCGTCACCGAACCTTTTTCTGGGAAGAACATCCCATCAGCAAGAAGTGCTACGGCTACTTCGGACCGACATTTCTAGGATTCGGATCGGATGCAGTGCGTAACCGCCCTAAAAGTCAATTATCATTTTACTGTGATGAATTTTATTGATAAATTAAATAGGTACTGAAATAATCTACTACGACTATCTTCAAGATAAAAAATACGTGTTGAACAGTTGAGGTCATCGGTCATGTCGCCCTGCTATGCGTAAAGTTTTTATACAAGATCAAGATGTCGCTTCGGAAGATGCGTCATGTAAATACAGTAGTAGGTAATGTAAATGTCAGAAAACACGTGCTATGTAATGTAAAGTCACGTTTGTAATCTTTGAAGGGGTAAGCAGGAAATTAAAGTCAACAAATCGCCAGTTATAACCTATATTCTACTATAAAAAAACTGATTTAGGGATTAAATCCAAAACAGACAGATGCACTTGAGTTTCGGGCGTCTAGCCTTCAGGATTTTTATTTATTTTGTATCTTGAAAGTTAGCAAATATAATATAATAATCTGTTAACAGCCGCTCGGGTCATTCTCTTCTCCCAGATTAAGCAACGCCTGCCGAGGTCGGTCCGTGGATGGGTGACCATTTATTTCATACCAGCGCAGCGGCCTAATTGCGTAAGTGAATTCGACAAGGCGAAGGATTTGATCAGTAAATCTGACATCTATTTTGCCGAGGGGTATCGTGTAGCCAAACTTAAGGTTAGGTAAGGTTGTGGGGATCCTCTGGATACGAGACGCACGGGACCGTTCAATGTGGCGACGCTTGGGGGAGGCCTATGTCCAGCAGTGGACTTCTTTCGGTTGATATGATGATGATAGAATAGAATAGAATATACTTTATTGTACACCATAAAAGTTATACATCTATTTTATAAGAAAAAACTTAATTATACGGGTACAAAGGCGGTCTTATCGCTGACAGCTTTGGATGGACTGAAAGAACTTACAATGAAAAAGGGGGTAGACTGTGGTGTACTGCTATTACATTGAATCATATATATATTCAAAAATATATTGTTATAATAAATACTATCCATAAACTTAAATATACATATACTTAGATATATACTTACATACATAAATAATATTACATGTTAACAAATTCAAAGAAAGGAGGGACAAAAAAAAAGAAAATAATAATGATGAAAGAAATTAGATCCAAATATAAAGATCGTGTAGACATGTTACTAGGTTGTGGAAGATAGATAGGCAGTGGCTCCATGTAAACCACTGGTATTTAGCATCCAGTTAGACTGGACAACAAGTTATCGCAATATTAACTGCACAAATAAAATAGAAGATTTTCATAATATAAAAAAAACTATTTTCGGCCACGGTACCTTATTGATTTCACCGTTTTGAAAAATAAGGCAGAGTTAATTTGCGAATAATGCGAAAATGTATGCCTGTAGTTAAATAATGTCAGTAGGCCCGACGACGGTCGTATTTTCTTCTAAGTGACGTCACAAGCAAGGAGTGGGGCTCTCCTGAACTTGGATGCGCTTTTTCGTTGTAATTTTTTATTTGTTGGATAAAGCAAAAATAATAGGTCCAATATTATTAGATAATCTCACTGACGGACTAAATAGAATTATCATATTTCTATCCAGGAAACTTTCCTATTTTCACATGCCTATAAGTTTCCTTATGGTCTTAGGCAAGTGTAATTATAAAAAATATTTAAATGTGAGTTTTCATATTTAAAAGCTTATTTTATTGCTTTTCATGCCGTAACCACACATGAGTTTTCGTATTTAAGTACTTTCATTCATATTCGCTAAACGTCAACGTTAAACTTCGAACAACATATGTTGCGTCGGCAAAGAAGAAAATTATTTTAAGTTTTAAGAAATTCGTATTCAAAGAAGCTTAAATTATAAAGCATTTTTATAATAGTGTCTAAAACTGTAATTTTGACGCCATTTTACATAATATGGTACCTAAATAAAGATCTTCTTAAAAAAAAATTAAAAAATCTCTAATCTTTTAAGTAGCTTGTATCCAAATTCTACTTTGGTACGAAAAATTTACAAAATTTAGCAATGAAGTAGATTTTGTCAAATTCATAACTTCAAACCCTACGTTCAGAAACCGTGGTTTTAGTCCCCATAACGACATAATACACTATAGTTATGAAAATCGTCAATATCGAATTAAATGAATCATTGAAGAATACCTAGAAGGATTTGTAAGAGGCCTATGTACAAAAGCGGGACAGTACTGGCTAAACAAAATAAATCAGTAAAAAGATTTTTTCAAAAACGGAAAAAAAAATACACTAAAATGCCAAGTCGCTACAATCAGTCACTTGCACCATATCGTTAACCGACGTTTAACGCTAGTTAAGACTAATCGCGACTAACGCCACGAATCAGCGTGAACCCAACTATTGTTGACGTCAAATTACATTTATAATTATTTACAGTTTTTTGTTCACTAATCAGCATTTATTTGTTCGGTAAGTAGTATTTTTAAACCTCGTCTTCATGTTTATTGTTTCTGATTTTTAATAATTATGTTGTAATAAAAGATTTTGTATCGCATGTTTTGTACTGTTTGGAATTTACTTGAGAATAATTAAGTTTAGAATAGTTGCAATTATCACTAGTACTTTTTATTAATAATTGTGTAATTTAAGGATTAACAACGGTTCGTGGAAAGAAATCATTTCACCTTTCTTAGTAATCAAATTATCAAAGGAACAATAACGACGAATTATGGAGACAGAGAAATTGCAACGCGTCGCAAATTAAAATCAATTAGGTGATGCAATTGGCTGTTGAAAATTTATTCTGCCAATGACATCAGCTAACGCTGTTTTAACAATTTATCACATTAATTTTGTTAAAAAAATTATAACTGAAACGTCCTAAAATTTAGAAAACCGAATAAAAATAAACACGTTAATTATTTTGGCGCCAACGAGTTAATACACGCGTTTTTTTTTTGCCTATTTCAATATTCGTCTTGTGTTACCATGTATTCCCCAAAGAATCAAGCACTCTGCTTGATTCTATTCTGCAGTATACGTATTGTACGCCTACATTTCACCGTAATATTTAAGTGCCCTATTACAGAGGGCAAGTTTGTTGAAATCAACTGGGCAAAAATCCAGATACTGCTGCTACAAGTTCCAGATGTATAAACCCAAAACCAGTTTGCCCAAACCGAGAATCGAACCCAAAACCTCATTTTCATCAGTAGCGATAACTAGACCTTTTATAGATATTTTAAATTAGGTAATTATCTACAATTATCATAGCTTTACCTATATGCATAAGAACTTCACAACGATAACTTTAATTAATAAACTGTCGAAATATCGGTAATTAGTTAAACAATCTACAAAAAGTGGTTTTAAAAAAACCGACGCTAAATTAAATAAAACATAACAAACAGTTTTTATTAAACCTCAAAAATCAACTTGAACTGACTGTTGCAATATTCGCAAAAACTGCGTTGAGACAAAACGATCACGACTTCTCGTTTTTCTGAATTTAAATATCTTAGTATTTAAAACTCTGGTAATTCTTTAGTTTCTTAATCTCTATCAAATGCAGCGTGAAATCTGGCACCTAAATACTAGTTTTTTGCTATTTTTTTATTGAGCAATTTAACCATAAAACTGTTTTTGTAGCTTTTTATTACTTTTTCTGTACAGCGATTGTTTTAATATCTATAATCATGAAAACCCCGATATAAGTTATGGTTCATAATTGATTAAATGTAACCTAAATTATTGATTTGATCACATGGCTCCAAAACGTCACTGACGTAAAAACGTTTTTTTAAATCAGATTCTACTTTTATAATCACTAAATGTATATCCAGGTTACACTATCTCCGGATACTTCTTTAGGTAAATTATTATTAGGTTTTACCTTTCTAACGCATTTTTTTTTACGTTACCTTTAAAACTATGTGGTTTCAATTCAAATATTATTAATAAATTAAATGCTCTTAAAACCCTCCCTTATAAATAACCATCATAGAAAAAAACATCAACAAAAATTTACCTTCATCGACAAAAAAAACACAACACAGAACACAACACAAAAATACACAGTCAGGAAGACATAGAAACACCACTATCACACACTGATAAGAACACTAAAAAACGCTCCATGCTTATAACGAAACGGAAAAAAAACGCGTTATATTTTTTTTATCAACGCTATTTATTCTGCCGAAAGCGTCAACACCGACGATGTCTTTTGATCGACTAAAAACTTGCCTCGGAAAATGTGTAGGCGTTATAAACCAGATAGAGATGGAGATACAACCTTCAATGGGGGTAAGCAGGATAGTTGATCGTAGCGGAGGCGTGTCGTTGAAGGAGTGGCCTAAGTTTGCATAAACCGCTTTGAGTTCAGTACAGTCGGCAGAGGCAGTGTTAAGCCCGATTCGAGCAATATATTATACGATCAAGGAGTTTTTGCTACAAGTGCATTGTCTCGGCATTTTTTTTAGGATGAACTATGAAACTCTGTGGTGTAGTGTTTGCTTTTTAATTCGATTCGCTTGCGGTAGGTTAGGGTTATCTATGGATGGATATTTTTAGATTGCTACTTGGTTAGAATTTATAGGGTTTATTAAGGTTATTATTTTCAATAAATAGGAGTTGTAAAGTATTCTTTTATAAAAGCTAGAACCTGTGATTAATGAGTATGAATTTGAAGAAATGTTTTAGAACTCATTTATTGACAAAATAGTTTTTAATTTCTTTCTGATTTTTCTAGTCACCCCGGTTTTAATACTATTTAATAAATTTTCATAAAAACAAAACTTCTGGTGTTTATCTTCAGACTTGGCATGGATTAAAAAGCCTCTTCGAATGATTATACTTCAAACAGTATGTCTGCCGAACCATGGACAGTCTGCTATGTTACCATCCGACGCGACGCTGATAGATTCGGTCGATCAGGAGCCATTCTTGTGGTTCCTATCGATATATTGGAGTTGAGCTCTATATAGCTTAAATTATTACAGAAGATTGATAATTGACAATAGTTACTTAATATTTCATTGACCAGTACTAAATTCAAATAATCCAACGAACAAACTATTTAAAATGGCGAAATAGATAAATAGCTTGATACATTGATCCATCGCGGAAAATAAATAAAAAGCCCATCTACAAAGAGTAAACTTAATTTACTTATTTTTTTCTGCATTGACTCTTATTCTTGAATTGATTTGTTCAGCTTTGCTGGTTTTTAATAGGTTATTGTTGATTTAGGAATATTAGAAAACTGATTTATCTTCCTCACAGATACAACATACATAAATGTCATCACAAAAAAAACCACTGGACCTAAAAAAAATAATTAGCTCATCGAACTAAATTACTCCTACTGCATTGTCTTACCCCAGCTACATTTTCAGTCTTTGCTTAATTTAGCCAAATAGACATCTTCAAAAACACCATAGGCAAAGCAGGTGATTTGCTATCTCGGAGACAAAATTGAAATAATCTGATGAAGCTGAAATTTAACCAGCAGCAGTACTCTCAATTGTTAGCCTTTCCTGGATGAGCTCCTTCACATAGAGCTCTAGTAATATTGTAAGTAGACGTAGTAAAGCTTACACAAAATAAGTCTAAAATGTCATAGTTACGCAAATTAAGCATTGAAGGAGGATGCAGTAGAACATTTCGTTACCAAAATAAGCATTGAAGGAGGATGCCGTAGACCATGTCGTTACGCAAAATAAGCATTGAAGGAAGATGCCGTAGACCATGTCGTTACCATAATAAGCATTAAAGGAAAATACCGTTACGCAAAATAAGCATTGAAGGGGCATGCCGTAGACCATGCCGTTACCATGATAAGCATTCAAGGAGGATGCCGTAGACCATGTCGTTACGCAAAATAAGCATTGAAGGAGGATGCCGTAGACAAACAAGTACAAGTAGTAATTGATTCTACCGTCCATTCAGAAAAGTAGCTTGTTATGGAGAAGAACGGACAAGAAACTCCATACTTAAACTTTAAAAATAATAAGAGCTGTACAATTTTAAGAATATACATAAATACATACATTCATAAATTCATATATGTGAGGACGATGCACCCAGAATACCCAGGTATAAAGTATTAAAAGCATTTTTTTTATTTGAGTTGATATTTAATCATTTTTATATAAATTAAATCACAACAGGAAAAATCATTAATTTGATAAATAGGAACATGGTTCTCACATACTTACAAATATTGCAAACATAGGTAAAATACTTAATTAAAAACAACGGAACAGTGTGCGAGAATAATAATAAGGAGGAAAGCTAATAGGAGGCTAAGGAGTTCCCTGCCTGCTAAGAAGAGAGTGGAATTCCCTGCCGGGGTCTGTGTTTCCCGATAGCTACAATCTAGGGGTATTTAAGTCAAGAGTGAATAGGTTATTTCTAGGCAAGCGTGCTTCACCGTCGACCACATCATCGCTTACCATCAGGTGAGATTGTGGTCAAGCGCGAGCCTATAGGTTATAAAAAAAAAAACAAAATCGTAATGCTCTTGACAAAGTGCTATTCTATCAACGATAACGATTATTTAGGAGCCTCCAACTTATATTAAGTGCGAGAGGAAATGGGCCGTAATCCACCACGCGAGGCCTTTTGGTTCTGGCGGGAATTTTTGGTTCTGGGACATACCGGTTTCCTCACGATGTTTTCCTTTACCGTTTTTAGAGCAGTGGTGATTAAATAAATTACACAAATTAAAGCGCCTGCTCGGGTTCGAACCCACGATCTACAAATCGTAAGTCGGGGCTGTAACCACTGGGCCAGCAAAGCTCCAAATTCACAAATAATGTACATGAATCAATACCAAATTTTTTTTTTAAACCTAACCTTTACTAAAGAGTATGATTTAGAAAGTAATCGTTTTACGGCACTAAAGCTGTGGCAGGCCCTTAAGGTGGTGGTCCACGGACTTCACACGGCTGTTATTAATTAACCACGAACTCCTCCTAGAGCCCACTTAAATGATAGTACGAAATGTCTGCATGTATCTAATGAAGGGTATATTTTACACCTGTCACTAGTATTACAATATGTTTGTTAAAAAGGGTGACTAAAACTAAATAAATGTCTGATATACAACAAGTAAATGTCAGTTAATAAACTATTATGAAGTAACATTTAAGATCTTTAGCGGTTGCCATTAAAGTTGTCTGTGAATCGACTGTTCGACCTATGCTCTTGAAATGGCGTCATCATAATCATTCATTTAATTTTATTAAATCCAAACAAGTTCACAAGGGTACACAATGTGCATTATTATAATTAATAATAAGTAAAATCAAGTAAAAAACACAACAACCAAGGAGTATTTAAGTCAAGAGTGAATAGGTTACTTCTAGGCAAGCGTGCTTCACCGCCGACCACATCATCGCTTACCATCAGGTGAGATCACAAATATAAATCTAACTAGATGACGCGATTGTATGTACTTCGCGTGCCGAAAAAACGGAGTAAAGTTAGATCTCAAATTACGAGCAATGATCGTAATCTGAGCTTTTCATTTAGCATTATCGCCACCGGATATCCACCAAAATCTATAAAAAAATGCCTAATCCATATTGAGCTGTAAAGAATGTATAAAGACAGTTGGCCGAAACATTGCAAATGTTTTCTTTCATTGGTAAGTAAATTTGATAAAATTCAAATTAGGAAAATGTGTGATTTTCATTTGTTTTTCGTACCGTCAAGATGAGTGAATCTAATGAAGAAATTCGATACATTTTAAAATGTTACTACAAAAAAAGTGAAAATGCAACGCAAGCCGCGAAAAAAGTTTGCGATGTTTATGGACCTAGTGCAGTGTCTGAGAGTAGCACAAATTTGGTTTTAGCGTTTTAAATCCGGAAATTTTGATTTCAAAGATGCACGTCACTCTGGTCACCGTATTACGGATAAAATGGATGCCATTTTTGAAAAAGTGGAGCAAGATCGGCATATCAGTAGTTACGTAGTAGCTGTTGAACTGGGAATTGACCAAAAAACAGTTTTGGCGCATTTGAAAAAAACTGGGTACACAAAAAGCTCGATATTTGGGTACCTCACGAGCTCACTGAAAGAAACCTAATGAACCGTGTACTCATTTGTGATTCTTTATTCCGACGTAATTAAACCGAACCATTTTTGAAGAAGCTGATAACTGGTGATGAAAAATGGATCACGTACGACAAGAACGTGCGAAAAAGGTCGTGGTCAAAGGCCGGTCAGGCTTCACAGACTGTGGCGAAACCCGGGTTAACTCGCAACAAGGTGATGCTGTGTGTGTGGTGGGATTGGAAGGGCATTATTCAATACGAGCTGTTACCACCAGGCAGGACCATCGGTTCTGAACTCTACTGCGAACAACTGATGAGATTAAAGCAAGAAGTTGACAGAAAGCGGCCGGCATTAATCAACAGAAGGGGTGTGATTTTTCATCATGGTATCGCTAGACCTCACACATCTTTAGCCACTCAGCAAAAATTAAGAGAGTTTGGCTGGTAATGCATCCGCCGTCTAGTCCTGACCTTGCACCTTCAGATTTCCACCTGTTTCGGTCTCTTCAGAATTCTTTAGGCAGTGTCAGGTTAACATCACGAGAGGACTGCCAAAACCACTTGTCGCGGTATTTTGATCAGAAATCCCAAAATTTCTATAGCAATGGGATCATGTCCCTACCTACAAGATGGCAAGAAGTTATCGAACAAAATGGTACCTACATACTTTAGTTAAATGTAAATAAACTATGTTAAAAAATGTTTAGAATTTTCTTAAAAAATGCGAAGAAACTTTTTGCCCAACCTATTATATACTTGGTTTTTTCATCCAAGATAGATATCTGTCTGTTGGTGTAGATATAGCCCAGCACAGTTCAAACAGCTATTCTATCGTAATAGCGTAGGTTTGAACCCATGTTAAGGCACACTCACACGCCATTACACGTATGATTTAGCCGTGTGAGTTTCCTTTAGTTTACCTTATTTGTATATCACAACATGCGTTACATTATTTCTTAGAAACTTGTCACGCATAAAGGCGTTTAGCTCAACTATAAATCATTCTGCCTAGCCTTTTCCCAACTATGTTGGGGTCGGCTTCCAGTCTAACCGGATTCAGCTGAGTACCAGTGTTTTACATGGAGCGACTGCCTATCTGACCTCCACAACCCAGTAACTTGGTAATACTATACACCATGGCAAGAATGATGTCAGATCTCAAGCTTCTGACTACTCGTAACGACTGTCAAAAATCTTCAAATGACAGCCGAGACCAACGGCTTAACGTGCTTTCCGAATTACGAAGGAAACTCGGTATGTTGAAATAGTCACCCATCCACGGACCAACCTCGTCAAGCGTTGCTTAACCTTGATGATCGACCAGTGCGGCTGTTATTATATAGCCACGAAGTCCTCCGCGTTTAGTTAGTTCTAAAACAGTAATTAATATTGAGTAAGTGCAATATAAACATTTATTTTGCAACTTAACATAGTTACGCTTTTATTCACTGAAGGGTCAGGCAGTGAACCTACCACTCACGTATAATTATAAAATGGGGTAGTTTACTGAACATGAAAGAAGAAGAAATGAAGGAGTGGAATTCCCCGCCAGAGTCTGTGTTTCCCGATAGCTACAATGTAGGGGTCTTTAAGTCAAGAGTGAGTAGGTTATTTCTAGGCAAGCGTGTTTCACCGTCGACATGATCTTCGCTTACCATCAGGTGAGATAGTGGTCAATCGTGAGCCCATAGACAATAAAAAAAATAGTCCGTCAGGTAGATTAATAAAAAATATTGGACACGTGTTTTTCTTTTGACACGTAAACATAAAGTGACGACGATATAATGTGTTGAAATATCATGAAACGTCACGCCGCTAGTACGCTTTATACTGCCCTAGTGACGTCACAAGCCTCCAGTCCTGAGCTTTGAAAAAAAAAGACTTCTCACTGCTGTTATGAAATTCTATATGAAAAAGCCCAATAAACCTTTGCCCGACCAGGGCATCTAGAACCGCATGCTTAGAAGTAACGCTTGCAACCACAAGAACAACCAGGCATACTTGTTATGTCAAGCATTTCTTTTTATTTTCTCCAATAATATATTTATTATTACTTTAAAAAAGAGATAAAATTAAATCTTGGAATTTTTTTACGGAATTGTATGTAAATATCTCTGTATGCTTGAAAAGAAAGTATAGTGGGTGTGTGAAAATATTTAAACGCAAGTAAGTCGTTTACATTTCAAATTCATCCTCCTCTTGTTTAAAATAAAATTACAGAAATGGAATTTAAAATCGAATACTGCGACGGTTATTTTATGCTTAATTTAAAATTTCAAATATCGAACGTTCGAGTTCCAATTTTCAAATTTGAACTTGGAACGTCCAGTTCGGATGACGCGCAAAAACTGAGCGCGCGCTGCCCGCCGTCATCTGCGATGGACATAGAGAGATGTGGAGAGGTTGTCAATCATAAATTATGTTTTTCTAAAAATTATTTTATTTTAAAAAGATTGTAGTCAAGTTATTTTATGTATTTATTACCTAGCTCATACAAGCCAAAATAGATATAGACATAATTATAGCTTGCAGGGCTTTAGAGCTAGCATATTCAGGAGGAAAAGTTTTAGAATAGGTGCGGCTTGCGGCTTACGCTTTATATATTTGCATTGCGGATATTACAGTATTGAAAAAAAAACGAGAGCGAGGGTTAAATAAAGAATAACGCTTGTCTGAAAGGTTTCAAATAGAGCCCTTTGGTCAAAGTCAGATAGTAGACACTTTCTAATTTCCAAACAGGACAATTCATGCATCGTGCAGGGCTGTTCCTTTTTATTGGATCAGCAGATGTGGCTTGACGCAAATGAAATTAATGGCCAAACCTGACGAAGAAACTGTGGGCTTAATTTGTGGCCCTAAATCTTATAAATTGACCACATAGAAGTTTTCAGGAATCCAAGATGCAATGATCGTAAAAATTCAAGAAAAAAATGTTTTTCTCGAAACTTTGCACTTATCTAGCTTTTTTAGTGAAGTAGTATCTACATAACCATCATTCGTTGTAAATAATCTTTTCATTTTGATTTATATTAAAAAGAAAACAATTTAAAATGCCTGCTTTATTTAAAGAAACTAACTCCAAAGATACTAACTCAACTAGTTTTGTTTAGCAAGTCGCAAATAATGGATTCATTTACTTTTTCATAACTTCTACTCAAGCGTAGTCAACTCAAGCGCAGCTAAATTTTCTAGTGAATGATAATGCAAATTCAAGCAATTTAATTGATTTGCCTGCAATTTTGTGTAACGAAGAATGTAATTGACGATTCTAGTTCATGATTTTGACGTTTTCAGTGAGTAATTAAAGTGGATGGAACATGGAGCTATTGACGTGGTAATTATTATCTTACAAACGAGTTTCGTGATTTTGTAAAACGAAGTAAGTAGTAGAGACCGTTTGTTTATTGAAAAGATAATCGTTTGATTCACGTGCGTGTTTAATAGTAATTATCGTTGTATAACTCACGTTATAAAACCTACGAATTTTAAGAAGAAATAAAATGTCACTGTGAAAATAAATTTGAAGGCCAACAAACCAATTCCTAGTTAGTTACGGGAATAAGGATATTTTTTTTACTAAAATAAAGACAGTAAAAACCTGAAAAAATATTCCAAAAGATTTAACTACGCAACACGTCTCCACGTCAATCCCTGTTCTTCAGAAATATGCCGCCTAGTCGTGCAGACTATGCGCAAAAAGGGCGTCCTTTATACTCATCACATACGTTCCACGTAAGAGCGAGACCGACATACACTCCACCAACATTACCTGAACCCCTTGACCACTGTACGTTCGGAAAATTTGTAATCAAGTGGAAAATTTCTTATAAAATCACGGGTCAACTTATATTGGAAAGTGAGAAGACAAGGCAAGAAAAAGCTTTTTGTCTTTGTTTATTATTGTATTGTATGAAAGAGATGGAATGCTTAATGACAGTTTGTGGTCGTGCGATGTAGGTTTAAAGATTTTGGATTTTTCGTTTTGAAATTGTGATTTTGTTTTGGATTTTATGAAAATCGTCGCTGTTGGCTGTATATCTATCGCTTATGTAGTATATTTCATTAGGTTTTGCATAATATATGTATTCCACTAATTACTCAAAAGATTCACCAACGTATAGTAAAATATAATTTAAATGATGAGATTTCCTGTTATTTTTCCTGAAAGTTTTCCTGGCACTTCAAATTCAAGTCCAAAGTAGCAAGTATCTCTAAGTTCAAAACTGTGGGTGTCAAAAAGAGTAATAAATGAAAGTGATGCATTCTAAAATATTTTTTTGCTCCAAGTATTTCGAAATATTTGGCAGTTCTATTAACCGTGTTTCACCGTCGACCACATCATCGCTTACCATCAGGTGAGATTGTGGTCAAGCGCGAGCCTATAGGTTATAAAAAAAAAAAAAAAAAAAAAAAAACCGTGCAACAGTGCATAAGCAACTTAAATGTATGTGATGATTTGCTTTTCCGACGGGGACTTATTTGCTTGAACCTTACCCTTAAATGTGTTCTGTCAATTGAAGGATTTGTGGCGATTGAGCTAAGGTGTGTGTGAGTCAGGTGAACCACCAGGTCAGGTTAGATGGAAACTCCAGTTTAGATGTATATATATTAAGTTAATAACAGGTACGTATCTAATATTGTCCTACGAGCTGTATAGACCTGAACGCAAGCCGCGAATTATATTTTGATTTTAAAGATGGTGTGGGTAGTCCTAGTGAAGCTGCAAAGGAACCTTGTATTGAGTTTGCCATTCAGACTAAACTAAAGGAACCGTCAGTTCCTATAGATTCTAATGACTTTGTAACTACTCTTAACAGTATTCAGCATTTTGATAATAAACACTGGTGTGAAGTTCGTTATGCCGATACGCAAAAAATATATAGTCATTCGCCAGGTTTCGTAGAGTTAGAATTTAACGATGTAATTAAAGCCTATGAGTCATCGCGACAATTAGCTCAAGTCGATAGGGCCTATGCTGCTCAGACCTTCTGTTTATTGAAATTAAAAGAAAATCTGCAAGAAACCATTAAAAGTTTCTTAACATGGGCAAAAGATCAAAAAGAATTGAATTTTGATAATCTACAGGAAAAGATTATTGAGTTATTTTTAAATGGCGATGTACATATGTATCTATTAGATTTATTATGTATCTATTATTTAGCATATGTATTTATTGTGTTCCTAGAAAATATTATTGAAATTACATTATGTTCATTGTTGGTATTGTCGCACCAATGACAACCCCATGTCATGTCCAGGTAATCTCTGTCCATTCCAGGTTGCCTGGAAGAGATCGCGGTATGCGATAAGGCCGCCCATTGTATGTTTTTAGTATTAAGTTTCTTTTTCTTGTTTATTATGGTGTACAATAAAGTGTTTATAAATAAATAAATACATAAGCAGTATACGCACCTACTATTATTCAACCAGACAAAGAAGAAAATGCACCTGGTCCTACCCAACAATTCTCATACTTAATAAAACTAAAAAACAATATAATCTCTTCTACTTGATTGCAAAGTTTGTACTGCAGTAAAAAAAAATACTTCTGTGCCCTACAGGTGACACTGGCAATTGAAGAGTTAACAGATATCCTTATCACCAAGAAAATAATGAACATCAGTTAGGGGCATAATAAGGTATGGCGAAAAGAATTCTTAAAACGATCTGTTTCACAGTAGCCAACTAATCGAACTTTATGTCATTGACAGGGTAGGGTAACTGGGTTATTGTGTGATTCGCACGAATTGAACTCGCACGAGATGTGTGAATCGTATTTTTTTTATAATATTATACTTTGTGTGGCGATTCACATGAAGTAGGAGCTGACCCACATAATTTGGGACGCGCCCTCAAAAAGTCACCAATTTTATCGCAATTTTATTGGCTCGAGACATCCATATAGTTGGCATGTCACTCGCACAGTACCACACATGTGGATTATGGACTGAAAATAAACTTAGAACATGTATTGACGCATCTATTACAGAACTGATACATGTAATCAAAAGCTCTCTTTATTAAGATAAGAGTCAGGACCATTATATGATATATAGGACCATAACATATAGAATAGGACTTAAGGAACTTATCAAAACGTTTTGGATTCTATATAATATCTTTTATATTTTATTAACTTCACTATCTTAAAGATATGTTCAATAATAAATGCGTCGGTACGTGTTTTAAGCTTAAATAGAAATAATATGATTAAAAATGTCGATTCGCACATTTCGTGCGAATTTAATTCGTGCGAATCATCTAATAACCTCTGTAACTTTGTAAACCAATCAAAAGAGCCAAACATTTTCATCTTCAGGCTATTAAAAATTGAAATCAATTCAAAAAGCCTAATTAATATCCATGTAAGTATGTATATGATAAAGTATGCATGTACACTTGTGTACAATAAAAAGCTATATAGTTCACGTCATCTAATAATATCAGATAGTGAGAAAAATGTTACGCACGCACTCTGAGATTAAATAATTACTCCGAGAGTATTTAGTATCTCGAAAGTACAGTCAGTATGAACTGATTGTTGCAAGAAACTGAATAAGCAAACGCGACTGGTAAGTATGTGTTCCGAGTTCCATGAAACATGATGTACTTGTTTACTGAAGACATTGCTAGATTTAGGTTGTAGACCTCACCCAAAACTCACCTGAGGCCATAGACAAGTGACATTCTGTGACCGAAAGTCATTTCTTCTTTTCTTAAAAAAAAGCTTAATGTTTTTTTATGGGAGAAATGTTATTATTTGATTAATGACTTCTTTAATGACCGATTGACATTGACATTTAGTTAATAAAATTATTATATTTCAACTATTTTGTATTTTCGTACTTGACTATGATGATTTCATTAATGATATTTCGACTGTATTAATAGTATTCGACAGAAGTACTGTTCTGATTTTATTTTATCTGTGTGACTGTATTTTTTATTTTGATTTTGTTGATTGCAATTTTGCCTTTTTTTGAATATTTTTTGACTCCATTTTATATTTGACTGTTTTGTTTTTTATTCTGACATCTTTATCTGTTTAACTTTGTTTGATTAATTATTGTTTTTTTTTTGTATTTATTTAATTTACAATAATTTTGCATGGCAAATTTTGGTTAGATGGTATGGCTCACCTTTTCATCCCACTATCTTATTATAAAGAGAGATAGAGATTCTAGCGAATAAATGATTTGATTTTGATTTGTCTAAAAGGCAAATTTTATGGGATTTACAAGCGATATCGAAAAAACACGTGAACATTACCTTAATTTTTTAACATTTCGACGATCGCCTTCGCTGATATCGAATGCCACTTGTCTAGAGGCTCTGCATAGTGATATCTTTCGGTACACATCCATCCACGCCGCCTAAAAGTTTGAAAATTCTTCGGCTAAGGCCCACCGCCGCCGCGCCGACGTGTAAGCGATTAGCTATTGACTATTTTTTCGCTGAAGAAATGTACCATATAAGATATAAGATCCCGTCTCAATAAAAGAGACACATATAGTAATAGTTGATCGCTGGCTGTTCACACTGCCGGCGAGTACTCTCTCACCACAAGTTTGTCGCACCGACAAGAGCTAACAAAGTTATACTCGCTCAGCGATGCTCGCTTGGCGGTCAGAACAAACGCCGAGAGACCAACCAGCAGCCATTTCTACCTACAGTGCGGCTGCCCCGAGCGAGTTGTGCGAGTAATTGCCCGTCGCACATAAAAACTCGCTCATAGACGAGCGGTAAAACTATCAGAACTACACACTCGCTACTCGCTGCTCGCCAACTTGTTTTTAGTTTCTGGCTTTACTCGCTACTAGCTGATCGTCGGCGTTGGGACAAGTGCCTAAAGATGGTTACTTTCTGAGTTGTGTCCCTAGTCTTGGGTACCTATGTCTGTATGCGTAGATAGAAACGTAAAATCTTTGGATGGTCTATGCGTTAAACTTGTATCATCGTAATCATTTTTGTTTCTAAACAAAACTGTGTCATTTATGTTCTAAATCTACAGGTTTGTAAGTAAATTTTACGATAGCAACGCCCCGGTTAAAAGGACCAACGGCCTTAAAAGGGTTGATGAAACAGGTCGATGTGATATGGCACAACTTATCTATAAACCTATATGTCCATCTGTGGTCTGCTGCATGAACCTTTTCTATTTTATTTTTATTTTAGGTAGCCTCGCGCTTGACCACTATCTCGCCTGATGGTAAGCGATGATGTGGTCGACGGTGAAGCACGCTCACCTAGAGGTAACCTATTCACTCTTGACTTAAATACCCCAAGGTTGTAGCTATCGGAAACACAGACTCTCCACTCCTTAGCTGTACGCATAATGAAAGAATTTCGAAAACGTTTAGCGCGTATGGGTGGGGTGTACACCATGTACCAATGCATCGCCATACGTCTTGTAGCCCGATGATGCCCGGCCTAGGCGGAATTAGATCATGCAATTCCATCGTTCGGAACCTTTTCAAGGGTTTGAACTCATACGTCTAGCCTCTATCTAGATTGACTCATAAGTCAATCTATCTTCAAAGGTAAGCATTATTCAATGTTATAATTTCAATGGATTGAACTAAAGAGTATAAGTTTTATGGAGAATTTGAAATTATTTTCGAACTGCTGTTAAAAGCATGCTTATACCTTGCATCGCAGCTTGGAAACCAACTACAGTCTTTTAAGAGGAAATGCGGGCAGAGAACACTGACTGAATTTCCTCAGTAAAAATTCATAATTTGAGGTTCGGCTCTCGCCTATTTCCTCCTCCAGTATTAGCCAAATTTTAAAAAAAAACCCACAAATTGATTAAAAAAGATATATGTTGAGCTTCTATGTTTTTCTTTTTTCATTTACATTTGCCAAATTTGAATACTAAAACACAAATTAATTCTGTTGACAGCGCTATTTTGCACATCCTTTGAGGGTTCTAGTGCTTCTAAAGATAATGTAACATCAAAAAGGAAAACTTAGGGTCACAGTATACATCTTTCTTTTCAAGTTTATGGAATATCATTACACACACACACACTTTGGATATTCAGTCGGATGTCTGCAATCTTAAAGTTAATATTCAAACGACACATTAGTAGCTATTTGCATTTCTAGGTAGATTGTCAAAATGGTACCTATAATAGATAAGTAAGATCTTTTTATACTTGACTGTACCTATCAAATAAATTCAAACCAGGTTAACAAGAAACATTGTATCCATGCTTACACACGACCCAAATGATCATATCGAGCGAAAGTCTACCATGGGACTCTATGGTTTTTGTCAGCACAATTGTTAACTGTGTGACTATGGGAAGTATTCGCTGTACATAGAATATCGAGTGCTTGTACAATGCTAGCAAGGTAATTTGATTGCTATGTGCTGTGAATTGGAGGGGACGTAAATTGGTATTGTTATGTGTGGTTTGACAGTTTGATTATACGAGCAATCTATATATACGTCCCAATGTTAACGCAGTACTGGCTGTGCGCTCGCTCGATGCCAAAATATCATTATTGAACCTCCTTTCGAACAGTTTTGTTTGCAAAATATTATTTTATTTACATTATGCTATGTTAGTTGTGAAGAAATTCCAGCCATAAATTTTTCTGTGTAAAAATATTTTTAAACATCCAAGTCATTATGGAGGCGTTTCCAAAATTTGCAAAAAAATATCGTGTTGTTAATTATTTTTTTAAAGCAAAAGTATTAGTTACACGAAACAACCTTGTGTTCAAAATTATGTACTTAAATCAATAATAAACATATTTTTTTTTCAAATCTTTTAACTTAGCCGTTACTAAGGAGTATGCGTTAGAAAGTTACCGTTTAACACTAACGGCCCTTAAAGATCATTTTAGTCAAGTTAAAACCTATATTTAAGTCAATAATGAAAAGGTTACTTCTAGGGAAGCCTGCTGAATCTTAGACCACATCATCGCTTATGATCTGGTGAAATAAAAATAATAAATAAATAAAAAGTTTATTTGCACATTTACATTAAAATAATTATTTACACAGTTGTAAACAATAAATATTGTACATAGTGTCAACAACAAGGGCGAACTGCTGCCTCTTAAACTAGACCAAAAGCCTGTAAATTAGGAGCCAATGTTCCTCCAGAAGTAAATCATACAACATTCAATCCTGCAAGTATCTACACAAAGCATTATATACCGCACCATCATCTGCCTAGCCTTTTCCCAATTGTTGTTGGGGTCGGCTTCCAGTCTTACCGGATTCAGCTGAGTACCAGTGTTTTACATGGAGCGACTGCCTATCTGACCTCCACAACCCAGTGACTGAGTAACACCATACCCCTTGGCAAGTAAATTAATTATACTACATTACAATAATAATTCATTGAATACGAAATTGAACAAAATATTTAATATGAAATGCGCGCCAGTCAATAATATAAAAGTAATTCTCAAATCGTCCGGAGTCAATGTATCTACAAATTAATAGTACAGAACTGAAGTCACGTCTCAAGATAAGAAGTATTTTATTTATTTATTATATACTTAATTGTACACCCCTTAAATAATTACAGGACTAAACATTTTTAAAGATAAGTGTACAATGGGCGGTCTTATCGCACAGGGCAATCTCTTACAGACAACCTTTACATCCTTATTTTTGTCTATGACAATCCCCTGTGTTTCACAGCTTTCAAAGCAAGAGTCAACAGGCATCTTTTGGCTTCAGTCCTTGTGTCGTAGACCTGATCGAACATTTTCCTCTAAACATGATTGAGGGCAAAGCTGGCTAATAAAACTGTAAGTCCCAGGGTAGAGTGCTGAATAACACACAAATATAAATTTGTTAAATGTCTCATAATCTCAATTTTTTCCCGTCGTAATGTTTGGTTAAGGATAAATAGATAGATAAAACACTTAATTAGTGCACACAAATGACACAGCACAACACACAAAATTTTAATGAAATTATTACAATTTACATGTTTAAAAACAAGGCAGAGTTTCTCACCTCTAAATTATCGCAGAATTAATGTGACAAATTGTCGAGCACGCGTTATCTGCTGTGATTGGTTGAATGAATTTTGAACAGCCAATCACAGCAGATAATGCGAGCTTGCAAATTTGTCACATTAATTCTGCGATAATTTGGAAGTGAGAAACTCAGCTTAAATGACATGTCCTTACTACATTGTGTAATAAAAAACATACGTGCCTCTAACTAACTCTAACTACTTAGCATTTAATTGTTGCGAATATTTTTCTAACAATAGGCGGTAGAAACGGTTTTTATTATTTGAAATTTCTGCAAAACGTGAATAATATTAATATTGGAAATGAACCATCAACCTTTAAGAGATTTTACATCGAAAGTTGTTTTTTATCATTTCGTACCCAAAAAAGCCTCGTCGTGTACCTATCTGCAGAGCTATTGGTACCAATATTACCAATATTGGTTATTTTTTTGTAAAAATTCCTAGTAATTGAAATACAAAATGTATAAATTGCTTTGGTCTATTGATTTTTTTATAACGATGGACCTCGCTTGCCTAAACGTAACCTATTCACTCTTAACTTAAAAACCCCCAGGTTGTATCTATCAGGAAACCGACTCGGCAGAGAATTCAACTCTTTAGCTGTACGCAAAATGAACAACAATACCAAATTAAAACCAACCACCAGCATAGCCAACCAACCAGCATTGGTACCAATGCTACCAATGATATACTACTAATGTACTTACAACTATACTTTCTTGACAACTGAATAAATAATACCATAGAAATAAACGTATGGCTTGGTACGAGACGATGGGAAGAGACCAGATGGCATGCCATTGGTGCCGTGAAAGGTGGGTAGGTCTTTGGTGTGGGACGTAACCTTTGTCGACACCCTTGCACCATCTCATGTTCCTAGTTCGGCGGGCTGTGCTGGCGCTGCTGCTGCGGCTGCTGAGGCCCCTTAAGCGGCGCAAATACTGTAACCTATTGGTAATGACAGTTTTGAGCCGTTTGGGGTCGAAACGCTTGGGTCATGGGGCCCGAGTGCACGTCTCCTATTTAAGGAGATCTCGCCCACTGATCGACACTGTGCGTGACCAGAGGACTGGCTCGTTCTTTGCGCAAAGAATCAGCATTGCCATTCAACGTGGCAATGCTGACAGTCTTCTGGGCACGTTCCCGGATGACAGTGATGTGGAGGAGTACTTCGACGCCTGAGTGTAGCTTTCTTTTGTATATAGTTTCAGTAGTTAGGTTTAGTATAATTTTGTATAGTTTACTTTTGTTTAGTTTTTGAGAAATAAATGAGTGGGCTATTAAAAAAAATATAGAAATAAAACTACAGAACGTTTTGTGTTCCTGTTATATTTTACCGTAATTTGTACCTATGCATTAATCCATATTTCACTGTGTCAGTTTTCCCTTATGCTCAAGTCATCTAAAAATATACACAATACTTTATATGAACTTGATTCAACAGTCTATAAAGTAATGGCCTTTTACATTATGAATCGTATCTGCCGACAAACTATTTTACAGTTTGGCAGAATTTTGAATGTAATTATAGTAAGTGGAAGTGCGGAGTCTCCTAATACAAGCAATCCCTTGCTTAAAAGGTGATCTCTAATAATATTTATCGAAATGCCCTTTGAGATTGAAATAAACATTTTAATTCTTAACCGACTTACCAAAAAGGAGGAGGTTCTATGTTCGACTTCATGTTTGTTTTTTTTTTGTGTATTTTCACCGATATCTCTGTCAATTATGGACCTATTTTGAAAATTATTTTTTTGTTTGAATGAGTATGTATCAAAATTGGTCCCATTTTAATTTGGTGAAGGTCTGATGAAGTACTTCGGAGATATACAACAGAACTCTTAAATAAATAACGGCAAAAGTCTCGGGATTGCTGCAATCGCATGTCTGTTTATTGTTTATGCCTTTTCATAACATAACATCACGCCAGTACGCTCTAAAGGGGTACGCAGATCTCTCACTTCACCAGTTATGTTTAAGTTTCATGTTTTTGGGGTAATCTTTTCTGGCGTTATAGGGACCTTACTAAACAACTTGTCTATTAGGTAGGTTAAACTAAAAAGGGAAAAATATTATTGTTTTTGCAAAATATACTAACGAATTCCAAATGAAAAACTACACACTGAAAAATAAGTTAATTTTTGGCAATCGGTGTCCATATCGCAAAAAATGGTACCAAGATACCGACTTCCAAACATTTTTAATAGTGTAAACAGTTTTGTATAAAAAAATACGAATGCCTTGTAATTACTGTAGTGAGGACCATATATAATGTAGAATTTTGTAAGGACAATAGTGAAGTATTTTAGGCTAAACGACAGGTTATTAGCGGCGATACAGAAAGCAAAGAGAAAAAAGAAATAAAAGAAAGATATAAAAGGTGCTAGGTACACACATTTCAATTCAAACCAAATGGCGGCTCGGAACACTCCGCGGGTCGTCGCGCAGTACAAGTTTATTTGACAGCGTGGGAAGACTACCTTTCGACTTAAACCCCGATGTGGTTCTGCCCGTAATGTTACCAATTACCATGAGTCTAAATTGTGAGATTCAGTTTAACAAAGGCAAATCCCTATAAATATCCGTGACTTCTCTCAATATTTTTTGTATCAAATCATAAATCAAATCAAAAATTGTTTATTTCTTACCATTAAAAGTTACAATTATAAAAATAGGTAAGTTCATGATAAGAAGGTATTTTTGTGGTAAGCACACAGTTACGCGATTCGCGTCAAATCTTGCCACATAATTTCTATCATATGTAAAAATTATAAAACATTGGGTATTTCTCCGTCCAATATTTGCTATAATATTAAGAAAAAACCGAAGAAAACTAAAAAAGTTATCGAAAGTTTGATCGACGGAGAAACTGGGCAGTGGTGGCGAGGGAGCACCACTAAAGCGTAACTTGGTTACAATATGAACTAACAAATAATTTAGTATGTACAATATTTATAATACTTACTATTTACAATCGCATATAAAAAGGGAAAAGGAGATGAAAGTTGAGCGTAAAAAAATTCTAGTGTACATCATTGTTGCGAAGTTTATTACCTCAATGTACGTTTCAGCGAAAGTTTACTAACGCGATGTTCGTCGTTGCGAAAGTTCTTTACTGCGATGTACGTTACTGCGAAAGTTTACCATTTCGACGTTCGTTGTCGCGAAAGTTCTTTACTGCGATGTAAGTTACTGCGAAAGTTTACCATTTCGACGTTCGTTGTCGCGAAAGTTCTTTACTGCGATGAACGTTACTGCGAAAGTTTACCATTTCGACGTTCGTTGTCGCGAAAGTTCTTTACTGCGATGAACGTTACTGCGAAAGTTTACCATTTCGAAGTTCGTTGTCGCGAAAGTTCTTTACTGCGATGTACGTTACTGCGAAAGTTTACCTTTGCGACGTACTTTGTCGCGAAAGTAAATATCATCATCATCATCATCATATCAGCCGAAAGACGTCCACTGCTGGAGATAGGCCTCCCCCAAGCGTCGCCACATTGACCGAAAGTAAATATACTATCTGAAAACTGGCCAGAATACTGGCAGCATTGTCACGTTGAATAAAAATGCTGGTTCTTTAGCCTAAGAAAAACCCAGCCCTCTGGTGATGTGAAGAGTTTACTAACTGTTTGCTGATATTCCGAAAATCTTGAGGAACCCTACCAACGGAGCACCCAGACACAGAAATGTAGTGATCCAATTATTGTATAGGGTAGTTGACTGAAAGTAGATTAATAAAAAATATTGGACACGTATTTTTCTTTTGACACGTAAACATAAAGTGACGACGATACAGTGCGTTGAAATATCGTGTGACGTCACAGTGTACTACACTTTATACTGACAAAGTGACGTCACAAGCCCCCGCTCCTGAACTTTGATGCGCTTTATCTTTGTCAATTTTAATTTATTTAATATTATTTGATTTATTTCTGCCTACCATGGGGAAAAGGCGTGAGTTTCTGTATGTACTCATATGTATGTATTTGATAATCTCACTGACGGACTCATTATAATTATCATTTTTCTACCCAGGAAACATCCTTATTGGCTCAATCCTACTACAAGATCAGTAACCGAACAAAAAACATTAAACAAAGCAAATTTTTTTTTAAACTTTGCCCCGCACTAGGAATTTCTTCCTGTATCGTGGGTGCGTTTACAAACATATAAACTCACATACACAACACCCAGAGCCGGCACAATTATCTGTAGGTCATACAAATATTTGTTCCGTGCGGGAATCGAACCCACGACACGCAGCGCAGCAGTCAATCGCTCAACCACTGCGCCAACCGTGCGCCCAAACACATTCAAAAAATTAACACGAACTATAATCAACTCCATATTTTTACTAGCATATCTCAATTCAAGCGAATAAAAGTCTCAACGGATCATCGTAAAACTAAAAGGATTGCAAACCTGCGTTCAAAAAGGCTCGATTAGATAACCGTAGTTTAACAAGAGCCGTTAAACACACGCGGTCAGAACTACCTGACCTTTGCTAGTGGAAAAGCACCTGTTTTTTGCACGATCAACGGAATTATAGTGCATAACTTTTATATATAGAAATGTCAACGTTTCCGCTTTTGTAGTGTGTGTGATAGCGCCTTTATTGGACAAGTGGGGTGGAGTTGTGTTGTTTTCCTTTATTTAACTGACTTCAAAAAAGGGGAGGTTCTCAATTCGTAGGCATATTTTTTTAAATATTTTTTTGTATGTTCCCCGATTATTCAAAGACGCCTGAACCGATTCGGAAAATTCTTCTTTTGTTTGAAAGGGTATATTTTCCAAGTGGTCCCATAGTCCTCAGGTCAGGCTCTGATTATGGGATCCTGGAGAAATCGATGGAACTCCTCAAATATACATATAACGATTTTGGTATTTTCATTAAAAATGTAATCATTTGCACTCAGAAAGTGTCATTTTGAAGAAGACCACAGATGGCCACTGGAACTCCTTAATGCTTAGTATGTCACGGGTATAAGATATATCGAATAGTTAACCGACTATGATGAAGCAAATACCTGTAAATAAATGGTGCTGATGAAAATGGTAGATCGAACTTATCTGATGATGAAGCCGGTAGGCACTGGAACGCCGAAATATAACAACGTATCTTAGTCGTGTTTGGGCTTATTGGAATCGTCATGAGATGTGCTTTGGTTATAAATGGTTTTCATGGTAATGGTACCTTTCATTACCAGGAAAACCATTTATAACCAAAAAAGATCAAACCTAAAAAGATCTAAGAAAACCTATCAAAACTAAAAAGAGATAAATAAAAAACTTTTTGATAGAAAAATCAAACCGTCTTCCACAACAAAATACTACAAAGCGAAAAATTATTTTCTTTGCCAAAGTCGGTGTTGAAAAACGGAAAACAATAGGCACCAAAGACACGGACTTCGGCAAAGAAAGTTGATTTTCACTTTGTAGTGTTTTGTTTTGGCAGTCAGTTTGTTTCTTTTTGTTTTTAGGGTTCCGTAGCCAAATGGCAAAAAACGGAACCCTTATAGATTAGACATGTGTCTGTCTGTCTGTCTGTCTGTCCGTCCGTATGTCACAGCCACTTTTTTCCGAAACTATAAGAACTATGCTGTTGAAATTTGGTAAGTAGATGTATTCTGTGAACCGCATTAAGATTTTTACTCAAAAATAGAAAAAAAACAATACATTTTGGGGGTCCCCATACTTGAAACTGAAACTAATTTTTTTTTTTTCATCAAATCCATACGTGTGGGGTATGTATAGATAGGTCTTCAAAAATGATGTTGAGGTTTCTAATATCATTTTTTTCTAAACTGAATAGTTTGCGCAAGAGACACTTCCAAATTGGTAAAATGTGTCCCCCCCCACCTGTAACTTCTAAAATAAGAGAATGATAAAACTAAAAAAAATATATGATGTACATTACTATGTAAACTACCACCAAAAATTGGTTTGAACGAGATCTAGTAAGTAGTTTTTTTTTATACGTCATAAATCGTGAACCGCAATTTACCAAGTACGGAACCCTTCGTGCGCGAGTCCGACTCGCACTTGGCCGGTTTTTTTAGGTAATGTAACGATATTGTTCTTAATTATTGTTGTCATTGCTACTGCTATTAGTTTGCATATTACTGCCGGGATAGACATTGAGAGCTTGCATCAACCAGCAGATGGCCAAAGAGATCTTCTATGACTTCTGAATACTTTGACAATTAGCTGATATTGACCTTTATGATCAAAACAGATAAATCTCCCGTTCTTATGAGCGTCATCCAACTTGTTCATCATTTCATGAAAGTTAAATGAAAACCTAGCAGTCATATTAATATCATCATCATCATCAGCCTATTAATGTTCCCACTGTTGGGACACAAGCCTCTGTGAGAGGGAATGGGCCGTAATCCACCACGCGGGCCCAGTGCGGGTTGGTGGATGTCACATGTCTTCGAATTTTTGGTTCTAGGACATGCCGGTTTCCTCACGATGTTTTCCTTCACCGTTTTGAGAGCAGTGGTGAGGAAATAATTTACACAAAGTAAAGCGCCTGTCTGGGCTCGAACCTACGACCCACAACTTGTAAGTCGCGGCCGATACCACTGGGCCACCACTGCTTTCCATATTGATATAACCTGGAATAAATCTCCTGTTAAGAGTTCTTCTTGAAGTTTTAAATACAGGAATCTCATCACAATCAATTATCCGCCGCTGAATCTAGAGAATCTTGGTTTCGTTATCCCCTTTCATAGAATCTACCATAAATAAGTACAAAATGATATTTAAGTATTAATTTTATTAAAAATGAAAATTACTGTTAACTCGTTGAGGCAAATGACATTAATAATTAATTGACGCACAATATAATATGGACCTTTGAAGTATTAATTTGTCAATAAATTAATTAAAATTTTAATATAATAATTGTCACACAAATAAATACATACATTAAAATTAGATGTCAAAGTCACAACGACACGTCAAAAAGTACAAAATTGATGATTATTTTAATACCTCAAAAATTTTACACACTCACCAAAGTCGACTCCACAGTTTCATCCTCACAAACTGCACGGTTCATAACGCATAGACGTTACGATATCCACTCCTGCGCACGCCACACGAGAATTATGCCGACGCGCAATTATATACTAGTCGCAAGCCTGGACCCGCCCAGCAGTAACTTTACACGTTTTTTTTTTGCCCCTGGAGACCTGGAGTGAAGATATTTGTCGCTGTTGAAAAAACTGCTGAACATTTCGGGAAAGAAGTTCGATCGGGAAAAAGATAGGTCCTGAAATTAGACCGTGCCCGATTCCCATTGGAGTCAATCCTCTTTAAAACATGGATTTTATTTGAATTGGTTTATGAGATTTTTGGTTATAATATCTCTTTTTTTGAGGTATGCACCTAAACCATAGATATAACTCACAAAAGTGGTATGCAAGCATAATCAGCCTAAAATGTCCCCCTGCTCGGACATAGGTTTTATTTCTATGAGACGGAGTGGGTCGTATAGTGATCGCCATATTTCTAGGCCGCACTGAATTTGGCATTCCGATGCGCAAGGCACGAAACGCTGCTGTTTTTAGCTAATGTAGCTAACTTCAGTGCGGCCAAGAAGTTTGGCGAGAACACTGAAGAAAGCGGACCCAGTGCGGGTTGGTAGATATCACATGCCTTCGAATTTTTTGACCTAGTGGGTCAAGTTTAGATTGGTTTGGGTTACGGCCCCGACTTACGAGGTGTAGCACATAAGTCTGGGTGGTAACCACTGGGCCACCACTGCTCAAGTTAGTATTTCATTTAAGATCACTGAAATTCAGCAGCATTTAAACTTAAAATATAACTTTCTTATGCAATAGGTCTGTTATTTAACAAAAAGTTAACAAGGCGGTGAGTCGTTACTCGAATATGCTCATTCACTAGCTCTATCTGTTATGCCATGTTGATCACTTCAACCTTTACACAACCCCTCGAAGAACCAGGATAAAGATACCACTTAGAACTTTAATATAACCTTCATTAACTCTATTCCAGTCGATTAACTTCAGTTCCGGTTATAAGACAGTTTAGCGTGCATACACCTCGACTTTGACACCTGTACTACGATTTATAAGCACCTGGATGCATGTAGAATTTATTTAAAACTTTTAATTAGTGGTAATGTTTAATCATTGTTTAGTTGTTGGTGTTGCGGTTGCTAAGCCAGAGGTTTGCGAGTGAGCAAAAATGATTTCTGGCGTTTTGTTAAAGTTCAGCTCAAAGATGGAAGAGTCAAGCGAATGTAATTTATTCGCCCTTCACTATTATTGGTAACCATAAAAAATAACACTGAAGCTGAAGCTCAAGAAGTTTTTGTGGAAAAATCTGTTTTACAAGTCTCTAGGTAAGTAATTGGAGAGCCTATGTGTTTTATTTTCTAGACTTTTACTCCTTTCTGGGTTCTGGTTTGGAGCATCGTCGTATTTGTTTAGAAAATCACACTAATATTATAAAGGCGAAAATATGGGAGTGTGTGTGTGTGTGTTAGTATGTTTGTTACTTCATCACGCTCAAACTGCTGGACGGATCTGTATGAAATTTGGCACAGAGATAGATTATAGTCAGGAATAGCAAAAAATTCTATCTCGAGAATATGTTCCCTCAGGATTTTTTTTTGACATTCACGCGGGTGGCAGAAGCTAGTTCTTAAATAAATGCTATAGATGCTTGTGAGTAGGATTTTTGGAGGCCGAGTCACCCACGTCCGTAGGAGTGTACTCCATTAGTTTTCCTATACGTGTTCCCCCGGTTGTGCAAATCAGGTGACACTAACTGGTGGTAGGTTTCGGCAAAAGGCTTGCGACCACCCACCGGGCAAAGACGTACCGTCAAGTGGCCTAGCCATGTTCTAGCATGACACGCGCTGTTTTTAATGTATCGGGAGACTGGCCGCGGAGAGCAGCGGGACCCGAGGCACGGTGCGCCGCTGGCTGACCGCGGGTTGTTGGGGGCCCAAATAGTGTGCCAGCCACACACGAACCCCGCCAACTGTCGAAAAATCAAAAATGCACCATTGTGCTGATTGGCGTCCAGATGGGAGGGTCATGGGCCGATGGACATTCCGGTGGTGGGGGCTCAGGCATCCCGCAGTCTCCGGACTAATGCCCCAATGATGTTATCCTGCCAGTGCATGTCTGTAGGTTAGCAGCGTGGAACCTCGTCTCACTTCTTTCTCCTCTCCTCCCTTCACTTTTATACTTACATGGCAAGGAAAAATAATACTGGAGTTCAACAGCAGCTGCACCTCACCTACATTAGAGGTTTGCACTCAAATCTCATTGCAGTCCACCACTACCTGAAGGCTGAGAGACCCACTCAATTTTGGCTTTCGGAGACGCAAATAGGGCGTCCATGAGATGTGTCGTAATTATCTTATCCAGAGTTTACTCTGGAGCACAATCGACATCTGTCCGTCTCCATAACCTTGAGGACTCTAGATTCACAATGCTTTGGGCTCTGGTGGACACAGGCCTAGATAAAATTATGTACGCCTGTGTCTACCATTCACACAGCGGCGATCAGAAGACACTATGCGATGGAATCCGCCTAGCCCGTTCCATCATCAGACTACAAGACGTACGGTGATGCGCCATTATTACATGGCGGAGATCCCAGCCATACGCACTAACGTTTTGGGAATACTTTCATTGTGCGTACAGCTAAGGAGTGGAATTCCCTGCCGGTGTCTGTTTTACTCGATAGCTACAAGAATCAATAGGTTTCTTCTAGACAACCGTGCTTCACCGTTGACCACATCATCGCTTACCATCAGGTGAGATAGTGCTCAAGCGAGAGCCTACCAAAAACAAAAAAAAGGCTCCTCGTCTGTAATGCAACTCCTCTAGGAGTCGGCATTATCGAAATATCTTTCTTTCAAGTTGTCTATTTACCTACCTTTTTTGTCGTTGACATAGACAAATCACACCAATAATTATTAATTTATTAGATCATCCTTATTTCAATAGCATAGTATGTACTTACTACTTCAGCTAATCCAATTACATTACTAATACCTACGAATGAAATTCCTTTACTATAATTTCTACGATTGATAAATCCTGCAATACATAAATCATAACTTACGATGGCGTTGTGTTGTTATTAATCAATCAATCAATACGCGATAGTGTTGCTAATCTGTGTTAACACTAGGGTGGGTATGATTTCATACAAAAAAGCGAGAATTTATTACGACATCGAGAACCCAAAAAACTGCGTTAGGTAGAGCCAAGCCATACTTATATATTTACTGTATAATCTATGCCCACAATAAAAAGATTTCATTTGATTTGATAATTTAAATTTTAAAGGGTTGAAACAACCCTATCACCCAATTCACAATATAAACCTTAACTAGATACTATCCACTCAATCACAACGCACCATGGTTACCCCACCACTATATACATTATAGAACAATAGAATAACTACTAGAAAACTGGTCTGAGAACATAAGCTTTCTAAGAAAACCAGTAATTATGTTACCTTTTATTATTTACTTAATCGATGGAGTCAGATCTTCCCATAGTAACTCTGGCTGATGGGTAAATTACATGCAAGGGTATGGTAAGTAGGATTGGAAGTCGATCGGGAAATTATGGGGAAAGGATTCATCATCATCATCATCGTTTCAGCCAAAAGACGTCTACTGCTGGCCATAGGGCTTCCCCAAGCATCGCCACACTCATCGATCCTTCTAGTTTGGCATGTACCGGATTCCCACAGCATTGACCAGGTCATCGCTCCACCTAGAGGGAGGCCTTCCGTATTGCAGTTTTGCGGCCGCCACTCCAGAACTTTTGACTCCATCGGCCATCCATTCTGCGAGCAATGTACCCTGCCTACTGCCACTTAAGTTTTGCAATTCTTCGGGCTATATCGGTAATCCTGTTTTTCCTGCGGATGTCTTCATTTCTGATTCGATCACGCAAGGATACAACGAACATTGCCCTCTCCATTGCCCTTTGTATGACTTTAAGCGTTCTGAAGAGGCCCATTGTGAGCGACCACGTCTCCGCAACACACAATGGTTTACCTACAGTGATTACCTACGGGACAGAGGGAAAGGATTGGATAAATCTAAATCTTCTGTATCGTTGCACTACAAGAGATATGACCAACCCACCTAAACGCACTTAATGTTTTAGAAATACTTACTTATGCGTACAGCTCATCATCATCTACCTGCCCTTGTCCCATATTACTTGGGGTCGGTGCAAAACGTTCTCTTCTTCGTACCTATGCGTACAGCTAAGAAGTAGAATTCCTTGCCGGAGTTTGTATTTCCTGTTAGCTATAACCTGGGGGTCTTTCAAGAGTGAATAGGTTACTTCTAGGCGTCAAGCACGTTTTAATGTCGACCACATCATCGCTTACCATCAGATGAGATAGTGATCAACCGCGAACTTATCTATATTATGTATAAAAAATAAGCATAGACTATAAACACTTGGCAATGAAGAACTGGTCGAATCAAAGCCAGAGCCTTGAACATCGACGTCGAGTTGACAGCCTGTCGGTTTTTTATCGATAACATGTTGGAGAATGTGCAATGGAATTGCATGAACCATTTTGCCCTAGTCCGTTCCATCTTTGGACTACAAGACGTACGGCCATGCGCCATCTATACATGGTGGACATCCCACCCACCCATAGGCACTAAAAACTTTCATTTTTGTGCCTGCCGGAGTCTGTATTTCCTGATAGCTGCAGCCTAGGAGTCTTAAAGTCAAGATTGAATAGGTTACTTCTAGGCAAGCGTGCCTCATCGTCGACCACAGATAAGATAGTGGTCAAACGCGAGCTTGTCAACATCAAAAATTAAAATATAATAAAAATTTGAATAACTTTTAATTCATTGGCAATCTATTAGCAGATGCAATGGATGGTCGATGGTGCTGCAAGGATCTAGAGTGGCGACTGCGTATGGTGTTGGACGTCCTCTCTTAAGGTGGACCGATGACCTGGTGAATGCTGCGGGATTCCGCTGGATACAAGACGCTTAGGACCGGTGGATGTAGCGATGCTTGAGAGAGGACTTTATCCAGCTGCGTCTTACAGGTGAAATAAAAACCCTGGAATGACTAATGGACCTTTAATATGGTGCGACGCAATTAAAATTGCGTCTACAGGCGATATCTCGCACATATTTTCTAAGGAAATTTCAAGTACAAGTCGGTCGAATTGCATTGTATTGCCTCCATGTGATCGTACTTGCAATTTCGCTAAATCGTATCGCATCGAGCCAATAGTTTGGTCATGTGATGAGGAGGGATGAAACACATTTTACTAAAAGAGTTATGAATTATGTGGATGGATGGTGAAGAAGCGGACGGACAAAGAAAAGATGGATGGACTGTGTGAGGACTGAGGAGTGATATGAAAGAAAAGGGAGTGATGGCGAGGCAGGGGACAGGACGGTATGGAAGAAGAAAACGTGTTGCTCCGACCCCAAGTAACATGTGATAAGGGCAGAAAGATGATGATGATGTATCGCATCGAAGCAGGAAGGCCGGTTAGATTTCGTTATAGAATTTGTAATTTTACATTATGATACGATAACACAGGAAGGTTAAGAACAAAACGCCAGTTTACTACTAGATTATAATGCACCCTACCCTTTTATTTAAATAACATCCCTTTACTACAGTAATTAAACAAAAAGACACAATAATTATACTTATTATAAAGTAATTAAAGTAAAAATGGGTTCAGCAGTAAAACTTTTAAGACAAATCAAGTTTACTTAACTGCCCAGTAAAATGTAACCTTTAAGTATGCAATCTTTTAAATTAAACTAAATGTAGATAATAACGTTATAAAACTTTATGTCACCTCGTAAAAAATTAATAATACCTGTGAATATGCCAATTAAGATAAATTCAGAATGAAAGATAGTGAAAATAAACTTGTAAGGGATTTGTAAATTGTTCTTAAAGTTCATTCATCATATCAGCCGAAAGACGTCCACTGCTGGACATAGGCCTCCCCCAAGCGTCGCCACATTGATCGGTCCCGTGCGTCTCGCAACCAGCGGATCCCCGCAACCTTCACGAGGTCATCGGTCCACCTGGTGGGAGGCCTTCCAACGCAACGTCTTCCGGTTCGCGGTCGCCACTCCAGAACCTTTTTGCCCCATCGGCCATCCGTTCTGCGAGCAATGTGCCCTGCCCACTGCCACTTAAGTTTGGCAATTCTTCGAGCTATGTCGGTAACATTGGTTCTCTTACGGATCTCTACATTTCTGATTCGATCACGCAAGGAAATGCCGAGCATAGCCCTCTCCATTGCCCTTTGAGTGACTGTAAGCTTTCTGATAAGGCCCATTGTAAGCGACCACGTCTCTGAGCCATATGTCATCACTGGCAACACACACTGGTCATAGACTTTTGTCTTGAGACACTGTGGTAAGTTGGACGAAAAGACACCGCGCAACTTCCCGAACGCTGCCCAGCCGAGTCGGATTCGACGGTTTATCTCTCTCTCGAAGTTGGCCCTACCCAACTGGATCGTTTGTCCCAGGTAGACATAATCTTCCACAACTTCGAGTGTAGAGTCTCCAACCTTGATAGGAGTGGGTGTAACATGGGCATTCAACATCACCTTGGTTTTGTCCATGTTCATTTTAAGACCCACTCTTCCGGAAGCTCTACTGAGGTCATCGAGCATTGTATTGAGGCTCTCCATGGTCTCAGCCATGACCACTATGTCGTCGGCAAACCGAAGATGAGTGATGTACTCGCCATTAACATTGATGCCTAGGCCCCTCCAGTCCAGAACCTTGAATACATCCTCCAGCGCAGCAGTGAACAGTTTCGGAGAAATGACATCTCCCTGTCTCACGCCACGCTGGAGAAATATTGTTTCGAGGTCTGATCCTGAAGACGGACTGACATGGTGGCGTTTCTGTACAAACACTTCAACACCTCAATGTACCGGTAGTCGATCTGGCACCGTTGGAGAGACTGCAGTACAGCCCATGTCTCGATCGAATCGAAGGCTTTCTCGTAGTCCACAAACGCTAAGCAGAGAGGCAGGTTATACTCTTCGGTCTTCTGTATAACCTGCCGCAGCGTATGTATGTGGTCTACGGTGCTAAAGCCTTTTCGGAATCCGGCTTGTTCGGGAGGCTGGAAATCGTCAAACCTGCGCGCGAGACGATTCGTGATGACTCTTGAAAACAACTTGTAGACATGGCTAAGAAGTGAGATAGGCCTATAGTTCTTCAGCCGGGCATTGTCACCCTTTTTGAAGAAGAGGACCACCACACCCCTGCACCATGCCTGTGGCGTTTTGCCCTCGAGTATGACGGAATCAAACAGCTTCTGAAGGGCCTTAAGGACCGGTTTTCCACCCGCCTTCAGGAGTTCAGCCGTGATTCCGTCGTCACCCGGCGCCTTGTTGTTTTTGAGCTGTTTCAGAGCCATCCTAATCTCGTACAGGCTGACGTCCGGGATATCTTCGGTATAGTGTCGGGTCAATCTAGCTCTTGGGTCGTTTGCTAGATTCGCAACGGGTTTACTGGTTGACGTGTACAACTGCCCATAGAAACTCTCGATCTCCCTCAAAAGCTCCGGTTTGGCGGATACAATCCTGCCATCATCGGTCTTCAGTTTTGTGAGCTGGCTCTGCCCAATAGACAGATCTCTTGCAAAGACCTTGGAGCCCTTATTCCGCTCGATAGCATCTTTAATGCTTTCGGTATTAAAGCGGCGGAGGTCGGTTTTCAAGGACTTTGAGATCCGTCTATTTAGCTGCCGGTATTTCACCGCATCGTCTGAAGACTGCAGGATCATCTCACGCCTTTCCTTCATTAGCTTGAGAGTAGGATCAGAGAGCTTTTTATTTCTATATGTACGGCGGGTCTTGAAAAACTTAGACCCGACCGTATGGACAGCTTCCACGAAGCCATCGCTGTATTCGTTATTCCAAAAGAACCAATTTTTCCAATTATTCTAAAATGAAGTTTTTAAATAAGCTCATGACAAAAATCTTTTCAGGGTTCCGTAGCCAAATGGCAAAAAACGGAACCCTTATAGATTCGTCATGTCTGTCTGTCTGTCTGTCCGTCCGTATGTCACAGCCACTTTTTTCCGAAACTATAAGAACTATGCTATTGAAACTTGGTGATTAGATGTATTCTGTGAACCGCATTAAGATTTTTACTTAAAAATAGAAAAAAAACAACACATTTTGGGGGTCCCCATACTTGAAACTAAAACTATTTTTTTTTTTCCATCAAATCCATATGTGTGGGGTATCTATGGATAGGTCTTCAAAAATGATAATGAGGTTTCAAGTATAATTTTTTTCTAAACTGAATAGTTTGCGCGAGAGACACTTCCAAAGTAATAAAATGTGTGTGTCCCCCCCCCTGTAACTTCTAAAGAGAATGATAAAACTAAAAAAAATATATGATGTACATTACCATGTAAACTACCACCGAAAATTGGTTTGAACGAGATCTAGTAGGTAGTTTTTATTTAATACGTCATAAATCGTAAACCGCAATTTACCAAGTACGGAACCCTTCGTGCGCGAGTCCGATTCGCACTTGGCCGGTATTTTTTTTGTTTCGACTCTACTGTTCCACTGCTGGGCAAAAGGCCATCTCCAAATCCAACTAGGAACTTTTTTCCTGCCCCACCGTACCACCTCGTACCATGAAAAAGAAAATAAAGGTTTAAAAGAACTTCTCTCTAACCCTTCTGGGAAAACAAACGTAAAATTACTTATCTATTACCTTGAACAAGCAATTCTTGTATATATATAACTATTAGCTTGTGCCTGCGGCTTCGCCCGCGTGAATGACGAAATTTATCCCAAGGGAACATGACTATGCTCTATCTGTATGCAAAATTTCATCCAGATCCATCCAGCCGTTTGAGCCTGAAGAAGTAAAAAACATACAAACACACACTCACAAACTTTCGCATTTATAATATTAGTGTGATATATATATATATTCTGAAACTCGGAAACGACTCCAACGATATTCATGACATTTAATATGCAGGGGGTTTAGGTGGCGAATAATGGGTCTAGCCATAGTAGTTTCATTTTTAGAAAACGTCGTTTTCTCTATTTTTACCCAAGCAGAGCTCGGTTGCCCAGGTACTGTATTATTATATATGTATTCTGAATATTATTATTTATGTTTATAGGTATATGTATTTTGTTATATTTGACATGAGGTACTTTAAACAGTACGCTTAATACTTACGGAATACCTACTTAATACTACTACTTAGATACTTTAAGGGCACAAAGTGACGATAGTAATTATGACACGATATCTTGTGAAAAAACCCCGATTCAAATAGTAAAATGCGTATAACTTTTGAACGGCTGAACCGATTTTCATCAATTATAACTAAGAACACTTTCGACAAAATTAGTTTTCAAACAAATACAACTAAATCAAAATTGGTTCTTCCGTTTAGGAGCTACGATGCTACAGACAGACACACAAATACAGAGATATTTTTCCATCGGTGGCGGGGGTTAAAAAGTCAGGTATTGAATTTTTGACATTCATTATCGCTGAGTATCACTTTGTTTATTTTTTTGTCCCATGGGTCGAAGTGTCCGAGTTGTTTCTCGGCCCCTCCACAAGATAAGATAAGATCACTTTGTTAGCCAGAGGCTAGATAAGTGTCATTTGATGGCAGTGATGGATGGCTTTGGTAGAAATGCCAAAATGTAAAGAATTGATCATGTGATATTTGAATAATGCATACCCATACATTTTTTACATTTAAGCAATCGCTATCGATATATATAGGGGTGTAAGGGGGATCAATTAACAACCGGACTCCCCAAATGTCGGCCTCACCTGCACGCGGTACATCCTGCTGCTTACCAACGAGGCTCTGGCGACCGACAAATGGCGGGATATCCATTTCATACCAACTAGAGAGCTCAAGAACGTGGAAGTTCACACGAGGTTTCTAGTAGGATAGTTGGCATCAGTGCAGGATGTTGATGTTGACTCAGGGTGGCGGCGGAGGGGTGCGGGTCAGCAGGGGTGCGGGTCAGGTAACGGGGTGCGGTTCAGGTAACCTCCACGTTGGCCTAGTTGGTTGCTGGTCTCTTTCGGATACGTCCGGGGGGAAGAGCAACCCGCTTGGCTGGTGCACCCTGGGCACCGTCAATAACTTCCCATTCGTGGGTTCTTGTTGGCGGTGGCGAATACCTGACGGGGGGGGGGGTGGGGGGGAGGCGTCGCTCTGGGTGTTCCCCTGATTAGCAGGGGACACTCCAGATGCGACGAAGGGGTAGTCTGGGTAGGTAGGTTAGGTGAGTTAGGAAAGCGGTGGGGCTCACTTCTTGGCCTCTGGGCGGGCCGCCGTCCCCTGCGGGGGGGAACGCCCGGGGCACCCCAGCTCTGCACCCTGCACTGCCCGGCTCTGCAGTGACCGGCTCTGCCCGCTCTGCACCTGGCTTTGCACTCGGCGCTCGTGCGGTTTGACCCCCCCGAGTGCACTGACCAGCTCTGCACCCTGCTTTGCCCGGCTCTGCATCCGGGCTTTGCCCGCTCTGCACCTGGCTCTGCAGCCCGGAATCTCTCCTGCGGGTGGGGGTGGCCGCGGCTCGGGGGCGGGAGGTGGGCCCACGAGGAGGACGACTTGTCGTTGCCGACCCTCCTTTGACGTGGGATGGTCGGCAGGGACAAGTAGATGGTAGGAGGAGGCGGCGGAGCGTCGGTCTCGACGCTTCGCCGCACACGCGGTGGGCGGCATCTGGCCTTCGCGGATTCTGGCCAGATGCCGCATAGGAGGGGACCGTTAGGTCCAACGCGGTGGAGGGTACGGCGCGGCACACCGTCTAGGTGTGCCCAGCGGGGGCGTAGCTGCGCCGTGCCCTCAGGAGGATGTAAGGCAGGTCCTCTCGCTTCCCGGTGTGGTAAATCCATGCTGGGGAGCGGGGAGGCCTGGGGCGGCGGTTGCCTCCTTTTGCGAGGACGCCATGTCGCAAAAGGAGGCAGCGGTGGGGGTGGGAGAGGGCGGTTGTACGATCGCCTGCGCCCACTCCCTGGTGGTGATTAGCGGGCGGCAGGTGCGGGGGCGCCTGTCGTCTGCATTGCACAATCACCACCCTCGTCGGGCGGGAATGGCCGATCACTCAAGGTCATTCCCGGGCCCCTCCACCGAGGGAGGGGCGTGCGGGGCCCGCCATTATGGTGGGCAGTCGTCGGCGGAGGACTGGGCGTAAAGGCTGTGCCGGTTTCCCAGTCCTCCTCCACACAGACGATGCGGGAGTGCGCTGGTTTATTTTAGTGGGTATACCGGGCTTGCCCGGGGAGTCCCACATAGCCCGTCCATTCCCCCGATGGGCGGGTATGCGTAATGCATTTTTTTTCCAGCGTTATCAAAAAAAAAAAAAAAAAAAAAGGGTGGCGGCGGATCCCCCCCGGTGGGTTCCCGCATTGTCGAGGCGGGGGGGCTCAGTAACCGTGGCTTGGTCACCCACGGTGAAGCGAAGAGGAACCCGAGGAGGGGCCGCTCGTCAGGGCTTTTGCCGATTAAGCCGACGACGTAGCGGCCAACTAGTAGGTTGCGGTGTCGCTTGGTAACAGGCGACATCGCAACTGAGGCGGGCCGCGATGTCGTATGGAGCATCCCAGGTCAAATAACGATATCGCGGCTGAGGGTTGGAGGCCGCGGCGGAAGAGGAGTGCCGGTATTGCGGTGCGCCGCTCTCCCTACCTTCCGCGGCCTAGACGGGGTCGCCACCGTCTGATGGCGGACGCGGTGGGGCCGCAGGGGAAGAGGAGTGTCGGTATAGCGTTAGCCGCTCTCCCTATCCTCTGCGGCCGCAAAATGGTAGATGGCGGGGCCATTGACCTTGACCCGTCACAGGGGGACCTAGGGTGCCATACACGGGGTCGTCTGGCATCCATGTGTTGATTTAGTGGAGTTTTTTTTTTTTTTTTCCGTGGAGTTTTAGAGGGTTAGAGTCCCACATAACTGCACTATCTCACCGTGGTAAAAAAGGTGGCGGCGGATGAGTATTTCATATACCAACGGCGGCACCCACAAGCCAATTTAGTAGGCTTACTTCACGCTCACCAAACCGCAATGGATAAGCGTGGTGAGCTTTCTTGTCTAAACCCCTTTCTTCATGGACAATACAAGAAACGATCCCCAAGTGCTCGGCGGCTCCAGGGGGGAAGCTATCGACAGTATGCCGGAACTCCCTGGAGTCAGGGGTGGTAATCTCCGGGCGAGGTTCATAAACTCTCAAACGATGCTGGCTACAAGGACTCCGATGAACTTAATATATTGAAGTATTATGTCCGAACTCTAAGAACTGAAGAGCGGTTAATTGAACTTGAGAATGCTCTAAACTATGTCAACTGGGACATCATGGGCCTATCAGAGGTAAGAAGAGAAGGTGAGGACACTTTAGAACGCAATCATAGCATCTTCTACTTTAACAGTATCAGTGGAGGTCAGTCAGGTGTTGGATTTTTGGTATCCAAGAAATGGAAATCTAATATCTCAGAATTCGTTGCCTATACCGACAGAATAGCCTTACTAAAGTTTCGAATTATGGATAAGAAAACTCTAACCATCATACAGGTCTATGCTCCCACGTCAGCACATCCAGACGAAGAAGTGGAGGAGTTTTATGACCTTCTGAACGAAGCATGCGATGACCATCGAGGCACTTGGACCATGATTCTGGGAGACTTTAATGCAAAATTGGGCAGTAGACATCACAGTGACATCAACACCATTTTGGGGCTTTACGGCTTGGTAACAAGAAATATACGCGGCGAGCGTCTATTACAATTTGCTTTCGGGCACAGTTTAAGCGTCAGTAATAGCTTCTTTTTACAAAAAACCCCAACGCCGCTGGACCTGACTCTCTTCCAATGGAGTAGCGAAGAACGAAATCGATTTCTGTCTATCCTCCAACAAGCAATTCATAACAAAATTACAAATATTGAACAAAATGCGTTACTCCTCCGACCACCGTCCACTAAGGGTGGTGGCAACCTTTGACCACAAAATTTATAGAACACAAATAATTAGAAACAACATTAAAAAACTAGATAAAACTTCATTGATCATTAGTAGTGCAAAATTCAATTTAAAACTTAACAGCTTTGATTCCCTAAAAACGACAGATTTAGATGACACTGAACAACAGTACAGAAATATCAAGGCCAGTATTATAAACGCCAGTACTAAGGTTAAACCCTTGAAGAGAAAATGCCTCAAACTTAGCCAAACAACTCTTGAAGCAATAGAGAAGATACATGCCCGTTATTTATCAGGGAGCGCTACCAACTTGAATGTGAGCTGGACACGAGAATAACGAGGGAAAGCCTGCATGGGCTCATGAACAAGAAACACAGGGAAATATTATTGGAGTATTGCATTAGAGTAGCCACTGCGGTTATACATCGGAACAAAACCTAAAGGCGCACTGTGTATTTCTGTATGATATTTAAATGCAAGCACAGAATGCAGCCAGGACATGTATAGCCGGCAGTATTCCATTTTAGTACCTAAGTTTATAATGTGTAATTTTTCTGTGATATTTTTAATAACTGTGATTTTGTGTTTTATCCCTAATTGTGTACCATATTTGTACCTATTCTACTGTGATAAATTGCTCACTGTATAATTGTGATAAACAGCTTTTCCGCTCAACTGTGATAAATAGCACCTTTTGCTCATTTGTATTAATAGCACTATTTGCACCAATTGTATATTGCACCTTTTGCACAAATTGTTAATTGCACCTCTGTTTTAAGTAATAAATTGCAAGATGATGAATGCAAAAATGATTTAGTATGAAGAATTAATGTACGAGAGGCATAGAAGATTGACGGGAACGACAGAGGTTAAGCACATAAGGCGCCAATTTTGTTGGCGGGGATTAGAGTTAAGTAAAAATAAAATTTAGAAGCGACAGAGTCTTGTTTTCAACAGCCCAGAGTTCAGACAAGTAGACAGATGGATCAAACGAAGCATCCGAAAGGACGTGCGGCAGTACAATAACAAGCTGGTGCAAGTTGCTTTAGAAAGCAACAGATCTCTAAAATTGGCCTTAAGAGGTACAGCAGAGAGAAGTCTATCCACCATCACTAAAATCAAGGACTACGCAGGAATCAGTCATAGTGAAAGAGACAAAGTTATGAAAATTTGCTCAGATTTTTATAAAAAAATGTACTCAGCCGAACACACGGGGTCTTCTACTTCCCAGTCGCTTAACGATGCTTTGACTCTACAACAGTCATCTCAGATATCACCCCAAATCACGGGTTTTGTAGTCCATTGTGCTCTGCGCAGTCTGAAATATAATAGAAGCCCAGGCGAGGATGGCATTTCTACTGAAACTCTCAAAATAGGGGAACCAGTACTACTTCCACATATCACAAATCTTTTCAACTCAATATATTCCCTTATCAATTTAGTCATTCTACAGTAATTCTGTTACACAAAAAAGGTGACAAGTCCGAAATCGGTAACTATCGTCCCATCAGTCGAGTTTCGCATTTGTACAAGACATTCATAAAAGTGATTGAGAACCGCATTTCAGGACAACTTGACGCCCAACAGCCACCTGAACAAGCAGGGTTTCGACGCGGCCTCTCCACTACTGACCATCTGCACTCCCTGAATCAGATGAAAAAGAAGTGCACTGAATTTAAGATTTCTCTATATCTAGCGTTAGTGGACTACGCCAAAGCCTTTGATATCATTCACCACGATTCACTATTTGAAGCCCTCCTCAATCAAAACATAGATACCACCTATGTAAACTTATTAAAGGCCATATATCGTAATAGTACAGCAGCTATTAAAATTACTACCACAGGACCATCCTTTCCTATTGAAAGAGGCGTCAAGCAAGGAGACCCGCTGTCCCCCAAGCTGTTTACTGCCATTCTTGAAGAGGATTTTAGAAAACTATCAGATCCTTGGGCAGATAAAGGCGTTGTCGTTGGCGAAAAAAGATTGACTAACCTCCGTTTCGCCGACGATATCGTTCTGTTCTCATCTTCGGCAGCTGAACTTGGCGGAATGCTAAGTGACCTTAACAGGACGAGCCTCGAGATTGGACTTCGGATGAATATGTCGAAGACCAAACTCATGACCAATAGCGTCCAGCAGAAACTGTTTAGGAGTTGAGATTGCATATTATATGTTCCAGAATATATCTACCTCGGCCAATGTTCTCTTTCCAGGCGAGAAAAGAAAAGAAAATTGCTCGCCGCACCGAAAACGCCTGGAAGAGCTATGGGTAGATGAAGGCGCTCATGAAGAGAGACCTCCCTATTTGCCATAAACGCAAATTGATTGACATGTGCATTCTGCTTATTCTTACATATGGAGCTCAAACCTGGTTTTGACGGCGCAGCAGAGGTACAGGATTGAGGTTAGAAAGCGAGCAATGGAGCGCAGCATTCTGGGAGTCAGATTAACGGACTGCATCAGAAACACAGCGCTGCGCTCCAAAACACAAATCGCCGACGTCAGCCAAAAAGCAGCCAAATTAAATTGGGACTGGGCCGGACACATCTGCCGCATGTCAAACGGTTCATGGGCTAAATCAACCACAATGTGGGTCTCGGAAAATGTTAGGCGACACCGCGGCAGACCTAGGCGCAGATGGCGGGATGAACTCGATGCCTATCGACAGGGTTGGTCTACGATTGCCCTACACCGAGAGGATTGGAAGGAAGAAGGGGAGGCCTTTGCCCCGCAGTGGGACAGAATAGGCTGAAAAAAAAAAAAACTGGAGCCTATTCTTATGTATTATCTGACAGTCAATCAATTAGTCACGGAACGACTCTTTACAAGAAAACACTAACATCATTTGTCAAAACACCACGCAATTAACAAACGTCAAACATACCCAACTACAGGTGGACTTCATGTTTAAAACTTCAACTCCTGCGCAGCCACAGACATAAATTTAACTAGATAACGTAAGTCCAATCTGTATGAAAACTAAGCGTGACCCTTATTCCCTTACAATCATCCTGGTAATCAATCATGTTACTTGGGGTCATCTGTCTGTGGCATCAAAGAGCAGTCCAACCGGGATTGCATTGGTGCAGAACTATTGCAAAATATGGAGAAAAATGTATCTCCGGATCTAATCTGGGATGCCATCATCAGATCCTGATTCCCTTATCATGGTATTCTTATATATCTTAGGATATCTCCTTTACAACTAAAAAATAATAGTTAAAATCCGTTCATAAATGACGAAGTTATCTGCGAACACACATAAAAAAAAATATAAACGGTCGAATTGAGAAACCTCCTCGTTTAATAAAGTCGGTGAAGTACATACATTCACGTCATCTAGATAGATTTATGTCTGTGTTTTAAACTCAAACTCCTGCGCATCCATACTTAAGCACCGTGACAATGCCCATACAATTATTTTGAACCTGCTAACAATCGGCGATGTAGCGACCATCGCGATAAACATGGGCCGTGTATGTTAATTATAGTAATTGGCAGTACTTATGTAGATGTGAAATTTTGATCAGAATTATAACTTAAGGTTTTTAAATAACCGCTGAATTTGGATGTGGTCATTGTGATATTCAAATTGGGAGTGGTTTTCTTGATAGATTTAGAACCTGCCAAAACACAAATCCAACCGTTGTACCGTTGTACTTGATTTAAAAAAAAAAAAACATTGTAATTAGTTCCATTAATGTTGTAATCCTCCTGAACAATTTCATTTGATCAGCGGAGACTAGCCATCGATGCCGAAAATATTAGGCCATGATCAGATAACTTTTTTTTAAAATTATTATTATTGTTAGGCTCGCGTTTGACCACTACCTCGCCTGATGATAAGCGATGATGTGGCCTACGGTGAAGTACGCTTGCCTAGAAGAAACCTATTCACTCTTGACTTAAAGACACCAAGTTTGTAGCTATCAGGGAACAAAGACTCTGGAAGGGAATTGAAATGCTGTGCGCACAATGAAAGCATTAGCAAAACGATTTGTGCGTATGGGTTTCTATATCTTAAAGTTTAATCACCTCAGTTTAAGCATCATCAAGATGCTTGAAGTTTAAGCATATTACAGTGTACAAATGTGTGCTCAAACCCAGGTGGACTCTATCTTTCTTGACGCCTATTCTTCGTCCGTATTGGAGGAATGTGCAATGTATCTAAAAGTATTGATGTAATAGACAACCGAAAACCTGATGGAAATTGATTAACCCCACTCCACCTAACTATGACCATCAACTAGCAAGTCAAATGCCTAGTGATAGCAACATTTCTGATGTTTGAAAAGTTACAAAAGAAATATTTCGTATATATCCGGTACCTATAGACTTTAATCAATTTCAGACTGTTAAATACCGAACACTCAAATGGTACTCAGTACTTAAGTTTGAACTAATGTGTGTTACTAGAAGGGTTGAAGGTGTAAATAAAACAACCAATCTGTATACTGCTGATCTAAGTAAAGTAAGTATATTTGTTAAAACACACAAGACCCTATATCAAATCGGCAAACAATCTCCCTTGCGACTTCTATTTCGACGCCAACGCCATCTAGTTGCGTCATTGTAAAACTTACAAACCCAATAATATTTTTGTTGACCTAAAGAGCGACTGTTGATCTTTAACATACCGCCCACCAAGGACATTACTGACGGAATGTCCTTTTTGAACTACCTTATAGTTCGGAATTTGTAGCAAACAATTTGATCTTTTGATCTAAATCTTAAACCTAGAATTTGATAAAAAAAAAACATACAATTTGATCTATCGATTTAACTTATAACTATAGTAACTTATTCTTATAACTCATCTAAAATCTCAAATCCTTTAACAGGATAAAACTTACATAATATGGTAAATTAAAGCTAAACTACTAACCTTAAATTAGATTGGCCGAACAATTAAGAAGGTTAAAAACCCTGTTGGGGAAACTATTCACTTATATTGTGTAATGGCATCTTAACAATAATGTAGTTTTTATAAAATGTAAACAAGATAAAACAAAGTATAACATGTGTAAAACATCTTTTATAAATAAAAAAAATGTAAAGTAAAACTAACATAAAACATAATAAATTGATTGATCTGCAATCAGTAAAATACAAAGTTTGGATGTTGGTCTCTGAATGGCAGTAGACTTAGTGCGCTATGTGACAACAGGGGTGATATTATCATCACCGGGATTTTAATCTGTTACGCGACCTAACTACCAACGACTTGGTGGCAAATTGCCTTATTAATTTGTTATTTTGTATATATATTTTTTCTATTTTGTTGTTTTTATTTGTACTATTTTCTTCTGTTGCCCAGAATTTTCTTGAAATGTCGTCAACCTTACAATGCATTACATTCAAGTTATTTAATTTGTTACTTGTGCTGGTTGTGTCAGGACCAACAGCACCTGACAGGACCCACCCTAATGCTGTGCTCTGAGCGATCAGGGTCCCAGAAGGACTCTTAACTAAACCTTCCTTGATGATGCAGCTATAAACATCAGCACCCAACAAAATATCTATTTTGTTTGGTATGTTGAACTCCGGATCTGCTAAACATAGATTGTTTATAGCTAACCAGTCGAAGGTGTCTAAGTTAATACTTCGCTCAGGTAGGTAAGAGGTGATCTTATTTAATACATATGCACTAAATTGATACTTAAAGCCAGGATCGACACGAGATTTAATCGTTAATTGTACCATGTACTTTGTCATGGTTGACCTATTATTTCCTAATCCTGACACGAATCCTTTAATTGGGATCTTTTTCAAGTTAAGATGCTGAACTGTCGACTCTGTTATAAAACAAGCCTGCGAACCTTGATCGAGCAAAGCTCGGACCGTATAATATTGGCCCGTATTTGACGAAGCTTTTAGTAGCGCAGTGGCTAATAAAACCTGTCTGGGTTTTGCTTCATTCCCTGTTGACAAGCAAGACACTATCTGAGGAGCACTAGTTGCAGAACTAGCACTATCAGTAGTAGGTCTTGCTTCAGGGTCTTGACCTTTACTGTCCAAATGAAGCAACGAATGGTGGCGTTTTTGGCAAACTCTGCAACTGGTGTTCTTTCTGCAGTATTTAATTGTATGGTTACTGCCTAAACAATTGAAGCAAATCTTGTTATTAGCTACAAAATCTCGTCTGATTTCGAGAGATTGTTTGGCAAACCCTTTACAGAAACAGAGCTTATGACCTTCAGAGCAGTATTCACATTTCAATTTTGACGACAACTCGGTGGCTAACAATATTTTAGGCGTATGTTTGTAACTGACCTGGTGACCTGAACCTCGTTTTGGTTCAATGCACTCAAACGCGCGGAATCGTTGTTCTAAAAATACTTTAAATTCATCTATGGTAGCCAAATCATTTCTGGAATCTCTACTACTGACACTTAATTCCCATTGCTTACGCGTTTCAGGATCTAATTTAAATGTCACGATGTGTATGATAATAACATCCCATGTACTCACATTTATTCCTAAGTTTGTTAGCGCATTTAAACAGTCACTGGTGGTGTCTGAAAGCTCCTTTAATGATGTTGCCGATTCAACCTGCATACATTTAATACTAAATAATCGTTTTAAAATACAGTTGGCGAGATATCTTTTGTTACTGTATCGTTTATCTAACAGATCCCAGCACTTACTGTAGTTGGCATCAGTTATTGGAGTATTCCGTATTAATTGCTCAGCTTCACCGGTTAAGTGGCTTTTCAAATAATACAGTTTTTGCACATTATCTAATGAACTATTCTTATGAATTAACGATACAAAAAGGTCATTAAATGTCGTCCATTCTTCATATTTGCCAGAAAACGTTGGAATAGTAATTTTTGGTAATTTGACTTGTGAGTGGACAGACTTAAACGCACTATTGGTAGAACCATCCTCATGTGGTACTGGTTCACTTATAACTCTAATTTTAATGAGCATTGCTTTCATTAAACTTTTGTAAGTAAAATAAGTGTCCTCGGTTACATCATAAATTTCAACAACCTGCTGCTCAACCTCATGAACTTTGAAGTTTAGATAAATTTTACTATTGGCATTTTGAAACGATTCCCAATCTTTTTCTAATGATTCTAATCTAGTTTCTATATATTCTATTTTTAATCTTTCTTCAGGAATCTTTTTAAAATTAGCTAATCCCTTAATAATGACATTTTGAAAACATTTTAATAAGTTTATTAATCCCTCCATATTTCAAACAATTAAGTTACAACCGAAAAACTAATGTAAACAACTCAACAAGTGAATAACACAATGTTTGTACTAAATTAAAGTCAACCAATTCAAAATATAATATAAAGTCCAATATGACCAAAATATTGTAAGTTCCAGTAAACTGCTCAAAATTTAATAAGTGTTTGTTTGGAACAACTTAATCTGGTGGACATTGGGCATAGGTTTCCCGTTCCGTCGTTTTTTAAGAAACTATTCTAAGTTCTAAACTAACATGCACAAATAATACAAGTCTCTAAAACTAAACGTAAAATAAAGTTTAAAAATCTACTTAAAATTATTCTTCAAAGTCCAAAATTCTTCTAAAAACTTCTTAGTTAAAATGTCCAAAATGGCTTGTCACTAACTGCCTTTGTTTATATCTTAAAATGTACTCACAATTTTCACTCACTCACACAATACGATGATGGTGTATGTGGCGCACTCTGGTGGTGAGTGGCAACACGTCGAACTTTGGATTTGACGTCAGTCTTCTGATGTCACGTTGAACTGGGTGTGTGTGACGACCTTATGACGTCACGTTGAGCTCCGCGAGGCTGTAGTCACCTCACTTTAGAACTGGTCGCAAGTGGCGTCCTCTTTGACGTCACTTTTTCGCCGCTGCTTACCCCGTGCACAACACTGGACGAAGCTGTCGCTGCCGATGCGGGGAACCGTGTACTTTGCCGCAGCGATCCACTACGAGTACCACGGACGAACTCTCAAAAAACCGATACTTATCCGGCTCGAAGGACCAATGTTAAATACCGAACACTCAAATGGTACTCAGTACTTAAGTTTGAACTAATGTGTGTTACTAGAAGGGTTGAAGGTGTAAATAAAACAACCAATCTGTATACTGCTGATCTAAGTAAAGTAAGTATATTTGTTAAAACACACAAGACCCTATATCAAATCGGCAAACAATCTCCCTTGCGACTTCTATTTCGACGCCAACGCCATCTAGTTGCGTCATTGTAAAACTTACAAACCCAACAATATTTTTGTTGACCTAAAGAGCGACTGTTGATCTTTAACACAGACGTTCCCATAAAATTTCTTAGTACCTGCAAGTCAATAAACAAAGAGATACAATCACAAAAACATATAAATAACACTTTTAGCAACATTGTTGCACCTTTTTACACTTCTAGAAAAAAAAACAAAAACTGTAATCGCAGTGAAAAACATCAAAAAGGAAACACACAAGGAACTTGGTAGGTACATAAATATTCACAGACAAACAATGAAATTATCAGATACACATAATATAACAGGGCTCTCCGATCACAGATTGTGTGAAAAAAATAACGTTGCTTTACATACACTTATAATTGCAGTCCCGTTGTTTTTGATTTCAGAAGGGATAGGCAGAAACGGTATTGTAGGCATCGTAACACGGTAACAGATGTGTAGGAACAGAAACTAAAATTCTCATATATAACTGTGTATTTCTATCACCAAACAACAATAATTTCACTATCATCCTCCCCTTGTCCCATATTACTATTCATCTTCTTCCTTACTGTCCTATCCCACGTCATGCTGTCACTGACTCCATTTTCTCGCATATCATTCCTCACACAGCCCATCCATCTTTTTTTTTGGCTGTCCCTTCCCTCTCCATCAATCCACATTTATATTCATAATTCTTTTAGTAACATACGTTTCATCCCACCTCATCACATGACCATACCTAGACAAACGGTTTCCTCTCAACTTTTCTGTTACTGGTGCCATTTTCAAACTTCCTCTAATATACTCCTTTCTCACTTTAACCATTCTCGTCACTCCGCACATCAATCTCAACATTCCCATTTCTGCTACATGCTAACTCTTTTCATCCATCTTTTTCACAGCCCAACATTCTGATCCATACATTACGACAGGTCTAATCACGGACTTGTATATTTCCCCCTTTAAGTTGAGGTTGAGGGGCACGCGCGGGTCGCAAGTTCTCCAGTGACCTATCGCTATTTCATCCTGAGTTGATTCGATGCGTTACGTATAGGTATACCACGTCATGCCCTTGGACAAGTGACCTTAGGTAGTAGAAGCAGATCGGAAACAATCAGATCAAACAACAATCTTTAAAAATGTAAGACATCAACCTCTTGATATTTAGCTAGCGCATGTCAATGCGAATTTTGAGCTTTTGACGATCTTTATCGCTGGTAGAATGTCACCTTGTCTGGAGTCTAAGTTTTTTAATTACATCGTGTTGGCCGATGCATTCAAGAAATAGCTCCCTACCAAAAATGGGTAGCTCTTATAGGTAATATTATTCTCTACGGTAGACTCCACAATCATGCATAACAACCACGCGGTCACATACATCCAACTGAATATTCTAAGTAAAAATTATATTTCGAGGTTGGCTCTCGCCTATTTTCTTCTCCAATATTGGACCAATTTCATAAACTGAAAAATAAAGACATATAATGTGCCCTACGTTTTCCTTATTAACATTAGCTTTAGAAGCACTAAAACCCTAGGTCTCGTGTACAAATTAGACAACTATAAATGAAAACATAGAAGCACAACATATATCTTTTTTGATCAATTTATGGAATATCTTTTAAATTTGTCCGATACTGGAGGAGGAAATAAATGAGAGCCAAAGCTCGAATTATGACTTTTTACTAAGGAAATTCAGTCAGAGCTCTCTGCCCCAATTTCCTCTTAAACCACCTGCATCTATTCGTTACCATAGTCATCGCTAATGGATTATACAAAATCCCAGGCTTCCAACCATCAGATGACTGGTTTCAATGTAAACCGACGAAAATATTCCATATATTTCGCGTCGCGGTCGTAAACTAGTGCTGAAGGCTGCAAATATGCCGACGAAATGTGCCATTTAATCGATCCATCAAACATTCGGTGCAAGTTCGGTGCTTTTATACAGACGATGTCCTATTTACAGTAATGTCCCAAAATGTCCATTCACTTGCGCCCTAGATGACTTGTACAACGTCTCCAACTCTGCAATGAACGTGGCCAAACTGGGCTTAAATAGTGTGATTAAATGTACCATTGACACGAAAAGCAGAAACAGTTAGATTAGTTAGTCAGATTTCTATTTTCTTCCGTATTTTTAATAAACCACCTTTGGTCCGCGCGCTCTATCGTTTGTCTATGGTTTCGACAAATGGTCTTTGAGCATCGCGTTTATATATTTGTATTATACTTACACATACTTTGACCCACCTTCAGTGTTTTATTCTATTTTGTTTGTTATTTATATAAGTATGTATTCTTCTATTTTCTTTTATTATATAAGTCCTGTTTCCGTAAGTGTGTCCGTGGCATCAACAGTAGGCCCTATCAGAATATCAGCGCAGCGTTATTACCTTTTTTGGATATCGCTGCACATGCTGAGATAGTAGCCTTTTTGGGTCTCGCACAGGGTTTTTTATTTTATTATTGTTTAAGTGTATGCTTATTTTCTCGTGTCTCCTGTGCGGGTCACAAATACATATCTTTCTTTCTTTCTTTTCTTTTCTTTAGTTGTTTACACTTAATTGAAACAAAGAAAACATGCTTAAACTAATCTTAAACTGCAGTGCAACAATTACTTAAGAGCAAACTCCACATTCACAATTTAAAAAATCAAAAGCTAACTTACATAGCATTCTTTATCATATCAGTCAAAAGACGTCTACGGCTGGACATAGGGCCCCCCCAAGCGTCGCCACATTGACCGGTCCCGTGCGTCCCGCATCCAGCGGATCCCCGCAACCTTCAGCAGGTCATCGGTCCACCTGGTGGGAGCCATTCCAATGCAGCGTCTTCCGGTTCGCGGTCGCCACTCTAGAACTGTTCTGCCCCATCGGCCATCCGTTCTGCGAGCAATGTGCCCTGCCTACTGCCACTTAAATTAAGCAATTCTTCGGGCTATATCGGTAACCCTGATTCTCTGGCAGATCTCTTTATTTTTATGTAGGATCACGCAAGGATACTCCGAGCATAGCCAGAGGGCTATATGGCAATGGAGAGCCATTGCCCTTTCCTGATGAGGCCCATTGTGAGTGGCGTGGTCGACGTCTCTGAGACATAGCAACACACACTGGCCATAGACTTTCGTCTTGAGACACTATGGTATGTTGGACGAGAAGATACCACGCAACTTCCGGAACGCTGCCGAGCCGAGTCGGCTACATAGTAATAATAATAATAATAATAAGCCTTTATTGCTGAAAACTAAACACTTTTACAAATTATTAAATGCAGATAAAAAAGTATCATCTAACTAAACTAAGTATTGATCTGTTCTCCCGGATTAGTCATCAACGTGTCCTGTGACACATAGGCCTCTTCCAGCTGCCTCCATTCTTCTCTGTCCATGGCTTTCCTCATCCAGACAGCTTGGCCGACTTTCCTGATGTCGTCCATCCACCTTTTCGCTTGTCTGCCTCTTCTCCTTTTGCCATCACGTGGCTGCCATTCCGTTATGAGTTTTGTCCATTTTGTTTTACTCTCTCTTGTCATGTGTCCTGTCCACCTCCATTTTAGCTGTCTAACTGTTTTTATAATATCTTTCACTTTAGTTAAGAGTCGTATATCATCCGCTCTCATGTGATCCCTCAGTGTTACACCTATCATGCTCCTTTCCATGCCCCTCTGGCATGTTCTTAGTTTGTGTAGGTGTTTTTGGTTTAGTGCCCAGGTTTGACATCCATACGAGAGACATGGTAGTACACACAAGTTAAACACCTTCTTCTTGATGAATATAGGGAACTGTTTGCCTTTAAATATCTCTTTAAGTGACCAATATCTTTTCCATGCATTTGCAACTCTTCTTTCGATTTCTATGTCTGTTTGGTCCTTAAAAGATATTTGTTGTCCTAGGTAAATATAACTTCTTACATATTCTATATTTTCATTATCTACTTTGATGTTTATTTCATCCCTATTTGTCATTACCTTTGTCTTGGATTTATTCATGGTTAGGCCCACCACTCTACTAGCATCTGTCAGTTGTTGTAACATTTGTTGGAGTGTGTTTGCACTGTCGGTAATTAGGACTAGGTCGTCCGCGAACCTCAAATGGCTAAGTTTATTGCCATTGATATTTATTCCTATATTTTCCCACTCCAAGTTCCTGAAGACATTTTCTAAAATAGCAGAAAATAGTTTAGGAGATAATGGGTCACCCTGCCTGACCCCTCGAGCTATAGAGAACTCCTCGCCAACAGTTTCTAGTTTTATATGAGCAGTACTATTTTCGTAAATATTTTTAATAATGCGTATGTATTTTTTAGGGACTCCTTGCTCATTTAGAGCCTTCCAGAGTGAGTTATGTCTTACTGAGTCAAACGCTTTATTATAATCAACGAATGCAATATAAAGGTCTTTGCTGTATTCTTGACATTTCTCCAGTAATTGTTTCAGGACATGCATGTGATCGACGGTTGAGAAACCCGATCTAAAACCAGCTTGTTCGATCGGTTGCTGCTCATCCATCATACCTGCGAGTCTATTTAGAAGTAATTTCGAAAACACTTTGTATACGTTCGACATTAAACTAATTGGTCTGTAGTTCTCAATGTTATCCCTATCTCCCTTCTTGTGCAGTAGAATGATTGCGCTTTTAGTCCACTGTGATGGTATAGATTCTGTTTCTAAGACGGTGTTGTATATATCTGTCAGTCTAACCAGATTTTCAGGTGATGTAACTGAAATTTTTAGCATTTCGTTTGTTATCTGATCTGGACCAGGGGATTTGCCGTTTTTTAGACTCTGTACGGCTTTTTCTATTTCAGATGAGAGGAATAATGGTATTTCTTCTATATCATTGTTTTCGAGATCTATTGCAGAATCTTGCGTGTTAGATTCTGGCGCATAGAGTGTTCTGTAAAATTCTGTAGCTACCTGAATTATGGATCTTCTCTTATTTTCATGTGTTCCTAATTTGTTTTTAATGTTTGGTATCCATTTTTTTGACTCTGTCAGTTCTTTCAAGGCTTTTTTAACTCCTCCTGACTTTTTTATGTGGTATGTTAGTGTGTCCATTCTTCTTTTGTTTCTATCTTTCTTGATACATTTGCTTATTTTTTTGCTTATTTCTGTTATGGCCTTTCTATTTTGTTTATCATTTTTATTCTTTATGAGCAGCTTTCTTTCCTCTATCAGTATTTTAGTTTCATTATTTGTGACGCTAGGCTTTGATTTAACTCGTTCATTATGAAGTGGTCCGAATAAATCATTTATTTGTAAATCATACTTCTCTTTTGCTTTGTTTTTTATTGCGTTTTGATTACTTGTTTTCTTTGTTGAATTAAATTTATTTCTGCTAATTTTTGGTTCTGCGTTACTCAATTTGGCTCTGACCATTCTATGGTTACTGTTGAAATTTAGTTGACTAAGGACACTTACGTCTAGGAATACTTTAGAGTTGTTGGTTGCTATATAATCTATCTCATTCTTGATTGAACTATTTGGAGAAATCCATGTCCATTTTTTATTTTTATTTTTCTTGTAGAAGCTATTCATAAATGCAAGGTTATTTTCGAAAGCAAGGTTAATCATTCTATCACCATTTTTACTTCTTCTACCGTATCCAAAATTGCCAACTATACTCTCTTCTCCAGTTCTTTGAGAACCTATTCTGCCATTAAAATCCCCCATTAAGATAACATTTTTATGGGTTTCTTGCAAAGCTGATGACAGTTGATCATAAAATGCATCTTTGGCCAACTCTTCATACTGTTCAGTGGGAGCATAAACCTGAATAAATGACCATTTGTTTTTGTACATTGGCAAATGCATGTTCAGTATAGCTATTCTCTCTGAAATACCTTTAAATTCTTCTATATATTTTTCTAAATATTTTTTGATCATGAAGCCCACTCCATGCCTTCCTTTTGTTTCACCTTTATAGCATAGTATATAATCTTTACGGTCTTCAATCACTTCTCCTAATCTCCTAGTTTCGCTTAGGCCTAGTATATCCCATTTTATTTTTGAGAGTGCTAATTCTAATTCAGTCAACCTTTCATGTGTTCTAAGTGTTAGGCAGTTAAGAGTGGCTATGTAAATTACTTTTCTTTGTTTGAGTTTTGTATTATTGATGTTAGTATTATTTTCTGTCTTTAGAGCTGGAAGGGATTGGTCGCTTACCCCCACGGAGACCAGCCGGCTTGGGGGAGATGTGTTTATTGTTGTTGTTTCGTTTGGTTTTTTCTGTTTAATCGTTTTGACTTTCCGAGGACTGACTTGCATTAATTGCTACTCTTTTATTTCCGAAGTTGAATGGGATCTGTTTTTGTACATTCTCTCGAAAGCATTAACTTTATTAATTTTTGGGCGGGTGTTGTCTTCTATGTTGGTGTTTGGAGAAGTAGATTGTTCTCTTTTGCGTTTATCCCTAGAGGTAACGTCTTGACCCTTTACCACCAGCTTGTCATATTTTATGAATGCTAAATGACCCTTTTTTCTTTCTTCTTGTAACTGAGGTATAAGACTTCGTCGTTTTTCTAAAACATCTTTACTAAAGTCTTCGTTGACGTACACGTTTTTGGGTAGTCTTTTTTTGTTTCTCAAAATTTCATTTCTTTTCCACGTGTTCAACATCTGTACTAGGATGGGGCGTGCTCGATCTTTTGGCTTACCAATACGATACGCCTTGTTGATGTCTCGATCAACAATTTCGATCCCAGATATTTTTAGAGTTTTTGTAACCATTTTCACCGTGTCGATATTTTTATCATTAGATTCTTCAAAGCCGTAGAAAATCAAATTATTCGACTTTTTCCCAAGCTCCATACGAGTAATCTTTTCGTTTAATTGTTTCACTTCGATTTTTAAACGTTTGTTTTCTTCTACCAATGGTTTAAGTTTTTCATCCATTTCTTCTCGCATAGAGGTTTTTAATATTGATGTTTGTTTTTCCATTTCTAATTTTAAATTTGAAAATAATAATTGTAGTTGATCATCCATCTGGGCAAATTTTAAATAATACGTTGGGCACACTGATGTATTTTAGTAGTAAATTTGATTTATAAAGTGGCAACCCTCTTGCGTAGTTAGCGTGGAACGAAACGTTTTTCTTTGTTTTTCGATGTTGGTAGTTGGTAAGTGAATGAATAATCCTACCTGTCAATGTCGAGTTGCGTTTGTAGGTTATGTTGCAATGGTGTATCTTACTATTATTTCGATTTATAGCGGTGCATCTATCACTTGACAGGATTTATTTTGATAGCCTTGACTTTATTTATTTATTTCACTAAATTTAATTCTCACTTAGCTGAAGTTTTTAACACTTTACTGGTTAAGTTTTCGGAGCTCACTATGTACGTCTACACTGTTATACAGTCCAACCGGAAGTCCCGCGGCTACATAGTAATAAGCGCTAATTATTAATACAAGTGGATAGTTAATTGGTAAAATTATACAGTTGATATAAATTGATTAAATTAATAAAATATACAAAATTGATAAATTAACAAATACTATAATTAGTGCCTAGTTCTCTAAAATGGTACACCATTTTGAACTAGATCCGCGACAATCCTCACCCAACTACTACTTTTCATCTACCCTGTGAAGATCGTCACACCACCTAGCCCGAAAAATGTGAGTAAAATATTGTAAAACATCAGTAAAATTGCTCAAGACTAAACTAACGTTAAAATACTCAACAACACAAGTTCTACCCGTTGCGTATTTCTACTTACCCCCTTGCAGCCGAGTCGCAATGATAAACAGTTATGCGTTTATCTGATACGGACACGCGAGCATTATTTATTGCAATTTTACATATTAATGTTGATAACGTTAAGGATTGGGCAAGCGTTTTAATATGGTTTGTCACGGTTCCGTAGTATTTTTTTGTAATTGGCACGACATTTGGCACGAGCACTAACCACCGCTTGCTCTATGCGAGTTGGCAATTTCAAATTTATTACCCGACTTCGGCGTAATAAAAGGGAGGGTTATGTTTTTGACCGGTATGTGTGTATGTATGAATGTTTATCTGTTCCCTCATAACTTCCAAACTCCATATCATAATTTGACACATGAGTCGTTGGAAGCGTCTTGTTTGTCCGCTGGTTATAGGCTTTGTAACGTCACATTAAATGAAATATAGCGCCCTTTAGGGAGCAAGAAGTCAAGAAAAAAAAAACACTCCACCCCATCTTGTGTGGTATCATTGAACAGTGATTTTGAAATTGGGTTTGGTACTTCATATTTTTGTTAAGCGTACCGTTTGCGAGATATATCCCGTCAAAGTCATGATAACTGTTTTTACCCGAATACGGGTTTTGATCGGTATGTAAGTTATGTATTTGTGCATATATGTTCATTTGTTTCCTCAGGCTCTGCAAAATACTTTAAATAAAAAATAAGTTCAAAAACACGAATACCCGAATACTGAAAAATTACGCTCAAAAAAGGATGAAACAAGAAAATATTCTCATCTGAAATATTCTCAGTGGTGTGCGATAAGCGAAAAATAAGTTACTGACAATTTTTCTCTGTAATAACGACAAATTCATTCAAGTTTCTGTAGTTAAAGCAAATAGTTTTATATGTTTAGATTTTGATAATTAAGGGAAATGCAACATGAATCTAAAAATAGAAACCCATAATATTCCCTATTTACCATAATCTACGGTCATACAGACAATGTAAATCTATGGTAACTGCTTAACATTCTAAGAGCAGTCGAGCGTAATAGACAAGCTGGCAATTCCTTTTACCCATTATAAGGAATTACTATGAATTTATGATGAATGTCTATGGTATAAGGAGACTTTAATAGACTAGATTTATTATTAGTTGAATTGAAATATTATGTATGGTTTTGGTAAGATTTTTTTTATTATTTTAGAAAAAAAATAGCTAACCCCTGCTGGGTTACCATAAGCTCTTGGAGTAAGGTTATTTTGAGTGTTTTTTTTTTTTTACATTGTAGCGTCTCGCAGTTCAGTCAAGTGACCGTCTACTGCTTAACCGGGCTTTCCTGTGGAGACTAATCTCTTAGCCTCCGGCTAAGTGCTGAGGGCTACCCCAATTGGGGTCGGTCCTCGGCTCAGGGCGTCGCTGGGGGGACAGCTAAGGCCGCATCTAATAAAGTGATTCTACCATCCGTTCGGCGAAGCCTACGTGGAGAAGAACGGACAAGAAACTCCAATAATCTAACTAGAGTGCGTAAGGGACAGATTTATACGACTTGTATACATCTGACACTTACGCGATCTCAAAATAACCTTATTCTAAGAGCTTATGGTGACCCTCCTGGTGTCCTGAAAATAATATTGACTATTTAGTTTTTTGATCCGTAGTTAACTTAACCAATGGTTAAATATGCTAACCAATGGTTTCGAATTTCGGTAAAACGCGTTCATTCTTAAAAATTATCCCGAGGGAACATTATTTCCGGGATAAAAAGTATGCAAACATACGAACACACTCACAAACATTCGACTTTATAATATTAGTGTGAAGTGTGATTTGTAGCCTAAGAAATGGTCAAATAAAAACCCTTCAAATTATTTGACCATTTGTGACCATTGGTTAGCATTATATTCTGCATGGGCCTTAGTCACAATTTAGGTTAAAAGGTTAGGTTAAAATTAAATTGTGACAACCACACAATTTAATCGCATAATGATTTAAACGCGTGATGCGATTATTATTTATTATTTTCAGCCTGAATTGTCCCACTGCAGGTCAAAGGCCTCGTTACTCCTTTCTCCTTTGCATTTCTCACGGTTATGTGCAAGTGTAAACCAGTCCTTACTGAAGGTGTTAAGTTCATCCCGCCATCTTCACCTGGGTCTGCCGCGATGTCGTCGTACATTTTCCGGGACCCCCTTGTGTTAGCTTAGTCCATGAGTCTTTCAACTTGCAAACGTGGCCGGCTCAGTCCCATTTAAGCTTGTCTACTTTTGGGTGACGTTGGTGATTTGTGTTTTTGGGCGTATGTTGGCTGCGATTGGCTACATAAAACTTATTAAACCAATCACAGCAGCTGACATATGTTTGAAGATTTATCGAACAAATTTTGCGATAATTTTCGTTCCAAAACTGAGCCGAAGTTTAGTCAAGTCCAGTAGATATCTTCCGATTGATGATTGTGTAGAAATTGTACTAGTTACTTAGGTAAATTCTGCATTTCGCCCACAGCGTCCATTGTTGAGCAAAACCTAATAGTATTTAATATATGTATAATCTGAATCTAATACCTTTAAACAAGCAATTCTTGTATATATATTTAATCTGAATTTCGGAAACGGCTCCAAACGATTTTCATGAAATTTAGTATGCGGGGGGTATCGGGGGCCATAAATCGATCTAGCTAGGTTTAATTTTTAGAAAACGTCGTTTTCTCTATTTTCACCCGAGCAGAGCTCGGTCGCCTAGGTACTTAGATATTAAATTAAGATTTATAATTTGAATAAGGCTATTATTTAGTTATTACACAGACCATTATTTTAGTTTGCATTTCTTTCTATTCAAACATTCTTCTTCTTTTCGATTCGATGGCACATTTAATTAGATTGTCTGGGCCCAGTCGGCGGCCACGTTTATTGCAGCGTCAGAAGCACTGTACAGGTCTTCCAGGGTGCAAGTGAATGGACAGCCAGGACACTCCAGCAAGTGGGACATAGTCTGTACAGAGGCACCACATTCGCACCGAGTATTGGACGAATCAATAATCCCCCATTTTGCAAAAATTATATTTGCAAAAACATTAGAATTTTATTATTTTGATGACACCGATGATAAAATTTGCTGGACCGATCAAATAAACACAGGTTTTTTTTTAATTTTATGGCTGTAACTAGCTTTTTCCTGTGGCTACACACCCGTGGCATTTCCCGCAGAACCAAGCATTTTTCGAGATAAAATCTTGCCTCACTCAGCGATCATCAGCATCATTATAGCCGAAGGACGTCCACTGCTGGACATAGGGCTACCCCAAGTGTCACCACCTCGATTGGTCCTGTGCGTCTCGCATCCAGCGGATTCCCGCAACTTTGACAAGGTCATCATTTCATCTAGAAGAAGGCCTTCCAACGCTGAGATACTCTGCGATAGCGTCTTTCTACTAGGGAACTTTTCGTATGATCATTAACTCCAGAGGGATACTGTTTTGCCTCTTCGTTATATACGAGTACTAGCGACCCACCCCGGCTTCGCCCGTGACAAATTATACACAAAAACATTCCTCGTTTCTCACTCTTTTATTGGTGAAAACCGCATGAAAATCCGTTCAGTAGTTTTAGAAATTATCGCTTACAGACGCGGCGGGGGACATTATTTTATATTAAGTAATTAAGATTGGAACTAACTGATAGCCATCTTGGTTACCACAAACTATTTATAGTGATCAGTAATAATTATAAACTCGTTATCATCATCATTTCAGCCACAAGTCGTCCACTGCTGGACATAGGGCTCCCTCAAGCGTCGTCACACTGGTACCCTGTGCGTCTCGCAATATAAACTAAGTACAAAGAAACAAGGAATGTCTGTCTAGTCTTTTCCCAACTATGTTGGGGTCGGCTTCCAGTCTAACCGGATTCAGCTGAGTACCAGTGTTTTACATGGAGCGACTGCCTATCTGACCTCCACAACCTAGTAACTGGGTAACAGCGGTACGCTTGGCTAGACTGGTGTCAGATCTGAAGCTTCTGACTATCCGTAACGACTGTCAAAGATCTTCAAATGACAGCCGGGACCAGCGGCTTAACCTGCTTTCCGAGGCACGGAGGAAACTCGGTATGTTGAAATGGTCACCCATCCTCGGACCGACCTCGTCAAGCGTTGCTTAACCTTGAAGATCGACCCGTGCGGCTGTTATTATTTAGCCACGAGCTCTTACAAAGAAACAAGGTAGAGTAAGTCATAAATACCCTCGTTTAGAAAAGTCACCAAGGAACCCTAAAAATAAATAAGGTTTTTTTAATTAGTACGATAATATGATAATAATATTGTACGTTTTAATGAAAAAACCGTCTACGGCGGTTCTTTTTGCCGTTTTTTATCGGTTTTTAGATGGTATGGGACCGGTTTTAGCTTAGGTCAAGTTTTGCATAAAATTGATACTTTTGAGATATGATATTATTTAACTTTATTATTGTTTAAGGTTCATCTGTTGGGTAGTTAGACATTTTATTTGATAGTAGAATGTGTATTTTTAAGTCTAAAACAAGTTGTAACGGAAAGGTATACTCACATTTTTTTAAATGCTTCTGCCCAGCAGCCATATAGCGTAATGAAAAATCTACCAATCACATAGACGGAAATCCACATCGCGTCTTTCATCTTGCACGCGATTGGTCCATTTTTCATAGTCTTTGCAAAGGGCCTTGCCAAATTCATTACGCAATAAGGCTTCAGGTATTTCAACAACTTTCTCGAAGGATAGCATAGCCAATTCCTTAAAAAACTTGGATTCTCCTTACAAAGTTGTCATCAGCTGAACAAAATTTATATCGGAGATATAATTTTAAAATATAATCACACCCTTTCCCTTTGCCCTTATCTTCCTGTCGAGTTATTTTGAATCAATCATTACATACGAGTAGGTCCTGTGGAAATCTGTTGAGACGGTATGGGCGTGTGATGCAGAGGAATGCAGTACATATCGTGAGGAAAGTTTTGAGTTTAAATTTGGATGGGTAAGTCCAGTGGTAGGGAAAGACCAAAGGAAAAGTGGATGGATAGTGTGAAAGATGATAAGAAAGGAAGTGACATTTGAGACGTTGGATATAAAATGAAAAGAAAACCTAAATCAAACAGTTTATTTCAAATAAACCTTAGAGGTAAAAAAGATGAATCTAAATGCAAATTCGCAAGCATCAGTAGGCATCATTGGAGAAGAATTTTCAAGAAACACCACGGACACTCTTCTCCATTAGTTTTAATTACAAGTATTTGGTTACATCATTCTTGTTGAAAAATACATATATGTGAGAACGATGTAAAAAAACGTGCAAGTAAAAGCATCTAGAGTAACAAACAATTAAAAAATATAATAAGTAGGTAAATAAAAACAACAAAATCCCAATTCCAACTGATGGCACCCGTTCACGAACATGACGCATGGATCGGCACTGCTCAGCTCAACCATCATGAAGGAAGAAATGTATGAAACATGAAGAAATGCAGTGCCGACCCCAAATTAATTGAGATAGTGAATGATAAATGATTGATGATGCTATGTTGGTACATTAGTAAAGTAGTCACAGTGGATATTTGTGTCTCAGAGACACTGTTGACAGTTGGCTGCAAGACCACCCTTGCTATTTTTGAGTCAATGTTAAATAGAAGTTAGCATTGTATACCAGCCCTTTTTCACTCGCTTACGTTTGTCGCATCGTCCTATCTCGCTTACTCTATGCAGTATACTCGATGAAAAGTTGTTTCTTGTGCAATGGTTCGCAGATGCAACTTTAGAGACACAAAGATCCGCTGTGACTATTTTGGATAAATGAAGAAAGACATTTTCCACACTGTCCACTTATCCATCCCATCCATCATTCCTATAGTAATTCTGCTGTTATAGCCATCCATATTCATACTACACAATTCAAACACAATTAAAACATAAAACAAACATACACAATTAAAACATAAAACACATCACATCACATCATCAGCCCACCTACCACCATCAATTGTTCCCACTGCTGCGACAAAGGCCTCCTCTCTGTGAGAGGGAAACATAAAACAATTATTTATTATTTAGCGTCTTCACGCGACTTCGCTCTGATGGCCACAGGAACATACAATATATTAGGTCCTTACCTATGAAATTGGCGTTTTGTCGTACTGGCCCAATGATATTATAGTAAACAGATATGTTATGAGCGCGCGTATTGTGAAGACTCGAATACGTCCTAATTGGGACGTATAGTCTTTAGTCTATGTCACGCATGGTAATGGCAAAGACCGATTTGTCGATTGGTTGAAATAAAAAAAATAAAAAAGTGCCGTCGTGTGTATTTAGAAAGTATACCAATTATGATACCAAAGTACATAAAATATGTAAGTACGCAATACACCTCAATTTACTAATTTATTTCAATGTTTTAACGAATATTCTAATATTTGGAGGTTAGAAAAAGAAAAAACATTGATGGTCAGAATAATGTTTGTTTGCATTCACACGCAAGTGACAAACACAAACTGTTAACATTCTAGATACAGTCAGTGTCTATAGGAGAGAGGAATAGCGCTTAATATTATATATTATTTTTCCTGGATAGAAAACGTACCTTTTTATCGTAACGATATTAGTAACCAGATTTATTCTTCTAGATTAATCCTTCTTCTTTATACTTCTAGTTTGTTTATCGTTTTGTGGCAACTAAATACTTTTTCTTTCTAGATATTAATTACCTTTCACAATCATAATTAAATTTACTACCTTATAATATAAATTTAGATAAGATCGAAACACACTTTTAGGTCATTTACTTTTTTTTCCTTTTATTTACCTTAGGTAGGAGCTCGTGGTTCAATAATAACAGCCGCACTGGTCGATCATTGAGGTTAAGCAACGCTTGACGAGGTCGGTTCGTCGATGGGTGACCATTTCAACATACCGAGTTTCCTCCGTGCCTCGGAAAGCACGTTAAGCCGCTGGTCCCAGCTGTCATTTGAAGACTTTTGACAGTCGTTACGGGTAGTCAGAAGATTGAGATCTGACACCAGTCTTGCCAAGAGGTACCGTTGTTACCCAGTTACTAGGTTGTGGAGGCCAGATAGGCAGTCGCTCCATGTAAAACACTGGTACTCAGCTAAATCCGGTTAGACTGGAAGCCGACCCCAATATAGTTAGGAAAAGGCTAGGTAGATTGATTGACTTTTATTCCCTTCAATCAAGTTGTAGAAAGATGTGTGGTAGCCATATTTATTTATTTATAATAAGCACACCAACAGCACTTTCACTTACAATTCAAATAAAATAACATCTAAAATCGGCATTTCAGTAACCATGCAAATAGCAGGTATGCATGACATTGACACAATGAATTTTAGAGACAAAGTAAAAATAAAAAAGTGTATCCAGTAGACCTAAATTTAGAACACTACAAATACAAAACAAATTGAGCTATATAGACGTACATTGTTCTCACTGTTTATATAGGGAACGTCTGTATGTATGTATGTCTGTATATTGGATACCTACAGATATTTTTTTATCACTTACATAAAACAACTTTATAAGTAAATTAATCGGATTACGCTATCTGATATAGTAAATTTAACATGACTTTTGAAATACCTATAAGGTTAGAATTTTCTCACCCACTGCCACTGTACAAACAGTATAGCGTGATAATATACCTTTAAACAATCTTAATAGAAACTATATACGGTAATTAAAACAAAGAAAAAATAAGTTAGAGTACAACAAAATGCCATTACCCTTACATTCCCTATTAACGTCCCAGCTCCATAACGGGGTAACTGCACATTTGTAATTATTATTTTTCACTCTAGCATTTAAGTTGAGAATGAAGTGCTGCGAAGCAAAAGGGGTTGTTTTTTTTCTAGTTAATTAAAGCGAAGATTTTAATAGCCGATGGCAATACACTTATTTGTTAGAAAACCATAGACCGTGGTAGTCTGGGCGCGGGAGAGAGTAGGGATCGTGAACCTTTGTAGAGAAAAAAATAAAGAAAGTTTTTTTTTCTTTTTGGTCTGAAAACTGGCTGTAGTGTTAAATTTTGTGTGCTTCATCAGTATTAAAGTTGATTGATTCACGAAAACGATGACAAGAAAAACAAGTTTCACAAAATTCGTTATAATTGAAATATTAATAAATTAATAGCTTTCGATTAATATCTTCACGTCTAAATCATGAAAGCACGACGATTTATTAACGTATAATTACCCAAACAATAACCGCTAATAACGAAAATGCAACCAAATAAGAAAACCGATAACAGATACCAATAAATCACTCAACTGATGTTTGCTACTATAGCAAACGCATCAGTCGTTTATAAGTGTCACTTACAAATTACCAGAAACCGCGAAAACAAAAGAAAAACGCTAAACACTCAATCGTCACGAGAAACCACGGTAAAAATCATTAAACACAAACATTCATACACTAAAAACTAAACGTTGAACGCGGAAAAAATGTAAACACATAATTATCAAATCATAGGCATCGTGGTTCCATACAAAAACGGCACTTTATTCAGCATTGTAAAAACTAAATCGTAGTGTCAAAATAAAAAAGACGCGGGCGCTAAAAAATATCGAGTTAGGCGCCCCTGTGCGGTGAAAAAGTGGCATCGGGGAATGAAAATTACATATCGCCGATGTGAAAAAGTTGGAGTAGAAAAAGTGCAGTGAACGTATTCTTTGTGATAAGCGAGACACGCGAGCGTTGCGTCTCGGTGCGTTGTGTGGACATGGCTCAGAAAATAAAGAGATATGACTGGAAATTTTATTTTTAGAATTAAATTATTGATCTATGTAATGGAACCAGTTCAATATATTTTAGAAGGAACTTGCACAAACATACTGAAAAATAGTAAGGTAGCGGAAAGGTACATTTAAAAGCCTTATAATGGTCCCTATTCCTTGTTGTCTTTGTATGGTATTTGTTAAGGAGTTTATACTGAGAAATACCATCTGGTACCGATTGCCGCCACTAGACAACGTTGGTCTGTTCCGTTTGGTGGATGCAATATTTTGGGCATTTTAAGTTGTTAGCTTCGCACCAGGTGGATCGATTACCTGGTGAAGGTTGCGGGGATCCGCTGGATGCGAGACGCACGGGACCAGTCAATGTGGTGACGCTTGGGAGAGGCCTATGTCCAGCAGGGGATGTCTTTCGGCTGATATGATGATGATGCTGAAGTTTTTTGTATTGGGACATCGCAATAGGCAGGTGAAGATAGCGGGCAGAGTAACGCATATATGCGGCACTAGCTCAAATTACACAGGATTGGAAAGAAGCAAAGAAGAACTTAGTCCTGCCGCGGGAATAAATAATATACTCTCTGGTATTGGAAACCTCTGAAGGCGACCGGCGGTAGCGCCTGATTTGACAATGAAAAGTGAGTCAGGAACTCAGGATTTCAAGTTTAACTGATCCTAAAGACTGAAATTGTTCTGGTGTATACTAAAAACGGCTTTCGAACTATTGTAAGTAAATTAGTTGCTTGTAGAAAGAAGTCTATAAAGATCTCAAGAAGAAGAAAACTCTTTGTGAATTCAGTCAGAGTCTGTTCCACCTTATCCACGCTACACTACCCCATATTCACACCGGAGTATACAGTCTCAATGTATACCGGCGCAGTTTTTTCGCAAACACCAGCGATTTATTTAATATTATAATAATTACCACGCTTCGTTGGTAACGCTATAGTCGATACTACATCAGTTTGCAGTTGCCCCGCTATTCATTGCCGGCGGGTTTTCTTTGTATTATCTGGGGCAGGCAGATGTAATCGTTGCAAACAAATACCAAGCGTAAATAGATTTTCACCCGGTTTGAACTTTTGAAACTGAACTTAGGCGGTAAAAAAACTGTACAGATTCGGTACAGAAACGAAAACCACCGCGCCGCGCGCCGATTGAAAAGGCGACCTTGTCTAAATTTAGTGATGTAAAATCCTTAATGCAGAAACCAGCAGCCTTATTGTGTAAGTAAATTTGGTAAGGCAAAGGTTTTGACCCCATGAATGAGTATGACAAATACTCTTTAAATAATTAGGTATTACCAAAAAATATTGTACAATTTCATTGGTGAAGATACTCATTTTTAAAAGAGTCCAATTTTTTTTGGCAATACCTAATTATTTAAAGACATGCTGCTACAAGGCTGCGGGTATACGTCACTAAAACAACACTGAAGGAACAGTTTAGGCTTTGCTAGGTTTCGAATTCGAATTCGCATATCGCCTTTCAGAAGCAGGCCGATTAACTCCCGGGTCATCATGAGCAAGTTTCTGTGTTTACCTAGCTACGACTTTTATTTGGATACCTACAATTAGGATTTTGGTTATCTTTATGCAAATCTCTGAATATTAAGTATAAGAAATCATATTTCAATTCTAGCACTTTTCTCACATAAGACAGGTTGAAATGGCTCACCTTTTAACTAACTAGACAACCTTGTACCTCTTTCCTGCACCTGCAGGAAAACCTGGAAGATTCAAAATAGACTCGGTTGGCCGCAGCCACAGATAACATAATACTACAGTGCCGCAGCTAAGACAACCTCTACAGATTCTCGGATGGCTCCAATCTTCAGTGTTTGTGTGGCGTCTCTCCACAGACCATGGCCCACCATTTATTTTGCGCCGCTTGTCCTATCATCTGTGCATGTGAGGACATTATGGCTGCGTGCTTCAGAAAAAGGTGGCAGAATTCAGAATTCTGGACCAAACTTAATATTTAGAGACTACATTATTTTGTAGGATGTCTTCTTGTGATTCGTTGGAATGGTATCTACGTTGTTAGTGTTAGAGATTTTTTTGCAATGCATGGCAGGGATTCGTAGCGAGCAACAACGCTCTTGAATTTAAGGTTAGGTCGTGGTAATGTCCTTAAGAACAGAAGCATTTTGATTTTTCTTAATGATCTGGATTATTTCACCATGGAATCTCCCACTATTGGGTTATAGACCTCCTTTTCGGTCTGCCATACTGCCTGGTTCTGTGAGTACTTAGGTTAGGTACCTAGGTATTCATTTAGCAGCCTAATTGCGTAACTTAAGGATAGCACAAAATACGCGCGTTATATTATTATTGCTTCATACCTATGTTTAAAAATCTGTCTACTCGACAGTGTAAAACACGCAATGTTGAATTGTCAGTCAAAATTAAAAAGTTTGTGATCGATTCCACGAATTTATATGTTATGGAATCAGGCTGTGGGTATTTCTGATTAAACCAAGCTTTTCTTATTTATTAATTACACAGTGTAGCATTGAAGATATTCTAAATAACAATAAATTATATTTTTAGTTCGATAGTTTCTGCCCACCCCGATCAACAAAACTGCTTACAGTGCCATCTTTGAATTAGTGGTTAAACCATTCAGACCAACAGAAATGTCAGGATTACGAAAAAGTCAAGACAACCAATTTTATTAGCAGTACCAATCAATTTTCACAGATGGCGCAATGTGTCTGTTTTATGCTAGTACTGAATCAATTAAATAGATGGCGCTTTTTTCAAGGGTTATTTGAGCGTCTTTGTTATGTCATTAGTGTTACTATTCAAAGCTAGATGGCGCTTTCTTAAATTCAAGTAGCTTACCCAAATACTTTCTAATATAGTTTTGCTAATTTATAACAGATGGCAGTATATAAAATAAACAATATTGATGTATATAGTTTTAAACTAAGTACTTTATCGGTCTAATTTTCACAAAGGCTACTATTGAACAGGAGGTCCTGGGTTCTATTCCCAGGTCGGGTGAGTATTATTGATTTCTTTCATCTACAGATTTCAGGCTGACGGAGAAAATCCAAAGTCTGGATTCGTACCCGGTTGATTACAAAATACACCGGAATAAATGAATAGAGATGTAACCCGCTCGTATCCAGCGCCAGTCCAATTCCAACTGTAACAGGGTCGAACGAATACTCTGCGCAAGTATTGCGTATCTCTAAATTCAAGAAAGATGTTAGGTATATTATTAAACACCAAGACAGTCCGTTTCCTCTTTACCAGACAAAGGTGAAAAAAAGCCATTGAATTAAGATAACGATTTAGTAATGTTAGTAGACAGGCAAAGCACCACGGTCCACGTGAAAAGCTTTTGCAAGAGCTGGTACGGTAGAGGATTAGCACTCTTAACCATTAAATCTGCCATGTCATGTCATCACACCGTCGAACATTCGCCAGAACATCAAATTACCTACATGGAAATGCTTTAGAAAACTGAACATTTTCTAAAGTTTCTTATCCTATAGATACTTTACAGTTAACCTATAGGATAAGAAACTTTATCTATAAGTTGTCAATGCTCTCGTACAGGCACGATACTGGTAAGCAATGGGATTGCTGTTGATAGAATAGGCTGAACAACCAAGCTTTTTTGCCTTGGAACCTAGGCAGTAACTACTAGGCAACCTGGGACAAAAACTTTATTCCGGTAGTTATTACGCTCTGGTAAAAATTATTATATATATAGGTTAAAGGTACCTATATCGGGTCATGGTCTATCTGTGTACTAAAAATCAAAGAAATCTTTTCAGCCTTTAGATGATGCATTAAAAATGAAACATGCTAACATCCTCTTTTACATATTTCATCAACTGGCCATTCCACCGTACAATTTAAACCACTATCCGCAGATATACAAACAAATAACTTCGCGAAAGTTTTTGGGTTCTGTACCCAAAGGGTAAAAACGGGCATAGGGTCCCGTTTTTACCCTTTGGGTACAGAACCCAAAAACTTTATTAAGACTCCGCGGTCCGTCTGTCTGATTGTCTGTCTATCACCAGGCAGACAGTTGAAATTTTCACAGATGATGTTTTTCTGTTTTTATATCACGCCTTTAAGCTGTGGCGTCTATTTTGGCGTAGGCCCATTTCCTTCCAATGATTCTTGTTCCTAGCTTTAGTCATCCAACCAGGTCCACCTTTCTCCCAAAATGTGCCTTTCCATCTTTTCCAGGGCCGACCTCTACTTCTGCCTTGATCTCTTGGTATCCACTCAGTTACTTTTTTGGTCCATGAAATATTCTCTAACTTGTAGACATGACCAGCCCAGTCCCACTTAAGTAGTTTTATCCTCTTTACGACGTCAACAAATTTTGTCTGCTGTCTGATAATTTTGTATTTGAGTCTTTCTTTCTGCTTTATTCCCATCATGCTGCGTTGAATTTTTCTTTAGCATTATGGCAAGTAAGTTTTCGTCATTTGTCTATAACGAAACCAACCACTGTCTTTACACCAATATAGCACAAACTTATAATAATTATAAATTCAGGTTGCCTCACGATATTTTCTCGCGATGTTCAACATAAACTTAGAAAGTACATTATATATATATTTCTATAAGCTCACGCTTGACCATTATGAATTTATATTATATTTATACTATTATGAATTAAAAAAGTCAGATATTGATACTTGCCCGGATTAAACCCACGACCTCAAGCACAAGAGGCGAGGTTTTCGTTAAGCTGTTGGTTCCGAATAACATTTTTTAGGTCTTTGATAGTCAGCACCGACAGTTATCGTGTCACCCAGTTACTAGTTTATTGAGGCCAAACATAGGAGGTTACTCGGACACTCGGTGATATTAGTCGGCTGTGCTGTGTCAATGATTTTTTTTATTTTCTTTCTATTTACTCCATGTTAAATACCACCAGTATTTAACGTGGATACAGCTGCATCCGTTTAAATGGATGCCAAATCCAACTTATATTGAAAAAGGTTAGTTATTCCTATTTATTTATGTATGTACACACAAAACACGTAACAGAGAAAAAAAAGAATACAGATAGAAGAGCACAAAGGTACTGCTTATTTCAATTGAAATTTATTCCAGCAGACCTGTGACAGGAAAGTTGGATGACATACGAAGACACAGTGAGTAGAAAGAAATAAGGAAACTTAAAATATACTATTATAACTTAACTAAATATATATAAATTACACATATACCTTAACTACATATATAAATGATAAAATACATACAATTTTATAATATAATAATATATAAAATTACAAGATGGTGGCAAGGTAATGTTCTTTGACCTGTTTCTTGAATAAAGATAAATTTTTAGAGTCACGGATTTTGGGTGGAAGTGAGTTCCACAGTCGTACTGCATGAACAGAGAAGAAGTGGGAATAGAAATTAGTATTGTGGGAGGGAAAGTTTAGATGATGCCTTAGGTGGGATCTACACTAGACATCGGCAGCGTGAGTAAAGGAAAACCGCTCGCGCAGATATTCAGGGTACGTAGGGTTAAAAAGGATGTTGAAGAGGTGACATAATACTCGAGTGTTCCTGCGAAGACGGATAGGGAGCCACTTGAGATCCTTGCGGAACTGACACACATGATCGTTATTCCTCAGACCAAAAACAAAACGAAAACCAAACTTATTCTTTTTCTTCTTTAGAAAAAACGTTGCCTCACACTAGGAATTTCTGCCCGTATTGTGGATACGTTTACAAACAGTTAAACTGACAGACACCCAGATCCGGAACAACTACCTGTAGGCCATACAAACATTTGTTCCGTGCGGGAATCGAACCCGCGGCACGCAGCGTAGCAGCCGACCGTTCAACCACTACGCCAACCGTAAAATCTTGATAAATAGGTATTTAAATCTAGATAGCCGCTTTTTATCCAGGGCTGTTTTCAATGGACTTATAAAGGTGACCTAAGACTATAAACTTACTATTAACAGAAAAATATCATTTTAATAAGGGCCTGAAAGATGTTTATGAACCTTCAAAGAGTTTAACTTCAAGATTTTGGAATATACAAGTAATTGACTAGTCTAATAAGTAGTAATTATACCCATAAGAATCTAACAAGATTTTCAGTCTTACTAGAACTTTAGTTCTGCTACTCAACAAGAGATGGCGCTGCCTACATTAGAAGTCTGACATTATTAAATGTTTTTAAAATTATTTTCACTCTTTGATTATAATTGATTCAATTTGTTTATTATTGTTGTCTGTTGGGATACTTTATTTGATTTCCACTCATATTATTTTCAGGTAGATACAATTATTTGCCTATTCCAAATAAGTATTACAAACGAGTAAGTAAACAAAGGCTGAAGTTATTGCGGAACGATTCATCATCATCATCATCAGCCTTTTAATGTTCCCACTGCTGAGACACAGGCCTCCTCTCTGCGAGAGAGAAAATGGGCCTAGAACATGCCAGTTTCCTCACGATGTTTTCCTTCACGGAACGCGGAACGATTTAACAGATGAAATAAAACAATAGTAATCAAATAATCGGAAATGGATTTAAAGAAAAACGCACGTATGAATCATCCTTTTTATTTTTTAAAATAATTATAGCTAACCGTTTCGGCAATAATAGTCACTATTCTCAATTTAATGACACAGTAAGCATTTTCCGTTGTTAAAATTATATTTTTTCACAATAAAATTAATGGGTTAATTAAATTTGTTCAATAAAATGTAATAACTAAAAAAATATTGCTTAACATAACAACGCTAAACTTAACTATAAATTACATAGCAGTTCTTATTTTGACTAAATATCGAGTACAAAAAAAATAATAACTTTTATAAAAAATATAATATTTAATAAACACATCGAGTAAATCTAAAATAATTACTTAAAAACATGGCATCATTTTATATTAATAATTTTTAATAATTATTAAACTTAAAATTATAGGGGTACAACTCTATACACGAGAAATAATGATAAAAATAAAATAAAATTACAAAATAATAAAACAAAAAATTATCTGTCGTGAACACTCGTTACTTAAGAGATTTAATAAGAAATATCCAACATGTATGTTTATTCGCCTAAACATCGATTAGGTACAGTAATATCGTCACATCACATTTCTAAAATTTATTTACAATTTTGTTTAATTTTTACTCCTTTAAGTTTAAATACAGCATGCCAAACACGAATTTTGACTTCTACCTAATCCGTAAATTTTTATTTCTAACGTCTAAACATTTTGAATTTTACAATTTTTACGCCGAAATACAATTGTAGTTACAATAATTTTGATTTATACAAGTTTCTCATTTTAATTTTTACAATTTACTGTTTCCAAAAACGTACCTACAACAACATTTTTTGATCAATCACGACATTATTTTTAAGGATAAAAAAAGATAAGACTAGAATTACACCAATTGGGTAAAGTTTTTGCGATAAAAAGAGTAATGTTAACGATAATAACAAAACGTTTGTAACAACGCAAATGCCCTATGTGGCATTATAGAGGCTAGGCAATACGATAAAGTAGACAAAATTAATGCGCTGTCAGTGGTTGAAATTACCAAAGTTACCCCAATATTGAAACCCATTTTCATTTTTACCCCATTTCATAAAAGACATTTTTTGTGTAAGTTTTAATTTTGTTAGTAATTTTTTTTATAGTCTGACTTTAAATGAACCGTTATTTTATTTGTAAAATACGACAGTAAAATTGTTGATGATTGCATATTTTTCCCTAAAATATGTTTATTACTAAAAATGGATACGACGCAAGAACGGGACATTGTAATAAGTTCCCGTAAAAAACACCAATAATAAATTCCATTATCTATGACATTTAAGTTCGTTTAAGTACACGGATATTTTTTTTGTATTTATTTATTTTGTTTTTTTTTATTCGTTGTTTACTACGGTATAATATAAAAATCGCAGTATAAGTGCTTATTTTATATTATATTTATCAACCATTTATAAATAAACATTTTGAAATGTTTTATTTATGAATAGTTTCTGGTATTACATTACATTAATTATACTAACTTACTATATATTAAGATATACGACTACTATTGTGAGTTAAATTGAAAACCTGGCTATCCTGTCTACACTTAATTATATTATGATTAATGATGTATATTTAGCTAAATATGTCATGAAAACAAGGTGAAATACAGATACGTAAACTAACAAGCAAGAAAATAAATAACTTTAACGAGCAATAAGGATGTTTAATTCAAATCAACAGCAATTCATTGTTTAAAAACTTAACAATTTTCAAAAATATTAACAACTGTTGTGGCTGGTAAGTTTTCAGAAGCTACATTTTTGTTTTCCTTGTATGCATCATCTACTATTGTTTTATTTATAATTGTAATAGGCTTTTTATTCACAAAAATATGTAAATAAGTTTTTTTTAATTATAATTATTATAATAAATAATTATAATATTTATTCTTATTTTGCGTACAACCCCAATCTCTTCAAAGTTAGAGTGAACAGGCTTCTTCTGGGTAAGCTCACTCCATCGTCGACTTTGTATCTGTCACCTCTGACTTAGACTAGAGTCAAGAGCAAACCCATCATAAATAAATAAATAAAAAATTGAAAGGAATAATTATTTTAAATTTGACTTTCAAACAAATCATTGACTTTTTTTGACCCAAACCAGTTTCATATTTAATTAATTTAAAAATTCAACGTTATATTTTCAGTGTGTTGCATTTTATACAAGGGAAAATGAAGTGTTGCTCTGATATTATGTTAAAGTAAAACTTTTGAAAATTGAATACAACAGCAGCTGTTAATATTTTCCCCTTAACTTTGAAATAAAAAATGTAATGTAATCGCAAGATGTAGGTCGCGATTTCGATGTTCAGATGATAGAACACTTTGTAAGTACTTAATCACTTTTTTCATGCCCGAAGAAAAACAATCAACATGTTAACTGTATCGCACATTAAAAAGTGACACAAAAACGTTGGTCAACGAGATTTTCTAGTAACAAAACAAGTAAATAACGCAATAATGTAACTTTATAATTATTTCATAGCCAATTAAACTACAACATTTTAAGGCGTCGTATCCATATAAAAACTGACAGCGCATTTTAAAAATTGAGACTCATGCAGACTAATCTCTGCACGTGAAGACATTCAACTGAATCCAGTACTATTGATACTAAAAAACAGCCAAAAATATTACAAATGCTAACAATTGTAATATTCTTTGACTCCGTATCGGCGATCCAGTACATCGCCTTAATAATTTAGGCTTTATATTTAATGTACACTGCTTAACTACGGAATTTTTTCGTCATAAAATAAATGTAGAAAAACATTTTTTATCTTTTTTCCGTAATAACGTTAAAAAAAATCACCGTCGATAACTTAAGAATAACCTCTGACAACTCGCAGACACGATCTGTTATAACTATTCCATTTCGATGATCACAGAAAATACGTTTTCATTCAGATTTTTGTGTGGCGTCAGTACCTAAACACTATTTTTGATTATTTTTTTTTGTATCTTAATCAAAAAATCTTATCATTAAATTTTACCGCCTCGAAAATACAGCTTGAATAGTTTTTTACAAATATTTTTACAATGAAGTACGCCGCACAAAAATGTGAACCACGATGCACATGAACACTTTCTTGGAAACGTAACTTTTGATCTAAATATCTAATGTTAGGATTCATGATCCGTGCTTTTTTTATTTTTGTACAACTCGACACCCTCCGAGTTAAGTTCCCTAACATGATGGTTCATTAATTATAACTTTAAAAATACCAAACGTTCATAAATTTTTCCTTCTACTAAGACCTAAATTTAAAACAATACCTTTTATACAATATTCATAGGAACTTCTTTTGTTGTTATATTAATTTATTTATATATTAAATTTATGAGGACATTTTTACATAAATAGCGATCCGTTCACTTGGAATTTTATTGCGATTCTCATATTTTTGGTTTTTTATCAGTCAAAATCGTTTTAAAGTCCAATATAATTGAATTTTTGCTCACGTTTCCTAGAAAACTGTAGGTATACGGGTAACCATTCGCGTCTCGATGTAACTTGCCTCTCCACACCAAAAAAATAATTAAATCTTTGCCGAAAAGTTGTGTATTTCATAACGAAAATTAATTATAAGAAATTAAATTTCAATTAAATCATCTTTCTCCTTCGAAAATAAGAACACGATACGGAAATAAAAATGATTTTTGGGCTATTGCATTGTTTTTTTTTCCTATTTACATTGATATTACGCAGCAGTTACGTGGTCT